>JAWWEW010000078.1:74298896-74366463 GCA_035583185.1 Anabacerthia variegaticeps | reverse complement strand
GAAGTGTCTAAATGAAAGTCCTTCCAGCTTTAGTCAGGGTCTCCAGTAGCACTCGGTATCCTGGTGTTTCCAACATTTCCCGTATGTGTTCATCTAAGCAGAGAATTCAAAACATTGTATAGTGTAAGTCAAGTGATTCTAAAAGTAGTAAGCACTGACTAGTGCCTGAAATCTGTGGCAGTCACTTCATTAATTTTTAAATTCATGTTGCTGTTCAGTGCACTTCAATTTACTACAGCCACTTACACAACAGTTTCACAGATTTATTGACTGTAGAACATTTAGGCACTCTCTGCAGCGGTGAAGAGCAGGTTCCAAATCTGACAATTGAATTAGTTGTATAATTGTGGATAGACTAAAGGTGAGATTCTTTCCAGATACATTTACTAATGATGATATGTTACTTCCCATCAACAATAACAATAGACTGTTTCAATTTGTTTGGAGAATTGAAACTTTGAGAGGATCAGGAGTTGGATCTGTCTGCCTGTCATTTTGGTTTTGTTAAAATTCTGATGTGACATGGGGTGCATTCTTTTAACAGATTGTGTTCCCTGGATGGCAAATATGGGCAGTGTTGCCCTCTTGCAGCATGGGTAGCTGAGTGGATTCTTCATAAAGCCATTTTAGAGAGAACAGAAGTCCTTCAAGGGCAAAATAGTGTGCTTGCTAATGTGCTTGAAAGCTTCAGGACAGTAAGTTGCTAGCAGCTTTTATTGTTGATGCAACCAAGCAAATTTACAATGTTTTCCTGGTGTTTGTTCCTTTAATTTGAAATGCTTATACTACTTCTGTAATATAAATAAGAGATTATAATTTATCTCCCCAGAGAGAAGAAATAATAATGACAATTAAGACTCAGTTTTGGGGAATAAGCAGAAGATGACAACTTGAAAACCCAGGCTTTTATAGAAGTACTTGAAATTATTCTCTTGATCATCTCTGTCATTTTCTACAGTGAAAAAATTTATAATGAATGTGTAAAGTGTTCTTGGAGATATTCAACAAAACCTGCACAAGTGTCACTGATTGTCTTATATGCTGTTTTCTTCTGTCTGCAGAACAACCATCAAGGATTGTCTGAAAGTAGTCTACAAAGTCTGGTTTTTACTTTTAAGGTACCAAGCAGGGAGTATTTTAATGAAAGACATAAAACAGTGGCAAATCTGGGAATAGTTATTAATGCTGTTGGTCTGAGCACTTAAAACTCAATGTATTTGAAATTGACTTCTTTTATTTGGGAGATGGGGCTGTGGAGAAGGAGAACTTCTTCCTTCCATACTTCTCATTTTTCTTTAATTCTCAGTCACTGATGTGTTACTCATTTCTCTTCCACCTAAATCAAGCAGCCAGTGTAATCCTAAGAGAAACTTCTTAAGCTATGCTGGGAATAACTGCTGATATGAGAATACTAACTATGTGCAAGAATTTCATTTCACAATTCATAATTTTGGATGAAATTATGGTATTGGGAATGAATTAGACTTTGAAAAAAAAACAGGTGAACTGCTACTGCCACTCAACTCTTATATATTGCAAACATGGCATTCAGTCTTTGAAGCCTTACATAATCAGAATCTTTCTTTCTAAACCTCTATTACTGCACCTCTCAGGAGGCAGACAGGTCCTTAGGCTATGATCTAAACAAAAAACAGTGAGCTAAAAACAAGTTAGGCACAGAGGATTGAAGGGAAAGCATGCTATCTAGTCTACAGGTTCTCAGAAATCGCTGCTGTGATCTTTCCTGTAGTATCAAGTGTGCTCAAAGTAAACTACCATTTAAGAATTATCTGGTTTACCCTAAAGGAGAAATGAGGTCTCTCTGGTAATATAGTATAGAAGAAACCACTGCCAAGTGAGCTAGTGTAGTGGCACAATCCCTGCCCACCCCCAGCTGGTAAATCTTCCATCCCACTGAGCTTCCTGTAATTTCCTCTGATTTTCATAGAATCATAGAAAGATCTGGGTTGGAGGGGACTTTAAAGATAATCTACTTCCAACCCACCTGCCATGAGCAGGTACACTTTCCACTAGACCAGGTTACTCAGAGCCCCATCCAACCTGGCCTTGGATACTCCAAGGCATGGGGAATCCTCAGCCTCTCTGGACAACCTGTTCCAGTGCCTCACCATGCTCACAGTTAAAGAATTTTTTCTAAATATCTAATATAAACCTGCCCTCCTTCAGAATAAGGCCCTTCTCCCTCGTTGTATCTACATGCCCTTGTGAAAATTTCTTCTTCAGCCTTCTTGTAAGCCCTCTTCCAGACCACTGGAAGGTGGTCTAAGGTCTTCCCAGATCTTTTCTCCAGTCTGAACAGCCTCAACTCTCTCAGTGTGTCTTGAAAGGGAAGGTGCTCCAACCTTGTGGTCAGCTTAGTGGCCCTCTTCTGGACTTCTTCTGACAATTCCACATCTTTCTTGTGTTGGAGACCCCAGAGCTGTATGCAATGTTCCAAGTGGGATATCATGACAGCAAAGTAGAGGGAAAGAATCACATCCTCCAGCCTGCTGGTCACTCCTCTTTTGACGCAGCCCAGGATATAGTTGGTGTTCTGGGCTGTGAATGCATGTAGAGAAGTAATTTTGAACTTCAACAAACACCCCAAGTCTTCCTCCCCAGGGCTAGTCTCAATCCATTCACCACCCAGCCTGCCCTTGTTCTTGGGATTGTCCCAGCTCAGATGCTCGACATTGCACTTGGCCTTGTTGAACTTCATGTGCAAACAGGCCCACCCCTTAAGCCTGTCAAGGTCCCTCTGGATTTTACAAAACCAGTTCAATATAACTGTGGCATATTATTGTAGTGTTGAAATTGAAGAGATTTTGACCTTAGTCAAATCAATTGAGGTTACCAAATTTCACTGAAGTAAACATACTTTTAAAACAAGAAAGCCTACATCAACATTAGTTGGTATATAAATTAGGTAATAAAACTGTTAACGCGCATCTCATCAGAACAAAACCAAAAATATTTGTTTTCCCAGGTAGGTGATGGAAAGCTTATGCTAGTACTTTAAAAAACAATTCAATAATGAAAAAAACCCAAACCCAACCAACACAAACAAAACAAAACCCTTGCCCCCCACACAAAAAACTCTTAACCAACCTAAAAACCCAGATCCACAAACCCAAGCCAAGCCAAACCAAACCAATAAGTCACTTGACTCCATGAATGATAATTCATGCCAATGGCCTTGAATGGAAGATCCTTTCCTTATGTCTTTGGGGAGAGCTTTAGTTTTGTTATGGGGCCCAGTAACAATCTGGAACTGATCATTAGAGGGTGGAAGCCCATAGCAGAATGGCAAATTGGATATGCACAGGGACCAAAGTACTTGTCCCTGTTACTGGACATTGGTACTTGCATGGAATCATCTGGTCTATGCTGTTTCTTCAAAACCTTCATCAAAGATTGTTCTCTTATGTGGACAGAAATTATAATCCTGGAAGGTGTTTTTCTGTTGTCCTTTTGATTTCAGAATACGATTTGCTGGGAACAGAAGCACACAGTATATAAGGTATTTCTGCAATGCCAAGAGTTAAAATGTACAAAAAGACTTGGGATATAGCTCTTTGTATTTTAAGAGTACAAGCAAAGCCAGGCTCTCTTGAAGGCTTTATGTAGCCCTTTTCTCTTCTTCCAGACACACTTGGTAGACAACCTTGTCAGAAAGGGTACCTCTGATCTCTGGTGACTTGTCTCCACCTGTATAAGCCTCTACCTCCCTTTATTCTCATAACTTTCAGAATTCTGTCCTTTGAAAAACAGAAATCTGCTTGTTGAGAAAAAAAAAAAAAATCCATATTTTTCTTGTCATGCTCAATGTTTTTCAAAGCTTTTTGTTCTTTCTAGTGATGGTTAACAAAAATAGTTTAAATCTATGTTTATTTTTATGCATCTTTCACATCTTACATGCAAATAAGGAATTGGCCTCTCCATGGCCATCTGCTACTCATTTTATCCTAGCACCTACTCTTTCAGTGTTTGTTATATGAGTTCAAGTTTTGACTGTCATTTGGACGTCATTCTAAGATGAAATGTGGAAATATCGAGCTTACTACCTCTTAGTATTAAAACTAAAAAAGTGATGGATTAACTTCAGTCTGCTAAAATTTTTGGCGGGAACCTGTTTTGGCAAGCAGATAACATAAAAAATATATACATGTAACAAACTGTTCAGGTTATGGGTCCATTTTTTCCCTTCTCCTTTTTTTTTTGTGTAGCTATAGGTATGATCATGTTTTTTACTTTCCAGATGTTTAGAAAAGTCCTTTGCTTAGCAGCCTGCATATTTTAAATGCCACTTTATTTTCGTGCCAATATAGAATTTATATTTACAATCTTGTCTTTGCAAATGCTGCTACTACAACAAGCTTATCTATAGGCAACCTTCTGAGCCTTTTTTTTTGCAAGGTAAATAAGCAAATTTCTTTTAAATATATGCTTTATACTCTCTGATCTCCTGATCAGATTGGGAAAATTGGAATAGATATGCACTGAAATTTCCACATTGACAGCTTAGCAATTAAGCCACCCCTCACAGTGATACAGGGGTTGAACATGAAATAGCTCTAAAACACTTATAGGTCTGAAATTTTATGGAAAGGAAAGGAAATATATGGAAAGGTACATGGCCGCATGATTGCCCTGAATATCAGTTGCAGAGACACCTAGAAGGAGAGTAAAAGTTCTTCAATGCCTGGTAGAGGATTAAATCATGACATGATCATGGCATAACATGATATGCTCCACTAATGCACCAGTAATCAAATAACTGGCAAATGTTTTCAGTATAGAAACAAAATGTGTTCTAAGAGATGGAATAGTCATGTCTATTCATCTATGGATGTTGTGGCTGGGGCTGTTGTCAACCTAACCAGCATGGCAAATGGGATCAAAGACTAAGAATAGCAAAACAGATTTGAAATGTGAAAGCCTTTACTGGAAAGTATCCCCCTCTAATGATGACTCCACTGCACAATATTCTGTGCGTTACTGACTTCTTTTAAATAAGTTGAAACATTGTAGTATCTGTTAATTTTTGGTATTTCTTATTGTGATGATGAAGTAACAGAGTTAATATTGTCTAAGTGTGCTGAGGTTACTATATATTGATAAAAATCAGTGGAAGGTAGAGTGCTATATGTATTTTGCTATAGAAATAGCTGCAGACTAAATTTAAACATTTGCTTTCAAGCTTCTATTGTCATACTGGCCCTATAAATATTTATAGCAAGTATTCCATCACAGTGAAATACAAAACATCTGAAAAATTATGCAAAAAATCATGCACATTAACCTTTTAATAAGTGTCTAAATCCTCTTAATGATCTGCAGTAATTCAGGAACTTGTTAATGCAAGAATCATGCATTAACAGCAGGACTTTGTAATTTTCTTATTGAAAATAATTCCAGATTTCATAGATGATGGGATTATCTATCACTCTGTTCAATCACAGTTTGAAAACCTCGAGGAATGAGGGCTCTACTGTGCCCCTGTGGAGGCTGTTCCACTGAATAATTATTCTTACTGTGAAAATTTCTTTCTTATGCAAAGGTAAAACCTCTCCTGATGTACCTTGTACCTGTAATCCCTTGTCCTCTCCACGTGGCTTCTTGCGAAGAGAGAGCCTCTATTCTCTTAGTAGTTGCTCTTTCAACATTGGAATACTGTGAAAATCAGCCCCTGAGCCTTTTCTTCTTCAAGGAGAAAAGACCAAATTCCTTTAGTCTTTCCTTACAGTGCATGATCTCTCACCCTCTGATCACCTTGGTGGCCCTGCTTTGGACCCTCTTCAGCCTGTCCACATCATTCTGGAAATGTGTGGGCAAGAACTGGACATGGTACTCCAGGTATAGCCTGAAAAGCACTGAGAATATTGAGAAGACTTATGTCTATCGCTGCTAGAGATGCAGCTGAGGATACAGACCAGGATCCAATTTGCCTTTGTAGCTGCATCAGAACTGTTCAGCTCTTTGTCCACCAAGACCCACAGGTGTCTTACACCAAGGCTGCTCCCCAGCCATGCACACCTAGCCTGTACTGGGCTCTTCAGTAACTGACCCAGCTGCAGGAATTGATAGTCACCCTCTTCCAGTCATCAGGGACATCCCCTTGTCTTAACACTTTTCAAATATTACAGTCAGTGGATTTGCACAATGTCAGCCTCTTCTCCTAACTCAATGAGCTGGATTCCCTTCAGACCCATAAGTTTATGTAGACTGAGACCTTGCAAGAAGTTGCAGACCAGGCCTTCTTCCACTACTGGTCAATTGACACATGTGCTGTCTTACCTACTTGATCTTGTGATTTGGGATCCAGCTATGCCAGCAAAGACAGAGGTGAAGAAAATATCAGAAACCTCTGCCTTACTAATAACTAGTTTCTCTGTCTTGTTTAGTTACGGTTCTGTGTCTTTCTTGTGTTTCTGCTTACTGCTTCTATTTTTCTTGAATTTAACAGCTTCGACCAGTTTTAGTGCAGTTTCAGATTTGTAAGCCACTTTTAAGAACTACTATGTAATTTTGTTTGTGTCTGAAGTAACAGATAGTAATTACATTTCTAGATAATCACTGACTTACTATAGAGCTAAAGTATCAAATAATGAACTATTTCAATCATCTTAAGCATCAACTTGAATCTTGTTATACTTAATTGGAACAAAAATCGCAATTGCTTGAAATATGTTTCAGAAACTGTTTAAAGTTCTGATGTTAAAAAATGTCTCAGCAAACAAAACTGAATTTCAGAAGTATAGGTTCATTATGGAAAGCAAAGTTTACTTTTAGGACATAAGATGTGTCAGTTAATAATTTTTCAACTGCACTGGTATTTATTTGAATTTCTTGGCACTGTCAGTTTCCTTTAGGGAGAAAAAATATGTAAAAGGAGAACAACCTTTGCCTTGCTCAACCTGTGAATTTAAGTCCTTGGAAAAGTAATCACAGATGCCTAACTGATCAGCAGAGTTAGGTGAATGTGTACTCATTATTAATGCTAAGTAATGACAAAATAAGCTACCTATGCTCTTTCAAACCTTGGGGAATGATATCTGCAAGACAAACTTATAAGTCGTTTCCCTCATGGTCTTGTGTTTTCCCTTGTGTCTATTAAAAATCCACAGTGGGTCAGACTGGTTGTGGCACTGGCAGACAGTGCTGATGGCTGCACTACAGTTCCTGCAGCTTACAGTGAAATACCTCAGAAGCCTCCAAAGTTACTTGTTTCCTCAGTTGCACAACTCTTTTCCATAGCAAAGAGAGGGCTTCAGTAACTTGTTTATAAAACATAATCCTTCAGACTTGTTTGTTTTGTATTTTCTGTTTGTCAGTGCACCAAACTGTGTATTTCACTCATCTTTCAGTTTCCTTATCTCTCTTTTCATTCCCCTTTCCACCTGAAATTGTATTTCTTTTGGAATATAAGAGGGGTAAATTTGTCTCACATTAATGGATGCTGACATAATTTCTACTTCATTTACTCCTTTATCTCTGTACTAACTATTGCTGCAACGAGGCAAGTATAAGAGAAAAATGCTTACAAAAATTCAGACTTTGTGTTTACATGATATTTTACACCCATTTTTTAGACCACATAAGTAAGATAACTGACTACACTTCAGATTTTAGTAACACTCATCTATTTATAGCCAAAAGAGGACAAAGTAATTCTTAAACAGATGAAACTAACTTTGGCATCCTCCATCAGGAGGAAAACTGTGAGGAAAGGTTATAAACTTTAAGTCAAAGCCAGATCACACACAAAAACTTCTGCCCTGTTGAGTAACACATTAGTTAACCTGAAGTCAATTTATACTTCAAATAGCAGGATACAAAACTATGTTCCAAGGAGATATTTGAAAGTGCATTGAAAACCTGATCTTGACTCAGTGATTCTTGCCTACAGTTAAATATACAGCAGCTGGGGCTCAAGGAAGCAAAAGAAAAGGAAAAAGCATTTAAAAGGAGCATAGCAGTTTGTTTATCCTTATTTTCATTGAATGTGCTACAAATCTTCAAGACTGTGGGTCATGTTTTACCTCTCAGAATGGAGTTACTGTATTACACTGAACAGGAATTCCATACATACATTCCTGTTATAGTTTTTAAACGGTGTTAAAAGACTTTTGGTTATCTATCATCAATAGAAACTGCCTGAAATACTTTTCTGTAAACATTTTCAAAGTTATTACATTCTTTAATTTTATTTACAAATGTAATATTGTTTCTTGGAATGACTTCAGGATTTTTTTTCTTTATGAATGCTGTACTAGTCAAGTCTCTGCTGTCATTTTGGTTTCAAGTTCAATAAGCTCTGAACAATTGATCCAAAGGAATGATCAGCTTTGTGTTCTTCAGCAGAACCAATGTATCGCTCACAACATGGAAAGGGTTAGTAGGGACAAGCCTGCCAAACCAGACAGGCCTACTTTGATTGTAAATTGGAGTCCCATTTGCTTAGATTACCTTCTGTAAGACTTTATTGCAAAACAGTCCAGATGTCTCATTATGATTTTTTCATTATTCTAAATTTAGTTTCAATGGCTTAAGAAAACAGTTGGTAAAATATTTCTTCTGCAGTTCTTACACATAGTATGAAGACAGAAAAGAGTTTGGCAACCTTTTGTTATCAGTACAAATAGCACGCATTGTCACATAAAGTTATGTTGTCCAAACACAGATAAAACCTATTGATATATTTCAGTGTAGGTAGGCATCTACAACACTCTCTTTGTAGTTTGAAACAAGACTTCAATATTATTTTGAATAGGAACTTTCATCACAGTTGTCAATATCTTCTACCCCTCCCTTGCTTCCTTCCAAACTGCGTTTAAAACCAGGGATTCACACCATGTGCCTGAGACCATTGTCCAAACACTTCTTGAACTCTGTCAGCCTTGGTGCTGTGACCATAGCCCTGAGGAGCCTGTTCCAGTGCCCAACCACCCTCTAGGGGAAGAACATTTTTCTAATATCCAACCTAAACCTCCCCTGACACACCTTCAGGCCATTCCCTCAGGTCCTGTCACTGTCACCTGGACACCACAAAGAAGAGATCAGTGCCTGCCCCTCCTCTTTCCCTCACAAGGAAGTTGTAACTGCAATGAGGTTTCCCCTCAGCCTCATCTTTTTCAGGCTGAACACATCAAGCAACCTCAGCCTCTCCTCATACGGCTTCCCCTCTAGAACCTTCAGCATTTTTGTAGCCTTCCTTTGGATGGTCTCTGATAGCTTTATGCCTTTATTGTTTTTGATATTGTGTTGCCCAAAACTGCACACAATATCCAAGGTGAGGCTGCCCCAGTGCAGAGCAGAGTGGGACAATCCCCTCCCTCGACTGGCTGGCGATGCTTTGCCTGATGTCCCCCAGGACATGGTTGGCCCTCCTGGCTGCCAGGGCACTGCTGACTCATATTCAACTTGCCATCGACCAGGATGCCCAGGTCCCTATCTGTGGCTCTGCTTTCTAACACCTCATTCCCCAGTCTGTACATAGATACTATGAGTTATTAGTGTTGGCAGTACAAAGTCAGCTGTGTCTGGCAAAGGTAACAGACAAACTGAGTCTGTTTTTTTTTGTTTGTTTTTGTTTTTTTTTTTTTTGTTTTCTTAAATCAACAGCATCTACTACTTTTGTGTGGTTTGCATTAAGAATTGGAAGCAAATAACACCTTTTTTATGTATTTAGACAATTTCAGTTGCCAAGATGACTTTGGAAGGTCTAGAGTGGATTGGTGTTGGATATCGGGAGAATTTTCCAAATCTTCCACTACCATCCTTACCCAGGAACACATGGTGTCCACGACTGGTTCTTCTAACTGTGGATGGTATACTGTTATTAAACACGGGACATATGATGCAGGGGTGCCTCTAATTATCTTCCTCCACATTGGTTGTGTACAGGGCATCTTGTCTGGTTCTAAGATGTTGTAATAGTCTGAGTAACAATAAATGGCTAACTCCTGTAGGTACTGAACGTCTTCTTCTGCAGGTGTCCACTTTCTCTGAGGACCCATTAGGAATTCTGTAAATGGGTATGTCTCCCTCACTCCATGGAGGATCCGGAACCAGAGACTGCGAGTAAATGTCTCTTTTGCAATTTCTAGCTCAATTTCATTGTCTCGGGCAAGGGAACTTAACTGCCTTGCTTCATGACCTTCTAACAGGTGACTTTTGGCCCCATTGTCCCAGCATTGTACCAGCCAGATGAGAATTCATTCACCAGGCTGACAGCTGAAATCCTTTCATAAGTCCTGAAGTTCTGCTGGTTTCATTGTTTGCAATAACTCACTTTCTCACAAAACCTCCACTCCAGCGTAGGGCTCTCTGAGATGTCTTCTTGGCACTTCTTTTCATGGAACTGGTCTCTCTCTGCTCCTCTCACATGGAGGTAGAGGCTGACAGCATTGTGGGGATGGGCTTCTATGCCACTGACTAAGCCCATATGGTGGAGGTAGTGTATAGGATTCTGGTTGTGATGTTGAAGCAGTTTGAGATCTCAGGTATTCTTCCAGCTCCTCTGATATACAGTCAAGGAGAGAATATTCAGGTGTTGCTGTTCTCCTTGGTGGATTTACTGACCATTGGTGGTTTACTGGCCATGATTTGAGCTGCTGGTACACAGTCTGAGCCACTGGTGGAGTAGGTTAATCTTCCGGTGGCATAGTCTGCATTGCAATTGACACAGTCTGTGTTACTGGTGGAGTAGGTTGAGTCTCCAGTGACGTAGCCTGAATTGCTGATGACACAGTCTCAACCACTGATGGAGTAAGTAGGCTGAGCTCCTGGTAGCATAGTCTAAGCTGCAATTGACACAGTCTGTGTTACTGGTGGAGTAGGCCGAGTCTTCGGTGACATAGCTCGAGTTGCTGATAACACAGTCTGAGCCACTGGTGGAGTAGATTGAATCTCTGGTGGTGCAGCTTGGGTTGCAATTGACATAGTTTGAACCACCAGTGATGTAGTTTGGGTCACAATTTCTATAGAACCCGTTGTTTCAGTCTGGACACCTGATTCAACTAGAGTTTTTTCCATTTCTGTTTGGGTTCCTGCCTTAGCCATAACGTTTTGGAAATGGTCAATTGTGGCTCGATAAGCACTGTCCAGGCCCCAGTACAAAGCAAAGAATCACATATTTGGATCCTCCTCTAGAAAACACCCTTCTAACAGATAATGGGCAATCTCATCAGGATCGGCACTTGTTCTGGTGTGAAATCCCAATAAATGGGAGGTGCTACACACCCTACTAACCTGCCAAATTGTTGCCATATTCCTTGCCACTCAGAGACTGGCTTTTCCAAAGTCCTTTCCAAAGCTCCAGTGAATCCTTTCGAGGTTAAACCTTTCCTAAAATACAGAAAATAAAACAACACCACTGTCCCAAAATTAACTACACATAAGAGTACTACCAAATAATCTGAGAAAAAATTGATACAAAGTTGATGCCAATTGATGCCAAGTTTAACCTCAGGAATTTGCATTACCAGATCAGCGATGCTAACATTAAATAGAGGAAGATACTTTCCCCAAGAGAAATGGTCATCCACACTCTGCTCTTGCTCCTGGTCTGTGTCATCAGGAATTGAAGACTGTCCCACTTCTTGCACAAAAATGGTTCAAATTAAGAACAAAATTAGTAAAATGGACATTGTTTATATTTTCTTCTCATTGTTCCTAAATAAAACAGGTGTTTATATAAACCAACTGGGTTTTGGCAGTTCTCCCAGTAGTGTTCTTAAACAATGATCAATATTTACCAAACAAACTACTTCTGACCAAAACAATAGGTTAGGTTTATACTAACCTGGCTGTCTTCCCAGAAAATGTTCCAAAATATACCAGGCTAACCAAAACACCTTGCCCGCATTCTACGCCAAAAGTGTATGGAGGTTTGGGTTGGCTCCCTGCTAAACCCAGCTGCTGGCCACACAGATTCTCCCTCCCAAGAGAGAAGGGAACAAAAAGTATCCAAAGACAATTGTAGTAAAAGTATATATGTATATATATATATACATATATACATTCATATATATTACAATTATATACAATCAAACACTGTGAATGTAAAGAATGAGAATCCCAAACCACTCCAAAAGAGAAAATGGGGGAAATGGGGAAGGGAAAAGGGGCAAAAATGGGTAAAAACAAAACAAAACAGATACAGACACACTTGTAAACTCAGGGAAAAGCTCAAATAAAGTAACTAACACAATAAATTCTCACCAAACTCCCCTCAAGAGAAACAGTTCCTTCCCCTCCGTGCAGCTGGGGCAGCAGCTTCTCAGATAGACCTCAGCTCATATAGATAAGAGCTAAGCTGGCAATGAGACTGATGTCCTCCAAGCACATGAAAGGAAGAGAGAGAAACCTCCTTGCCCTTCTCTTATATACGGCTGATTACGTGAAGGAATGGTGTGGAATACTTCCTTGGTTATAACCCTGTTACCAGGGAAGGCCTAGACCAAAACCAAGAAAACTAAACCACCACAGAAGGAAAAAGTGCTTTGTGTATCTGAAGTATTCAATAATGGTTTGCCAAAAGTTAAAGAATTCCATCAGTGTAAAATGAGCAATTAATTTCAGTATTTGAAATTTCATTTCTGAAAAGGTATGTTTATCAAACCCACATTTTCTCAACAGCTTTCTGTCTCGTGACAGAGTTTTAAAAAGATTACCTAGCTTTGAAAATACAAGCCTCTCAGATTCAGATTCTGATGTAATTAAATCCTTGTTCTGGTTGTTTATGAAAACTTACTTTGGGATGGATTTTTCTTACATTTCAGAATTAAAATTTGCTCAGAAAAACTGATTGCTCAGAAGAGTTAGCAGTTTTGTGTGTTCTTCAGTCTGAGCTTATAATTACATAGATCTTATGAAATGACCAAGAAACTCAGTTAAAAAATTTAGACACATTAGGAAATAACTGAAGATTACAGAATATGATCTGTTTTATTGTTTTCTTAAAATATTTTTGTATGTTCACTACAAAAGTCAGAACTTCATTGTATAATGATTTTTAAGGAAATTGGAAGCCAATTTCAATGCTGAATCAGATGAGAATTAAAGGGTTTTAAGATCAAATATTTTCTTACTTGTCTTCTTAAAATTGAGAAAATCTGTTTTTGAGGTCTACCGGTAGGTATTCAAGGATTCTCTGTTTTAGAAGTGCTTTTGCACTTAGTCCTTTGCTAGCTGGTAATGTGCATTTTGACTGGAATGGTTTTCATGTGTGTAGCAAACACTTTGAGTATGAATATGGGATTTCTATCTTTGTTGAGATACACTGTAATGTGGTTCAATTAAAAGTGTAAATATCGGTATGTAAATTTTACATAGTTATGTAAATACTGCAACTTAGTTTCCTTTACCCACAAATTAGAACTTTCTTGGCTTATTCTGTATGATAACCTTTCAATTAAAAGGTAAAAGTAGCTCTGACCTGCTTGCAAGGGAGCACAGCAATTATGTTCCTGATGCTTAATAGGAAAAAAACTCAAACATTTTGAAAAGGAATTTGAAATAATGGTGTGTTGAAGCAGGTACAGTAGAGTCTGGATAATTTCAACCAGTCATATTTTTCAGTAACTAATCACAGAAGATAAGATAGAGTATCTATTCAGTGATGGAGTTGGTGTGCGTATTGACATTGTTTCGTCTTGCAAAAGAGCTGAAGAAGTAGATGGTTCAGTGGAAAGTGGAAGATGTATTAGCTCAGTTTTCTGGATAGCAGGTAACAGAACAGATTTGTCATCCAGTATCTATTATTGACTTCAGACAAAGCTTTTCTTAGCCACCCCTGTATTGATTTGGTGGCCCAGCTGAGGCAAAGTAACTGCTGAAGTGTGAAGTCATAGATAGCAGCAGCACCATTTTGCTGTAAGGTCAGGCTTATTCTGCTTTGTTTTGTTTACACGCATGTGTTTGCTAATACCGTATACGTGTAGCAAAATTTCTTTATAACCTGAAAATGATCTATCAAACTAAAATGTTACTATTGTTAGTTTGTTTCTCTTATTTTAAGGCTATTCAGTAGGGATTTTTTAATGCATTTTGCAGACCCATGATATTTATTCTAAATATATGTGCATCCTGTTGTTATTTAGAAAAAATCATAATCTAAGGGATGTCAGATTTGCTTGATAATGCTTAGAATTATTGCAAGTATTTCATATTACTGTGTTTAGCAAGCATAGATACTTTAATACATACTGAGAACATTAAAATCATATGTCATTCACATTTTAAACATTCTTATGCACACTTAATGGGGAGATAGGGAATGTATTTAAAAGACATCAGACCACCTATCTGTCTAATCTGTAATTACACAGTTGTTTAAATCCATGCCTAGTAGAATCCATATCTTAGTAGAACATAAAATTTCATCAATTTTTATTTCATCAATAAAATATTTAGATAAATTGTGATATTGAATGACAATTGGTGGAAGATATAATGATTTGTTTTTTTCCTGATCAAAAATACTTGTATTTTGTGGAATAAGAAACAAAGAATGCAGATGAATATTATCATATTAGTATATAATTTACTAAAATGCATTACTCTAGTTTAGCGACGTATCACTAATAGACAGATAAAATGTTTTTAGTGTTCTTGCTGAAGAAATTCATAATACATGTGATGTGAACCTCAGCCTGTCATGACTGGGTCAAATATTTCCTGACTAGTAGGAATAAATGACTAAGCCAAGGCGGTCAGCAAACAGAAAATATTTAGAAGAATAAATTATCTCAGCAGCAGAATTTCTATCAGATATTAATGATATTCTTCAGCCCTTATCTTAGACATGAGAAAATTAATATCACAAAATTATTAGATAGGGTAGCAGAAAGAAGCAGAAAGGTGATTTTGTTCAAGAGAGAGTCCTAACTTGGATCTGAACCAGTCAAAAGGAGTTAAAAAAGTTCTATGGTAAAAAAGACCATACTTTTTCGTTCCAACAAAGCATAAAAGATGACAGAAGAAATTGTGAGCAAGAAGAAATCCTAGGCTTCTAAATTCCAAAGGATTGAAATGCCATGTAGACTCTGGTGCAAAGAAATAAAAGCAGATATTTTATGATTTAGCAAAAATCTGAAGGTCATACTTTTAGCATGGTTTTGAAAAAGCCATAAATTGAACCCTTAAAAATATCCAGTTAATGTTTACAGACATTCAATAACGTGTTTCATTTAAGCATGTTACAGCAGTGATAACTTTCACATTGACACCAAAAAGGCAATTTTGCTCTCTGAAAAGTGGTTGTTCTTAAATTAAGATTTTGTGTAAAAACTAACAAAGTATCATATAACAACCCAATGAAGTATTTTAAAATTTATGTAAGAGATTGAGTCCAACTTCATTGAAGAGTGCACTGCTTCACTCTCTCTTGGGATAAAGATTGAATTTAATGATTTCACCAATATATACAGTCTCCATATCAACTCCCTAATAGGACATGACAGCACACCGGAAACATTCCTTGGAGAGAAATGCAACAGTGTATTAAAGGATTTAAAAAATAAAATGATTGAATCAAGTTGACGGACCAGTTATTTTTAAAACAGCTTCAGATAAGTTTTAAAATGCAAGCAATGCCCTTCCTGCCGAAATCTGTTCTGTGCTAGTTATTTCAGGAGTACAAGTTGCTTGGTTTCTGTTCTTTACAAAGATATTTAATTCTGAAATTTTCCATTTCATTTAATAAATTGAAACTTGGTATATTTCTGACACTACTTGAATCGGTATCTTCAAGAGGTAATCTAGATTTAAGACTTATGTAACTTATCAGGATTCAAATTTACAGAGATTTCTACATGGTTGATTTTATACAGAGTATTAACTTTTCTGTAATTTTACCTACATAACATGTTTTTGCATCTCTGACATCAGAACATCATCTTTCCCACATGTGCAAGCATACTAAAGAAGACTTTTTTGGCCAAGACAATAGCTATATGTACAATCTCACTGAATACTGCAAATCATGGGAAAGTTGGTGTTTTAAGTCGAGGGTTTGGGTTTCTTGGTGGGTTTTTTTGTGCTTGGTTGTTTTGTTGGTGTGGGTGCTTTTTATTGTTGTTAGGCTGGTTTTTTTTCTTCCCAGAAACCCAGGAGCCTGAATTAGTAGAAAAACTCTGATTACAGAAAAATTTTAGGAGATAAAGCCACTGTTGCTACAGATGATTTCATTATAATTTCGTTGGCCAGCTTACGAAGAAATAAAACTTAACTTGTTGATGATATTATTTGTGGCAAATAATTTGCCCACATTTTAATGATCCTATTTAATCATTACTTATACCTTGCCTTAGAGTAGGTAATTACGAGTCTCTGGAGTTTTGTCTTTTCCCTTTATTGCTAAAAGTTTACTGCAGTTTTAAATGACCCAGTGTGTTCCAGGAACTGTGATGTAGAACTGTTCCCTTATTTTTGTATAGTATATTGTATGATGAAGGCCTTGTTCACAACTTTTTGGTTTTTTTCTCCTTTTCTTACTGCAAAGAGTAAGGAAAAAAAGAAGGTGGTTCACATAGTTGTCTTTCCAAAAAAAGGACAGATCAGTAAGTGGACATTGTTAGTTGCCTTAAATGCATTTTTTTTTCCCTGTCATTATACTAGTGAAATATTACTGTAAAATGACTGGCACAAATATGGAAGAGAAATATGCCCAAGAAAAGAAATTTAAAAGTGGTCTTTTTCTATATGTCTGTATTATGAACTTCTTAAAATATTCCTACTGCAGTTGTTTTAAGCTTCTGCTTTTAGTAAATCTTATGTTCAAACTGTTTGCTCCCATATTACAGTCATTCTAGCACAGGTGAACTGAGTGGCGATGAGGACTAAGAACCTCTCCTTTTACCAAACTACATGTGGCATTTTGGTTGCCTAGAGACATCAAAGGAACAAGGAATGACACTGATGGCTTTAGCAGGCAGCTGGGTACATCTGTCCTGGCTTTGCCCTTCTGATAAAGGACTCTGCTGGGCTGCTGCTGCTCTGAAGAAGAACCTGCTTCTGCTGCTCAGTTTCCTTTCTCTCTAAGCATCTTTGCCAGCACTGTGCAAATCCTTCCATTCACCATTTTTAGTTAAGGAGCTGCAGGGACAATATTGTGATTTGAAGGCTTCACAGCAGTTCAAGCTGTTTGGAAATTTTGCTAGTTATCTACCTAGCACCACATTAATAGCCCTGGGATATTCGGTTCAAACTTAAACAAGTCTAGTTTTCCTTCTCTTTTCACATTCAGACTTTCAGTTTTCTGATGCTCAGAGGGGATCTGGCCCACTGTATAATTATTGGCAAGTTTCAGATATACAAATGTTAAGTAATTGTCTTTGACTACTTATGTCATGGGTCTGACTCATATAAAAATATACGCATGTGCTTATGCACAGCTGGCAGTCAGGGTCATTGGCTGAGTAAACGTGAAGGCCTGAACATGACCTCGAGAAAAACCTTTCCTTCCTTTTTCTGTTGTGCTTGGACTATCACTTTATTTGTGCTGTCTTAAAGATAGAAGATGTATCTTGGTTTTTTGGAAAGGTTGAGTCAAGTGAATGATTGTCTGACCAGAAATGGGGTACACATGCTACACCAAGACGACAGGGTAATGCTGTGCATAGGCCTTGTAATGAAAATAGAAAATTAGAGGTAACTTCTGTAGTTGCAGTGTTGCTTTTAGTTACATGCTGTTTGCCATGCTATTTGTGGGCCAACAAAAGTACATAGTCTTAACATTTTAGATGGTTTTCGTTATAAAGCATAGCTTGAAGTTACTATATATATATGTATATGTATAAGTATTAAGGTAATGCTCACACCCTTGCTGCAGAAAACAACAAGTTTAAATGTCTAATGTTCTTGCAGTCCACAGCAACACGGACTAAGCTTGTATTAGATTTTGTTTGGTCTTGTTTTGTTATGGTGTGTTTTTGTTGTTTGGGTTGAGTTTTTGTTTGTTTGTGTGTAGTTTTGTTAGTTTGTTTTTGTTGTGGGTTTTGTTGTTGTGGTCAGTTGTTTGTTTTGGTTTCGATTTTGGTTTTGTTTGTTTGTTGGTTTGGTTTTTTTTTTTCTTCTCCAAGAAGGTACCAAATGCCTTGCTAGTATAAGGATAGCAGATGTTCCTCATTTTGGCATAGCAGGTAGGACAGTAAAGTTCTGTGTTCTGTAAAAACCTTTTTTACAGTGGTTCATGCTGGCTTATTTTTGAACAATGTTTCAGAGCAATCTTGCAGGTTTTATCTCAGTGTGTCTGGATTTGTATGCCATGTATGGAAAAAGTAGTGTCATTCTGTCTTCTAGTAGAGAGTCCTAATTATTTTATTCTGCATAAATAGCAGAAGCAGAGTCAAGGTAATGAATCATTTGGCAGCCTAAACTACTGCCTGCCACTGTCCATTATCTTTCTCTGTAATGACTCTCAGATTCCTCTTGCCTCTGACATACACTTCTTTTTGGGGATTAGAGCCACCAAAGCTGGTATATTTTTCAGGTATTTTTTTCACTTAACCCTATCTTTGTCACACACCAAATTAGTTCTTCAAATATGATGGAATAACTAGTGACATATTTTTTATAGAGATCTGTATATTGTATTTTCTGCTAAAAATCTTTCTTTAGAAGTGGTATATTTATGATTAAATTCTTCCCTCACCTAATCCTCATGAAACTATGCTTAAATCCTTCTGAGCTATAGTTATCACTGTAGCTCTAGTGTTTTAGGGTGTTCAATATGAGTCTTAGATTTAAAAAAGAAGTGCTGAGTGGGAAGGAAAATGTTATTTGGAGTCTAACTGGAAATTTTTTATTATCAGCCATTCTGAAAGATGAGCATTTTCCAGCTTTAGTTGTTGAAAGTGAAAACTGTTGTTGAGATAATAAAAATGCCAGTTTTTTTGTGTTTTTGTTTGGTTGGTTGGTTGGTTGGTCGGTTTGGTTTTGGTGAGTGTTTTTTTTGTTTGGTTTTTTTTTTTTGGTTGGTTGGTTGGTTGGTTTTTTTACCCAACAGTTAATGAATTGCATCTGTTCATCAGTTATGAAGTCTGTTATGTTAAGCAAAACTTGTTTTCCGGGGTCTGTTCTTGAAGTTCCTTCTGCTATAGCAGCCATCATAAAACTCGTGTGTGTAGAAAACACTGAATCAGCATGCAAATCTATCATTCTGCTAAAAAATAATGTGGAAGATGAAGAACCTTTTGAAACAGTGCTATTATTCACCAAAGTACAGACTCTTTTTCCAGTACTGTCTCACCTTTCCTATAGGGATTTCTCCTCGTTGTGAAGGGAGCAATCATAATTTGCTAATTCTTTTCTTGCTTCTTAACTGCCCTAATCTTGAATGGAATATAGTCTATAGTCATATGCTTGACTGACCCTTCTTCCTCTCCCTATTTGAAAATGCTATATATATATTATGACTCATTGAATATGCTAACCTTGTGTTTTAAAAACTATATTTATAGTTATGGCATTGGACACTTGTCTAGATACAAACACTTCACTGCAGATTGAAACGATGCCATCTAATGAGTAAAATTTTTTGAGATAATTTAATCAGAAACTTCTAAATATGGGATGTGTCCAACCTTAAATATGAAATAACAAACTGTGGGGGGAAGGTAAAAAAAACATTTATAGAAAACCATAGCCATTATGTTTTTGTTTTGTTTTTTTTTTTTTTAACATCCTAGAATATTTTTAACAATCTAGAAATACCTATTTACTGAGAACACTAAAACTTATAGCTGTTCCATGTTTGACTTTTGAAGTTGACTTTTGAAGTTGACTCTTGAAGTTGACTATAGTGACTTATGAGATATTGTTTCACCAAATAAAAAGCTATTGAAAAGTTTGACATGTTTACACTGCTCCCTCCTAAATTATGAATCCAGGTAATTTGTAATTGACTTGTGCATATAGCAGGCAGTCTGAGAACTGCTGCATCTGTTCCCACCTCCATGAAACTCCAATGAAAATAAATTAGTGTGAAGAGATATGAGTGACAAGGGATTATAAATGTTAGAAACTTAATTAAACCACAAAAGCTTCTGCAAGGTTCAGGCTGCTAAACTTATATCTTCCTTTGCTGAAATAAGACAGGAGAAATTATTTTGGTTGCCTAGCAACTACATTGCACAAACTAACTCTATGGAAAATCTTTGAGTTTGATAAGCAAAATAAAAATGGACAATTCATGTGAAGAGAATAAAAATTATTCAGAACCTTTAGTCAACAGACAAATTAATTACATGTTACTAGAGATTAAAACGGGAATGGGTCTAGGAATATTTTGTGGGAAATTCTAGATAGTCAATATTGATTAACGTCTTAGCAAAAAGGATGAACTGGCTTGCAATGACAGAGCACTAAGTACATTCAAAGCACACAGCATTTATCTGTGGAGGAAAGGCAAAAACTGAGAGCCCTTGTGAGAAAAAAGATTATTTTGGAAGATCTTGTTTGCATCTTCTAGTATATAACTGCATTTTACACACTCATGGCATTTATGCAGTTATTCTGCAATTTAGTCTTGAACAAGAAGACAGAGGAGTTGGAGATGAAGTAGAGATGGGCCTGTGAAGAATGTTGGGTGGGGGAAGATATTTTAGAGTTTTTTGTCTTCGTTTACCAACCACCTCTATTTTGATTGGCAACTAATTAAACTAATTTTCTTCAAGTTGAGTAATTTTTGCCCATGATGATAATTGGTGAGAGATTTCCATGTCTTTATCTTGACCCTCAACGAGCTTCTTCTTATTATTTTCTACCCTGTCCTGTTGAGGAAGAAGGATTAAAAAAGAGAAAATGAGAGTCTGGCAGCCATCCAAGATCAATCAACAATCATACAGGATTAATTTCAAAGTTACATTAGGTTGCTCTTAGTTGATTATTATTATTATTTTTTTTTTAAATATTCATGGACTAAGATGACTTAGCCTCTTTAGGCATCTCTTTTAGTATTTAACTTCTCTCCTTGGAAAAAATACCTTCTTTCAGCACACTTCAACATTCACTCATTTACTAAAACATAATCATTTGAAAAGATAAGCAGGATTCAGGCAAAATATTTTTATTTTTCAAGGCAGTTCTATAGTGCATATATAAATAATTGCTTTGGATTACATACAACGAACCAGGGGCTTTGTGCTGTGTATGCAACTATATTTTAAAATCTCATTATTCCCCTTTCAGAAGAATAATACTATCTTTGGATGGAAATTTGCTTTTAAATTGGCTTTCCACACTAAACAAAATCTAAACATTCCCCATTTTAAGACTCTGGGTTCTCTGTCCCTTCTATTTTTCCCCAGATTTCCCTCTCCAAATGTAAAAGGCACAGGCCTGATACTTTTCTAGATTTACTGGAAAACTAGTTTGAAAACCATACTTATAACCATGAACATTAGGTCATGAGAAATACATCTTCAAACTACAGCTCTGTCTTTTCAGGATAAGCGCCTGAGAACTGAAGTTCACTAAACCCAGTATCAAAGGTGGAAGGTATCTAAATTATACTTGCAATTTGTTCAATGAGCAAGGTGATTCTTAAATTGAAAGCCTGTATCAAATTAGGAAATGCTCAGAAAATTTATCCTTCAGTATTCAAGGGAAGTGAATAATCACTAGTGGCATGCAGGAATATTTAGACAATTATAGAGTAAAACTGAAGGGTCATGTAAGAAAAGAAGGTACTGAACTTGAAATAGACTAGAGCTAGGGGAGCTGACTATTTTCATATTGCTTATTCAGGTCTGTGTCCTACTGCTGAAGTTAATTGTGACGTACTCAGAAGCACATGACCTACCAGGAAAAGCTCAGGGAGCTGGGATTATTTAGTCTAGAGAGTAAAAGAGGAGGTGGGCTGCAAAAGGAACAAAATAGAAGCCTTCCAGTCCTTATGGGGAGGTTATGAGAAGATGGACTCAAGATCTTTGGATTTGTGCGTGACAAGATGACATGGGAAAATAGATATAAATTGAAAGAGACAGAAGATCCATTTTAAGTGGCAGGAGGAGTGGATATGCCATGAAGAGAGACAAGTGTTGAAACAAGCTTCCCAGCAATGATGAAGAATGTCCGTGTTGGAGATTTTCAAGACCAGACTTCGTAAAGCCCTGAGCAACTTGGTCTGACCTCAGAGCTGACCCTGCGTCAGTTGAACTAGAGACTTCCTGAGGCTTTTCCAGCCTGAATGCCTCTACAATTCATTATTGATTCTATTTTTACTCTTTCCTAGTTAGATAATAACAGATTTAAAAAAAAGTTTCAAATTATTCCTGGTAATTTTTTCATATGGGAATTAGTTCTGTGTTGACTTACTACCAGGGCTGAGGAGCTGCGCAAATGTACAGCTCTCATTACTGCTTTCCACTACAGTTGTTTTGCTGACCTAAGCATTCACATAGTCATCTCATGTAGTTGCAGCCAAAGTCAATCAGCATCTTGTATCGTGTTGGCTTTTTATAAGCTCCCCTTCATGAAGGTTGTGTGAATGACTGACTGTTTTGGAGTCAGTTCTCAAACAGAAAGTTCAGATTTTATAGTGAAGTGTTGCATAATAGTTCAGAGCAGGATAATTAAGTCTAACCCCAAATATCTGTCATTAGGCATTCAGATAAGAACAGGGGATTTTTTCCTCAGATCAGCCAGCAAGTGCCACCAGCAAGTGGTAAGCAGTTCCACATTCTAACTCTGTCTCAATCGCTTCGAACAATTTTGGTCTGTTTGATAAAATGCTCTAGAAAGAAATTTGTGTTGACATTGAAACCAGACAGTCACGCTGAAGGTTCAATGGGCATCAGCTGTCTGACTATTTTGCCTAAAGCTGCATACTCTTTTTTTTTTTTTTGTGAGATTTGTTTGTCATGTAACGTCAGTCCTTATTCATTTTTAGTCATGATTCACCAAGTTTAATAGCTTTTGGTTTTTTGCGTCTAACTTTCCTATGTATAATTAGAAATTCTGAATGTGGCAGAATGCAACTTTCATCCTACACTATATTGAATATTCACAGCACTCTGTTAAGACCTGCAACTTAAATGAATGGGAGTGAAACATTGGATAATCTTACACTGACTCATGATTAC
Source organism: Anabacerthia variegaticeps (assembly GCA_035583185.1). NCBI lineage: Eukaryota > Metazoa > Chordata > Aves > Passeriformes > Furnariidae > Anabacerthia > Anabacerthia variegaticeps. The sequence goes on along the minus strand of JAWWEW010000078.1, from coordinate 74,343,373 downwards.
AGTTTCCAATACAACAGAATCATGAGAAAGCAGGGATTAGATAGGCAGACACTGGTTGGCTGTGACTCAGTGGTCATTTTCTGCTTGTGTCCTACTTTTCTTAGTAAGCTTTCTACTCAAGAAACTCACTATTCTAATTTATGTTCCAGTAAAAAATGACTTTTGAAACTGAAGGCCTTTTCTTCTCTTTGTGCCTTAAGAGAGGATTAGTTATAAAAATACCTAGGCAGATCCACTACAAAGACTTTTTTCTCACTCAGTTGACCAGGCTTCTGAAACATAGGACAGTGTAATGAATTCTTATATTTTTTATGATTTTCTTTTAGTATGGAATGTTTGCTAAAAAGTGCTAAGACATATCGGTAGTTATTCTTTCCTATATGTATGTTGTCCCTCTTTGAAATGAAACTGGTATTAAACCCTGTATTTATAGATAAATGATATTAACCTGTTGTATTTTCATCTTAATCTCTTGTGTTTGAGAGAACGTTGGAAAATGGAAGAGGACAGCAATAATAATTTTTTCATATTACAGGTGGAATTAAAGACATGAGCATCTTTCCTTCCTACTCCTTTATTCAGTTTGCGTACATTTAACTGTTGTATAAAGAACCTCAATAACTTCAGTGAACTACTCTTAGTAGTACATTTAGTAATATATATTTAATATTTTGAGTTCTTTGCATTTTCCAGATCTTTATTTGTTTTCACTTTGGATTTCAATAGAAAATGTCTTTTAGGATGGTGAGGGAAAAAAGTTTAAGGTCTTCCTTCTTGAAGCAAACTCATATTGCAAGACACATCCTGGCAAAAGGATTTTACTGATGCATTGCTCATTGAGCTATTGACAGTTTAAACTACACTGGAAGTATGTCACTGGGTATGTGGAAATTCAAGAATAGTTACTTTTTAAAAATGTACATACACTTCAAAATCAGTCATACGGGCTTCTTCTAAAAGCACACTTTGAGAGTTTTAGTATTTGTTTTCCTTTTTCTTGAAAACTCTTATTTTGTTCGCCTGAAAATGTTTTGGATTTCACTCTTCAATTACAAGACTTCTGTTTATTTTAATAATTAAAGCTAAATCAAAAGGGAGTAAACTTACTTGATTTTAAAAAGCATCCATCCACAGTTTATTTACTTTTCTAATTTTTATTTCTTATTTTTTTACATTTTATCTTTTAAAAATCTATTACTCAAGTACTTAAGGCTATTTAGTATTTTTATATATTTATTCTTAACACAAAACAGATTGAGGGAAATGTCAAGAAGAAATAGAGAATTTTATAATGATACTTTCTTCATGTCTGAAATACACTTGTTATCCATAATAACAAATGTGTGATAGATATTTTTGTGAAAATACTGATTTTTCAGTCTGAACTGAATTTGGTAGAAATTTGGTAATTACCAAGGACATAGGAACTGATAGAACAAAAATCTTCTTTTTCAGAAATGTAGATGCCATTTTTATCTATGATTGTTAAAAGTATCAGGAAAACTAAATAAAATGTCAAAGCTTTTGTAGTATTTAGTTCTAAGGAGTTTATAATACTTTTTGTCACAACATGCAGCATGTACATTATTGCAATCTTCAATAGTGATGTATTTTAAGTAATGAATTATGGCACTACAATATGAGTTTCATAAAGAGATATTGATTCTACTGAAATATAATAGCAAATAGAGAGCCTTGAAACATGCTCTGTTAAAACTACTACCTTTTTTTCTCCTATAAAAATATATTTTTAAAGTATATTAGTTACTTTCAATCTTAGCAGCAGGGTATGTTTTATTTTATTCTATTGGTTATTTCAATATTGACAATAAAATATGTTAAAAATGCCAAACCACAATTATTAATTCTCTAAATTTCCTAACTTTTGTGATCCCCTGTAGCACCAATTTCCTTTACAACTTGTTGATATACTTCAGTGTCAAGAGTTCTAGTAGTTTAACTTTGCTTTAAGTTTGCTGTAAGTTTGTGGTCCATGACTATGCTTGAATACAACTTTGTTCATGAGCAAGATGAGGTATTATTCCAAAACGAGTGCATTCATATTCTCATGTGCAACTACTAGTATATTTTCTACTTTTTCCCTCTTGTTTATATAGGAAGTTTTCTAATAAGCAGTGGTATTTTTAGAGGTAGTATTTTTATTTGCGTTATTATTGTGCTATGGGATACTTTATGATCATGATAAAACAGAGCTGATATATTAAGGTGAATGTCAAGAAATAATTAAAACATGGATACTTTAAAAAATATTTTTTTTTTTCTTTTGGGGGAAAAATTACTAGTGCTTTTAGCCATTAGAATAAAAGACATAAGAGTCAGAATGAATTAAGAATATTGGGTTTGTTGGACACATTAAAAAATTCAAGATGTGTATATTGATACAAATGGTTTGCATGCTGCATAATTCTGAAAGTTTACTTTTCTCAATATAAGACAGAGGACGTGGTAACATAAGGAAAGTTTCCACACATATTCTGAAGAACAAAACTACATCATTCTAAAGGGTTGATAGTTCCCAGGGTCTTAAAAAATAATTATGAAAACTATAGATATTAGCATAGCATTATTACTGATACAGTTCGATCCTATAACTAAAGTAAAATATTGCTCCATAAATATTCCAGAGCGGATAAAAGGTCATTCATTGTTTTATCTACTTTCTCGCAGTCTTGACCTTGGATTAATATTTCCTTGGTGCAAAAAAATAAAAATTGAAACCTGAGTTAATTTAAAAGTTTCCGTATATATTAAATGGCTTTAGATAGGCAAGAAAATCTTATTGACAGCATCACCTGTAATAAGGTAGCCAATGTTTTCTCTCAGCATAAAAATATATTTTTGAGGCATTTAGTCTTTAGAATTTCAGCCAAAAGTTTTTTTGGCAGGAAAACTGAGACTGCTTTATACAGTCACTTGATTGTATTTTTAAATGAGATTTTCTAGTCTGAATCACCTGAAATAAAAAGGAAAATGAGAAAAATTCTTCTGTAATATTAAAAAGAAAGAAAATGTATGAAAATTCAGAAAATTTATTGAATTTTACTGAGATGGAGTTTTCTATGTGTTGAAGGGAAAACCAACTTACCTGTGTGGAAAAATTTAGCGAGGAGTCCTTATGGAAAACTGATGAGGAACATGGACAGCGTGAATTGGAGAATAGAGAAGCTCAAGCTGGAACATGAAGGGCAATGAGGAACAGTGTCCTTGGAGAAAAACAAGGAAGAAATCCATGCTCACAAGGGAACACTTCAACTGTGCAACAGATTGACACTGCGGTTTCCATATCTCACTATTATTTCTTATCAAACAGCAAACAGGGACCCACTGCTAAGATCTCTCATTTTTCTGAAGTCCTTTTTCAAACAGACAATAAGAAAAAACTGCTATGAACATTCCTGCTCACTCAAGTGGTGCATTTGCTTTAGAGTTTCCAGTCCTGGTTGCACTCTGGTGGATTGCAATGATTTACAGCCTGATTGAATGCTGTTTGAATGTACTCTGAGACTGTAGACCAAGCATTCAAAAGTTGCTAAAATTCAAAGTGTTAAGTTGCTTATGTGGTCTTGATTCGTTTGAATCGAAGCCATAGGCTTTATGATTGTTTTATTATATCATACTGTATATCCTTTAGGACTCAAATAGATTCTGTATCCTCTCTGGGGAAGGCTTGATCACAGAGCCACTGCCTCACTCTTTTCAGCAATCAGAAAGCATGCAGGAAAAGAAACACGACTCAGTGGTTAAGCCACTCAGAATGTGTGTGCCAAAGAGTGTGTGAATTCATGAAAAATAGTTTACAGGTAGTTCTTTGATGAGGTACTTGGTTCTGGATGCTTAAAAGAAACACTCCACCACAGTTGCTGCAACCAAGATCAGTGAGAACTGTGCTTTGAACCTGAAGTACTGCAATAATCTAACTATTCTGAAGAATTTGTATTTGAATCTGGAAAAATGAACTTGATTGCAGGAATTGCAGCTTAAAAAGATCTTTTGCTCTTCACAGCTGTATTTCATAGAACTGTGTAATCTGATATTTGACAGATAGACTGGATTCAAACAAGACCGGCTCGTTAGGAGGTTAAAGCAATTCAGAAGTATTGTCACCACACCTTGGCTTAAGCATGTAGTTTGCCACGTGTGCCATCACTAGGGCTCTGCACCAGAGCAAGGGATCATATATAAATAGACGTTAATTGCTGCAGAGTGGTCCTGATAGAAATTGAGTTTAAAAACATTCATTCCTAAGTGTTTAGAAAAGAATTGCATAAAGAGACCTGGTAAAGCCTGGAGATGTTTGTGATGGAGATCTTATATATAACATCTGCTGAATAGAGCATAAAAATGAATATATGCCAGAACTTACATCTCTAGGAAATAAATAATTTACATGAATGAACCAATTAAACTAGGAGGTTTGTATGAAAAGCAATCAGTATATCATTATAAACAGGAAATTTAATTTCATCAGTATGTTTTTTCACCTTTTTGATAAACTTTGAAGCACTTTTTCAGACTTGAAAGGCCAGATTTTACATTTTGTGACCATTCATATACTGCATCATTCTAAAGAACTTCTCACAGAGTGGCAGTTTCTTCTTCTTAAATTTTAAAGTGTTTCTCCTCTTCATCTTAAAGAATTTTCTGAACATTGAAAACCGCAGCCTGTTTATTCTTGCTTGACAAATTATATTTTTATTTGGAGAGTCTACTTCAGCTGAAGAAAAAAATTTTCTCATCTTAGTTATTTCTTAGAAAACACAGTGAGTGCACTCCATTGGTTCTTCTGCATTTCAGTGAATCGTTTGCAGCTCTAGAAGAATAAATAAAATTCATGTCTGCACATTCTTCTCTGTCGGATCTGTGTCCTGAACCCTCACATATTTTTTATACTGAGGAAGACCACAACCCAGATGACACTGTTACTCCTCTCAATATGACACCACTGCATCTCTCTGAGCAGTCCAAGTACTGAAGGCAGCCTAGTAGTAGGTCTTTGTCTTTACGCTACATTTGAGGGGAGTTTGCTCTCAGAATATGAATGAAGTTCAAGTAGAGTGTCTGGTATAAAAAACATCACCTTTTTAGATCATCACTCAACATTTAGTTCACTTGCAAAGGAAATGCAATGAATATTGTAAAAACTAGTTGAATATATTTTGCAGTTTTTCTCTTCTAGGCTCTGCAGAAGACCTAAATTTGGTCTTGATCTAAATCAGAATGGCGAAAACCAGAAGCACACTAATTTTGCTCACGCTCACAAAGACCCTGTCCCAAGGTCATGAGGTCATGTCTTTAGTTCCCACTCACCAGATTTCTCCGGTGGTTATGTTATACAGACGCATCCAGAAGAAATCTCTGGCTGTCTTCAACAAGTGTTGGGCAAGTTTATTTCAAAATTAATGAGCAGCCTGGCTTCTTAAAAAATCCTGAGAGCCACTTTCTGAGTTCAGGCCCTATGGCATATCATAACCTGTTTGTCCAACCACTTAACAGAAACGACCTTCTATGTAGTTTTCAGAGGAAGAGGCTAGCAGTCAGTTCTCCTGTAAAGGCTCTTAGCTATTAAACAACATTTCTTATTGCACTCTACTATTAGTTTCACTGAAAGATTTATAGTTTTACAGAATTGTGGTTTGTATTTTGTCTGCATGATTGTATTCTTTCAAGATGTCATCCTAAAGTTATGAGAGCTATCACTGCTAATTAACAACTATTCTAAGAGAAAAATTGGAATACGCCAAAGACTACTTTATTATCATTTTCATATTTCTAAATCCAAGCATCATTAAATTGAACTCCATCTTTCAATGTATAGCTGAATTTACCTCACTTAGTTTGGAAAACAGACAAAAAAAAAAGAAATATTTTTTAAAATCACACAAACAAGAGTAAATTTCATGTGCAATTATAGAAAAAATCTGATCATGAACACAGATACATCTGAAGAGAAATTATTAACTTCACACTTCCTGACTATTTTGACAGAATTAGAATAGGATAGTTAAAGATCATCAATCTCTTTCTGCCTGTCATTTCCTCTCTCCCTATAAAATGATTAAGCTCTAAGCCTTTTTTAATTCAAACCAAAGTGAATGTTTATTCATTTTGATTTTATTAATTTTGTTTGATATTACTCTTCCAACAGGGAAGTGAATGATTATGACAGAGTTCAGTTTACTTTATTAATGTTTCTGAAATTGTGATAGCTGTGGTGTTGGGTCCCTGTCTTGTTCCAAATTTCAGCAAACTGCCAATTTTGTGCTCTGGGTTAATTTAGCAGCTTCTTGCTGTGCACCAAGAACAACATTTTAACACAGCCACAGGCACCAATTTAGTCAAGCTCAGTCTGATATTCAAAATTTCACTTGGAAACTGTATCCGATCGACGTTCTACTTGTTTTCCGACAAAGTGAAGTGAGTCACAGCACTAGTTCTGTTATTTGAGATATGGATGGATATCTTGTCAAGGAAGATCATCAATTTTTGGCATTTAACCATCTTTCAAATATCATGATATTGTTTTGAAAGTCCTCAAGAAAACATGCTTTTTCTATTGTGAAACTCACCTGCTAACTTTACTGTTCTGAGCCATTTTTTTGTTGTTTTTGTTTGGTTTTATATTTTGTTTGTTTGCTTGGGGGTTTTTTGGTTGTTGTTTGGTTTTGTAATTGCTTTTTTGCATATCAAGGTTAGCTATGTCTACTACTATTACATATTTCTTCCATGCTAATATCTGTCTGGCTCTTTTTAACAGGGATTAAGAAGTCATACCAGAAATTGCATTTGTTTATGAACTTTCTCAGTTTATATAGTTCTATACACATATGTATGTGTATTACTCCCATGGATCATCACAGCTGCAGTGCAACAGTGCCCAGTAATGCAGTTTTCCATAAAATCCAGAAGATAGAATGACTGCAATAAAGACCTGATTTTGTTGGTACATAAACATAACATAAATATTTTGTATTATAGTATAGATATATAATGGTTTTATTAATATATAAATATAAAATATTCACATCACAAATTCTTAAATGTTGAACACATCAACAAAGGCTGCTGTACCAGCATTTGTTATCAGCATCCTTTTATAAAGTGTGCTCATGCAGACATACAACATCAAGCCCAAAAAGTGTTGCTCATAGGCTTTTATTTCTTCTGGAAATGTTCTTTGTGTGACATGGAAGCATCACTTTTGGTGATTTGTTTCTGGTCTAGGAGGTAACTTAGCTTTCCATTATACTCCTAGCTTTCAGCTCGGAAAGCATAATTAGTAAGTCCAGTCACAGAACGGATCTCCTCCCCAGTAAAGTATGAGAAAGCTCATTCAGACAAATAAATTAGATAAGCAGGTCAGTCTCTCATAACTGAAGAGACTGATGTAGAGGCCTAAAAGTAACATGGAATTATAGTCATGAACTATTTTATGTTTGAATAAAGTTGGTTTTATAACTGTGTATTTTTTTGCATAGTACTATGGTGAGTCTCCAAAATTCTCTGTACTGGTTTAAGTTCTTTTTATTTTATGGAGTTCCAAGATAAAAGGAAGCTGTGTAAAATTAGTTCTGTAGAGAAAGATGTTCTAATTTCACCTTTTCCTTTTTTTTTTTTTTTTTTTTTTTTTGTTAAGAGTAAAAAGATCCAAGTCCTCAGATACTGAGCTCTTATTTTTAGTTAAAACCTTCCTGAGTTTGTTGATAAAATGTAAATATCATTCCAACTGGGACTCCCTGAGTCTCACGGTATGAGGAAGAGAGGGCAAGTATTGTACTTTTACAGTTCCTCGGACATGTAGGACTCATAAAAATGAGAAGCACATTTCTCTCGTCTTGGTTATTTCAATTGGCATGAAAGTAGAAAATATCATAGAATCATAGAATATATTGAATTGAAAGGGATCCATCAAAATAATTGAGTTCGATTCCTGGTCCTTCACAGGACTTCCTAAGAATCACATGTGACAGCATTGTCCAAATACTTCCCAAACTCAGAGAATCTTGGTGGTGTGATTACTTCCCTGGGGACTCTGTTCCAGTACTAGAAGTAAAGCAGAATTGGCTCTTTAGGGAGATCAGAGTAATTAAGTATCACTCTAGTTTTACACATAAAATTTGAATGCAAGCCCATGATACATTTGCTTATTCTTACATTACACTTTTGCAAGCCTTATATTTAGAAGTTAAAGCCCAGATTAGTAAAGACTGTTTGATTTCTGTTTCCTCTCAGCTGCTTATTCCTTCCTGCCATTAGTATATCTGATGAAGGCAAATACGGGCTCACTCTGCTTGTACTATAAGCTATTTAGCAGAGCAACTGTGTTAGCATAGCAGAGAGCCCAGACAAATCTATTCTGCCTATTCATCTTTCGGTTCAGTTCAGAACTGATCCACATTTAGTTAAATGTGGGCAAAGGGAGCCTGCACCTTTCTCCAACATAATGATGATGTATCCTGTAGCAAGCACTTAACAACCTCTGAGAAGTGGTTCCTAAATTACAGTGTGTGAACCATTAGCACCAAGGTTACTTCAAAGTCAGGGTATATTTTATGAGCAATAGAAATCCTCCTGCCATGGTGCCTAGCCCAGAGCTAGATGGAATTGCTGCTGTTGCTGCTAGTATCGGAATCCTTACCTCAGAGTGTGGGAGTCTTCTCAGCACTCATTTTGAGCTGCATGTGGTACCTTTCTTCTGAAGGTACACTGTGTTTGAGGACAGTGATGTTTGTTCATGTAACTTAAGGTGCTGAAAGAGACATCTAAGCCTTTATGTCAGTTCAGTCAGTGACAGATTTTGTGATTTGTTGTTCTTCTGAAGCAGATGCCCAGAAGAGGACAAATATAATGATGTAAAACTGATGTATAATTTTGTGTTAAGGCTCCTTAAGTTGCACTATTGCAGTTTAGGGCTGGTAATTATTTGATTTGACATAGAACTGTATTAATCACAGAAGTTTTATGAAAGAAAATTGAAAAAAAAAAAATTAAAAAGTGCCCTCCCCTTTTTCCTCCTAACAACCATTTTAGTAACTATTAGAAGCATGAAAAGCAGAATATGTAGTGATGAAGAGAAGGTAACGGCTTTAAAACTGAAAGAGAGTAGATTTAGATTTTCTATAAAAAGGAAATTCTTCATGATGGTGGTTCTGGGGCACTGGAACAGATTGTCTGGAGCAACTGGGGATACCCCATCACTGGAAGTGTTCAAGGGCAGGTTGGATGGAACTCTGAGCAATCTGATCCAGTGGAAGGTGGACTGGAACTAGATGATCCTTAAGGTCCCTTCTAACCCAAGCCATTCCATAATCTATGATAAACTAAAGCTAAACTACTTTGCATACACCATGAGACAGTATGAATTTCAAAAATAGCCTTAACCATTAATTCTGTAATTTGGCTTAAACATAGATTGAGATTGTCTTTTTATATAAATTAAACATGCTTCTGTTCTCTTTACCACATTATCATGGCTTTTCAAGTGAGATTTTACTATGAACTGAATGCAGGCCAAAAAATTGCAAGGTAAGTTTTGTCTGAAAAACCAAGTTACTAAGAATTAGGCTTACAGAACAAGTTGCTTTGTGTGGCTTGATATACCTGTTAACTTCATTATCAATTTCTGTCCTATTGGTTTGTTCATGTTGGAGTAACTGCCTATTTTTGAACTGTAAATGAAATTTATTCCATTCCAGTTACTAATTTAATAGTGAAGCAGTTACACATTTGGATTCTGTTACATGAGTTGGTCACAAATTCCAAAATGTTTCAACTACACTCACCATTCTACGATTAGAGAAGCAGTTGTCCACCTGTACTTGGCCCTGGTGAGGCCACACTTTGAATTCTGTCTTCAATTTTGAGTCCTTCATTGCAAGAAAGATGTTGATGTGCTGGAGCATGTCCAGAGAAGAGCAGTGAAGCTGGTGAAGGGTCTGGAGCACAAGTGTTATGAGGAGTAGCTGAGGGAGCTGGGGTTGTTTAGCCTGGAGGAAAGGAGTCTCAGAAGGGGTCTACTTGCTCTCTACAACTACCTAGTCAGGTGGGAGGTTGTGTCTTCTTCCAAGTAGTAGCTGATATGAGGGGAGAAAATGGCCTCAACTGGCAGCAGAGGAAGCTTGGACCAGATATTAGAAAAGATTTTTTCATCAAAAGTATTGAAACAGGCTGCTTGGGGAAGTGGTTGTGTCACCATCCCTGGATGTATTTAAAATATGTAGAGATGTGACACTTACGGACATGGTTTTGTCATAGACTTGGCAGTATTGGGTTAATGGTTGGACTTGATCTTAAAGGTCTCTTCCAGTCTTCTATGATTTATGATTCTAACAGTATTCTAAGAAGTTTCTGCTCATGTATTTTCATTGAAGAGACACCTGTAAAACAGGTGATATGGAAAAAATAAACGTTCTCAGCATATATAAAAGTGCATTCAGATACTCATTTTATACATAGAAAATGCTATATGTATGCACGCAGATAAATGCCATAATACCTTGAAGTTGCTATGGTAACTAGAGAGCAGCTGAGGTTTACTTCTTCTATATTTAGAAACAATATCTAAAATGTCTCAACCAATTAATACTGCTGAGAAAATTTTACCTAGAAACAGACTATCAATTATGCGATAAGTGACTCTAATTCCTCATTCTGAGGCATGTCTATATAGGGGCACATGTGGGTAAACCTACAGACCTGGCTAACAACAAGTGTAAGCTGTATAACCCATGGCCATGACAGAGCACATGTATTCAGGTGTAGTTCCAGGCAAACTTGGACTTCTGGATTACAGCCTGATGGGTCAACACACAGGTTAGTCAAGCTGATTTCTGCCTGCAGCTGCCCAGACAAAATGCTTCGGAGTTTCAGCTGGACTTCTAAATTGTGAAATGGTTGGTCCCCTACATTATTGAGAAATTACAGATGTACCAAATGCAGCCTTCATTCAGCAGCATTTGCTGCAGACACAGCCACAGAGCACACAGTGGAAATGTTTCAGGTCTGTGTATCTGCGGGAATGACAGAAACCCCTCGATCATGGCAATGTGTCACAAACAGTTTGATCTCTGACTAATGCTAGCTGATCTGAAGGTTAGTAGGGAAAGGCTGCATGCTAGGTGCATTTTATTCCTTTACAAACAAAATGAAGAAAATATCAATATTAATTAAAATTCTGATTATAAGCCAGGTGTGAAATGGAAATCTGTTTATGTGAGGCTGAAAGGTAGCATTAATCAAAAAGCTCTCCTGTACCCTCTAGAATTATAGTTGTCTTTTTCAAAGGTTATAATGTTGAATATGTTTTTAAGTATTTTGGGTACTGGGGTACTGAAAGACATACTATGAGCACTGAACCTGCAACACCTCTTAATTGTGTATGAACACTTTGCTGAAAGTACAAATATTGTAGGACATATCTCTTTAGAAATTATATTACTGAGTGGTAAAGTCAGATTCTGTGTTTGTGGATTCGGTTAAACTTTTCAGTGCATAAAGACCGTGTTGTACAAAATCATCTTTCTCCCTTACATTCTACTGCAGGTCTCCAGCTGAAAGCCTGCATAGCAGATGGTACAGCTATAGTTGTATGCTGTGTATATATCGGTACCTGTGCCGATCACCAAGGAATTTTGGAAAAAAGATGGGTTGAGGTTGAAAAGAAACAGTAGAAATCAGGTAGAATGACTGCTTAAATTATTATTATATTTAATGTTGGAAGCCTTATGATTCTCTAGAAAAAGGATATCTAAAATATAATGACCAACTTTGTCAGCATGTCAGTCCACTTTGTTGGCTCATTTGAGTTTTGCAAGCAGTGCTGTGGTGAAATACACAGATTTCAATCTCTGAGGGATATGTTTTTCTTTCTGTATTTCAGACCCATGCATGCTTCATAAAAGACAAAAAGGTAGAGTAGACGCATATGAATTTGAAAGCAAACATAGAACACAGTTCTGCTCTTTTCTTGGTCTATAACCTCTCCTCATCCAGGGCACTTTAGAGTATGTGCCTCCATATTCTCAATAAGACAGATACTGAGTGGATGGTGTGAATATACAGGGCATGATATTACATTTTGAGAAAGGAGAAAGTGACTGGTTTTGCTTTACATGAATTCTGAGAACATTTTAAATGCAGTTCTATTCCAGTACAACCTTTTTTCTTTTTCCTTTTTCCTTGAAGAAGAGACTAGAATAATATTCCATTCTGTTATCTATTTATCTATTCTTCTATTCCTATGGTAATGTGTCAGGTGCTGACTGTTAAGCAGAATTCCTCAGTAAAATACATGACAGTGGCAGTATGAGGTTCATATTCCTTAGTATGTGTTCATACTTATATTCACTACAAGTGGTCAAAAAAATTACTGTGTGTCAACTATAAAAACCAGGAGAGGCCAGTATATGCATTCTTAAAAGGAAACAAAAAAAAAAAAATATTCAATACCCTAGTATCTTATAAAACCATTCCAAGCCATTGTGTGGAAATGGTTGTGTCATATACAAACCATTGTCTGTGAGGGGAAAAATTTATCTGAATTTCTAAATCTTATCAAAGCTGACATTTCTTAACTTACTTTATGGAAGGTGAGCTTAAAATTATATTTGTTTTTTCTTTTCTCCAATCTCTACTAGTAGTCTCAATTTCATAGGGTTACCTAGGAAACTGAGTGGTATAGATTTTGTGAGTATGAGGAAGGAATAGATTTGGAAAGCACAGCTGCTTTCCCTCCATAGCAGCTGAACTTGTCTTTTCCCACTGATATTTTTTTTAAATGGAAAAATTTCACCACCTGCTGGCTCCAAGGAAGATATTACACCATTCCAAGCAGAGAAGCAGGGATAAAGGCAGTGTGTATTATACAGTGGACTACTTGTATAATAAAAGCCTGTTTGGGATTGACAACATTTCTTTGCTGATGCTCCTAAACTTCTGCATTTTAGTAAGTAGTTTCAGAGTTGGTTAGCCTATTTGTAATTCATTCAGTCAAGGGAATTGGATGTATTCCAACAGATAACGTTGTCCCACATATCTCTATTATAACTGAGACAAGACTGTGAAGGCAGGGTGAGCTGTTCAATTGCAAACAAATTATTCAGGACCAATTCCCAGGCCTATCCAGTGGCTCAGATACCTACCTGTATGGACAGTTGTACAATACTCTGAAATATTTATAACTAGTAATATCCATTCTCTAGTAGATAGGATCATAATAGTTGACACTTTCACGCATATTCTGAAATGTGCAAAGCCTACAGGACTAGACCAGAGACATTCAAATTACTTGTGCTTTTAGCAGCTACAAGCAGAAGATGAGGCAATGAAGGTGGCTGCTATACAGGCTTTATGTGTCTCTGTGATTGTTTGTTGTGGTTTGTTTGTTTGTTTGCTGGTTTGTTGTGTGTTTGTATTTTTGGGTTTTTTTGGGGGAGAGGGGAGGGATGGGGGTTTTGTTTGTTTTTTTTTTTCTGTTTTTTTTTTTTTTTTTTCATTTTCTCATTCAATATTATCAGATTGAGTACACTTGTAGGAGGAGTTGGTAAACATTCACTACAGTAGTTGGCACTCTTCACACCTTACCAGGCATTCTTACGTGGTGAAGTACACTGGGATGAGATTATTTGGTTCAGGAATAACAATGTATAGAAAAATGTAAGAAAGTCCTCAGTGTATGAGACTTCCTATGGAAGTGGATGCAACTGTGTTAATTTTGTTCAGTAACATGTTGACCTTGTAGCTTTTTCAGCCTGTCCTTCTGCTGATTACCAATCTGGAGCATGTGAAAAAAACAAAGCAAAAAAAAAAAAACTAACCTCATTGAAGGGCCAATATCCTGCAAAAGTGACATACATAGTATAGTAGGATAACACTACAGAATACCTATTTGTAAACCCTGCACTTCACGGGTAATGAAAATCATCTTATTTTCCTCTTAGTACTTCATTTCTTGATTTACTTAAATATCTTAAGCCTCCTGCTACTGAACATGGTACCTTTCCTTCACATTTTGGGACTGATGTTTTTGTGGCAGTCAAAATCATGTTTGAGCTAAACCTGATTGGTTTGGTGTATTTTTGTTTGTTTCCAGTGTGTCAGATCTTTGATCTGGCTGACTGCTCAGCTGCATGAGAGGAAGAGCTGGAGGAGGATGGAAAACACAGAGTACTCATGGAGGAAGATGGAGCCATCTCATCCAGCAGCTCAGGTTTAGACTGGCCTTTGAAAATGCATAATTCTTTAGGCAAAACTGGGTCTCATAGAAAACATGTACATGCAGGCATAATTCTTTGAAATCAGTTTTCTACTACCTAAGTAGGCAGGAAAAAATAAAAAAAGCCTTTTTTTTTTTTTTTTTTTTTTTAAATAGGGTGTTAGTCTTTATAAAATCTCATTTGCCTCACTGATTGTCCCCTTCAGGAGAAACATAGTGGACAGAAGGCCCTCCAAATATGACTGCATATGAAAATGATGCAAGACTAAAATTTTAAGGTGAATGCCAGTGTTCATTTTCTACAGAGATACACAGCTATCTCAGTCTCACATCTGGAGAAAAGAATCACTATGTCTGGTAGTAATTGATCCCAGATGATCTTATTAACTAGGACAGTCTGTGTATTTTAGTAAGAATATAGAATTCCTTTCTTCAAGAAATAGGAGAAAAAAGTAGAGAAAATCTTCTTTTGTTATCTCTCTTGGCTCTGGAGTTTTAAAGTTGTCTATGTGCTCATATTTAATTAATTTCTGCAAGCCTGAGGTCAAATGAGGTGCAGAGCTGGCACATGAAAAGAAACACTGGAGGTCAATTAAAATCATTAAATCACTATCAAACTCATCTGGAAAAACTGAAAGAATTTTTTTTTCCTTTAGCAAAGACTTTTGCGGAATAACCATATGCTGAAGGGTACATGTTTTCCTGAACTAGCAAAGGCATAACTGCTCTGAGTAATGACTGTATTTCATGACAAAACACATTATATGTTCATTGAGAGATAAATGGTAAAAAGTCTTTCAAGTACCATTTTTTTTTCTCAGCTTAGGTTTTCTATTTTTGCTTGTTCATTAAAATCTCTCTCTTTCTCTCTCTCTTTCTTTATATATATATATATATATACATATATATATATATGTATATGCATACATAAAGAATAGCAGAAGATAGCTTGCTCTTCAGGAAATTAGTTAACCCTCTCTGACATTTTCTCTGAACATATCTGTCTTTGCCCAAATGGGAGCTTCCAGTCATCTCAAGACACTTGTTGCCACAGCCTTCTTAAAAGCATGTGCAGATACCAGTGAGTACACTTAAACAGTATCTTTTCTCTTTCTGGGTGTCAAATAGTGACAATGATAGCTGTTCTGGTCCCGATATCTTCACCCTATAAGAGATATCCATGTTCACCTCAGAATAGATATTTTTATAGCTTCAAATTTGAAAAATTATGAGGTTTTTCTCATTTATCTGTAGGGGGCAGACTTTGCATTTCCAAATTCCTTTGTTCATTCCCTGAAAAAATCATGTTGTTTTAAGTGAATTGAATCTCCTGTCTTTGTCCGTATCTGTGTCTTGGTCAGCTGATCTGCAGTTACTGTAGATGCACTGTATAAATTTGAGGACAGTGCAAATTCATAACCCAAAGATTATCTTCAAGAAAATAAGTTTGTGCAGGCTTTTGTAATGGGACTAATTATGGTAGGGGTGTGAATAAAGGTTTAGAAGAAAAAGAAGTAGTATCTTTAACATTTGTTTAAAATACTGTGGAGAATTGACCCTTCCTGGACTTCACGTGCCTGCCAAAACCACTGGGAAAGAAAATATAACAAAATGCTAATGGGTTGAGATAAGGAGGGGGAGAGGTCACTCACCAGTTACCATCATTGGCAAAATGGACTTGACTCAGGGAAATTAGTTTAATTTATTATCAGTCAAATCAGAGTAGAGTAATGAGAAATAATAAGTAAATTTCAAACACCTTCCCCCCAACTCTCCCTCCTTCACAGGGATTGAATTCTTTACCTCCTCATCACCAGCAGCATATCAGGACACAGAATGAAGCCTGCAGCCAGTTCATCACGTGTTGCTTCTTCTTCCTCAAGGAGAGGACTTCTCACACTCTTCCCCATTTCCCCCATAGGGTACCCCCACACAACACAGTCATCCATATACATATTCTCCAATATGGGTCTTTCCCAAGTGTTGCAGTTCTTCACAAACTGCTCCAGCATGGTTCCCTTCCACAGGATGAAGTCCTTCAGGAACAGGCTGCTCTGGTGTGTGTTCCCCATAGGGTCACAAGTCCTACCAGTAAACTTGCTCCAGCATGCACTCCTCTCTTCACAGGGCCACAGGCACTACCAGGAGACAGTGCAGGTTTCCTGATGGGGTCACAGCCTCCTTCAGGCACATCCACCTGCTCCAGTGTGGGGTCCTCCATGGGCTGCTGGTGGATCTGGATGCACACCTGTGGGACCTACAAGGGAATCTCAGCTCTGGCACATGGAGCACTTCTTGCCTGTCCCTGGAGGTCTGCAGGGCTGTTCCTTACACGTATTCTCACTCCTCTCTGCCTTCTGTTTTCTCACCTATCTAAATATATTATCCCAGATGTGCTACCACTGTCGCTAATGGGCTCAGCTTTGGCCAGTGGTGTGTCCGTCTTGGAGCTGGAAATTGGCTCTATCAGACACAAAGAAAGCTTCTAGCAGCTTCTCACAGAAACGTGCCCCAGTTCCAAAAACTTTGCCATGCAAACACTTGCCAATACAAACAGTTCATTTGGAGCAATATAAAACAATAAAATACTATTTTTGCCTCATTTGTTAAGGTGGGTCAGAACAAATAATAGTTTACTGCCATAAGGAGTTTAGAATTTTCTAGAAGGAAAATTGGTGTACAAAGAGTAAAATGTTACCCTGTAACAGGAGAATTTTAGTCTCAGATTTCTACAGATGGACAATATTGTATTGTCCATAATATTAACACTTCTGTTCCCATTTCAAGTTATTTGTTTTCAGAGAGGTTTATTCCTGGAGTGATTAGGAGGTCAAATTTGAAATAATATCTTCTATACAAATTGAAAAAAAGAAAATGTATTTCCTCTTCCCAAGATTAAAATGAAGTAATCAAACAACTATGTGAAGCCCAGAGCTATTGAGGAAGATTGAGCACTTTCAATATTTAAGCACTTTTTACTACATATGGTGTTATCAGGCTTCTTTATTGATAGTATTTCTGATGGGAAATGCTGAAATGCTCAGAGTGAAACTGGGGTAGTTTCTGAAAATGACATTCTGCACTACTCGATCAAAATATAACTCTGGGTTTATATATCACCAAAGCATAATCCACTCTTAAGAAGTCTGATGGACTGTCTGAATTGATTGACAGAAACAAGGTAAGAGTTTCTTTAAAGGTTATTTTGGGAATAAGCTCTCTGTGTATTAGTATGTTCTATATGCTTTCACAGAAAAGACAAGGATATAATCTTCAGCTAATAAGTAAAGAACAGATGAATACCTAGGCAATCCATGTAGTTATCCATAAGTAAAGGTTCATTTATGATTTATCTACAGTTTAAGGACCTAGGACTTTAATATTGAATTATTGTATTGATGAAAATAATTTGTCATTGTAAAATTCTTAATGAAATATCTTCTGAGTCAAGAAGCTAAAATTCAGGAAATGTTATTCACTTATAACTGCATTATGTTTTTTAAGTTATTTTAGCCCATGATGTAGGTCAAGCTTTTCTTCTTCCATAATTCAAACCATGGTATGTCCTAATGTCCAAGTTTAAAACTAAAATCCTTTACTGTATTTTCTTACAGAATTATAAAAAATAAATTACAAAATCCTTTATAAGTAGGGTAAGAAGTACTTCTGAAAGCTTCAATTTTGAAGGCACAATCAGCTACTATTTTTGTTTATCTAAATGGACCTTGAGTGAACATACGATCAATAATTGAAGGAAGCTTATACAGGAAGATTAAGGAAATCTGGGTGTCAAACTATTTTATTCCAGAGAACCTTTTGTTTATTTTGCTGTGGACATATGTCAGTGAAACATTTGTAACCATCTTTTGACATAACATATTTTTGACAAATGTAAACTAAAATGTGAATAAAATACTGTAGTTAATCCTCCCAGCAACAATGTCAATACTTTGGGTTTTGATGTTTAATTAGTTTATTAGTCCTGAAAAAATGTTGGCTTTTCAAAAACCTTTCCTTGCAGTACTGTTTTCCTCCATTTTCAAGGGTACATAATAAGATCTTGTAGAATTTGTTCAGTTACTAGTTCACATAATTTTTACCAATTAAATTGATTTTTAAAAATTAAAAAAGTGAACGTGGGATTGCATTTACAGTACTACAATAAGAATGAGTGACTGGTTGCAGTTCTTTTAAATAAACACTATGTTCTCAATCCTTAAAGTCCTCTAACACCAATTCTAGTGCTGAACTAAGTGCCTTTTACTTGAAGAAAAATATGACTCCATTTATTGCATAATTATTTTGGGGTGCAACTCTGAATAGCAAAAAAATCTGGTCAAAGCTACTTCTCATCTTACAAGACTGGTGAGAAGAGGATTGAAGGATATTGTCTAAAGTGTTTACATAAGTCTAAAACCTGAGAAGTTTTTAATCCTTTTGATGTGGTGAATAGACAGTTTGGGGCAGGTACTACAGGTCTTAGATACCCATTTTTGTCACATTTCTCACCTGAGAAATTTTACAGGATTGAATCTCCTCACCTAGAAAAGCAAGCACGGAACTGTAGAAGTTATACTATAGCCTAAATACTGGTCAGCAGATGAAATTAGAGGTTCCTGGAAAGCTGTTTGCCATAGGTCATTATGTAATCATTCTTTCTTGAATTTTGAGGAAAGTTTGCTTTCCTGGAGAAAAAACCCAACCAACCAAACAAAACCCCCAACCAACCAAAAAAAAACCACCAAAAAAACAAAACAAAACAAAAAAAAAACCCAGGAAACAAACCAACCAACAACCAAAAAGAGCCAAAACACAAGAAACATAAAGCTATATGTTTTTTACAAGATCTTATAAGTAGTTAATGTTGCACTTCTTCTAACAAGTTTCATAACTGTTGTGGTAAGACTTATTTCTATTTTGAATCCCAATACTGATTTCATTTTTGTCTGTATAAATAACACTGCAAGCAATGTAATCAATATGCCCAATTATATACATTAAAGAAAGATGGAACCATTCTTCCCATCATGAACATATTTATTATTTTACTTCATCAAATAAATTACAAAAAGAGGAAGTAAAATTTTCTTTTTTTCAACACAAAACTGCGGACACCTGATACTTCTATAGATGGAACAAGAAGTTTGTTGAAGTCAGATTTATATGTTCACATATGTAAATAGAGTATTAATGTATGTTTCTCAATGATCTGCTGAGATCATGAGCTTTAAGAATCATGTTAGGGGATATAGTCACTTGTTGAACTAATGCAATATATGAATGGAAAACTTGAATATTATACTTACTTTAAAAAAAGGAGTATAGAGTTTCTGAATTAAAATGTATCCATTAGGACAATTCTGTCATTGGAAGATCTTAGGCTAATAATTAAGGAAGGTTTAAGTGAATGGAATGGATAAATAATAATGATGTTGAATATCTCATGCTAAAGGGACTGAAGGATATACTCGAAGGTAAAATAATTCCCATTTTTCTTTCATCTTTGAAAAAATTATTCTGATTCTATGTCCTGAAACTTACATTAGTGTCTTGAAACATTAGTTTTAGTGTGCTAATGTCAAACTAACGTAATGCATCTCAAAATACAAATAGAATTATTTTAATTATATTATTCTTGACAGTTGTTAATTGAAACTCAATAGGCAGTAATGTGAGGTTCCCACATACAGACTTAAAATGGCTAAGGGCATGGAGTGCGCCAACTAAGAGGAGAGGCTGGCAGTGTAGTGACTGGGCTTGCTCAGACTGACAAAGAGGAGATCAAGGATGCACTTCATAGCAGACTACAACTGAATGAAAGGGGATGTACAAAGATGATGGCACTAGGTTCTCTGTGGTGTGGTAGTGTCAGACAATATAATATGGAAGAACAGTAAAAACCCCACAATTTGGGACTCTTCAGACTGAACATTAGTAAAAAATGCTGGGAGAACAGTGCAGTGTAGGAACAGGTTGTTGAGATATCCTTGAAAGTTTTGAAGACTGATAAAGTCACAGCAAGCTTATGATGTTGGTTATTATCTTGATTTGAGTGGAAGGCTCACCTATACAACCTCTTCCAATAAATGCTGTACTGATCCCATAGTAGAATTCAAATATGACTTGACTAATACTTGTTGAAAGTAAAGGACTAAAGAAAATGTGAAAAGTGTTCAGTATACTAGATATGATATGTTACTGAATCAGCAGGCAGACCAAAATCTGTAGGGCTTCTAAATTTTCAGAACAGTGAAACTAATAATTGTATTTTAGCTAAATTCAAGTACTACTGTTTTGATTTTCTATTAGAAATGCACTTACCCTGTGGGTTTATTCGTTAGTTTGATTTTAATCTCTGATATTAAGGCTAGTTTGTTGTCCTCATGACATTTTTTATTGTTTGGTGTAGATTTAGTATGAGAATTTCTGGTAATTTTCTTCAAGGTTTACTATCATGAATCATTTTTTTCTGTGTTATGGAGCAAAAAGACACGAGATTTGTGAGAAGGGAGGTCAAGTGTCAGTAGCAATTCCAGGATTTCCAACTGAACTGTCATCTTCTGTCTTCCTAAATAATTGTGATAACTCAGTATGATGGAGTGACTGCATTGGTGGATAATGGAAGAACAACTGATGCCATCTACCTTGACTTCTGTAAGGCTGACAGTGCTTCCTACAACATCCTTATCACTATATTGGATAGACAGGATGTTTGATGGACTCTCCTTTTTGGTAAGAAATTGGCTGGGTGGCCATATCCAAAGAGTTGTAGTCAATGGCCTAATGTCCAAATGCAGATCAGTGACAATTGCCTGTGCAAACCTCATGAAATTCAACCAGGCCAAGTGCAAGGTCTTACACCTGGGTCCAGCAATTTCTTATATCTGTGCAGAAGAAGAACTGATGGAGAGCATCTTTAAACCAAAGTAGGATAGGTTTAGATCAGGTATTAGGAAGAAACTCCTTACCGTGAGAGTAGAGAGACACTGAAACAGGTTGCCCAGAGAAATTGTCAATGCCCCATCCCTGGAAGGGTTCAAGGTTGGGTTGGATGCAGCTCTGAAAACCTGGTTTAGTTAAAGATGTCTCTGCATGCAGAAGGCAGGTTGGAACTACACGGCCTTAAAGGTCCCTTTCAATCCAAACCATTTTATGAAAACAGTGAAGGGTGACAGCAGGATGTAGGAGAGATGAATGATTTGTACTTGATTTTTGTTGTCTGATGGGTTAGAATGTTTCCATAGAAAGAACCTCTTATGCAAGATTTAGTCAAATTATTTGCTCTACTCTTTTGACTTCTTTTGCCCATAGGTAAGTCACTCTGTTAAATTTTTTTAAACTTCCAGCATTAACATGAAAATGTAAGACAAGAAAATATGAAAACAAAGGTTATCCAGTTCCCTTGAATTTTGAGATATAAAGGCTTACAGTGTTTGCTCTGTACATCTCTGTATTAAGGTTTTTCCCAGCAAGGAGCATTTCTTATGTTGTGAAAGCTTGCAATTTTTGGAGTTTCTGATCTTACAGCCAGTTTACGGGCACAGCGGTAGTACAAATCTATTTCTCCTTGCAGTTGAATAATCTTACTGAAAAATCATGACAGGGTTAAGAGACAGGCAGCTGGAATGAAATTCATTCTCACATATGGGAAATAAGATTTAATGGATAGTGAGGCAGAAAATTCTGGTTGCTCATATATATGCAAGCTGTTAATGTCACCTAGATCAGGTTAAAGCAGGCAAGGAAGTCTCACAGGACTCTGTGAGCTTGTATTGTATGACTAGTCTATAGGCTCCATGTGTTTTCTTATTGCCCTGAGAAATGCAAATGAGGAAATCCAAAAATCCTGTAATCAGTTTTATATTAAAAATGGGCATCAAACGATTTTGTGTTGAAAATCTTATTTGTTGAAGATGAGAGTATTGAAGCAGAGTATTTTCTCAGGGATACTTTAGCATGTATTTTCAGAAATATGTTTAGCATCAGCATTTTCCTTAGTAATTGACAATATCAAACATAGACTACATGCATAATTAATATGCAAAGGAATAATACATAGGTAGAAAAAAAAATAAGTCAGAAGCAACAGGGTATTTTTTTTAATTGGAGCTACATTTGCTTTGTATAGATTCTGTTTTAGCATGATAGTTTTGTGTAGTTATGCATCTATATCCAAGTTTGCATTGAATGAATATGCCTTAAAGACCTTTCCAGTCACAAAGGGAACCTGACTGAATTGAGCTTTATCTTCCTACTGTTACACAATTACTGTGAAACTGCAGGGATGGAAGTTATTTCTGCATCTAATAATATGTTGCCTCTCTCTGTTTTGTGGTTTATTTCTTCCTTTTTTCTCACAGAAGAGAAAGGCTAAGAAGCTTCAGTTGACTGACTCTCTATGAAACATATGCATTTGTTTTTTGCGGTTATACATCCAGGTTTTGAAATATCTGTTTAAGTTTTCTGATATTAATCTTATTCTAAAATTTCTTAAATGGTTATCCTTACCCACCTTTACTTCCTTAAAAACAGGAGTTAGAAATAATGTATTTAATGGATTTATTAAGAAAAATCCCTGGTGGCAACTACAGAAAACTACTATTAGCCAAAGAATCATTTTCTGGGTTTTGGCCAGTGTTCCTGTGCAGGCGAGGAAGAATTCCTGAACACAACAGATAATTTCATAGCCCACAAAACAGAGATTCACAAGAAAGAACACACATATCCCTCCAGTGTCTGCATCAGTATCTGCAATACTAGGAAACCTGCCTAAACGTTTTGGAGGCTGTCTATTCATTCTACGGTGACCAATTTAAGATTCTAAAGACAATTGCCTAATGCACAAAGTTGCAAGATAAGAATCTATTCAAACTGGGCTTGGAATGGATGATTTGTAAACAGCAATCTTTCTCAAACTGGGCACATGGAATTATTAAAAGCCCTTAGAGTTCTATTTTACAAAATGAGATTAGGTGTTGTAAAGATGTTTATCAATGGTCAAAGTCTTCAAATGTTATAATGATGGGGCAGTGAAATACCACAGGGAAATCAACAATCCTGTAGATCTTCCTTTTAAGTGGAAACAAACAGTACATGTAAATAAGACTTAGGAATGACATTGAATAACAGAATAAACTATGCAGCAGCTGATGATTTAATGAGCAGTGTCCCTCTTAGGAACAAAAGGAAGTAGTAGTCCTCTGGAAGATGTGTGCAAACACATCATTAGACTGAATTGCACACACAAAATGAAATCAGAAATGTTTTCAATACAGTATTGTTTATGTTACCAAGGCATTTTGAGGCAAGCAGCCTGGACCATGGAGCAACTGTCAGCTTTAGCTGGCAGCACCTTGCATGAAAGAAAATAGCACCCATGAGTGGATGTTCTCTGCTTTGCGAGACCTGAAACTTGCTGAGAGCGTAAGCTACAAGCTGAACTCTCATTTTTGATAGACTTGGGGCTTTCTCTTTCCCATGTTAATTTCTTCACCACTATTCTGTTGCTCTTAGGCTGGTCTTTCCAGTCCCTGTATGCAGAAAATCCTGTTTCCACTTAATAATGCCCCTGTGTCACTGTCAGTCTTTCTCCCAGCATATAACTGACTCTTAGCCTGGGTCCGCTATACTTGTTTGCTTCTGTTCTGTGCTTACCATCCATTTGGACCTAGGCCAAATTTCCCCTACTAGCTTTTGAAATCTCCCCCTCTATCTTTTTCCTTCTACTTTGCTGTTTTTATAAATCCTCCAAGTCTCTTTACATCAGTTCCCAGTATTGGTTAATAATCTATTTATTTTCCCCAAAAGGTACATAGTTCTGTTATCTTCCCAGCATATTCCCAGCATACTCATGTTTAGTCTTAAGAGTTGTACACACTCAACACCGAACATATTTTCCAGCAGGTATTTGTTGGCTGTTGGCCACAGCACGTGACTACTACAGCAGTTTCATGTTCATTGCTGCTACCTGAGATAACGGGCAGCCCCAGCTGGAAGAAATGTGCTCCCTCACTGATGACTGATCGATTGTCCTTCCAGACAGAGAGTTCCCACTCCTTTTGCACTGATTACTAATCCTGAGATCTGAAGGCTTTGGGTTTTCATCTTTTGTTTGATGTAAAAGGTCATGACTTTCCTCAAACACCAGGGAGTCCTCAAAATTTTGTTAGCCAGAATATTTAGGGAATTACACTATCCCTGGGAAACCTGAATGAGAATTACATCAAATTCCTCAAGTCTCTTTTCCATTTGAGTTGTGATTGCAACAGTATTGTGAATATGCTGTAGCTAAAGTATTCTTATATTAATTACTGTACTTGAACTTTTCATTGTGGTTCTGTATTAATGATAACACTGTATTGAGCTTCTTAAATTTGACATGAATAAAACTAAATTCTCTCTTTTTTTTTTTTTTTTTTTTTTTTTTAATATCTAGATGTGAAAAAAATATAGAGGGAGGCCTAGATTTTCATTCATGTGAAAATACATCTCCAACTAGTCTTTTGAACAAGTTAATACAAATCAAATTTTGCCTTTGAAATTGTTATTCTTATTTTTTAATCCTTCTTTTTTTTTTTTTAATCTCCAAATGTGAAGGTGTATCAGTTATAATTTGTTTATACAAACCTATCATGGAATATCATAATACTAAGACTTTTGAAGTTTTCCTACACAATGCTGGGGTAATGTTATAGATTTTTTAACCTAATTATATAGTTTCTGTCATTTTACAATAGTGCAAAGCACTGCAGGCTGTTTTCCCTTTTGGGACTGTATCATCTAAATTTTCACCTTGTATACATGATAAAAGAACAGAGCTCTGTGTGTTTTGTTTGCTTACAAACTTGGCTTGAGGAGGCACACAAGAGCCTTACACAACTGAGAATATGATGCATCAGCAAACAGCAAAAGAAAGTGATTCAGAATCTTTCTGTTGACATTGGTTCCTAGAATGTCTCACTGAAACAAGTAGAAACAAACAGAAGAATGCAAATATGTAGTTTTAAGACGTCCAAAGGATGACTAGGTAAACAAATTTGAAATTCTGCTTGGCCATATAATAAATAATTAATTAGTCCCTTGATTTTCCCACAGTAGAAATGATGGCTATTATACGGTAACATTTCTCCTTACCAGAGTATATTTTGGCTTATTGTCTTGTGCAGAAAGTTCTGTATTTTTTTCAGTCTCACAAAAACTTTCATTCATCTTTCATGTTTTACTTTCAACTAACCTGTGTCCTAAAAAGTTCATTGCTGTGTTTATATAATGAGATGAGACAAACAACTTGTCTTAATTTGCAGATATTGCAAGTTTCACTATTTTCACATTTACCCCATGTTATTACCAGAGACAACTCAAGTGACTTTACATCAGTGGTCTCTTTATCTCCCTAGGATGTAGGAAATGTACAGATTCAATTTTTACACACTCTTATCACTTCAATTAAAAAAATAATTAAAAAAATCTAAGATTTCATTTTACTTCATTTAGTACAGATGGAATGATCTGCATTCAATATGCATAGCTCTAGAATATTTAAGTCTTGTGTGATGTAGCTTTCACAAGATGAATATTTGTTGTCATTAAAAATCCATCTATAAGTCCACAGATGATCTTATGCAGTGTCAAAAGGAGGGAGAAATACTTCTTGCAATTTCTATTATTAGTTTCTTATGTCCCTTTTGGAAGCAAAAAGCATAGTAAATTAAGCAATGTATTGAACTCTTATAAAGGATATGAGAGTCCAATACCAGAGGGGATCCTGAAAATGCACCTAATTTATCTTCTAGTCATGGGCAAGGTCAGCTAAACCCAAGCCACTTCTGATATTTAGTTGTGGAGATCATGAGTCTTATTTTTGAAAATATTTATTTTTTATTTATGTGCTGACTTCATATTTTTCAGCAACTCTGAACAGCAGTGGATTAAACTCCATTTACTGTCAGGTTTGAACTCGTTCTTCTGGTCAAAATCTTGATGTGCAAATGCTATCTACTGTGTCTACAAGATCTCTTCTTCTGTTTCCTAGTATAGGCAAGTATTCTGGTGATCTGACTTTTTGGACATTTTTGCTTTAAAAATACTTCTCTTTCATTCTTGTTTGGTTTGATATAATTAAGAATAATATGTCAAAAGCAATGTAAGAAAAAACATTGTCTTTTACTGATTAAATTTTAATTTTTCAAATTATTTACAGTAAAAAAAATAAGTATTTCAACACTCTTACTAGAGCAGGATGTACAGGAAAACTCTACCTTTCTCAAGCCTAAATATCAGCATTTGGTCTAGGTACTCTGATTCCAGAATTGCTGAGAGTATGTTTTTTACTTCATCCCCTTGCAACAATTCCTAGAACAGTTTTGCAGATAGGTCTCAAACCTTATATTCTTCCTGTCTAATCCAAACTAATCCCTCTCTTCTACTCTTTCCCAGAAAAAACCTTCAAACTCAGTGTCTTGTGAATTGAAAAGTAAAGACTGGCTTGTTAAATTTCATCCCTAGCTGTACCTATGTTTGTAGATCAATTCTTTTGGGGTCAGGTGGGCTTACTTGAAAGGACAGAATTTAATTTTAGTAATACTTTTCTTCATTCATGATTCAAGTAACACCAGCAAAATAGTAAAATAGTAATGACATTTCCATAATAATTCAATATTGAAACAATTGAATAAAATTGCTATCAATGGAGAAAACAAACAAACAAACAAACCAACCAACCTGTGGAAAATCCCTTAGCTCATTCATTAGGGGGTACTTGAAATACAGACAAACCTATTTTTATGCATGTGTACTATATACATTGAAACTAAATATAAATGTATCATAAGTGTCATCAGATACAAATAAATTTTGATGTTGAACTTCTTGTTGATTTTATAAAGAAAACAAAAAGCCCAAGATGTGCTATGGGCACGGAATTCCACAATATTCCAATATACTGCTTACACCTAGACTGCATTTGTGCAGAAAGAAAATTTCCTACTCCTATAGAGTGGTAGAATTACATACAAAGACTTGGGAAGGAAAAAAAAAATGTTTAGGGCCAGTTAACCTTAAATGCATGTGTTTTACTAAGACAATACATTGTTTAATTTATGTTCTTTTCCTGTTTAAAAAAAAAACAAAAACAAACAAGAATAGCAGTGGTTTACTCTAAACTTTTGAAGGTTGGGTTATACGTCCGGGCAAGTCAGTATGATCTTTCTTGTATATAATCCACAGTGGAACTACAGGAGTTTCTTATGTCTCTGCAGTATGGTTAGTTCTGGATTACTTGGCCCATACTCAACCAGAGCTTGAAAACTGAAAACTGAAAATAAACACTTAGACTAAAATAGACTCACGAAAATGATCAGGCAACTATAAAATACTATAAGCCTCAGCAGCTCAATCTATTTTGAGAGATGTTTAAGGTATAGCTGTCAGCTCTCTCAAGGGATTAAAGCTTTGATAGCATCTCTTGAACTTGTCAAAAAGATAAAAATAAGATTCAGAGGATGGAATCTGAAATTGGAGAAATTTCAAAGATGCTGATAAATGTACATACTTTCAGCAGTAAGAGTAATTGATTGTTGAGAAAGCTAAGCAGGAGCTGTTAGGATTTCCTACTTGCATAAACTTCTTGTTCAAGATTAGTATTTTTTCCACTAGATGTTATAATATAGTCAGAAATTAATTCTTGTAGTTCTCTTATATATGAAATAGGTCTCAAATGATTCTTTCCAGCTTTATTTTTCTTTTGTGAAATTGAGGTAGTTTAGGAAACCTGCTGTTATCCAGGCATCTATAGTGTATTCAGTGCTCATATCTAATATCTGATAATACCCTGATTTTCTCTGCTTTGCTATTCTTTTTCGTTATTAGAAAGGTAAAACAACGTCTCTTATCTCACAGCCTGAAAAACAAGCAAAATCATTTAATCCAAAGAGCTTTTTTTGCTCTCAATACTAGGGTTTGTTTTTTGCCAAATAAAATAAAATATTAAGTAATTGAATGAGGAAGCAAAGTCAAGAGGTATGCTGGCTTTTTGCTACACTAGAGGTATACACAAATAAGTTTAAAAGTTTTAAAATAATTTTACAGCTCACAGGCAAGTCTCTAGCTGCCTGCTCTAGTATGTTACACTGGAATCTCCTTTTGAAAACTTACAACAAAATTTTGAAAAACGTCTGCTATCTTGTTAGAAATAAATAGTACCATATAATTTAAAGTACTCCAAAACATCACCAAACAATTCAACATAAATGTTGGTTAGACAAGAAGCAGTTAACAGAGATCAGATAATGCCTGATTAACTGAGCCCTTGAATCTGAAACAGGAGAACCTTGACCCTGAATCAGTCCATGAATGGTATCACAATCACTATACAAAGACCTTATTATTTCATGTATTTATTTAATTAACTTTATAGTTTATTTCTTTTCTCCACTATGCCATTAAAATAGCTATGTGGGATGAAAGCTCTGCATATGCTTCAGGTATTAGACATCTTTTATATGATGAAATCCTGCTGTTTATGACTGCGAACCCAAAAAGAGTATTCTAACCACATTTGAACAAATGTAATACTGCTAGGTTCATGCCAGCTGCATGAAATAAGAAGCACCTAAAATGGAATGAGATCACAAGTTTGAGTTTGAGTCCAGGGATGATGATGACAAACTTGAAAAATAGATGTATGGAGTTATTTTACCCCCTAGATACTATTTCTGATTAATCCTGTATTACTTGTTGTTGCTCTTAAACTGTCCTGGTTTATCTTCTTTTTTGTCATAGTCTAACACCTGTAATTTACTGCACAATACATTGTATCCCTTGAAGCTAGCCCTAAGGAGCATTAATATAAGGGAACTTTCGGAGATTTTTGGATTTGGCTGTTCTACACTACATTATAGAGCATGGTGCCTGCTTGACAGGGAAGGTATCTTCTTCAAGGAGGGAAAATTCCTGTTTCAGTTTAGCTTGGCAAACCAACTTTCCTAATTTAAACTGAAAACTCAAATTGAAATTTGAGCTTAAAGAAAACAGAAACTAAATACAGCAGTCAGAGCACAAGAAACAAAACCCTTGATGAGGCAGATGCAACAGCAGACAAAGCAGATGTCACAGCAGGCAAAGATGTTGGAGAGAGTCAGATCTTACACTTAAAGATGGAGACAACTGGATTGATCAGTCAGACTACACAGCACCTATTTAAAAAAAAAAAAAATAAAAGTGTATAACTCCAGGCAGAAAGTGGAAGTTATGCCGTATGTGATAGGTGTCATTTTTATGAACATCTTCCCTTGCTTAAAGGATGGAAAATTTACACATCCACAAAGGACATATATGAAGAATACTTAGGCAACACTTGGGATTGCCTGGAGAGTAGGTAATGTTTTTAAAGTCAAATTCAGGCAGTAGAATAAGAAAATAAAATATCAAAGAAAATTTCCAGGAAACACTGGTGTAACAATTCTATACTCACGGAATGACAACTTTTAAGGAACTAGAATTTCAGAAAAATATGAGCACATGACATTTGAGAATCAAACAGGCTTATTTTATATCCCTCTGATACACATGTCCTTATTAAGTGTGTTAAAAAGTTAGATAATATGAATGAAAAGATCAAAATAGAGTTACCCAGATAATTTTTCAGGTTATTATGGTGTAACACCAGTTAGCAACTAAGTTGCACAATGCTGCTCTCTCACTCTTCCCAGTAGAAGCATAGAAAGTACTGGAAAAGTGGAAGAGAGGAAACTCATGGGTTGAGATAAAGACAGTTTACTAGGAAAAGTAAAAGCCACACATGCAAGCAAAGCAGAACAGGATCTTATTCACATATACGACTTATTCTCATACACCATAGACAGGCAGGTGTTCAGCCATCCCCAGGACACACAGCAGTGACTTGGGAAGAAAAGCACCATTACTTCAAATGTCCCCTCCTTCCTCTTTCTTCCCCCAGCTTTGTAGGCTGAGCATGACATCGTATGGTGTGGAATGTCCCTGTGTTCATTTGGGGTCATCTGTCCCAGCTGTGTCCACTCTCAGCTGCCTATGAACCCCCAGACTCCTCACTGGTGGAGTCAGGTGAGAAGCAGAAAAGGTCTTGACCCCATGTAAGCACTGCTCACTAATAAGGAAAACATCTCTCGATTATCAATTCTGTTTTAGTCATAAATTCAAAACACAGGCCATATCAGCTCCTATGGAGAAAACTAACTATCCTAGTCAAAACCAACACAAAAGTGCAGGGGAAAACACAAGTGGGAAGGGCCAAGTTTCTCCAAATGAAACAAGAGGAAGACAAAATTTTTTTTCATTCTTCCAATTTTGCCATGAGCTTATATATATTAAGCTTATATATATATTATGTTATACTCTTTAGTGGTAATATTACTTATGCTCTATATTGAATTAATGACATGAACACTCTTCAATGATACTGTAATAACAGTATTTTTCATTTTAATAATGTTTTCTAAGAGAATACATTACATTATTTCAACATCTTCTGTCTGGTTGTATTTAATTCTTAACAACACCACTAAACAAAACCATAACCTAGGATGATGACATTTAGATAAGAGAAAGCCATGGTTCCTGACAAGTATGTAAGCATCTACATTTAGTAACCCACCAGAAACTAGTCTTTCCATATTTCCTGTGAGATTCTCTGATAGCCCTGTTATCTATAGATGGTTTACAGTCATCTGAAGGGAAAAGGGCTCATTGTGCTGAGTATATGCCTTGTTTTCTCAATTGTATACTTATAATAGCATATTATTAATATATGTACATGATTATTGTAAATATTGAAAAGAAATCAAACCTATGAATAACACTGTAGAGCTGTTATAGCAGGTTGAGATTGAACTGTACCTGAACCACAAGTAACAGGTGTTACTCTTATCTTTCTCTTATGTGTGTATATGGACATATAAAATACTACTAAATATAATTTTTATTACTCTGAGTTATTAACAAATTATCATCGTAAATTTCTGTTAGAAATAATTTCCTTTAGAAAGGACCTTCACAAAAATCTGTCACATTAAGGTACTATAGACAACAAAATACTAAAAGATATTCCATAATTCTTGGACTGGGAGCTAGTTTTCAGAGATTAGTGAAAGTAAACTTAGATTTTTTTCTAATATCTCACTTTTATGATCCTGATTCTCAAGGAATTGGAGACAGAACCATTTTTATTGAAACTCCATAGTGTCAGATTTAAGAAATAAAATAATTCACCAGTAAGGAGTTTGCCAAGGGAATTTCCTCTACTCATAGTTTATCAATATACTGCTTTTGATGTCATAATGTACTATTGCTTTTATAACCCCTAAATGCATGGAGAGCTTTGTTTGTGTCTAGCTGAGCTCTAAAATACTTCCTGGATATTTAAAATCGTCACTAGCTGACAAGGGAAATCTGAAACCAGGGACAGGTATCATTTTAAATATTTTATAATAGTAAAATGATGTTGCATAATCTTGTCCCATGAGACATATAGGGGAAAGCAAGACACCTGAGAGGACTTAGACAGGCTCAGAAGTTTGAATGAGAAGCTCATGTTAAGATATCTCTCTGAGATACGTGGGGTGCATTGCTCCTGAAACTTAGGTTGAATACATAGGAAACACTTTGTGAGCTTTCCATGTGATACATATTTCATGCCTTTAAGTTCTGCAAGCTTTTGAATTTTACTACATTATTGAAAAAAAAAAAAAAGAATAAGAATACAAGGGTAGGATGTTTAATTATGCTTCTTGCAAGGATGGTTTTACAATTTAATGAAGAAATATGTAAGGCCAATATAAATATAAAACTCTAACTGGTTTGGTTATATATTTTAAAATTAAAAAATACTTTTTAGCTGGATTATACACTTTGAGAGATGTTTTTAATATTTTTTCCCTGTGAATACCATACATCCCATGTTTTGGGGATTTAGGTCAGCTCCATAATTTTATTCCTTTGCATGACTGTTAACATTTTATATTAATTTCTTATTGGCATCACTCGCTCTAAAGTATTACAAACAGTTCCTGTTCTAGCCATCTAGGCCCTTCTTTCTTCATATTTAAATCTAGTCACAAGAAATATAAATATGAACACTCTTTCATGCAAAGGGCTGCTTAGTTTCTGAAAGGTCTCTATCAGTTCTCCCTTAGCAATTTGACATTTCATGTTTCTCTCTTCTGTTCAGACTATGGCATCTTTCTGTGACTTTGTTAATAGATACCCTTCTCAGGTTTCTAAAGTATTACTTATGCCATATACTGTATCTGTGTTGAATCACAGTTTCTGAGCCATGAACTGAACATAACTGTTCTAGGACTCTGTTCATAGTTTCCGTACTTTCATTTGAATACAAAGACCAAACCTTAACTGCAAATTTTTATGTTAACTGAACCTTTGTCTTTGGTTAAATTAATTGTTCTCTCAAATGAAAAAAATACTTTCTTCTAAGAAATCTCTCCGCCTGTTTTGAGCAAAAGACCTGAAGACACAACACGTACTCTCACATAGCTGAATTTCATATAACCATTTCAAACAAGTGTTTAGAGTAGTGTATGTTGAAATTCCTCAGTTGGCTATTGACACACAGGACGTGTGTGCTAAGAAGCACTTATTGTATCTGGAGAAGCAGTGAAGAATCTGGAGAAACTCAAAGTCTTTCTTCAGAAAAGCATGCATTGTTTGCTGAAACTGGTCAGGTTGTATCTACATGAGGGTGACCTGAACTTCACTGCTCTGGAAGCTGGTCAAGTCACTTTGATGTGGTGCTTTGCCTCACCTAACAAGGCCATTCTCATGAGTGTTTTTATAATTTCCTTTTTTTTTTTTTTTTTTAATTTCCTTTTTCTTTTTTCTTTTTAAAAAAACCAAAAAAACAAACCATACTGCATTATAATATACTGTATTCAACTTGAAGACTTATCTTTCATATGAGCTTGGCTACTCCTTTAGCTTTCCTTCTGTGTTCCTGTATCATCTAGCATGTTCACAACACTGGAGACTCCCCTGTCAGGTCAGACATTCATTCCATCCTAGCTCATAATCTGAATAAAATTTTTTAAATACTTATTGTCCTTTTTCATTAGGCAATTTTATATAACATATATATATTTCATCATCCACAGTTTCTAATTTTTCAGATAGTAAAATTTAACTTGAGTTGGCTGACATCAACTCATCCTTTCTGCCTTCCTACTTACAGATAACATTCTCTGCATCCTCCTTTTGCTCTTAATAACGTAATCTTATGGGGTTTTTCGGTACACTGAAGACTGTTCCAATTAAACAAATGGGAAAATAGGTTGGAATTTTTTCTAGATCATTAAATTAGCTAAGGAGATAGGATCCCTTCAAATAATTGGAAGAAAATTTGTTATGAAAGACTTCACTCAAAAATTGATATATGCTTTTATTTTAGGCTTTAGCTCTTATTTTAGGCTTTAGCTTTTTTGGACATTCTAAACAGAAGATGTTTTTCCAATATAAGCATAACTTATTCAAGATAATTCTGTACTACATTCTAGTTTAATGTACGAAAGTGAATTGATCACTGAACTAAACTGAATTATTACCTAATCTTGCCTGATTATATTTAAATACTTACAATAGATAAATACTTAAAAATACTTAAATACCCAAGAAACAAAATACTGGGACAAATTAAATCATGTAATGATAGTTTGTTCCCTGAAGTGAGGCTTAAACCAAGGAAAGTACTTGTTAAAAA
Organism: Anabacerthia variegaticeps; assembly: GCA_035583185.1. Taxonomy (NCBI): domain Eukaryota; kingdom Metazoa; phylum Chordata; class Aves; order Passeriformes; family Furnariidae; genus Anabacerthia; species Anabacerthia variegaticeps. The sequence continues at coordinate 74,309,402 of JAWWEW010000078.1, read as the reverse complement.
TCTCTCAAAAGAGGGTTGTGCATGGTTCCTTGGCAGGTAGTCTTGTTCTGATGCTCAAAACTGTAAGATATCCTACACAATGACAGGATTTTCTGGCAGGATGGTGTTTGGAGGACTGCTTTAGCTAGAAGTTTTGTTTCTGAGAATCTTCACAAGCATTAGTAGAGCTTTTCTGGCACAGTTCATTATGACAGGATGTTTTTTAACAGGGAGTAGGTGTTGGATAATGGAGGAATATTATTTATTACCTTATTGTGTATTATCTGTATCCAACAGTACTAAATATTACTGCTGTTCATTTATAGGAAGAACACAGATAATACTTAAAACTATTATAATGGTTTATTTTTTATTCCAACTAGGGAGGAGGTTAATTTTAAAACTTTCTATTTTGACAAACTCAAGAAACTTAAAACCTGAAAAATTCTATCCATTACTGTTTATAAGAGGTCTCTCAATACCTGGGCAATGTCCAGGGTCCTAGGCAAGAGAGGTAGTGATGAGCTTATGCTTAGAGTATTACTGCTTTTGACCACTAAACTAGCAAAGCTGCTATGGATTCTTGTAAAAAATCTTGAGGAACTGGATGAGTGAAAATCTTCTGCTAAACTCCATATGTAAAGGGAGTCCTCAGGTATTGGAAACTACGATTTCAAGAACTGTGCACATTCTGATTCCAAATAAGATCTGAAGTCTTGGCAGTAATCTGAGACAACTCACACTTTATGAAGGTAAATTAAGACAGATTTAAGAATAGATTAGTCAGTGCCTATTTAGGAAAAGGAGACAAAGCAAGCTCCCTGAGATACATCTCTGTGTAGATGCATTGCATTTGTATAATCTGTCTTCAAAATTCATAGCCTGAGTATGACTTTTTTTCCCTAGAAAATTACATCATGTGTTTTAAAATGTGAGTTATTCAACCATGAGAAGATCAGAAAATGTTGAAGAAAGAATTTATGAAGTCCAACAGAATTGCTTCCTTTGCCACATTGAAATTGTCACACTTCTGTTCATTTTTTTTTCCTTCTAGGAAAGTGCAACCAAAGAATGACAAAAAACAATGATGCAAGTGTACCCTTTTCAGAGCATATATTCCCCTTTCATTGAAATGAAGCAAAAATCTGTCAAGAGAAGAAACAGAAGTTAGGAACAGTGGTTTAAATTAGTAAGAAGAAAGTGACTAAATTCAAAAGTCGCAATATCCTATAAAGAAATTAAAATTGCTAAGACTGGAACTATTCTATCTGAGATTTAGTTGCACAGTTAGAAAGGTTGTACAGCTGTATAGTTAGACTTACAAATAGCTAAAGAAAAAAAAAGAAGTGGACTCATCACTAAAAAGTCTTTGTAACACACAGAAAGCCAACTAATTCCAAAGAAAAAATCAGTCTTACTGCTATAAACCTCTGTGATGGGTTCCAAAATTGTGGGTGACTTCTTCTAGACATATTTTGAAAGTGTGTTCTCATTTATAGGAGGTCAGGCCTGCAAGAGCTTTTGAGAGTGAAACCTAGCTGCTAGATGTGTGAATTACCTGTTCCACTGTGAGAAGAAAAACAACAAACCCCAAACCATAAAAGACACCTTCAATCAGCAATTATTTTATGAGTTCATGAGTTAAAGGCCCAAATGAATATAAGACCTAATTAAATTATCTGAATATGTTTTTGGAGGGATGCAGCATTGCCTGTTGCTGTGAGCAAAGGTAATTGAAGGCCGGAGAATATCTCTCTGAGACTCCTTGAAGAATAAGCATATAGCCCTAGAAAGGGAGAGGGAAAATATATTTAATATAGATGTCTAATGAGCCTAAAGAAAACTTTAAAATATTCTTTTTTTTAAATCCCTTCAAGTCTGGGGTTTGTTTTGCCCTGTGTTCTGTTTCAAGGTGAAGTCTGCGCTGTCGTGTAACAGGGGTTTGGTTGTCTCTTTATTAAAAAGCTAAGTGAGGTTAACATGCGGGAAAGAAGTTTTTAGAGTGAAACATGAAAAAAAGCTTGAATAAGTCTGGTTTATATTAACAGCTCTTATTGCCTGCATATCTGCTACGATGTGACACCCAGTTGCACAGCCTCTAGGTGCAACCTACTAGTCTCTTTACTCTTTGTGGTGGACTTGGTCTGTATGGGAAAAAGAGCAACCAAGCGTCCACATTTGTATAACAGACTAAAGCAAGAGGTTTTTTTTTTTTTAAGAAAAATGGGCTTACTGATTGTACTGCTGTTAAACAATAAATATTTTTATTATCTTTTGGCACCAGCTTTCAAGCTGTCAAAAAGAGCTATATAAAATTTCTACTAAACTTTCCAAGTGATGTAAAATATATAAATCAGTAAGACTATAGTACAATAGAACTCTCTCTGTAACTTGAAACAGTAGTACTAAATATAAACCTTTTGAAAGGGGCATGGTTAACAATATAATTCTATATACAGGTGTGGTAAAGTACAGGAAATACTTTTGCTGCTTTTCTTTAGTTTCTTCACTATTCCTTGAAACTTTGTGGTGAGATTCTGATTTTCCTGTATCAGACCTTCAATTTTTAGCCAGAATATTTCATTTTAAGAAGGCAAATTTCTTCACTGGTGTTTCTGTGAACTGAAGGATGTACTTAATGGGACTTTGATTCACTTTCACTCAGCTCTTGAGCACCTTATAAGACAAACATTCATTAGCAGTAATAAAGAATGCAGTAAATATCCAACTAAATTACTATAGAAATTGTTACACTTGCATTTTCCTATGTTTCTCTTAGTTTATGTGAAGAATGTTATCTGCAATTGTAAGAGTTTTGACCTCAGTTCTTTGAAATAGTTTGATCTGCAAATAGTGGCATGCTTGAGAGTAAGATACCATGACATTTGCTCACTAGATCTTTTTAATTTATTTAGTACCTTCTTGCTTCTGGGACTTTGAAAAAATTGTACCATTTCTACCCTAAAATTTTCTGCATAGAAAAGAGGAAATGTGTGCCTAATAAGTTTAATTTGCATTTTAGTCTCATGCTCTCTCAAATTTATTTTTATATACACTGTTTTTATATTTTTTTTGCTGCTCCATCCTACAATGATGGTTTATAATCTTAATTTCCTTAGAATACTACAATTCACAATGAGGTTTCCTTTAGGATTTCCTTCCTGAATAATGTCCCACCTTCCTGAATTCTGTTGCCCTTCAGGACTGCCTCCCAAGGGACTGCCATCAAGACTCTCACACTGGCAAAAGTCTTCTCCCTGGAAGTCCAAAATATATGTTCTGGTGACCACCCTCCTTATTTTTTCAGAGAGTCTAAAACCGTCATTTTGTGATCACTGGTGAAAAAGTCAAAAGGTAGTCAGCGAACAGAAAGCATATAAATGCTTTCAATAGAAACAATAGAAATGTTGGCATATAAAAAAAAAAAATCGTTGCTAGCAGCGGCATCCAATGGCTGTGTGATCAAACTACAAGGACCCGGAGATTCATTCAGGAGAGGCTTGTTCGAGTAGGAAAGGTTTTCCTCCTCTAGGTTGTATTAGTGACTAAAAACAGGCACAAATTTATTTGAAGTTCTACAGAAATGCAAGAAGAAAAAAAAATAAAGATATTCTCTGCAAAGCTGCCTCTTGTCTAGTTGTATACTTCAGAAATGTTTTATGCAAGAATGCTCTCTGTATCAGTCTCTACCTAAATGGTCTACAGAGGAGTGTAGAGATTTAAACCTATGTGTACATGCTGCTTGAAGCTGAAGGACGATCCAGTCCCCTTGAACTGGACAACTATATACAGATGACAGTCATGACCTTCAGCCAGGTTAGGGCAGAGGCATATTGGTTAATCCACAGCATTTTTACCTTCTGACTCTAAGCATGAAAACAATGCAGAAGCCCAAATATAAGCAGAAGCTCACTAGTTAAAGTCATGTCAGGCTAGATTGACTAGTCAAATGTGACTTGTAATATTTTGTGTTGAACAGCTTAACTGCATTTATGATTTTTCTGATGTATTATGATGTTGATTTTTGATGCCAGAAAGAAGATGTGAAATGCTTGGGATTAAGTTTGGTGATGAACACCAAGTAATTGAATTGTCTTATGAACAGCTACTCTCAGTTTGCAGCATTAACAATGGGACAAAAATAGTTCATTTTGTGGTGTTGTAGCATATGCTGGTCAAGGACAGCTTCAGACTGTAAAAATTTTTTGCTTAGATACTACATTTACAGAAGCATTTGTAGTATCTCTGCTTCTCTGAGACAAGAGACAGTGATAAAAGCCAAAGTGTAACTTCTGATTAATTGATCTTTTGACCTCAAATTATCAAATATCTGGTTGCATGTATTAGTTGAGTGCATTATATCAGAAATCCAAAAAAGTAATAAATGTTGCCTGAAAGTTGTTGAAACTGCTATTTTACTGTTTATTTGTGGAGACGGAGGCAAAGAAGATGAGACAAGCAACACACAAAGTAAATTAGGAGTTAACCATGTGATTGCTTTCTAAGTTCAAATCCATTTGGGAGTGCAACAGCAAATTATAAGGAAGGGAATAAACCACACTTGACAATTTACTCAAGGAAAAATAGACTAACAGGTTACAGATGTCAATGCAACCCAAAGGAAAAAGAAATATGAAATTAATTAAACCGAGTTCCACAATACTCTTTGATTGCTATTGACTAATGACCATATACTGACTGCTTTTCAGTCATGTCAAAATCTAGCTTTTCTTCTGATGAGTTTGTAGCCTGAATTAGCTTTACAAGACCACAAAGTGGTGGACAATAAGGTACGGATTCCACGCAGTGTGTTGTTAAAGAAGTACTTTGTCCAGAACAGTTACCTCCATTGTGGTGAATCTAAACAGGGAGAGTGAGGCACTGCACTGTCTTCAGCGTGGCATTTGTTTAGTGTTGTTTCCCCATGGATCAGAAAAGCTGAGAATGTGTTAAGATGTTCAGGTATAATTTAGTTGCAAAGAGTTGCAAATTGTATTCCTCCATTAAATCATCATCAAGTTTGAGAAATTAATTATTTTTTCCTGTCAATTAAATGGGTTGGTAACAGCTGTGAAGAGACTGCAATTATTTCAACATTAGAATTAGCAGCATAATCTCCAGAGGCCTTATTATTAACAACAACAAAATACAGCTGTTTTATAAACCACTTTTCACTAAGATAGTAGTAGTAGTAGTAATAATAATAATAATAAATACTAATGTCATAAACTTGGAAAGTAATTAAACATAAATGAGCAACTTTTTGCAATAACTATGTATTTTCACTATGACTTCCAATCTACACATAGAAGGTGGTTTACTTTTTCACCCGATAACACAAACGAATATTGCATTGACTCTCAACCATCTCATTAAGGGAGAATATATACATTCTGTCAAGTTCTTCTGGATTCTCTAACTGACCAAATAAGAAAATGAGACTAGCAGCTATAGAAAATGTCTCAAGGCACACTGTTTTCCTGTTTACACCTGGGCATCCACAGCAGTCTAAATTGCACTTGAGATGTGAATAAGACACTTTTTTTTGTCAGTGATGGGCTTAATACTTGAGCAAGTTCTGGCATCTGAATAAACAGAACTGCTAATCTTAGCCTGTAGATTATGTTAATGTCATAACCACATAAATCATGTAATGAAATCAATATTTCAGTGAAATAAGGTGGAAGAAAATAAAGGAAATTAGAGACCATCCTCTGAAGCATCTACTGCTTTTGAGATCAGGTACTGGTCAAATTTTGTTTTGATTCATTGCATCTAACAGTAGGGCATGGGGAACTTGCATATAAATATAAAACAATTAAAGAAATTATTTCTTTTTTTTTTCCTGTTGCATATTTATCATACTTTTTGAGATATTGACTGATGACCTTTTTTCTACCTGCTATTTCTAACTCAAACACATATGTAATGTGTGACTCCAGCTATCAGGGATTCAGTTTTCTTCTCTCTCTGATGTGAAGAGTTTGCTTGAAAAGGTTTTTTGTAAGTCACTATTGTATGTGAATGTGTTGCCACATGCAACCTAGTATTTGCCATGCTGAATGTAAAAATTTAGCAGTGGTTATGCTGCTATTAGTAGTTGAACTACTAAGGCATAATGAAAAGGAAAGAAGTACTCATAACATTGATAGTAAAAGATAAGAGGTTTACTTCGAAAAGTAAATTACATACCAGAGAACAGATATTTTAGCTACTAGTGACTGTATCACAGTTGAGTACAACAAAGCATTTACGTGAAAGTGATCTCTGCTGTGTAAACTCATGTATGAACTTTAATTCTGATGCTATGGGCTATGATGCTATGGCCAGAGGATACTCTGTGAGAATCTCTGCTAAGATTGAACTCTTGCCTCTGAGCTGGCAAAATAGGGGTAGTCACTCTGCTCTGCTTGAGGCTGAGGGAGAAAAAATTTTGGAATACATGTTGTTTAATTTTGTTAATATATTAATTTTGTTAATAAGGTAATGACAAATAGCTAAAAGTAACTAGAGAGTTTCTAATTTGAGTAACTGGGGAATGTGTGAGTATGTGTGAGTATATGTGTTTGCATGTGAAGGTACCTGAATGTCATATTCATGCTCTTGTGTGGAACAATAAAACCTTGATGAAATAGTTTAGTACAAAAATCCTCTCCATAAATAAATAGCTGTAAGTTCTCTAGAGATTTAATTTTCTATGTTAAGTTGAAGGTGATATGAAAGCACACTTTAAAACGAAACTTTTCATAGCAACTTCTAAATAGTTTTCTTAGTGGAGATGCCTATGAATACCCGCAACCTTGGGATGTCTAAACTGGATTTCTTTCAAAGGCAACTAAACTACAAGCTCCAGGTAGGCTTCAAATACACTTCAAATTCTCGTGGAAATGTAAGCATCCAGTCCAAGAGCTGGTCCTACAGGCAGCATTGAACAATTTTGTTTACTGTTCAACAGATTAAATCTGACTGAAAGTGAAAACTTTCATACTTCATGCAGTTAATATGTTGAAGTCTCAGCACTAAATGTTGTGATCTACTAATTAACTACTAATGTGCCATATTATTTGCTTCTGTAGACTCAAAAAGGATTGCATGTGTGGTTTTTTTACTTTGTTTAAAGGATTATAAAAACTGCAAAGCTGAACTCCTTTTTGCTATTTATGACACTTGTTGTCTTTTTCTTAGAAAAGACACATTAAGTCTAATTTCCCAGGGAATGGGGTTTGATAATTATTCACATATAAAATATCTTTTTCTAAAGGAATTATACATAGCCGTATTTTTGTGTAAAGTTATTCCATAATTACTTCGTTTCATTTATAGATCCAAAAATATTCATGGTAACATAACTCCAGAGAGTTACTGAGTGAATTCCTGATAATATGATTCTGGAATATAGTATTTGCTGAAAAGTAGTTTTACTGCAAAACTACCGGAGGGAAGGGAGAACCAAACCAGAAATCTCCCAGTAAACCCAAAAGATTTGTTTTAGATTTACCAAACTGATACAAGAAAAAATTCTATTGCTGTATCCTGTAGTTAGTTACTTAAATCTCCTAATTCCCCAAAGCTATGCTAGCTTTCTGAGCTTTTGGTTTGTTCCTAGGTAACAGCACTGAGAAAAGTCTTTTCTTTGACAGAAGTGATAGAATACTGGCTCTTGGACATCACAGGATTGTAAATCCTTTCTAACCATGTCATTTCAGTGTGACAGAATAGCTAACACTTCCGATGTCATAGATTAAATGCAGACCTCAAGCAATCTGAAAGTTCTCTTATTTCTTATCTGCAACCTAAATCTTGTTTTTTCCAGCATTACTTGAAAGCATTTAAACAATTTTATTTCATATACCAGAAGTTTGCCATTTTGAAAAAAAAAGAACAAGAACAGGCAGTACTCATTATGATGATTATTATCAAAACCTGAATACATGAAAAGAATTGACTTAAGGAAATTAGAACATGTTCTTTTTGAACAAGGCCATCAATGATAGGACCAAAAGTAGAATATGACATAAAGAGATGAGGGCAAAGTATGTACAGATTGCTTGCTGAAGTCTACATTAGTTGCAAAACAAAATTTGTCAAGAAAAGCTGTGCATTTGGTGATTCATCTGCCTGCATCTCAATGAACTAGCATATCAGAGGATTTCTGGGAGAAAACTTGGTTCATTGTATGCTTGAAATAACAGTTCATCAAGGAGTGTACTAGCACTTCTGGCAAAGAAAATAAACTTTTCTTGCAGCTAAAAGAGCTAGATCAACTTTGAGGAATTAGGAGTAAACAGAATTTGAGCTCGCATGGATGTTTATTTGTCTATTTTCCCTCACAAAACCCCTCTACCTTTAGGGGGCTAGTTTAGAATACAGATTCACTTTATATATTTACTTCAAACTATGCATTTTAACCCCCACTTTTCCTTGTATGAAACCTAATCACCTAATGGTTGAAGGAAGTGCAGAAGAAATTAGCTACTCTACCTAATTTGAATCAGGAACTGCTAGAATAAGTTATGAATCTGGAAAACTGGTATTAGAATCCTCCAATTAAGAACCTTATTGTACCAAACCTTTGCAAACCTCTCCTGGATTTTAAAAATTGCTGATGTGTAGTATATTTTTAGTACTATGGAAGCTGAACTAGTTGATTATTACGGATAATCCACCATAGTAAATTTTTATCACAAGAAACAATCAGTCCTAGGCCAAAATTAAAATTAATTTCCTGTAAGTAAAAATATTTACCCCACTAAAATACAAGTTTTATTTGTTAGCTGCACTAATTTTCTGAATTTCTAAAAGTCACTACTCATGTATGAGCTTAATTTTCCTAGAAATATGTTGCTTTCAATAATCAAAACTGAGCCAAGATTTAAACCCTTTTTGCTTTAATTTAACTTTTACGTCAGAAGATATTTCATAGAAATAGAATAGGAACTGAAAGTCTCTGATGTCACAAAGGAGACAGCCAACTACACATTTAAAAAAAAAAAAAAAAGAAAAAGATTCAGCATATAACTTTTCAAGGCAAGACTACCATCTTGTGGCCTTTCTGTACAGTGACTAGCTGAAGGCACACATTTTGCAGAAAGATACATGAAGAAATAACACTAATTTCTACTTCTGTTTGTTGCTGGCAGTGTAAGTTTTTGTGCAGGCAAAGCTTACCTATGTTTCAATGGAAGTGGGTTTGAATCAAAGACTTATTTGACTTTATGTACGGCTGGCATAACAGATGTAGAATAATGTTCAGAAGCACAGCACAAATGCTTTGTATAAATCGGTGCTGCTGAAGATGTGTCCTGTTAAAGGAGAATCACTAATCAACAAAACTGTGCTATAATCTCTCTGTTTGACACACACGTGGTAACTGGACTCTGCTTGTTTTTCCTGGCAACAATACAGTTTGATGCAAATAAGAAGCAGGGTAAATACTCAGTTGATTGACCTCATGAATGCTGAAATTTGTTTGGGATGGACTGCTGTGCTACCCTTCTACCCTTCTACCAGGCACTTCTATTCAGGCACCTGGGCAGTCCAAGGGCAGATTGCTCCAGCAACACCTGAGGCAAAAGAAGCCTTGGTGGCCCTTGGGTTTTATCTTGCCTTTTGTCATGTGGTCACTAGGAAATCCAGCTGGTCCTTTGTGTTCCTTTGTTGTAGATGTCACCTAAGCACCTTTTCTGGTTTCTTGTGACTTTAGTGTGAAGTTGTGAGAAGAGTCTGGCTATGTCTTCTCAAGGGCATTGAAACACAGCTGAAGAGGGCAGGATGTGGCCTCACTGACCTTTCTTCTCCAGAGAGACTCAAGTCATGCAGCCTTTCCTTGCATATTCTGTGTCCTGTCTGCCTGCTTACCTGGGCCTCTTGGGTTTTTGCTGCAGTTTGCTAAGGTCTTTGTTGGTGTGGTGAGTACTAAACTGGACTTAATCCTGCTGAGGTCTGGCAAATGTTTGAATTGTCTTTGCCCATGCTGCTGGCTAAGGGTCTGATTAACAGCATGATGAGAGTGGTGAGTAACAGAATCAGTGTGGGACACTTACCTGAGAACAGGGTGCCTTGAAAAAGGTGGGCACAGGCTATAAGGACCTTCCAATAGACTGTGTAAAAAATATTTTTAAAATCTGGATAATGAACTTCTGCTGCTTTCATCCCATTTAATGACTCATTTTATAGCAAAAAGTTATCAGGCTGATCAGGCAGGTTATATTAACAATATTTTTTTTTTTACATTTACTTTGAATTAAACCCAAGACAAACAAAGCTTGTATAAAGCTCTTATACTTGATCCAGATCCTTGTAGGAACACAAACTATTCAACTTTTCACTGTGTTTACACTTTTCTTCTTGCCTTCCCTATACTGAACCAAAGAAATCAGGGAGAATTCCTTGAAAAATATTAACCACCAGTTTGCTGTCTGTCTTTCTTATGAAGAGAATTCTAATAGTTAGTATGACTGCATACCTTTTTTTTCCTTGGGGGGGGGGGGGGCGGGCGGGGGGGGGGGGGGGGGGGGGGGGGGGGGG
>JAWWEW010000078.1:74270497-74298886 GCA_035583185.1 Anabacerthia variegaticeps | reverse complement strand
TATGCCTGCATACCTTTTTTTTCCTTCCCCCCCCCCCCCCCCCCCAAAGATTTTATTGTTGCTTAGTGCCTGATATGATTGATTCAAAAAAGCATCTATGGACAGCCTGCTATATATTTCAGTCTTTCAATATGATTTAAAAAAAGTAAGGTAATATCTAGTACCAGGAACCAACCAACCAACCAACTCTATCTTTTTCTATGTCTTTAAAAGTACTTTATATATAACATAAAGGTAGGAAATGTGTGTTTGTCAATGTCACTGAAATATAAACGTTAGTGAAATATGTAATTACAGTGTTAATGACCATTAATTTTCCAGAGCAAATGATTATTTGTGGCAATGCATTGTCACATTAAAAATTAACAAAACAAATTCATTATAATGGCTGCAAAACAGACATTACTTGTCCATAATACAGCAGAATCTGAGATTTCATATAGTTACCTAGAAAAAAAAGTTTCTTTAAACAAGTTATGATGTCTATAAATCAAATAAATTGTTAACTACTTGTTTTCGTATTTTTATTCTATCAGGAAAGTATTCTTGAATTGTCATGAGTGTGTGTTTTCTAGCTTTCAAGACAAATCATAATTGTAATTTTTTTTAGAAAATAGGTTGTTAAAAATAGATAAAAATGCTACAAGAAAACCAACTAGAATAATCCAAAGAAAAAAAGAATTAATTTTCTCCCTACACCTCCCATTACATGCTTTCCTGTGTGTTTTCTCTGTAGCTTTTTAACAGTAGTTATTTTTCTCCACTGAAATGTAGAGCTGCTCTAATCCCACATGATTTCATGTTAATTCAGTAGTATCTATTTAACTCAATTTCCTCTACAGAGACATAGGAAACATCTTGGGTTATCAGAAATGCATGAACGTATGTTCTTTTTATAGAAAGATACCATTTCCAAGCAGTTAACTATGTAAAGTGGATTTCAGCTTCTCTGGAGTAACTCTTATTTACCCCAGGGACTTTGTGTCTTGCAGGAATAGTACTGAGCAATACATCAAAAATATCATTTTATTTCTGTGCCAAACAGATCCTATTAATATAAATCAGTTATGTGGTCTCACCACTCTTCTGGGAGCATAAACCACAATTGGATTAAAAAAAATAGTTAGAAAAGTCATTTAATGCATCTAGGTATCCAGAAAAATATCTAAATGAACATTCTCTGAAAGTGTAGTTGCTGGAAGACACACTTGGTTAATCTGATGGACTGTTTTTCATGTACCCTTCCTAAACCTGAGAAGTAAATGTTACACACTTAAAGATAGATAACAACTTTTGGAAATGTTCCTCTGACTGAAACATTACTCTGTCCAATAAAAATGTTTTATTTCAGTCACAGAATCAGGTTGGAAGGGACCTCTGCTGAAAACAGAATCAACTAGAGCAAGTTACATGTTACAGTGTTTCATCCTTTTCACAATTAAAAGCCTTGTTCTTATGTTTAAATCAAATTTTCTGTATTTCAGTTTGTACCCATTGCTTCCACCATCATTGCAAAAATAGAAATATTTTCTTCTATACAGATTTTTTTTTTTTTTTTAGCCAGTTTTGACTGAGAGTCGTTGCAAGCTACCTAATTTGGGCTAGAGCACATGTTAATGAGAGAGCTCTGTATCTATTTTGACTGATAGAACACATACACATTTATAAGGCAAGTTGTTAAAATGACACAAAATAGTTATTATGCATTAGTTTTTTTCATTTCACCTTCACTCAGACTGACTTTATCTTTGGCTTGTGTTTAGTAAAAATAAACCTGTCATGTTCACAATATTTAAATCTTTTTAAATCATCTGTTCTTCTCTGACAGGGACAATAAGTCCCTGTGTGTTATTTATTGTGTAATTCCCCTGTCCTTTCTCCTGTCTTTTCTGCTGTCTTTTAAAATTATTTCTTCCTTCCCATATCCTTTTGAAAACCCTTGTGCATAGAGAATATCATTGGTACACAAAAGTCATAACTTACATTTCTAGATACTGAAAGACTAAGAAAATTGGAAACATTAAAACCAAGAAAAAGAAACTTCTAAAACGAAAATTTATAGATTTTTTTTTTTTTTTTTTTTTTTTTACAGAAGTCTTTTGATAGGTCCTGGTCATTTTTTCCTAGAGGTATTCTAACAACGTGCAAAGAGTTCATCAATCACCTGTAAGTAATGGACTGCATTGACTGTTCACAACCAGACATTAGCAAAACATAATTTCAGAATCATATTTCACAGTTAGTTGGACTATAACAGACTCCTATTTCCAAATTAATTATCACTGATTATTATGTCTAAACAGATTGTCAATTGTCTTACAACTAGCATATCTTATCTTCTAATGATCATTCTAATGAACACTCCAGCTCTTCTGACTTTCATCATACTAATCCATTGAATATGACTAAGTTTTATTCTGTTAGTGCTCTTCAGGGTTAAAATGTCGTATAAAAAGTTCCAGAAATACCATCGGATCAAAACAAGCCAATGACCTGATCAATGGAGTGGAATTATTTTGTTTACTCAGTGATTAAAGCCAATATTAAATGTATTCTTTATTCAGAAATATCTATTAATTTTTTTTTCTTTTTTATGTCTTGGTGTTTACTTACTTTGATGAGTTGAAAACACATCTATCCCATAAAATAGCATTTAAGTAGTACACTGCGTTTTGAAGGAAAAAGTAGAACTTTGTTTTCTGAGGTTAAAATTCTTTGTTCTGCTTATTATTATTAAAGCAAGTATTATAGACTGTACAATCACCATATGATGGAATTTTATCTAATAAAGCTTTGTTATGTCACAATAATTGTACTGAATCTTTTGCATCCCTGCTCAAGCTGTCCTTCCTTATTGTTTTCTGTCCAAAATGTCTGCTTCATCAGATGACTTCTTTCTCCAGATCTGATCATTTCACAGCTGCACTGGATTGATGTTCCTTTCCTATTCCAGCATTAAAACTTTCTAGAACTATTCACAAATAGTAGAGGTGGGAAACTAATGGTAGAAGAGTTGAATTGGACAAGTGGACTGAGGTATTTCTGTTGCTGCCTGGCCATGAGGATGCTTTGTGGTAAAATATATAACTTTTTCATATCCCAAATTCATTACTATGCCCCTGTTTCCTAGTTAAAGCTGGATGAGTGGATATAAATTTTGCTTCTCTTATGTATCTTTCTGAACTCTAGATGTCACTCTAGGGCCGTACAATTGTTATATGCTACTGATCAAAGTAAATTATCAAGTGCAGGAGGAAGGTTCTGAAGATTTTAATTGTTTTCTCCTGAAATATTTATGTTTTTATATGTTGACTTGAACATACAGGAAATGCTGCAAAACTCTTGCACTGTATTATGAATTATGGATCCTGGAAAAAACCATCAGTTTTTCAATGTTATCTGACTTAATATCTGGAATATTTTTCAGGAAATATAGTTCTAATGAATGCTAATTTTATTGCACTCAGGAGACTTCTGAAAGCCAGATAGATGGCTTAAAATTTTTATTTTGTTTTAATCCTTAAAAAAAACCCAATAATCTTGACTATCTTGCATTTAGACTGGTACTTAAAGATTACTACTACATCAGGTGTCTAAAGCTGAACGCCATTTAGGCAATCTGTTAGGCTGACTGGATCTAAGCCTTTCTATTCACTTATATTAAGATGCAGTTCTGTGTTTACATGAGATTCAAAAATTAGAGGTCCCAAGAAAGTAAATTACAGTTGATAAATTCAGAATCTTGTTGTGGACAAGTCTGGAACCCAACTGACATGGGCAGCCAGAAATTCACTGTTAACAAATCAGTATGTTAACAGTGTAATGAAAATGCAGACAGAATTTTGTATAGACCAGTTAAAATAACACTAACACATTACAAAATATTACAGACAGACAGATCCTGCCACCGGAGCTGTCAGGGCAGTACAGTGCCTTGTGCTTGCTTCTAGTGACAGCAAATTTTAGTTTACTGATCTATAGACCAAATGTGTAGAAAGTCATCCGGGGAGGCAATAGCGGGTGGTGTGCTCAGCACCTGACTATATCACAATTTAGACAGTAACTTTTATAGCATGAAGAAGGAACTGACTCCAGAGGGGATTTCAAAGTCTTAAATGAGTGCTTCTGTGATGTCCCTGGACAGGCCGAACGGAGACAGAAGGGGTCACGAGTGCCCTCAAGATCTTGACAAAACCACCCTGGAAACACCATTTACCTTAATTGAGTTGCTCAAAAGTTGGGTGTTATGGATACCAAGCCTGCTTCTTTCAGGTGTGGCTATGCCAAGTCTTAAATTTTTTAAATTTTCATCAATGAACCTTAAGATGGATTTTCTTTTACTCTGTTCCTCTAAAATTGTGTCTAGGAAAGAATAATATACAGCAGGTTAAATCCCTACAGAAGATCTGTGGTTTTATGGGTAACATGTCCCCACTCTACACTATTCAATTTCTCATTCCCATAACTAAAATTACTTTCTGAAAACTGCCAACAGGTGCACTGTTGAATGGATTTCAAGGAATTTGAGAAAATAAGAATTCACAGCAGGTTTTGAGCTCTAAAAAGGCAAAACAAATTTTGAGACCTCTACTTAAACTGGAGGAAATGAGAGCTCTGGCAGGCAAGTGACATGACATTTGCTTAACTACAACTTTTACACAGATGAGGTCATGAAAAGATGCAAAATATTAGAGGAACATATATTTATTTATTTATTTAGAATACTGTATACTAATACATTGGAATACTTAATGAAATCAACCTACCTCTGGATTAACATGGTAGAATTGCTGTTTGTAACTTTTGTGTAACCAAGAGGACGACCTTTCTAGAGAGAAAATATGCCTTTGGAAAATAACTGATATGAAATATATATATTTGAAAAGTGAGTGAAGGTACTCTCCCATTATAGTACACAAGTACACTTATGTACATTTATGAACATTATTTATCTGAGACAATCTGCATTGATTTCTAACAAGAGCAGCTTGAAGGAGAACGGTCCTGGTCTGCCTCATTATCTCTTGTTCGATTGCCATACGAATTCAACAACCTTCTGTTTTATCCCTAAACCAGAAGACATGGGAGATATGACTCAATTTCTTTAAGAATACTTCTCAAAGAAAATCAGTGTATATAATTATTTACCTCAAATCATTTGCATTCTTTTTTGTCCTCCCATACTGGTCATTCTCTTTATAGGCAACATAAACTCATTTCTTCTCAGTCCCTCTGTAGAGTAGGATCATATTTTTAAACAATGAAACAAATACTTAAAAATCTTGTTCCACAACTCCATATGATGAATCACTGTCCTTAATCTTTTTCTGGTACATCTTCAAAAATTCTGTGCTTTTTGAAACTGATTGTTTCCATAACCAGTTTTTCCAATAAGTAAACTGGGGAAAGCTATTGGCAAACAGAAAACCATCATTCTCAGCATGAAGAGGCTGTGAATAGAAACTCTTTATTCAACCCATATTTGCTCCTCCATTGTCAGGACCCCTAAGGCATTGTTGAGAGCCTTGGTTAGACTGCCTGTACTCCAGACCATCTGTGGTCCAGCCCAGCTCTGAGTCTTTGGGGCTGCTCAAATAAATCTTACTTTATTCTTAAATGATCATTCTGTATACTTTCTGCGGATATTCTATTTTTTTTGATATTTGACTATTTTAGGCCAAGAAGACAAACCTTAAGATGAACTCTATGTTTTTGTTTCAATTACATGTGAAATCTTTTCCTAGAATGTAAATGTTTCATTAAAAAAAAAAAAAAAGAAAAAAAAGAAAAAAATTCCTACTTAATTTTTTAAACTTTTAAAAGTCAGAGGCCGTGTTAACTTGCTTTTCAATGGGACTTTAAGTACATCTCCAGCAGAGACTTTTCCTGACTGTTTGTCAAATCAGTGTGTTTGGTAAAATATTTAGATATAAACTTTTGCAATGTTGTTGCAGATTGTTGACCAAAGAAATTCTTCATTAATATGTTTCTTTCTGAGTGCAGGCATTTGTACGTATATATTATGTTTAACTGTCATTGTGGTGACTCTTGAACTGATATGACAATGTGAATCATGGGAAGTATTTAATTTTCATAAGTTATGTGTAGAGACTTACGGCTTTCCTGGATGCAAAGAAACCAGAATGGCATGGAACAATGATGTTCATGACATATATGCCTCATTCTTGTGCATATAATCTACAAGTACAATAAGAAGCTTAGTTTCCCTTAAGGACTGAAACAAAATGTCTGACAAATCTCAAAATAATGTAGTTGCATTGAAATGAAAAGGTTAGAGTACTTTGTGATATTCACATTAGAGCTGTTGAATGCTTTAAGTACCTAATTGGTTGCAAATATTTATTGCTTCAAGAACAATTCAAAAATAAGAACTATTTAGTTTTCTAGGCCTAAAATAGATCTATAGTTTTTACATCAAGAACTGGGTGATCAAATATGAAACAGTGTTGTTCTGCTATTTAATGATGGTATTTAATGATGGGGATGGAAGTTCCCACAGTTCTCTGGATTTATTTGCAAATTTTGATGGTTTTTTTCCCTCACTCATTACAATTTTAATTGAAATAAAAATAGCAATTTACAGAAGTGCAGAATCCAGCCTTGTTTAGTGCAGCATTGTCTTAGCTTAGTGATACCAGCTCCAAGAGGTATGTTTGCCTGCCCCCATAGCATGGTTTTTGAGTGTAACAAGCTTTATGACAGGACACATATAGAGCAGAAAGTTTCCAACCATGGGACGTTCATGAATATAAAGAAATACTCAAATAAAACAGAAGTTATTGATCAGGTTGGAGGGTAGTTTTTGGGTTTTTTTTGGACAATGTGACTAAACTTTTCAATTATAACATTCATGAGAGTATAATGAGATTTAACTGTTTGCCCTGAAACAGGCTATCACTTTTGAAGCAAACAGGGTACTAAAGGTACTAGAAAGCAACATTCCTTTGGGGTAAAGATCTGATTCATTTACAAGCTTTTTCCCTTGGAGTGACATTTGAGTCACTTAAGCAGTGTTGTGTTGTTCATTTTTAAACAAAGTTGAAGATTTATTACTGTGAGTAAACAAAATGAAGTAGTAGCAGGCACAAGAGTCAATAATTTATGAGATACAGTGTTAAGACCACAGTCTAGACCACTAACTAGAATTAACCTGTGACATTGTAGCCATGGTAAACAAACTGAAGCAATCAATAATGACATTAATCAGCTTCAGATAAGTAAACAAATATGTTTGCCTCAGATTTCGGGTCAAAAGCCAGTCATAGGATTCCTCATCCAGCTGATGAACAAATGTGTCAGCGTTTGATCAAATCCACACTGAGCAACTGGTGAGACTAATCCATGTGCGCTTAAAAGACAGGTAAAGAGTTCTTCAGCATGGAAGCACACACCCTATATCTAAGCTGGTTTTACTAAAAGTGCAGCACCAACTATGGATGCTGTGCTTTGCACTGGTAAGGGTCATGTCTCTGGAAGTGTTTGTGATTACGGAGGAGAAAACATTACACTGTGTCAGCTCTGTTTCTCCCTTCCCTCTTCTCCATACATTTTGTGCATGGTAGATAGGAACTGAGAAGGTGAAGAGGAATCCCAGGGCATTGCTTGGGAATGTGACTGTGCAGATGCAGAAATCAATGGGGAAGAAAAGGTAACTTACTTAATAACTTTGAAATGGCACTCTCCAGTATACTAGCCCAGCCAGTCTGTTGAAATCACCATGACTATGCCAAGATACACTTTTCAGTAAGAATGTCTTTGTTTCCTGCCCTCCTGCATTCTGTTCCTGTAGTATTAGTGAGAACATAACCAGGGAATACTACTGCAAGCAACTAAAAGTCTCCATAGACCTTTCAGCTTCCTATTTGTACTGTGAAATGAGTTATGCTTTTTATAAATACCACATAATTAATATCAGTGGGTTGTGTGTTCATACTGGCATTTCTTTACTTCTCCTAACTAAAGATTAGAAAGTATCTCTGCTTTTATCCCTGTTGCTACACAAAAGCCACAACCCAAAAGAAGAGATTTAAGGATCTCCATCCTCAAACTGACAAATATATACAAATGCTCTTTCAATATTACCATTGAGTGTTATACAATTTGCAGTCTGGGAAGAAAAGTAGAGAAACTCTATTTTTAATTGTCAATAAATTAAAATAATTTTCCCCAAGTTGAGTCTGTTTTGCTCATGACAGCAAGTCTGCCAAACACACATGTCAAGGCAAGATTATGAGAACAGAGTAAGCATGTATGATACCTGCTAGAGTATGCATCCTTGTGTTTAGTAGCCCCCAGTGAACAAATCCTTGAAGGAAAAATCAAATTACTTTTGCAATCCTTACAAGAATTTGTTGCCTACAATCCCCTTTGGTTGTTTTCCAGATTACTTATCCATCATGTGAAGACTTTTGTTTGTAACTGCCATCCATTATTTTCATCTGATATCACCTAATTCTTTTTTTATAAGAGACAGTGAAAAATGGATTTCTACGTTTTTTCACTGTCCCTGCTGACCATGAAGACCTCTTTTATATCTCCTTGAGTCATCTGTTCCTCCATTTCCACTGTTCAATGCACAGAAGCTATTTCAAGTCCCTCTTGTAATCCTTTCTCTGTACATCTTCAAAAATTCCTTTGAATCCTTTTTCAGGTGGAAGGGATCAGTACCCATAACTGCACACTGTAATCAGGATGCTATTGAACCATGAATTCATAGTGTATTGTAAATCCCCTTTTTTCCTTTTTCTTTCTCAATAGTTTCTAGCTATAAATTTCTTATTTTTGATAGCTCCTGAGTAGTGAGCCAACATATTCTATCTATTATAGTTCCAAGTTTTCATCTGAGCTGTCAGTCAAAAGATCACCCTTTCATATGTAACATTTTCTGATGTACAGCATTTGACATTTATTTACAATTAATTTTATCCGTAAATATTAGAACTTTTGAAGTTCTTCTCTTGATCTTGATTTAGTAGCTTAGCATCAATAACAAAACTTGTCACTTTATTATTCACCCTTTTTGTATATATGTTGAGTTGCACAGGTTCCTACAGATCCCTGTGAGATGCTACTGTTATCTCTCTCCACTGGAAAAATGTCCTGTCCCATTTTTCCAATGTTTCAATTAATTATTCATCCATTCTGCACCATGACACTGCCTACATAAGTTTTTATGGCATAAAAGTACTGTGAGAAAGTAAATTTTCAAAATCTGTAGAAGGGAGTAAGTCATGTTGCAACTCTTGACTTAGATGGGCTAAGTTGTGTTCTTCAAAACCTAACAGAGCATGGGGAGTAGCTTTAGTTTTAAAAAACAGAAATCTATTTTGACTTCATGCTATTTAGCTGATGCACTCACCGTGGTCTATTGACAAGTTGAAGCGTTCTTTGTTTTCAGATGTGTAGGAAAATATTTTCTGGGGCACCCTAAGTAAACCATTGTTTCTGCAAAACCTGAAAGAATTAATATTTTTTTTTCTTTAAGATTTAAACTGGTAGTCTGGCTGTTTCTAGTAGGAAGGGTGTATTAAAATGAAGAATTTTATAGACTCTGTGTGTAGTTGCATAGCAGTGAAGCTAACAGGAACATAGAACCAGAATAAGATGGCATTCTTTGTCAACAATAGCTAATGTATGTGACAGCAGGTTAATGTTTCAGTCAATTCTTGGCATGAGATCATTTTTAAATAGATTACCAAGCATAGTTACTGAGGGACAGTCTCAGTTGCCATGCAACTATGTATATTGCAGAAGAGCAGATGTTAGTCCTTTTATGCAAAAAATATAGTTAATGAAGAACATGTTTCATGAGAAAAAATATTTAAACATATGTCATTACTAATAATGACATAAATTACTATACCATGGCCTTTTTGTGTCACTTGAATTTAAGTTAAAATGTTAAACAAAACATAACACACATTTCAGTACAATATATGTTACAATAACTAAAATGTTATCCAGTTCAAGAAACAGAAAAGCGAGAAAAATCTAAACTTTCAGAAAACATACTACAATATTGCTGACATTTGATGCTATGAGATATGACACATTGAGGTTTGCTATGGACCTGTAGGAATATTATATTAGTGAGCTGAACCTGGTTGGTCAGTGCCTTGTGTTCTCCGAGAAATAAATTGTCAGAGTAAAAGTTTGTAAAGCCTTGTGCACCATGCCATTGCCAGCAGTTTTCATATGTGGTGTCATTTTCTTCAAGTATGAACTTCATTTTGTGGGTCCCAAAGAACTGAAGATCTTTAATATTTAATCTTTAATAAGACTATGTTATGCTAGAAAGTAATTTACTAATTTTAGGTCCACAAAATTTAACAGGGTCAATGTCTTCAAATAAGTCAGTACCTTAACAGACAGTATTTTACAATGCAAAAGTGCGGCAGGTGAGTTTCTTCTGCTAGTTTGGAGTCACATGCAGAGCTTTAGCTATGCTGCAATGTATTTAAAACATAAAAATCTGTGCGAATATAAGTATTCCATATATAGACTATGTTGTGAGGCAGAGAGAGGATGAATTCAGAATCATTTTTAGTCTTTGTCTTTATTAAAAATACATGAACCCTCTGACACCACATTCAAAGCCTACTATTCATCTCACTTAAAATTTTGACAACTATTCTAAAATTTAGTAACTAGTTATTGAAATGCCCAAGTCCTCACTTGGGTGAGAAGTAATGGTAACTTCAGATACAGAATTTTTTGACTTATCCTGGACATCAAATATCTTTCAGAAATACTTTTTTTTTGGCCGTGAAAGGGCTTTATAGGTACCTAGTTTCAAATGGATTCCTAAACTTCAGATACATGGAAAAAGTAAAATCTATTTTGAGTTTTGCTATTTTCACAGCTTTAACCATTGTTTATGTAGATATGTGTTTGAAACCATGTGGGACAGTTCAAAATTATGTTTGAAGAGAAATAAATAAAAGCACAGTTCACATCTCCAGGGAACAAAATATGATTTTCACTTGAGAATTGTTTACATTTCAGCAGACTGCCTCTTTGCAAAAAATTTTTTCTATTGGAGAAGAAAAGTACAAAGAAATATGAAGATAAGAATGTTTGTGATCTAAAAGTTTTCCTTAGGGTCTGGCTATGGTTAAAATACATACATCCTAAAGCACTTTTTTTTTACTTTCCATTCTTTCTGTGAGATTTATATGAATCTTTTGTTCTACATGCTTCACCAGTTGCATCTCTGGCAGACCTCCATATCAGTAAGGAGGAATGTATAATTACAAAAATGCTCTTAAGTGTTTTTCATACGTGAAAGTTGAATATGGCTAGAAAAATTGGTCTTTCTTTGAACCCTTAGTAATTAGTCTTTTTTTTCTGTAATGGTATTTTTCTTCTACAGTTTAAATAAATAGTTGACCCTTACCAAAATATTATGAACATTAACTTCATGGTACATCCTTAAATATATTCAGAGTTCTTCTTTATTTAGAATGACATTGGTTTTAATGTCTTTCTTTTTTTTTAGGAAGTGACATGATATTTTTGCACAATAATTTTTATATCAGTCATTATTCTTAGAGATTCTATCAAAGAATGAAATGTCAGTGTTTGCATCTGAATAGTTAATAATTTTAACAGTATAAATCTCACAGTCATTAATGTTCTAGAATGGGTTTAGAATCAGATTGTTAAATCTTTAACCTGTAAATTAATATATATTTGTTGCCTTTCATACACCATACATATTTTTGCCAGTACACTTAATCTTTAATCCTCTATTTTCCTTCCAGAGGAAAATATTTGACGAATGTTATAAATTAATTGAATTAGGTGATTTTTAGTATATAAGATTCGTGAAAACACTAATTTTCCCCCCCTACATTTTCTTGTGTCTTGTATGTTTTGTTTTATATCTCAGGGATACCATCGCTATCTTTGGCCTCTAGTCAGTGAAAGGCCCTTACAGTTTCTCCACATCCATTGAAGAAGTAAAATACATCTGGGTATGTTTATTTACTTTATCTAAACACAAGTATTTAAGTTAAAAGCTAAAATAAAAGCACCTTTAAAAATTTTGATTTTCTTTTCTGTTAAAAAAACCCCAAACAATCATGTTTAGAGTAGAACTCAGGTTATGCTTAAAGCATTATTTTTGTCATTGTTAACTGTTGTTTAACATTTAACATTAATATTTATGTTAACAAAGAGACGTAAGAAGTTCCCTGCAACAGAAGTGCAGACAATAGAACACAATTATATGTTTATGTAGTTCATTATAATGTTGTTTCTATCAAGCTGCACAGAGGGGAATAAAAAGACTTGTTACATACCACACCTGATGAACATGACTGTCTTACTGCGTTTGTTAATAAGAAATACAACTGTACTGAAGAAGTACAGTTGCATGTGTAAGGATTGTGTTGAAAAAACAGAATAATGTATTGTAATAATAAAGCCCATGGGGAAAAGTAAATCTTTCTCCTCTAATTAGTAATCTGGAAATTTTCCACAATGATTCTGGTGAAAGAATTAATTGGCTTGGGTTTTATTTCCTTTCGCAGGATAGAGCTGAAATTGTAACATGGTTTTGTATTATGCTTTAACGTATGTCAAATGTACTACAGAAACCATGTTCATATTTTGATATGACATTCAGTATCAGATTTTTCCATAGATGAAGGAAGGACAGTCTTCTAGGAGTATAACACAAGAAGTTCTGTTGCTCTGGAAGAGCAGTCAATCTGAAATATCTTCTAAGTCCTACTTTGTAATCACAAAACACCTGGGTGTCCCTACCACAGGCTCACAGGTATTTTTGATACAAGTGTCATACTTTTTATTCTGTCTATATCTTGAAACTACTTTATTATGTGAATGTGTGAAAATATAGGTTTGAGAGAATCTAGGAATGTAAATATTTAGTATTTGACTTAAGAGGAAACAGCTGCAGGGTCTATTGCTCTCAGAGAAATGCCACCAGAAATTACCAAATATTTTCAAAATAAGTAATCAAAAGTAGTATGTTGGTATTTGTGTGGTTTCTGAACAAGTAAACATTTGCCAGCAGTGACTGAAATAAACATGTTGCATTACCCAACTAATTTTTGCAACAATATTAAAATTTTGCCATTAAAATCATGTTGCACATTTATTACTGGTGACACAACTTAGTCTATTCAAGCATCATATATAAGTAATTTGAAAATGAAAACATTTTAATACATGAACTATATAAAGAAACTCTCACTGCAGAACTTTTCATGTTCTATTAGACATAGTAAAATATTAATATTATGCTAGATAAGGTTATAACCATGACTTTATTAAATAAATATGATATCTTATTAGAAATTGCTTTCATTTAACCTTAGGGTTGCAGTTTCTTCTTTGCCTTTTATAATAAGAGAGCATGTCATAACAGGTCAGCTAAGAACTCTGTGTTGTTGGAGAACTGCCAAATAAAAAGTAATTTAAGGTACCTACAATAAAAGAACGAGGATTTTCT
Source organism: Anabacerthia variegaticeps (assembly GCA_035583185.1). Classification (NCBI taxonomy): domain Eukaryota; kingdom Metazoa; phylum Chordata; class Aves; order Passeriformes; family Furnariidae; genus Anabacerthia; species Anabacerthia variegaticeps. Next base: position 74,285,388 of record JAWWEW010000078.1, on the reverse strand, counting down.
CCTTTATCTCAACACTGATACTTTACAGCACTATAACATACAACATTTCCTTTCCATTTAAGAATATACCAATTAATATACCCTTAATCCAGAGAAAACAAACTTAAAACCCTGACAGACTTCTAATTTCATTTTCTTATTTAAAAAAATGAGACAATGTAGAGCCAAAAAACCATAACATTGATAGAAAATACGGCAATCCAAATTATTTCATCAGCTCTCCTTACTGATTTGTGCTGAGAACCATTGATAACATGCTGGAAAGTATATTCAACTCTTACTGTATACTAAGTGTGGCAATGTTTTACATAGAGCAGCTTATGTAGCTCAGTATAGAGTTCTGCTTAAAAAATGATAGCACCATATGGCTCTCTGCTGCTCAAAGCCTCAGTCTTCACTTCCACTGCTGAAAGTTGTTATTGTCAAAACAGATCAAGCACAAAGTCACTGAATAAAACTACCTTAAGGCAAATCTAATGTAGAAGGCAAATAACTATTTAAAGAGACAATTGTCTTATGCTTCCCATTTAACATTTTTCTTATGTTTTGGAATTTGAGAATTTGTGGTTGACATACTAGAGAAAAAAATAAACAAAAGAATCTGAGAGTGTCATAATTAACATTTTTCAATTATAAAGTGATTTCCCATGATCAGACGTGGGTAGAAGAAGGTTGATATCCATTCTCATAGTTTTATGCTTGACAGAAGTCAAGCTACATTTGTAGACAACTCAATATGATGATCAAATGAATGTCAATGTCAGCCCCCAAAGTTCACTCAGTCCCATGACAGAACTTCCAGGAAAGACTTCCTAAAACTTTTCTGTGGTTCAGGTATACTTGCCAGTGTCAGTAACCTTTAATTTTTCTTTGTCTTACAGAACTGTGTAGAAGTTCTGCTTCAGTGCCAAGCCTCCCTGTGCCAACACATAACAAGAAAGCACTTTCTTCCCAGAGTAAACTTTCAAAGCAAGGGAAAAGGTAGAAAAATTGAAAAGTCAGTGACCCTGAAGTCATATTACTACATTCTGAAATTATGCAGTATTCCTCATTTTTCTGCTGCATAAAGAAATATTTTTAATATTTCAGTCCATAAAAAACAACAGCTATTAACAATGCCTATAAATTAAAGGCCAGTTAGGTGTGCTAGTAAGAGTTTTATTCAATTACAATTCATAAGAAATGTATGTCAGGTATGATTTTGTATCTGATTTGCCCATAATGTACCAGAAGGCAAAACAGAAAGTTGATTTTCAATGTGTGTAACTTTGAGACAAGTATTTTTCAATTTCTTAGTGAAAATGGAAAAATATCTTCTATTAAGATATATAAATATATATTTTCAGTTGTGTGCTGTTCAGGACAGTATTTGTGTCTTGGAATGCATTTTTGGTTAAAATATGAAATAGGAAAATCATGTTTCAGAGAAGAGAAATGTCTTACTTGTGATATACTGTATTTCTCTTTTCCACATGACTATGTGTTTGTAAACTGAATTTATGAACTTACATCAATGTAGGCTGAATTCTCTGATATTTACAGTACCCTGAAAATTCCACTTCAGCACTAGAGTCATGAATCTTTCACATTTTGTATAATTTAGTCATCAGTGTCTCAATTTCTTGATTGATTGCTCAATATTCTATTATATGTTGTATTAGGCTTATAAATGGGATCCTAGATCATTGTGTACAGAGTATAATATAAGTTCTTCAATTTTGATTACAGCAGCCAGAAAATGCTACATAAATCATTTCAAACCCTGCAAATCAAATTATATTTTCCCTTTTGAACTGTAAACAAAAATCTATCACCATAAAAACCCAAAGTCTTTTAGTTACACTAGTGTAAACTGGACTATGCCCAACAACTATAGATTTCAGATACAGCAGCATCAGCTTATAAATTTAGCACATCCTAGTTTTCAGAGGAAAGGGAAAAAAAACCCCAAAACATTTATTCAGAGAAAACAATACTTATACTAGCGGGAAAAAAAAGTGTTTCTTGGGGTAAGAGAGAGAGGGTCCTAAATTTAAGACCCAGACTTCTTTTTCTAACCTGGGGCAGGGGTCCATATTGAGTATTTTCAGTTAACTTCTTGTCCTGTTTATCGTTACATATGGTTTCCAAAAAAAGGTTTGAGGTATTACTTTCACAAGGACTAAGCTCAGGGCAACTATCCATAGTTGCCCAGATCCTTCTGGATTTTCTTGAATATAGGATTAATTCACCCTTCCCAATTCTAAGGAAACTCTCCTTGTGAACAAGACCTCCCAATCATATCACCCAGCACTTCCAACCATCTTAGGTACAACACAGTGGATGTCATGGGCTTGTAGATGTCCAGTTTGCTTATGTGGTCCCTATTTCATTCTCCTGTGGGTTATGTTTCCCCTATGCCACCCTGCCTTGAGGATGAAGCCTGGGAGCCTGAGGAGAGATTTATCAGCAATGACAGAGAGAAAGAAGCTAGCAGGAACCTCTTCTATTTATGTGTCCTTTGTCCTAAAGTTCTCTACCTGTAGGAACATATTTTTACAGTCTATCTTTGGCTGGTAAATTGATGACAGAGTCCTTTCCTGTCAATCACTTCCAATGCCAAATTTAACTACAGTTAAGCTTTGCATTTCGTTATTCATTCTCTTCATGCTTGGGTGATGTTTCTATATTCTTGGTAGAGCCTGGATTTTTGCAACCATGTTAACTTGGGCACAGCTCTCATAAGAACTTATTGTTTGTCAAAAACCCCAATATATTTTATAATTACCTTAATAACACTTCTATTACAAAATGTTGCAAACTGATGATATTATTGATTATTGTTGATGCAATGAATCAAAGCCAAGGATCTCTTAACTGAGTCATCTAATCTCAGAGCCTTTGTATGTATAATGATACTTGTGTTGTCTTAATAAAAAACAGATGTGCAAAATCTATTATAAACATTATGCTCACGTTTCCCTTTACTTCATCATGTCACAAAGATTTCACAGTTTTAAGTGGATTTAAGCAACATACATAATTCACAAAGTAAATGAGATGAATAGTTAGTATGGAAGTAAGATTTAAAAAAATAGTTGCAAGTTCAAGCATGTGAACAGAGATTGTATGTTTAGAACATTAGTATTTGGCTTGTTTCAGCAAATCCTGAATAGAGCAATGATTGCACTTCTGTTTCTGTCAGTGGGCCTGATTCTACATTCATTAGTGGCATTTAATACTCTACTTTGTATGTAGCCTCTCTTGTGAAATTAAATCTGTATAATTATTCAGTGTAAGTAAAGGTAATGAATTTGAGCCCAGTGGGATTGTCTCAAGAGACAAACTATAATTTGTTGATGTATTGACATTGCTATTGCTCGCTTGCTTCCATCTGTTCTCAGTTCAACAAAAACTCTCTTTATGAAGATTTTAGGTATTTTACTCTGCTAAATTTGTGAAAATCAAATTCAAAACATGGTTGAATCAAATAATATAAATGATAGCAAATAATAAAAGAAAAATGAAGGCAGTATTTTCTCTACAGGCAGTTGGAGGTTAATAAATATCTATAGTATTTTCAACAATAACAAGAGAACTGGTGTTCATGACTTTAGATTCTGTAAAGACTTAAAATGGAATCCATTTTTTTGCTGAAATCCATATCAGCAAAATTGTGCTGGTTTTGGCGGGAGTACAGTTAATTTCCTTCATAGAAGCTAGTATGGGGCCATGTTTTGTATTGGTGCTAGAAACAGCATGGATAACACAGGGATGTTTTTATTGCAGAGCAGTGATTACACAGCACCAGGGCTTTTTCTGCTCCTCTTACTGCCCTGAGGGTGCACAAGCTGTTGGAAGGAGGCACAGCCAGGGCAGATGACCCAAACTGACCAAATGTATATTCAATACCATGTGACATCATGTTCAGCATATAAATCCAGGGAAAGTAAAAGGAAGAGGAGAACATTCAGAGTGATGGCATTTATCTTCCCAAGTCACTGTTGTGTGATGGAGCCATGCTTTCCTGGGGATGACAAGACACCTGCCTGACAATGGGAAGTAGTGAATGAATTCTTTGTGTTGCTTTTGCTTTGTTTGTGTGTGTGGTTTTTGCTTTATCTATTAAACTGTTTTTATGGGTTGAGACACGAGTTTTCACTCTTTTATGAATTTCTCACACATCACATCAGGGAAAGTGGAGTCAGCGGCCGTGTGGTGCCTAGTTGCCAGCTGAGGTTAAACCATAATACTGGTACTGTTCTCAGCTTATCACATAATAAACTTTGATACTGTCAAACAGAAGAGTTAACATTGTATGTTCGAGGATACTTTAAAACCATATATTGCAAGAATGAAACCCACTTCTCGTCTTCTCTTTTAAAAGACTACAGATAATTTAATGAAGTGTCAGAGAAGATACATTGTCCAATTAAAATACTTTAAGCTGAAGAAATTCACGCATTTTAAGTCATGAAAGACAAAACTGAAGTAACTTATGCCCAGTCTGTAATTCTCTAAACAGACGAACATGCTCTTCTCTGCATTTTGATATGCAGAGTCAGTGGTCTGCAATTAAATAAACTGCAAATTCAAAATGGGAGGCAATGCACATATTTATAATGTATAAAATTAACATGCATTTTCAAGAACTGTAATACATGCTTTATTTCAACTACTGAAACCTGCAGGAAGATATCTGAGCTTGAAACATGCAGCTGGTGTGAAGAATTGCAGTGCAGATTGTCATACTTGTTCCTTTTGTCTCAGCCATTTTGATCCTAGAAATGATGACTGCATTTTGCATTCTCCATATTGCATATAATCCCTCTGTATAATTGATTTTCCTTTTGCAAGCACATAACTTCTTTGGCTGTTAGGTGGGAGCAAGGGGGAAGAGACAATAGAGGAAGAAGAAAACTGTTCCTGATGGTACTTTTCCTGTACTGATGATAGTGCTCTAATATTTGGCAAATCTGGTCACTAAAATTGCACCTAAAGAACTGTTTCATAGAAGCAGACTGAGGTCTGTGCATTGGTAATATAGTAACTGTATAGTTAGTAAGACAATAATTTAATCATTTACTAAGGTTGGTTGACAAGTATAATTTTATATAATTTTATAGATATACTATATTGTTATATTCTGAACCTTGAATAATTATTTTTTTTTTTTATCTGGGACATCCTACTTTTTAAATAAAAGTTCATAAAATATAAGTGAAATATCTTTAAATAGTGGTTACACAGCTAATGTAATTTTTTGTATTAGTGATTTTTTTTTTCAACTCTATAAACATTATAACAAATACCAGAAGAGTACTTTATAAGATGTGCATTTTAGGAGATTTCTTCAATACAAAATACCCGGGAAAAAAGTTACACATTTTTGAGTAGAGGTTAGTTCAATCAGTCAACTGTAAGTTTAGAAAGCAAGGAACAAGAAAATGTAAAAAAAAATGTTATATATATAAAGGGTACGCTCTGGCTTTTGTAGTTAGAATTGCTTTAAGAATGTCATTTGTCCTTCTGCAAAAGATGCCTTTGGAGCCAGATAAACCTATTGCCACAGTACCAGGTCTCTGAAATCTCTTATTCTAGCTGTAAACTCATGCATTTAATCCCCCCCTGGAGGTGCATTTCCACCACTTGGTTTATCTCCCTCAGCTATATTAGTATTAGAAATCACAGCTGGAAGACCTCTTGGCCACAGCAAATTCATCTACTGCTAGCATTGCAGTGAGAGAGTAGGAGATAGTGTGACATTTAAGGTGGTGGAGACACAGTCCTGAGAAGAATACCAGACAACGTACTTTTGCACAATGTAACAGGTGTGCTAAAACTTTCCATGATGCCACAGAATTATTCATGGGCAAAGTTCACCCCTCTTTTCACACAATAATTTGAAAAAATGCTATATAAAGGTACTTTACTGCCGCTGTGTCTCCAGCACGTAATTATTTGGAGAAAAAAACCCAGCAGTTCTCATTTTATATGGCATTAAAAAACTAATAGTCTTCATCATTGCCAAGCAAGCAAAGAAAACATTTTAACTAAGGAGAACAAACTGTTATGCTACCTTCAAAATCCTGTGCTTAGATTTTTTCTTCTCTCTGAGTGAAATTTTCTGTAATATGTTTTAATGCCTTTCCATATTATGATATACAAGTTAATTTAATTTAAAATTCTAAATACTTAGTGACATCTGTGATGTCCAAAAAGGAGTCCAGTATGAAACAGAGGATGTCGTGGGTGCAAAATAAGGCACTGATGACACAGACAGAAGAATATCTGATGTATATACACCAAATTGATTACTAACAGGCTGCAATTATGAGAAATTTAGGCTTTCAAGACAATTTCACATGAAGGTAATGATACATTAGAGATAACTACAAAAGAGTAGCAATAATACATAAACTGTTATGGACCTCTTCAGAAAAAAAAATAAGATGTGCAAAGACATTTATGTAATACTTTTACAATAGTTCTCAAACGTATTTCACACAACACACCAACTTCTACTAATTTCTGTTAATTTTTCTATGGGTTGCGTAAAATAAATTTAATACAGGATAAAAACATATTTCCTTAGTCCTAATGGAAAAGATGTGATGTTTTTTTCTGGAGTCATCTTTTAAGCAATCTTTACAGGATATTTTTATGTTTAATTTTTCTGCCTGAGCAGAATAAAAACTTTAAAGTTTATTTTAATTTATAATGTTAATTTCTACTTCTGTCTCTAAAAGTAAATTTTCATACAGAAGTAGAATTGGCAGTAGATAAGCACAGATTTTTTTTTTTTTTCTCTATTTTCTCTAAGGAAAAATAACTGTTCACAAAATAACTTCATCTTGTTAAAATATTTTATTTTCCTTATGTTCCTATTTCTTTCCTCATTTGGAAGACAATGAAAGGATTATGAGGAAGATATTCCACTCAGGTTAACTTTAACTGTCTTCTTGTTCTGCTTTTTTGCTTTAAGAAATACCATTCAAGTTGTCATATATCCATGTTCTTTTTATCTGCTGGAAATCTCAGTTTGAACAAAATTTCTGAGGCTATCATAGGAATCCCATTGGGAAGACTGAATCATGAGGACCTGAACAGAACTGCAAAAGAAAATAAGTATTAACTAGCGTTCCTAATGAATACTACAAACCAAAATGACTATGTTAATTTTGGATAGGTTAAAATACAGAAATTCTAAATAATTTCTCATTGAAAATAGGCTTAGTAGAAGCAATACTTTCCATTAAAATCTTGTGGGAAACCTCTTAATTGTTTTAATTATCACATGGAGATTATTCTGAAACATCATGTTTCAAAATAATAAAAATAAAATATCTTTGATTACACTGTGTCAAAAGAAGTGCTTTTGATAACATTTAATTCAGTAATACTGAGTTATTTCACATAAAGATAAAAGTGTTGGGGATTTTTGTTGGTTTTTGTTTGGTTGCTTTTGGTTTTGGGGGGGTGTTTTTTGTTGGTTGATTGGTGGGATTTTTTATTTATTTGTTTTTTTTTTGTTTGTTTGTTTTGTTTTGTTTTGAAATGAAAAGATACTGTCATTCTGTTCTGAGAAGGAAAGAATTCAGAAATATTAAAGTTCTGTGTTTGGACAGATAGTAGATTATCATGCGAATGTTCCAGCACACTAAAAGAATTGTTGCATTAATTTCTGTAACATCTTAATTGTCTTAATTACCCTCACAATATCTTGAAAGCATGATTCTTATTAAGCTCCACCTGCCATTCTTGGCCTTACTATTTCAGAAAGATGCTCTCAGTACACTTTCCTGGATCTTCATGATATTGTACACTGAAATGTCAATTCCTGTCTGAAACTGTAAAGAAAAAGTAAATCTGTGGGCAAGTTGTGAGAGTTAACAATGTCACCATTTCATTTTTATGAAGGAGAAAGGCAATTTTTTGTTTTGGCTTTGCTTTTTTTGGTTTTGTTTCTGGCTTTTTTAATTGAAATGAGAATTCATGTTGTGACTGTTTTGTTTACTCTGGCTTCAAAACTGAGTTGAGCGGTGCTGGAGAGGTAGCACAGATCTTTCCTTTCAAGTACTTATTGAGCATTGTAACAAGAAATCCAACCAGCTCCACAAGTGTATAGCTCCACTTGGGTCAATAGATAAGGGAAATTCATCCAGCTGCACATTTTGATGATGATCTCAGTAGAGCAGTGTGTGTTAAACAGTGTCAAAAATGTAGCCAGCGCTGCTTCCTCAATTTCCATATCTACCCTGCCACAGGCAGTGGCTGAAATCAGTTCCACGTGTGAGGAACTTCTGGTTTACGTGGCCAGATTTTTTTTCACACTTTCAGAGGAATCCTTCATCTCTGCGAGCTTTTGAGTGTTTTTGTTTTCTAGTTTGGTAATTAGGCTAGGTGGCATAACTGACTCAAATTGCCACTAAAACACTGTTGTAGTTAAGAGTTTTTTTTTTTTTTTTCTTTTTTCTTTTTTTTTTTTATTTTGCTCACTTTGAGTATATGCAACCTTGAAATTGATTATTTATTCGTGTCTTGGTTGTCAAACTACTTGATTGAGAATCCATGTAAAAAGAACTCAAAAATATGTAGGTATTATTTGGTCTACTGTTCATATGCCTGATAAACAGACTATGCTCAAATAGTCATCTTCATGTATTTTCTTTTTAAACGCGTTCATCTGTAAAAACCAATCTTTGAAACTGCTACTGGGTAGATAGTTGAACAGTTGGTGTGCAATCGAAATTCAATATACACATTTGAGAGACAAAACTGAAACTCTTTTTCTATCTTAGCAAAAGATGGGATAACAATCAGAGCTGGTATTACCGGAGGGCAAAGTGTCAGGAAAGCAATCAGCAGATGAGCAGATAAAATGGTGGTGGAATGATATCACATATCAGATGACGTTGTGAAGTAATGATCAAACAAGGTTAGAGAAAGATGGAATGGATGTTGAGAATACTTCTGTCACTGGCTCCTTCAAACAGCCCCCAGTACTTGATATGAATCTGCTGAAGAAAAATAATTATGCTGTATAATAGGAAAAATGACACTTGCCACAAACAAAGCTTTAGAAGTGCATTGTATGGCATTGCAGAATGCATTGTCTTATTTGCCAAGATCATCTTACTTAGGTGAATGTAACATTATTTGAAATATTGGTCTCTGAAGTCTGAGTCTGACATGCATTACTTGACGCAGATCACTAGTACAAAGAAAACATCTTACTCATAAAAGGCAATCTTACAATTTTTAAACAGACTGAAAAATAAATTTAAAATCTTGAATTAGTTTGAAAATTCACATTATTTTCTTGCTGAAGTATTTAATGAAACCAGATGATTTTGTTTTACCAAGAGATTGGCAAATTATTTCTGTAGATTTATTTTTAACAGTTTGCTACAGTCAGCAGTAATTAGTTATTTTGGTGTAAATTTTGTTTATCTTACAGTTATACGAGTTCAGAATAATTCCAGTGATATTTTTGTTGAGTGATTGAGTGCAGTGAAGAGGCCTTGCCTACTCTTTTCAAAATTAAGGCAAGAAGCTGACCTCTAATGAAATACTTGCCTTTTTTTTTTTCCTTCACAGACTTTTACTCTTTTTTTTTTTCTTTTTTTTTTTCTTTTTTTTTTTAATAAATTCACTCTACGGTGATGAAGTGAGTCTAGCAGTTCCTGTGTAATGGAATATCCATTGGAGGAAAAAAATTGCTTCAGTTGCTTGCAAAGAGAGAATTTTGTAATCTACTCCATAATTGATACAACTCAGAGTGCTGTGTGTCTAATCATTAAGGCTATGTACTTGTCATTCTCAATGTAACTCAAAATTAAATTAAATTTTTTCATGTCAAGGATTTTTAAGAAAAGACTTAAAAAAATATTTAAAAAATGTCATTACCCTTATATTCATTAGTTTAGTGTTTAAGGCAACAATCCAGAATATGGAGAGTTCTGCATATTCATAATCTATCTAATGTACATAGTCAATATCATGATGTAGAATATTCTGGAAATGAGAGTTCTGTTAAGAGTCACCTTGGAGTATTTAACTATAAAGAAATATGGTACCAGGTCTAACAGAACAGTCACATAAAATCTGGTAGAGGTTGGGTCAGATCCCATCCTCCAGTCCAGGAACAACACCTCTGAACTTGGACTCATAGAAACACAGAACCACACAACAACCCAAACTGGAAGGTAAGCCTAGAGATCATCCTGCCCAACCTTTCTTTGGAAAGACAGCCTGGATGAGATAATGTAGCAATCCAATCGTGTCTTGAAAATTTCCAATGACAGGGGCTCTACCAGCTTCCTGAAGAGGTTGTTCCAGTGAACGATTGTTCTCACTGTAAAAAAGGTTATTTAATACATTGCAATGAGCACATGACAAATCTTGAGTATTGTACTCAGAAGCTGGTAAGATTGTTGTTCCAAGTGGTTTCTGAGATGAGAACATGGGACACAGGAAGGAGAGTCAGTTTCAGGTAAACTAAAAACCATCAAACTGATGGTGAAGGGTCTGAAGGGAAAGCTTTATGTCAGAACTGTGAGTGAATTAAGTAAAATTGAATGAGTGAGTCTTCCCAGACTCTTCTTCAGAAACAAGTTTCCTTAGGATGACATTATATTCTCCTAAAATGTTGTTTTCTAGATAGTTAACATACTCAGTGGGTACATGAAATGTCCAAGTTCCAGATCTTGTTCCAAGTAATGTTTCCTGATTGAAGATATCAGTAAGAAAGTTTAATGATTGCCTGGCACGTATTGCATTGTTCTGGAAGCTGGCATTGTGATTTCAGGCTCTGGCAGAGGAGAACATTCAGCTGGAGACTTGTTTGGTATTTATTAAATGAACAAAAAGAAAAGAGACGCTTTCTTATTACCTGAAAAGGTAGTTCATGTCTTTCTATTTTTCTGCTGGAAGCCATATCTCAAGTCAAATCTTGATCTTAGGAAGAAAACCTATAGTACATAAGAAAAAATATTCAATATCTAATATGTAAACTGTTTATGAGTTTAAATTAGTATAACAGCTTGTTATATTTTGGCTTGAATTATTGCTGCCAATTATTTATTAACTGATGGTTATTTTTTAGTTGGTAGTGGCTTATGTATTTATTAGAAAAAAATGTGATGTTTCCTGTTGCTTCTCCTTCAGCAATAACACAACAGCCTTATGACTGTGGCTTGAAAGATTAGGGTCGGGAAGGAGCTGCCTCAGTCTTGGCTTGTTGTTTCCATGCTTGGCATATGTCTTGCAGCTCTTTTGTTGAAAAGGGGCCTGAAAAAGTTTATTGGAGTAATCTGAGAAACACAAAATACAGGTTTGTCTTAAAATAATTAGTATTACTACCTGTCAAACCTGGTTTTCCTCAGAAAAATGTTGTAAGGCAGTAACAACTTACTTTGTCGCTAAAGGTGTGCTTGAAGACTATTATAAATATATGAGAATACAAATCAATGTAACTGAAAATTTAAAAAAGCATATTTGATGTTTAATTTGTCATTGGTAAGAGTGGGTATCATTTCTATGCAGACAGGATGAAGTATTCTCTAATAAATATACTGAAAATACAGTATGCCTTCACAGCATTTTACAGACATAGAGGGAGTAATATGCAGGGTGCATTTGAAACAGAGATAAGGACATATTAAAACATGACAACAGTCATGGTAACCTCACCCCTCTTACTGACTCTTCACTTTGATGTATGAGTTAGCTGGAACCCCTCTCCTGTCATAATGTTCTGGATAACAGTTTGAATTTTTCAGTATGACTAGATGGCTTCTTTCTGGAATCATTTAGGATCATGTGCCTCTTTTTTCCATTCAAAAAGATCTGCACTAAAATTTTTTAGTGATAACTTCCTGTATTAACTCCTCTGACTGTGTAAATCCAAGCACACGTCTCTTGATTTGAGGTAATTTTTACTATAACAAGTAAAAATCGTGATCAGGTGACAATAGAGACCAAATGATTTGTGCTGTGTTGGATGCCACACTGGTCTGTACTGAAGATAGACTGAAGTAAGGAATCTTTAGGAATGTTCAGTTTCAGAAGCCAATTTAACAGTGTTCAATTTCAGATTTTTCTGTCTCAGAAATGGATAAACAGTTGCCTTGAACTGTTTGTTCAAGGCAGGAACATCTTTCTGTTTCCAGTGCTTCTCCTGTTTTGATTTTTAGATTACTAGAGGAAGCATCTGCAGTTCCTATCATGAAGATATTATCTTGGGGCATGTGCCAAAACATTAGGAACAATGTTGATCTTGAGGAAAGGATGGCATTTTCATCCTTCCTTGGACTCTCATCAAGGTAAATTTGCCACCAGTCTCAAGATCTACCACCACTCTGATGGTGGACACCCTTTAAAGAATAACTGGAGAGATTCGTACGGTTTTTGCTTTCATGCTCTAAAGTGTAGGCAGCGGGATTTTGAAAAAGAAAGACTAAGAGTTTCGCTTTTGATTTTTATTATGATAAAAAATATTAATTAGCCAGTCAATATTACTTTCATTGGGCTGTGTGCACCTGCACCCTTAGAAGAAAGTCCTCTGTTTCTGATGCCTGGGAAAGAAATACCTATATATTTCAAATGACAGATATTCAAAACTTCAAATACATATTATTTGGTTATGTCCAAAGAAGCATTTTAAATAAGCTTCTATAAATTCAGATATTTAAAACATCTGAATTTTTTTGTAGAGAGACAGTTGTTTTCAGTGGAAAGTTAATAAAGACTGACAGCAATTCTAGTGTTCAGGAAAAAATAAGTGCAAGCTGTTCAAGGATGTGTAAAAATGCAGATTGACATAAATTGAGTCTATATTACAGGAATCATTCATGCAAAGCAAACAGGAATGCCATGATAAACAATGAAGTGAATATAGGGAAATGACTATTTTATTGATAGTGAGTAACACCATTCTTTTTTAACTGCTTGAACATTAGTGTGTATTTGATTAAACATGGGAATTTTGGACATAATTTCAAAACAAACCCACGTCCTGTAGAACAAGCAAAAAATTAAAGCCAAACAATGTCATTTAGGTTGTACAGCTTGAAGTATGACAAAGATGAATTATCTTGATCAGTAGAGTAATAGAAATTGATTTGTAGCGTGCCAGAATGTCTGATGTTTTATTCTGCTTATCAGGTAAAAAGGAAAGATACATGGATTGAAGATGAGGGTAGGAGCTCAAATCACAAAATTTATGTCTTGCTGGACCTGAGGTATTTCTCTAGGCTTTCACCTTTGGTCTATAAGTCTCTGTAGTCAGCTAAATGACTTTGTGGTTCTTGGCACTAAATTTCACTGTCAGTTTTATTGCCAAGTGTCTTCTATTGTACTCCTTGTGGTGCTGTGCTCACTTGCAGTGTCTTAGCAGATCCTTCCACTTTCTGCTTGTCCTCGTTACGACTAATCCACTTATTTCACAGTTACCACTGAAATTCTGGAAGGTATGAAAAGGCTTTCTAACTTAAGAATCAGAGAAATTGTCTCCAAGAACTACTGTGCTCTTTAACCTTGTTTCCTAAAGATTCTGAAAACAGATTTGAATAGGACAGTTTTAAAATCTCTCAGAAAAAGTCTGTGTTTTGTCCAATTTAGAGAGCTATACTTCTCAGTATTCTGCCAGGAATGAGACAGATTCTTACTTCTGTATTTTACATAATTTGTTGACACCAGTGTATTTGATTCTCTCCTGAAAGGTGTTGGTAGAATCCACTAACTGAACAATTGGATCAGTTTTGGCTGTCAAGTAACCTTTGTAATATCAACATATTTTGTTACTTTGCAATTTTCTCTTACTTTCTAAATCACTTCTATATAGGACAGCATGGGCTGTCAACATTTTAGTGATATCAATATTTGATTATATTCTGCTGCAAAAGCTGACCAATTTATTTTCACTATTTTGTATCTGTTAGGTCCTCTTTCAAAGAAATTCTCTTTCATCATGTCAGCTTATTGTCCTATAAATGTTTTGTAAAGCCTTCCATTTATTCTTTATTCCACCACTAACTTCATCTTCTGTGATGAAATAATTGAAATAGTTTTTCATTGATGGGGTTTTTTAATTTCTTACTGGTAGTTTGTACCTTCGACTCCTAATAAATGTCCAGGTTATGAAACTGATGCCATAGGATTTTCATGAATTTGTAGATTTTTACACTTCTAGGTAGTTTCTCACATACAGAGCAGCTAGCAACCTCTAACCCTGTGCTAGCTGTCTTAAGGGTCAGATAATAGCTGGAACACCATGCCTGGGAAACGTACCAGAGCTAAGACAATTAGATACCATGTTAGTCAAAACAAGAAAGCAAAGCCCAGCAACCTTGGAGAAGCTCCAATAAGGGAAAGTGGTGTGACGATGATGATAAGGATGAAGTAAGGGGTCTTAAGACCTCCAACTCAATTCTAGGAGAGGCGTGCCATGGGGCGGTACCAAGGGAAGTTCTGGGTATGGACATGGGTTAGATTGGATACAACCTTTAGATATGATACTTGAGTAGTGTTATAAAATTAGTATGCTGCTACGTAGAAAAAGGCTTTTTCCCAGCTCCTACACCTTGTTGACATTTCTCATACACACAGACACTCTGTGCTGCCCAGCCTGCTGTGGTGCCCTGTGTTCTCCCCCCGAAAGGGGGTGGTGGTGTGGAGCTCAGAAGAGCTCTGCTTGCAAAGGGGGGTTTTCCCTCTCTTCCTCTCCTGAGGTGGGGGGAGAAGATGTTTCCCCTCCCTTGTTCTCCCGGACCGGACCTCAAAAGCCTCAAGTCCTGCTTGAAGGAAGATGAGACCGGTAAAGGGAACTGGGTACCAGCATGAGCTGCTGGGGGTAGCTGAGCTGCGGGGAAGCAGCTGCAAAAGGGAGTTTCTCCCTGGTTTATAGTAGG
>JAWWEW010000078.1:74216330-74270397 GCA_035583185.1 Anabacerthia variegaticeps | reverse complement strand
ATACTCTTTTATACTCCTTTATATTCTGTACCCCAAAATTCCATAAGTAAAAGAACTCTTCTCTACTTTACCCACACGAAGTTGTCTTGGAAGTTTTTTCCCCCTTCCTTACAGCAACAAAACACATTGCTGTGACAGAGCTTGGATTTTTGTGTTTAAACAAGTAAGATTTCTATGGTCAAAGTCAATCTATAATTAGGTAGTAAGAATGACTGCATGTGTTGAAGCACTCTGTGTGTTTTTATGTTTCATCACATGAAAACTCTTCAGTCAAAATTGACAGTTGATGAGACATTCACAATCTTTCACCATTGAGCTGCATCCTACCCAATGTAATCCAATTATTTAGTACAGATTTTGCATGAGAAAAAGCACTAAAATACAATCACAGGTGCCTGGTTTGAAATTCCTTCCATTTATTTGGATCTCAGTTTATATATAATCTCAAGTTAAATCCTGCCCTGTATCAGATTTCACATTTCTTTATTAAAAATTGGGGGAAATGAGGAAGGGAATGGAGATTTTTGGTCATAGCTTAAAGATCAGAAAACTGCTCTTTCTAATATCAGTGACTGGATCTGTGGAAATCCAGCAATAGAACCCAGTCTTCTAGTTCTCAGAGACCAGTTTTAGCTACTATAAAAATATTGCTTAAGTCATTTAGTGCAAAGATTTCAGATTTATATACCACCACACATTTCAAAAGTGTAATGAGGGAAGAAGTGTTTCTCTCACTGATGAAATATTAATGCTGAAAACTGAGGTTACTTAGGAAATCATAAAAAAAGGCAGTTCCTTTGGAAAGCCATCTGAGACACATTCCACATCCCTTCTCTCTTACTGGTTACTTTAATAACACATCATTCAGTGCATTAAGCTTTACATTTAACAGACAGCAATGGAAGAATTACTTCCTATATAGAATGTCCAAGGCTGTTTTGTAAAAAAACTATTTTCAGAAAATTTCCAGAATTTTCTCACTCCTGCCTGCCTCAATTGTATAAAAACTCAAAGTCTGTTTTGTTTTTTGCACCCCTAACTAAATTCCTCTCTTGTGCTGATGAAAAGGTAAAAGAAATTTAAAGCTGAAAAAATCTCAGGCTACATCAACTGGCCTTTTTTCTTGAGGGCATATAATGTATGTGATGAAAAAAAGAAGACTTATCTTTTCTTCCTGCTGGTTCTTCTAAACTCATATCTGGAGGCCTGACATCCAAGACACCAGAGTAAGCTCCTAAAAAGAATTAGTAAACAGAGAGAGCTCCTCATACTGTGGGATTGCTAGGGGTAGAAACAACCATTCAGTACATCTCAGCCTAGGACTGTGTGAGGTTCTCTTGATAAAGTTCCTAGTTTGACATTCATTGTGGTTTTGCTATTGATTGAAGTAATTTACCATAGTTTTGTGGTATGCTGACCTTTCAAAGGTTATTCAGGATGCAAATAACACACATAACAGGAATCTCTCTTTATGGGCCTTATGAAAAATAAAGGAAGAACTCAGGCATATACACTCTTCAAGTTTAGATTACATAGAGAAAGTAATGAAATTGATACATAAATATCAAACCTTCTGTGAATTGTCCAAATCATATTTTCACCTCTGTACTGAGAATTCCTGCTGAAACTGTGTTTCTCTTTATTCCCTACTTCAACCACCAACCCCATATTTATGTCTGTGTAGTCTAAGTTCTATGAAAAGTCAAAATTGCAAGGGAAAAACCTGTATGTAAAAAGCATACAATTCTTAACTGTGAAAGGTAGCAGGTGAAATTGTGTGTTTGTGTGCAAGATTCTGGAGTGACTGGATCCCACTGTCCCAAGCAAAAAGTCACCCTGGGACTGACAGATGTGAGATAATGTGTACTGTGTTCTATTTTTGTCCACGTTATTTTGTAGTAATTTTGATAGTATTTTTTGTGCACATCTATATTCAGGATAGCATTGCTACAAATGTAGATGCCAATATTTTTTTGTTGTTTGTTGTTTTTTTGTTTTGTTTTTTTATTTTTTTTTTTTTTTTTGTTAAAGCCATTGTACTGCATAGTTTTCTAAGGCATCAGGTTGTAGGAATACGTTCCTTGGGTATTACATTACCTGAAATTTTATGAGAATGTCTCTGTATTTGATTCCATGAAGTCTCCTGTTATTGAGCCAATTAATGATTATACAATTTGTGTTTTAACAAGAATCACTGTAAGGGAAAAAAAAAAAAAAGGAGGCAAGAATACTTACTTATCAACAGAAAAAGGCAGAATAAAATCAGTTTGTCAGATTCTATACTTGCCTCACAGGAATTTCCTAACTTTTCCCTGTATTACACCCAGCATGTGCACTCTTGCACTCTCCCCCCAATACCAACCTCTTCCACTGCCTATATCCATACTTAACAAGAAGTAACAGTAGAGGACCAACTTCCCTCATTTCCTTCCAGTAATACTTCTGTTGGAAAGCACTGTCATGTTCTCTCCTGCAGTTCAATGATTTTTGAAATGAAATTTTGAATCAGTTTATTCCAAAATCACTCAGCTCTGTAAACTATTATAGGAGAATTGAGTTTCTTGAATATTTGCTGGGTAAGGATGATAAGGGTTATTCATACCACTTTTTCAGCAGTTTGGAAGCACCAAAATATGATGCTTGATTGGAAACATGGGGGTTTATTCTCCCTTCCCCTATTAAATGTTCTTTTGACTTAGAAGATGCATTTTGTAGTCCCTATTTGAAATGATATTTGCTGTTATCTTAGCTTGTGGTCACAGACACTTCTAGAAGCCATTTCAGTTCAAGTATTATAATGCTAAAGCTTCAGCTAACAACTCCTAAAGATATGAGAATCTCCCTTCTAGGCGCATCCAAACCAATGCCATGACTCCTGTCAATAGCATTTAGGCATTTTTTGATATTCTGCCCAGCCTGCAGCATACCATAGCTCAAGAACAGGTGTTGTCTTGTGCATTTTTGTTCATGTGAAAGGAGTTAGCACAACATGAAGTTTATTTTAAAAGGTAATTATTTATATTTTTTTCTAATATTTGTCCTAAAAAGAAATACGTGAAAAAGCTTTGCTACCTACCAGAATCAAAGTTGTTAAAACCTAAACTTTGCGCAGATCTCAAACCTGTAAACTAAGTCATCCAAGTAGTTTTTTTGCTAGATATTCTGGAGTGATGACTCTTGTCTTTATGGATTTATAAGGATATTATTGAAACAGTATGTAATCACTGAATTGTCTCTATATTACTACAAATGAAGTTTTATTAAATTACTAAAAAATAATATTAATGGTTAGGTTGTGTTCTGGCAAAGATGATCTTTCCCTTTTTAAAAATGGATTAAGAGAAAAGATTTCTAATATTTGTTTTGCTCTGTTACCTGAATCTAATTTGAAATAAATTTAATCCATCTCTGTTTTAGGCATTAATTTTGGAGCCAGTGATTCACAACAAGCTTGAAAATTTCTCTTGAAAGTTGCACTAATAGCTGTGATTATCACCACCCAAAAAAACGCCCAAAATGAGTAATGCTTGAGTTCTTTCTAAGAGTATAAACACAAGTTTGAGTTTCTAAAGGAAAAGTGCAATGGGAAAATAGGAATAGAATACAATGATAAACTGAAACTCAGAAGCTTCCCAAATCTGTTTCTGTGTGTCATTTCTTTCTCTGAAGTCAGGGAAACCTTTGGTCAGTAACTTCTACTCACACCTCTTTATGAGAAAAAAAACTCATATTGAACTGAATACTGAACTAAATGCCCATGATTATCTGTAACAGCCTCTTTCCAAGTAAATTTAAAATCTACCAAAATACTATATGAAATAAGAGTGTCCAAAAGTCAAATATTGTTCATTATCATAAGAGAAACTTATAAGGTAAACATAAAAGCTGTATAATAGCAAACTACAATGCCTTCAAATAATTCATCCATGCTTGTGGGAAAAGAGAGAGTATTTTCTGTTGCTTTTCAATTTGCAGAGCCAGTGTAGTGTGGAAATGGATTTTTTGTTATATTACACATAAAGGAATAGTTTGGGGTTTTGTTTTTCTATCAAGAATAAATTAATTTAGAAATGTTCATAAACTAATGGCCTTACTAGACTCAGAAAAATCTCATTGTGTTGCCAAAATATTTAAATGGCTTGAAACAAACTAGTAATGGGCATGTAATTTTGCCAACCCTGCAAATAACAGAAATATACTAAAATAATTTCCATTCTGTATCTTATAAGTATCAGTTCATATAGTCATATATGCTGTAATTAAGTGCCAGTGAATATGAATAGTCTTTTAATATAGACAGATGTAAAATGGCTATTCCAAATAAAATATTCCTTTTTGATTTTCTAACCTGTAGTCAATTGGTTCATTTTTTGGTTGTTGCATGAATTGGTAAAAGTTGAGAGGGAAGCAAAAGTACTCTTTCTGCTGACATGTTCCCTTTTTTATATGCCTATTTCCATATTTTAGACATTGAAAAGAAATTTAAGTCACCTCATGGTTCCCTCCTGAATTTGTATTATTCTTTCACACATGACATTCGACTTCTTCCAAAACAGATTTTGTTAAAAAAAGAACACCAAAAAAATCAACCAACCAAATGAAACTCGTTTTGGGAAGAAGGGAACCAAAAAACTGTAAACATCCTTCTAATCTCATTCTTTGTAGAAGTATCCAATAGTGTCCATATCTGCACAGAAAAAAAAAGCAGTGGTTTCACCACAGATTTAAGTTGTCGTGTACACACACATATATATATATATAATAATCATATATATTGTATGTATATATATATATATACACATATATATATATTTAATAATCATATATATTGTATGCCACCTCAATCATATTTGATTATGTCACTTGGATTTGACAGCCTCCTAATCCCTGGGGAAATCTGCCCTTTCCTAGTCACGCAGTTACCTTGACTCAAGAATAAAATTATAAGTAACTAATTCACAAATATAAGATAAATTTGCACAGCCGAATTTAAGTAAAGGATGAGAAAAGCCTTATGTTCTCAGAGTATAATTGCTCATTAGTACCCAGCTGCAGTTTTTAAATTCTGCACATGACTGGTAAGGCCTGAAGAAGTGTCTCCATTCCTTTGATAGGTGTGAGTGCAGTTATTTTTGCATGACCATTCTCCTTCTGTCTTCACTCATTGCTCCTGGTAAATTTGTGGTGGTGTGGTTTGGGGTTTTTTTTGTTTGGTTGGTTTTTTTGTTGTTGGTGGTGGTTTGGTTTTTTGCCTTTTTTTTTTTTTTTAATTTGGTGGGTTTTTTTTTTTTTCCTGTGAGAAATATTTGCTTATATAACTGATGTTTTGCTCTGGCCTGCTTGGATCTGGGTGGAGTTCAGGGATGGTCAAGGAAGAAAAGTTTCAGGGATTCAAAAATATGTTGTTTTTGTTGAGGTTGTATTAAGGGACAACAACATATTTTATGAAAGTTCTGTGTCACTTTTCTGTTGCACTTGAGATCCAGATAAACTAAAACAGGTTTTGTAGACTAACAAAACCTTACAGTTTCTGATAAGCTACATGGCATATCTATTAATAGGCTTAGTTATAAAGCCTAATACATAAAGAGCAGTATATGGATAAAGAATCAGAGAGGCTGATGGTTTTGAACAACGGCAGAATTGCTTATTTTCATTTCACTACAGGGACTTCACAAGGCTGATGGAGCTTGCTGCACCTTAACGGAGCTGAAGCCCTTCAAATACAGCCCATTCTGCTACCTGCCCTACCTGAGCAGAAGGTTTTCCTACCTTCTCAAAGGGGGCTCCCAGTGCTCCTAAAACTTCACACCTCCAGGCTGTTTAGGTGAAGAGGCTTCTAATAGGCAGCCTTTTGTTAAGCAATGCCACATGTACATTGCAGGTGTAAAGAGGAGCAGCAACTGTTTCTGCTTTTTTAAATTTAACAAAACTTTTGAGATGAATTCGTGTCATTCACTGTGTTCTTTTTCTAGTCAGCTTTATTTAGTAAACTCTTAATAAAAAATAATTATAGACATTATTCAGTTTAGTAATGTAATCTGTCATGCAGCTTTGCATTGATTGCAAAAGTATACAGTTTATTCAGCTGTATAATCAAGATCTAGCATCAAGTGAAATGTGCCCCAAAGATACAGATCAAAAGCAGATGTGAGGAGGAAAACAATGAGGTAATACCAAGCTCAAGTCACAACTCTTTTGTATAAAAACAGCAATTTTGTCCATGTAAGAAACTGAAGAAATTGAATGAGTCGAACTGTAGTGTAAAATGGATGGGGATAGAAGCAGGAGGGTAAGAAAGGAGAAACTGAGTGTCAAGGCATAGAAACCATAGGGTGCAATAGATAAGAACAAAAGAAAACCAAGACTACTTTTCTGTTTAATCACAGAGTTATGTTTAAAACAATGATTAATTTCTCATGATTTGCAAGTAGACTACTAAGCCTATGTTAATTTAACACTACACACAGCTACTCCCTTTCCTTTTATGCTCACAGCCAAAGTGAGGTAGATGCAGCAGTGAGGGGCAGGCTCAAATTCTCTGGTTGTTATGGTGAGCAGTGTACAAAAAGATAACAGCAGTGCAGTAACACAGAAAAGATGTAACCTAGATATAGAGCAATCAATTACCCTCCTTTAGTCATTTTTCAGGTGGCTATGTTACATGAAGTTCATCAATCAACGCAGTTTATGTCTTTACCGTGTTGTGTCCATCGTGGGAGTTGCAGCTCCTATGCCCTGCAGATGCTTATGCAGTCACTGATGTATAAGGAGCAATATTTTGTATTTTCCTAGTCACTGTATTCCTCTAAAAGAAGGTGATCTGTGCTCACTGCAGCATCAAAGCAAATACTACTATTATAAAATCTACATGATACCCTCTTTTTCAGTCTTTTAATTGCTCATTCAGTTGCTGGGGAGGGTGCAGGAAATGCAGTTCTGTGATTTCTCTTTCATGGCACTAAATCAATTGTCTCTTAATCAGACAACTCTTATATATTTTATTGCAATATTGTGATGGTATAGTGCTTTCTGGGGTGGAGTGAAGACCACAATTTCTTCTCCCTAAAGATATTATTCAGCTTTGAGGAAGCAGTGGAGAAAAATATAATTAGCTTGTTAAAATTCTGTGACAGGAATTAAAAGCCAAATGACTATCAGAGTATTAATAAGCTCTGAGTTACTCTATCTGTAGGTTACATATACTGTAACTAATCCCAGCACAGAGCTTGCAATTTCAGGATAAAAACATAACTCATCCTTGAGTTTGTCTATTTTCAAACTGTTTCATTTATACTATTAAATACAGTGTGAACACTTTAGATAGACAATTAATTTTAAAAAAAACTTCATCATAGAGTAAAAAAAAAGCCTTCCGTACTTCTGTCTCAATATTTCTTCTGAAAATGCCAGTGCAATTTAAAATATTTTTAAAATAATTATAATCCTTGCTTGAAGAGCTTGTGAAACAAATGAGATTCCTAGATGAAACTCTTCAGTAGTGCTTGATAAATTTGATTTTAAATGTGCTTCATTTATAAGTGCCTGTTCAGTTTGAATTATTTATTATGATGAGATGAACATTTATATTCATATACTGATGAAATAAAAGCTGGCTTAATATTTCAATTACTAATGAAGAATTTACAGAAAATACTGAAAATAAAATGTAAAGTTTTACCATGACTGTTGAAACCTGTCCCTGGGCAACAAGAGAAGGTTTGTTGAACTAAGAAATTAATTTATTGTAACAACGTGAATATGGCAAATGCAAAGAAACTGTACCTAAAATAATTTCCCCCATCTGAACAATTCTTCAGAGTGTAAGTACAACACACATTGCAGCATGCAGTCATTCTCAGGCTGACAGTTTTACAACAATTAGCAAGCATTAAGTTGTCTGTGATGTTGTTATATTTATTGAGACTCAATTCCAGCTGGGCCAGAGTGGGTACTTTGTATTGATAGATTTATTCCCTTTGGGAAAATTTATTAAAAAGAAAATTAAATGTTAAAAAAGTGATATGACAGAAATGTATTTCTGCTGGCACAGTTTCTCAAGAGGGGGTTTTGTTTGTTTTTTTCTCGTCTGTGGTGCTTAATAAATTCAAACAGAAAGACTATAAACAGTGGTTTCTAACATAAATTTTAACTAGCCTGATTAATACAAGATTGAAGTTCTTATATTGATCTCCACATTAGAGAGATTGTTTATTTAAGCTTTTTTTTTTTTTTTTCCAAACTCCTACTAACCTGGGATAGGGGGAGAGTAAATATAACTAAATTTTCTAGTCTTTTGTTTGTTTCTGAATCTTCCTTTAGGCAAATTTTCTGTGATAAATACCAGATCTTATTGCTTGAGAAAATTTTGGCAAAAAATCTAACATATATTAAAACTCTAAATTAAAAAAAAAATATGACTGTATTTTGAGCTTTTCTGGTAATATCAGTAATTAAATTTTCTTATAGTGATTCCCCTAGTTCATTAGGCAAGAAACAGAAGTCCCTGTGAATCTTTATGAACCTTAGTGCTAGTTTCCCATGAGCAAGTACAAACAAAAATGTATTTGGAGAATTAAATTTATTGTTCCAAACAATGAAGCAATCAAACTGCTTTAATATCAAATAAATGTTATCACTATAACGATTTTTTTTTTTTTTTTTGCTAGAAAAATAGGGATGCACAAACTTCAGGAATAAATACAACTGGGGAAATATGCAATTTGCAATGTACCGCTTTTTGAAAGGAAAAAGGAAGAGTTTAGAACAATTTGTTTAGTGCAATAGAGGTGTGTGGTGAAAGAGAAATTTAAACAAAATTATTAATACGTCTGTATTTCTCTCAATGTGGTATATATTTACATCTTAACCTGCTTTAACTTTAGCTTACGTATATCACAGTCAAATTGAATGGATATGTGTGAATAAGGATATTAAATATAATGATGCCTCAGGTTTTTTTTGGTTTTTGATTTTTTAATTTTATCGATTTTAGAAGTTATTGTAGATTTAATGTACCAGTAAAATAACTTCAGTAGCTTAATATTGACACATATCAACCCCATCCTATAGCAATCCCTCAAAACTCCAGTAGCTGTTCAGTCTCTATTTCAAGGTAGAATTGCAGAGAAGCACCATGAAGCCTGCACCAGAAGAAAAAGACATAGACAGAAGGATCTCCAATTCTGGAATTTTGGAAGGCCTCCAAGGACCCGACGTGCTACAAGGAAGATGAAGACAAAGAAAGAGGGGTCCAAAACCCCCAGGCTCAATTTCTGATGAGGTGTGCTGCGAGGCAGAATGAGGCAGGACCAGGGGGAATAACAGAGTGGGATTTGATGGACATTATTATAAAATCTTGGAACTAGGGTCAGAGCAGGGATCCTATGGATACGTATTCATGGAGCCTGGAGGCTCCAGGCTGCAGGAAGCTCCTGCTGGAGCTTCTGCTCTCCTTATCTAATCTCCTACTAAATTGTCTGGAGGGTTTTTTTTCTCCTCAGTCTTTAAGGCATCAATAAGATCAACTACTTTTTTCTTTTCTTTTTTCAAATATTCATGTAGTTGTCATTGTCATTTGTAACTGATTTATTATGCCTCCTTATCCCTCAAAGTAATGTAGAGTTAAGAATCAGTAAGTTAATATCTGTGAATCTGTTAATGTATGGTTAATGATATGAAGTTGACATTTTGAACAAAGTCCTCTCAGATCATGAGAGAAGCAGATACTTGTGAATTCAAGATACTGGTTATTTGTTAGAATAGACTGTTACATTATGAGTTAGGTGTGTACTAGATGTGTTTCAGGGAGAAGAATTATCTCAGTCCATGGGGCAAATACCAAAGAGACATCAGAAAGGTGCTGAGGAGAGATTACTCATCTATGAGTAATTCTTCAACTAAATCCCAGTCAAATTCCTGAACATCTTCCTCAAGGTATCATTCTCTGGTGGGCAAAATTGTTAGGACAGTAATAAAAAGTGATCACACAGCTAGAAAACCACTGTCAAGGACTATGAAGTTCTATCCTAAAAAGATACAGGGTAAAAACAAGTACCTATTCATCACGAAGTGCTGGATGAAAATTTTAGTGAATGAAGACACTATTTTTCTTACAGTCACACACAGAAATCAAAATCTTGCTGAGTTGAAAAAAAAGCCCAAACCACCTTTAACTTATATAAGAAAAGATTCAGGACAACAGCTCAAGATTTGAAAGACTAGGAACACCAGATCCACATGATTATGCTTTTATGTCAAGCTGAATAATACCATAGCAAAAGAAATACTTCAATAGGAATTTACAAAGGGAAAGAACATAACAGAAACTGAATGCAAAAATACAATGAAAAATTCACCAGAGGAACAAATTTACAGAAAAAGGAAGATAATGAAAAAGAAATTATAACTGTAGAAGAATAGGCAGTGAAAAACTTATTTTTTGTCCTCTTGAACAAATGAGACTTCCAGCTTGTGAACTATTCCATTGTACACAGGTAAAAATAAATAGTGTTCTTTAGTCATGAAAAGTGGAATTGAACATATTACTTCCCTTCAAACTGTATCAAGAAAAATAAATGCTATGAGGAAGAAAATTATTTAGAATACATAAAAGCTGGTGGAAATAGCAGTTTGAGCTATATAATGAAAATAATTCTGTAGAAATGAGCTACCTCTCTCCCTCGATCAAATTATATTAAAATTCATCTCTGTGGGTACCTCAGTATTTCCCTTTTGATGTCTATAAGATATATTGAGGAATATGTGACAATCTAGTGACATACTCTGAAAGAATATATGAGGATTAAACTAAAGTTATAATGGCAGATACATGATTTTCTCTAGCAATTTACCTTTTGGTAGTCCAGAAATTTGAGCATTCTTATTAAAAAAGACAAAAATAAGTTCAGCATGCTTTCAGGTATTGTGCTTTGTAAGTCACTTAAGAGGAAAAGAATTATCCTGACTAGTTTTTCCTTGATGTTATCTGCTGGATTACTTTTTCCAAGTAGATCTTGATATTAAGAGGATGTAATATAGGAAGATCCTGATATAAGCAAGAAATCCCAATATTAGCAAAAATAAGAAAATACACTATTAGCCATCATGACTATTACTGAGAAATTTTGATATTTTTTTAATACTCCCTCACTAAATCCCTCACTAAGTTATCACAGAAATTCATGTTTTTAGGCTGCGTGATACTACCTTTTAGGTTTTCCAGTTTTGTTCCCAAATAGCATGTAGACCCAGACAAAAGTAAATATAAGTAATTGAACATATTGCCAGTTATATCTCACTAAACCATTGTTGTTTGGTAGCTGCAGAACACAAATATAAGCCCGGAAGAAACACT
The DNA here is from genome assembly GCA_035583185.1 of Anabacerthia variegaticeps. NCBI lineage: Eukaryota > Metazoa > Chordata > Aves > Passeriformes > Furnariidae > Anabacerthia > Anabacerthia variegaticeps. The sequence continues at coordinate 74,259,041 of JAWWEW010000078.1, read as the reverse complement.
TTTGATGCTTGGTGTTCTTGCCTGCCTTTCATATTGTTTCTTTTTCTGTCCTGCTCTTTGAACATAATTTCTTATCAATTTCCACAAATAAATAAGGTTTCTAGAGCCACTTTAAAGATATCCAATAATTTAATTTGCAATTTTAAGATATTTGCTTCAGTGGATCTATTGCATCAATCAGCACTGAAGCAATTATTTAATTTGCAGTTATACATTAGATTACATAATATTTACAAATTAACATGTATAAACAAGAAATTATAACTTCATGACAAGAATACTGTAATTCTGACAATGATAAGGAACGCAAATATTTCCATAAAATGCCAAGTACATGAAAGCAAAATGCTTATAAGCCTGGAGGTGCAATGGCTATCTGAGTCTGAATTACTTTTTACATGTGATCAATACTTTAGCTGAATTAAATTAGATAACACTGTGTTAATGAATGACCTTTTCCTTGTTTGTCTTGTCTTCCATCAGTTAATGATATAATGACAAGCTGAAATATATACTCTGAATACAAAGAAATTAATTTGAATTGTAAGAGCGATGGGCTTTTACTCTAAGCTTGACTGTTAGCTATGGACTTCATAACTAAGGGCTATGAAGCATGCTTCAAATTCATCTTTGCTCTGCTGGTGTAGGGTTTTTTTTCACATTTACTGCAGAGGATTTTAGTACCCAGCACATGATTCCTACAGATAGATCCTTAAGAGTGAATATTCAGAACAGCTTCATTTCTGCCTCTGTATACCTGCAATTTAGATAGAAGGCATTCATTGGAAATACAGTTTAACTTTAATGTAAGCATATTCATTTTTTTCTCATTATTTCCATTATTTATAAGACACAGATTGTTGCTCGGTCACATGCAGACAGCAGAAAAAGTTCTATCATTTCTTTTCTGAAGAATATGTATGTTGTCTTTTCATCTGCACAGGTGATGTCCTTCTGGTAAGAGGAGATTAAGAAGATTAATACTGGAAAGCTTTTCAATTGTTGAGAATTTAGTCATAAAATTATAGTTGGTCAACATATATTTTTTTTCACAAAAAATCTAACCATATTGAAGTAGCAGTAACATTATGGTATTCCATTTTTGAAAAAATCATTGAAGATGGTCCTCAATTGCAAACACATTTACTTACACAAGTTCTGTAGAAATTTTCCCAGTGTGTCTAAGAAGAATTACAATAAAAGATAAAGGCCAGAACATAAGATTGAACTTGTGGAGTCTGGGACTGAATTTGTGGTTCGCTACAAGAAAGTCACATATAGCAAGAAAGGTCAGTGCTCTTCTAAAATTGTTTTCTATTATACAGGATAAGGATACAGATTTTCTGCTGGCTTTGACAGAATGAGTAGCATCCACGGGAGACGGACAGCAGAAGATGTATTTTGGCTGGTATTATTTTACCAAAGTGTGAAGTGTTCTACTTTAAAGCAAATCAAAACTCTGAAGTGAAATGAGAGTCTCATTTCAGTAGAGTGATTGAAATGTTCTGTACTAACAGTGGCATCTTCTGCACTAACAGTGGAATAGACATCATAATAAAAAGCATTTTTGCTTGCAGAATTCACTTTCTTAGCTATCTTTCTGTGTCTTTTACCTTGGAAAATCAGGGTTTTTTTCACACACTGACTATTTTCTCCTTTTGCTCTAAAATGCATTTTTGACCAGAGATGACCCAACATTTGTTTTGAATGCAAACACATGCTCTGAAATGTCAGATGTCTTAACTATCCCAGTTAGTCTCCCATAAACTTATGTGGCACCCATCAAGAACATGCTTTAAGTTCACAAAGAGTTGATCTTTTGGATAATCTTTTGAATTAAACTGAAACATCTCTTTTCTAAAACGTGAAAATAGGTCCAGTTAGTCACATTACTTGTATGGCTGGGAACCACTGCAAAGACATGGCATCTTCTGATTCTCTGCTTTACTATCTTAATCTTACCATCCTTCCATTTTAGAATAACCATAAAAATACCTTGTGCATTCCTGTCTCACATTCTTCAGAGTCAAATTTCCAACATTTTTATAGTAGAATCAGTACTTAGGGAGAAGGATGGATAGTGATTCCATTTTTTCCAATGTTTTGCTGCTGAAAAGCCATGGTCATTATTAAAGAGGTCTGAAAACTTGAAAAAAATTCTTTGATAGGCAGAATGGCTCACAGACTTTAATGAATATTTCACTAAGAATTTGTACAAGCCTATATTTATTGGAATTAAAATAATTATGTGGACCCAAATTTATTCATTTTAATAGACCAAAATCCGCAAAACTTTTCAGTGAAAGAAAATGTTTGATCACAAGACCAATAAGGACATTACACAGTCAGAACGTGTTTCTCAAAATTTGGCCAAAATATCCATTCCTAAGATGGGCTGGATGGACCAGATCAAGGTCTTTCTAGTGAAGTAATCATTATTTTAAGATTTACTCTAATACAGTGTTCAGAATCATGAGTGACTTGGACTTTTGCATTAGCTAAATCTATTGAAATTAAGTTGAATTTTAAGAAGGAAAGATAATAACTTGCTCTATCATGTGGAGAGGGTAGAACAGTGAATCCAAGGATATGCTGCTTAAATTAGATTATTTTAGGCAAATTATGACCTTAATTCAAATTTTTAAAAAAAAAAAAATAATTAAATTTAAGTTTATATTACTTTTGCATTTCTTTTTGAAAGAGGTCACCAACTCATGTGTAACAGTTTTCATTGATATATACAAACGACACCATATGTAATGTAGTCCTGAGACTGCTTTTCCACTGCTAAATTAGTTTCTATTGTTTCATCAGGGCTCAAAAATTATTAGGAGGCACCTATAAGAAACACACAGGCACATGAGATTTATTAAGCTAGATAGAAAAAAATAGAAAAACAAGGATTACAACACATGCAAATTCTGAGTAATTTTAGGAAATATATGGAGAAATCTATTACTTTCTTCCTCATATGTATTAATGAGATGAAATAAGGTTTCTTTCTTTTAAGTAAGAAAAAGAATAACTCAGATTTGACAAATTTACTAATTCACCAAAAGGTCTAGCAGTTTAACCTCTTCAGAGGTCAGTGGGAATAGCCAAATCATTAGTGTATTCTTGTTAACGAATGTTGCTGTCTCTTCTATGGCAATTCTCTCAATCTTTAATTAGGAAAAACATGTAACTTGGCTGCAACAATTATGACCACATTAATCTGAGTTAATTTCTGAGTAGAAATAGCTGTCTGGAGCCTTGTATCAGATTGTATGCCGTAGTATTATCTGCAATATATTTTCTCATGAAGTAGCAGTGAGCCAAGCTGACTAATAAAAAGGAGAAAAAAAATATAGCTCTTACTGTCATTTGGATGTTAAATGTATTATTCCTATCAGAGCCTCAGTATTTGTTTCCTTTCCTAAACTGAATGACTTTATCATTCTGCAGTTAGTAAAATATTTAAGGAGGATCCAACAAAGCTTAAGAAACTGAAAATAGTAGTCAGTGGTCAGTTTTAGACACACAACAATCACAGTAAAAAAAAAAGAGTAAATTTTTGTGCCCCCTGAAATGTAAACTTAAGTTTGTATTGGATTTACACAACAACATCCCCTGGTTGGGGGACTACAGGACTCGCTTCTGTGAGTATCTGCCAGAAGCTTCCCCTGTGTCTGACAGGGCCAATGCCAATTGGCTCCCAAACAGACCCAGGACTGTGCAAGGCTGAGCCCAACAACAGTGGTAGCACCTCTGGGATAACGTACATAAGAAGTGGTAAAAAAACACCAAACACTACAGCTGCAGATGGAGAGAGAAGAGAGACCATGTTAGAGAAACCGCCCTGCAGAGACCAAGGTCAATGAAGAAGAAGGACGAGGAGGTGCTCCAGGTGCTGGAGGAGAGATTACCCAGCAACTTGTGGTACAGACGATGGTAAGGCTGGCTGTCCCCCTGTAGTCTATGAAGGTCCACGGGTGCAGAGATACACCTGCAGCCCATGCCAGAGCAAGTGGGTGTGCCTGAAGGAGGCTGTGATTCCATGGCAAGCTGTCATGGAGGTAATTTCATGCAAGTAACAAACTCAGACAAACAAAACTGATGGCCAAAACTAACCAACAGCAGGGGTAAGGCTACAACCCACTCCTGAAGGCAAAAGTAACCCACAGTCTTGCTAACAAATCCCTTGGGGAGAATTAGAGGGGAACGACACTGAATGAATGAAGCATAAAAATATCACTTAAGAAAAAGTATGACTATATACAAAAGAAAAAGAAAGCATAGAAGTGGAAACTTATCACCATCCATGGATCTTGAGATGAGACTTGATTGTGCAATTTTGATGACCATTGGTCAAAGTGATGGTCACAGTCTTGACCCTTTGGGGATGGGGAACAAGCACATGAAACACAAAGTTTGACTCATTAATACAGGCTCAGGATAGATGGGAACCCCCAGCTACCTCCCCTGAGGGTGGAGCTTTGGGTCATCTGGTGGAAGGCCTCAGAAACTAGCCTGGGGGCATTTTGGGGCTCTTTGGTGGTTTATGGCACCTAATACATGACACCTGCCTCCCATGTCAGTGCAGTTGAACCAGTTATACCACATCAGACTTTTCCCAGGGAGAGGTAGGGTGGTATAAGGGAGAACAATTGGCAAGATAAAAAGCACCATCTTGTCTCTACAGGGTCTACCTCGTATGGCTCAAAGCCTGGGTTGCAGCCTCGAGTGGTGGGTATTCACCCTCTCTGTCTTGTGCAGGCCAAAGGCTTGCCACTACGCACCCAAAAACTCACCTTCTCCCTGTGGGGTGCAAACCTGGACTAGACAAAGTGACCTTCTGTCTCCACAACTGGGCAATTCTTTTTAGTCACTAACCATTAACACTCTCATCTCTCACAGGTAAGCTTCCCTTTAATCAGAGTAGAAAATTTCTATAAAACCACTCAGAGTAGCTTTCTTTGCTGGAAAAGATAAGACTTTTTTTCTGACATCACTTTACCTTTGGTCTAAGAGAACTGAAGACTCCTATTTGTTATAGATATGTCTAACCATATTGTCCTGCTACTATGCTTCTCAGTAGTTTGGGATCTGTTCATACAAGTCAATGTCTGCCATCATGTATTTCCTCCATTCATATTCCAATTTGGAAATATGTTTACAAGCTGAGAAATTTAAGAAAGTGGGCTCAAAGTTATGCTAAGACAGCTACTCATTCCATGCTGTGATACTGGCACTGCCAAAAGATGCACAGTTGTCTGCTCTTGTTCATTTAATGTGCCCTTTAAGAGCTGCAGAGTTGACTTAAAACCTTTGTGCCGGACAAGTGCAGCAAGCAAATTAGTAACTGTCAGGGAAGGATCTATTGAAAAATTCTCTTCTGAGTCATCCAACTGTTAAGTGAAGGATTATCAGCGCTTACATGATGCTCACTCTCAGCTCAGACGTGCTCTATGGATCAAGTTGACAACTCTCTGCAAGTTGTGAGCATCACTGGTTGAATCATTTTCCTTCTGCACTTCTGTCCTGCTTGTATATTTTCAGGCTCAGCATGCACAAATAGGCCATTGTCATATCACTGGAAGTATTTCATTGCTTGACAAACTATTTTTCATCTGGGCTAATGAACCGTGTTAGGTTGCATTGATCTTCTGGAAGGAGAAATGCAGTATGCCCAGTGAGGAAAAGAGAAATTAGGCAGTGAAAGACAGCAGAATACCAGCCAGGTTGCAAATCTTCTTTTGTTTAATCACTTTGACCCGCTTTGTCATCAGTAACTTTATCAGGGACTTTTGTGTGCTGCAGCTAACTGCACTGACCTCTTTATTTTTTTCTCTAAAACTGTTGTCTCATTGTGCTCCATGATCAAACAGTTTAAAATATCTGATTATGCAAACACCCCATTTAGTTTCTTTATGGAAGATTACCATAAGCCTTCAAAATATATAATCTTTTCGCTGCTTCAGAAACTGTGGTACATGAAAGATATCAGATGACTTGTCAGACTTAAACAAGAGGTCAGTGAAAGGAGTTACGGGTTCATGTCTCACTCCTTTTAGTCTAGTGTTTTTTCCTGCTGAATCCTTCTTTCTGTCAGCTATTAAAATAATTACACCATAGACATTGAAATTAATGAATTGGGAGCCACCATAAGGTGGCTAATAATTCTTAGGAATTTTGTGTGGTATTAGTCTAAAATGTTTCACTGAACAATGGATTAAAGTGCACAATCAGAGTTCATCTGAAACAAGCCACTTGTGGGCACTTTGTGCATCGTTAGCAAATTTGTTATATTGTGCAGCACAAAAAAATCAGTGAGAGAGTAATGATGTCTAAATATTCTTAGCAATTAGATAGCCATGTAAATAAACCAATTATGGAGTTAAGAAAGTATGTATTTATGAGAAATAGAAAAACTGGTTTTATTACAAGCAAATAACAAGGGTTACTATCTTAGGGATTATATTTTTGTTTGTTTCTAACCTATAGGCATGTTGTGGAGTTGTAAGGCACCCAGTCTGGTCTAGGGCAGGTGCCAGGGATTAAGCAGTTGGGAATAGGAGAATTATGCATTGACTAGAAATGTAGCTGAAGCAGCCTCAGCCATGTGGTCAGCCATGCAGGCAGATGGGAGATGCCATGTTGCCTGGGACTCTGTCTTCTGGCATGAGGTGGGGGGGCACAACAGAACCAATCCAAGGAAAGGGAACGCCCTCCCCGGTTAGGTAGATGGGGTGGGACCTTGGAAATATTTAAGAGTGGGATTTTTGAATTGGGAGGTGTGCTCTTGGGGACTCTTTGTGGCCTGAGCATCCAACACTTGTTGTAATTAAATTTTCCTGTTAGTTTTATTTCTTTGTTTCACGGTTATTTGCCCTTTTTTTTCCTGAATTTAATAAAAGAGATTTTTCTCACATTCTTTCCTGCCATAGTGGAAAAAAAGGTCTAAAATATTTCATATATACTTTAATACTTATATTGCCTTACAATTATCTCAAAAGAAAAATCCCACTAGATGGATGAAAAAGGGTGGGGTCTTTTTCCACTACATGGCAGAAAACAGTAATTGCATGGATGTGCTAAGAGCATATGACACCAGCATGAAGTGATATGAAAACTTACATTTTGGATGAATTTACCATTATCAGTGGGAACTTTTGAAACACTTTGGTTGCATTGGATAGATGCCAGATTATATGTCATGTTTATGCTTTTCTCTCACAAAATACTAGAAGGATGTAAGGAAAGAGAAACAGACTGAATATTTCATTTCATTTCAGAAACTCTGTTGCTAAGTGTATATGAGTTGACCAAATTTAGGATCCCAGTTAGAAATATTGTCAGGAAACTGTCACAAAGACAATATATGCAGGCTGATTACTTCTATACCTTTTTTTCCTGCATTTTAGCTTACTAGCATGGGTTTTAAGAATAACTCAAGAGTTGAGTTAAAAATATCAGTCCAATTCAAACCATGTCCTCAAGTGCCACATCTACATGTCTTTTAAATATCTCCACAGATGGTTATTCCAACAACTCTCAGTTCCTATGCACAACAAGCCATTTGATGAAGATTTTTTCCTAATATCCAATCTTAATCTCCCCTGGCACAAGATGAGGCTATTTCCTTCCTCTCCTATCAGTTGCTACCCGGGAGAAGAGACTGACTAGTACCTTGCTACAACCTCCTGTCACGTAGTTGTAGAGAGTGACAGTGTCATTTTTGAGCGTCCTTTCTCCAGACTAAACAACCCCAGCTCTCTCAGATGCTCCTCATAGCGTTGCAGTTTCATATTCAAGGCCAGGCTGAAGGGGGCTTTGAGCAACGTGTTCTAGTGAAAGGTGTCCCTGCCTATGGCAAGGGGGCTGGAACAAGGTGATCTTTAAGATCCCTTCTAACCCAAGCCATTCTATGATTTTATGATTCTATGATTCTATTCTGTGATTCTATCTCTATGAGCTGAAAATATAAAAAAGGAAAATAGAGATACTTTGAATACAACAGTTTTTCAGACCTATGAGCATACAGATTTCACATGGTAACTGAAGGAAGTAGAGAATTAGACTCTAATGGGAAAGCAGAAGTTGGTCTACTTCTAATGGGTTCAAAAAGGCTCTGAAATGCATTAAATGCATTAAATTAATTTCAGCTTTATTTACCAATTTCCAGGAACAAAGCCACATGATATAGTAATTAGAAAGTAATGCTGTAATGCAACAAAGCTCTGACTAGATCAGATGAGCAGCCAACTATCAGTACAATATGTGTTCAAATAAAAATTTTTATGTTTAAGAAGGGAGTTGAGTTTCATAAGAAATATTTATTATGTCTGCATGGACATGGATTGGTTCATGCTTGGTCTTGGTCCTTGTAGCTACTGTGGATGCCAAGTTTTATCTGATTATAACTTTACATCCATGCATTTGAAATGGGATTTCTTTCCCTCATAGACTCAAGAACTTTCCTGTATTTTGGTCAGAAGCCTTTGAGACCAACAGGTCTGTCTGAGGTTAGAAGAAATATAAGACCTCACTCAATTTTACTACATAGTATAAGTAAGTTTGATTTTTTAAAATCTGTGTAAGAAGGTCCATAGACCTATGCATAGATCTATGCATAGGTGCATAGATTCAGGCTCAGTACAGGAAAATCTACTGAAAGACAAATTTAATGTGCTCAAAGTTATAGTGACAGCCTTCCCAGTTTACTGGATTGAAAGGTTAGTGAATTACAGATATTTGCCAGGGAATTACTTTCTAACTGATTATTATTGTCATTGCATCCTGAGAGATAGTATATCAATACCATGCAGTTCTTTCTTATCTGTCATGATCAGAGCTTAGTTCAAAAGAAACTACAATAAAAATGACTCTTGATTTCTTTGCTGGTTTGGTTTTTTGTTTGTTTATGTATTTTTCTGGCCTAAAGGACTAGATTACAGCTGTATTTAGGCTAGACTTTCACACTCTTTCAAAGAGTTAAGCTATAAAGTTAACTTTGCATAAATATAGACCTGTTATGACTTTCCACTCTCATGAGCTGCAGTTATTAAAACTGATTCCTTTAAGTCACTTATCCCTGAGGACAAGGCCAAAGACAGAACACGGACTATCTCTTCACTGCTATTCGAGTGACTCCATGAACAAGGTTCAAGGTTTAATTATCTACCTGTCATAGTATTGCTTGCAGCAGTGCCCTTGGCAATGGTCCAGGGACACACAGGTGTGACCTACTCATGAACTGACACAATAACAAGAGTTTAAGTGTTTTGGAGGGACTGAAAAATTCATACAGCCTGCAGCTTTCCCCTCTGCCCTTGCCATGATGATTTTGTGTAGAGAAGACAGCTGAAGACACTTACCGCAGGTGTGGTTTTTGACACTGGCCATTGCAGAGGTGTGAGGAAGATACACACAAGATTAATTCACGTTGCCAACAAAGGACATGATGGATGCCATGTACAGTGTTTTAGGGACTGGCTGGACAGTGGAGAGCTTCCTGTATGTTTTTTTTTTTTCCATCTGGCACATTAGAGATGCCCTGTCAGACAAATCCCTGCAATTTCAAAAGTTTCACAGTCTCCCTCCAAGATACAAAAGAAAGATAAGGATCTGATTCTCTCTTACCTTCACTTTCACATGCATCCTGTTTCATAGGCAATCACTTATTTTTCTACTTTGTACCATAAGAGTTGCTGCAATTTTTTTCAGCAGCTGTACATAAAGAAAACTCCATGGAAGTAGTGGGGTTCCATTCACGCATATAATGTATAAAATATTATACCTGGTTTTATGAATGACATACATGTTTATACAGAAAATATCTATTATATGATAATGATGTTTAAATAATAATAATAGTATGTTTAAAAAATAACACACACACATTTCTACATAAAATAAGCATACTTTTAGAAATACCTACATTAGCTAAGTAGATAAACATTACCACCTTGATTCCTGTGGAAGTGATGAAGCAGCTAATACTAGAAACCATTTCTAGGCACAAAAAGAACAATAAATTTACCAGGAGCAGTCAGCATAAGTTCATCAAGAAGTCATGCTTGACCAAACTGGTAGATTGACATGATGAAAACACTGGTCTGATAGAAGATGGGAGTGCAGAGAGTATTGTCTACCTGGACCTCAGTAGGGCTTTGGACATTCTCTCCCATAAGACCCTAATAAAAAGTTATGATGAAGTATGGGTAGGATGAGCAGATGGTGAGTGAGGTGGATTGGAAACTGGTCTACTAATAACTAGCAGCATACCACAGATCTCAATACTGGGGCCATTCCTGTTCAACATCTTCCTTAATGATCTGGATGATGAAGCAGAGTCAGCAACTTCAGCCGGTTTGCTGATGACACACAACTGGGAGGAGTGGCTGAGAGGCCATCTAAAAGGACCTGGACAGGCTGGAGAAATGAGCTGATAGGAACCTCATGGAGGTACCTGGGGAGGAACGGTCCCATACTGTGTTATATGCTGGAGTTTGCCCAACAGAGGAGGTTATAAGGATCAGGATGGACAACGAGTTGAACATGAACCAACAATGTGTCATAGATGCAAAGGTGGCTAATGGTATCCTGGGCTACGTTAGGAGGATTGTTGCCAGCAGGTCGAGGGAGGTGATACTTCTAGATCCTTCTCTCTTCTAGATACTTCTCTACTCAGCACTAGTGAGGCCACACCTGGAGTGCTGTGTCCAATTCTGGGCCCCTCAGAGAGACATGAACATACTGGAGAGAGTCCAGTAAGAGTCTACTAAGATGTTGAAGGGATTGAAGGCAGCTTGTGAAAACTGAGACTGTTTAGCCTGGAGAAGAGGGGGCTCCTGGGGGAATCTTTTAAAACGTATATAAATACCTGACGGGAGAGTGTCCAGAAGATGGAACCAAGCTCTTTTCGGCACTGATGAATCAAGAAGGAAGAGGCACAAATAGAAACATGTCAAGTTTCCTCTGAAGATCAGGAAACACTTTTTCTGGTGGAGGATTAAAATGGGAGACTGCCTGAACACTGGCACAGATTGCATAGAGAAGTCTTTGATGATATTCAAAAGACAGCTGGACATAATCCTGGAGACCCATGTCTAAGTGGTTCTGATGAGCAAGGGCACTGGACTAGATGACCTCCAGAGGCCCTTATTTTTCTCTAATTAAAATACATATACCTTTACTAATTTAATTAGAATGTTGAATTTGAAGCAGTCATTTTGATTAGAGTCTAGACAAAATGTAATAGCATATTTTTGTGTTTATAAAGCAATATACCATAGAAATAATGACTTAAACCCCTAAAAATATGTTCAGATACAGCAGTTTTATACTGTGCTCTGCAGATAGCTCTGAGAAAATCTGACAAATGCAATAGTTCTTCATTGGAGAATGTGACCAGGGTTGTGTTACTCAAGTACAGTACAACTCCTGCCCACAGCAGAAACTGTGGGTGTTCATGTAGCAATTCTGGATCTCTAGATAATAGACACCTTGTCCCAATCAATAAACTTCTGAAAAAAAATTTTAGCTTTGCTCAAATTCCATGCTGAATCTGTATCTATTGGCCCTTTTGTACCTTTTTGGACCATTTTGGTCCAGTGTTATAGGACACCTTGGGACACACATCTTCAGAGAGTTATTGAAGCCACGTCTGAATCTTTACTAGCTTTCCCTGACTAACTCATTGCAAAATTTATTTCACTAATGGGGTATCCTACTTTTAAATATAAAAATATTTAAATATAGGAATAATCAAATGCTATGGTCTTCTATTTCTCCAAATGATTGTAGCTTTCTTTTATCTTCCATTACAAGAATCTTTTTAGCTAACTGCCAGTCAAGATAGGGGCAATTCTGATTCACTCTACGTTAGTAATTACAGATACAATTTTGTTGATGTATTTCCATGTGTAGGAAGTCTTATGACTTGCCTTGTGTTTCTCATCATGCCATGTATGTTATTTTTTTTTAGTCAAAATAGTCTTCCTGGTTTTCTTTTTGATAATCGCATATTTTAGGTCAAAAGATAGTCAGTTGCCTGTAAAATCTTATGAGTCATGAAATAAAAGCAAGCTAAAGTAACTGCTGTTGTTCATAGGCAAGTAGAAAGTAGAATATGTGACTTTTTTAAACTTTATTTTAATAAGAACAGAGAAGTGAATCACATGGTTTAAAAACTGGAACAGCAACTAAAGATTTTGCTGAAATAATATGTAATAAGCAACTATACTTATATATGAGTTTACTAAAGTTGTTCGCATTTATTTTTTAATATTTGGAACTTTAGTAATTTATTAGTTACTATATCCTAATAAAAGTAAACTGTATAAAAACCTTTAATTTTACGTTTTTTAGAATCTAGCCAAAGTATTTATCCATTTGAAATATACTTTTATATTAATCGTCTAATGTACATTTTTCCTCTGATATTTGTCATGAATCATCTTCTAGTATATTCTTCCCCTTTGTGTCAGATGTTTCAGCTATTGTTCCTGAAATGTTTATAATTATAATCTTCTTGTATATCAAAGCAAGCCCAATTTCTGCCAAAGAGCTAAAAGGAAAATCACAATGAGAAAAAATAAAATATTCTCTGTTCTGCATTAGCTTTGGCTTGGAGAATGATCTAAATAATCAATGTTACTTGAGGATTCTGATATTTTCATAATTTTGAAAAAAATATTGTTGTCTAATTATAGAATTACTAGGCTTATTCCAGAATATGAGGTGTTCAAATAACTTTGAGATTTGTAGAAACTTAGTAATGTTCAATCAAGAATACTAATTTAATCTTATTATGACCTCAAGGAGATATATTTTAAACTGAATATATTAAATTAGTAGTACATTCTGAACATACAGTTTTGTTTGTGATTTAAATGGTTTTGTTTTGCAGAATACATTCTTTTTTAGTAACTTTTAGGGAAAAAAAAAAATCTTTCATTTTAAGGAAGAACCAGGATAAAAGCTCGACAATCAGCACAAAGAGATCTTTCTGGGTCATGATGGGATAATTTATATTGTCTCCTCACAGTTTTAGCATTTGAGACATCTTCTCAAATAATGTGTGAATCTCCATAAAAATATGAAGCATCTGTACATCACCTCTAAGTGTGCCTCACAGTCATTTAGCTGTCCCAGACACTATGTCACTGTGTCTGTTACTGAGCCACAATGGGTGGGCTTTGGTTTGTAACCCTATATTGATTTAGGGTTTGGAACTGGCTTGTATGTAGTCAGCTCAGACAGCCTGTGAACAGATCTGTCTGTTCACAAAGAGGTATGTCAACATGACTTAGAACTTGCTCAGGGATATTTTTGTCAAGATGTCACTGCAGCACTATTATATTCCTTAATTTATCTGTAAAACTTGATTTATGTAAATCTATCTAAAGGGATAAATTAAAAATTCTGAATTTTTCTGATGGATAAATATTCTGGATTGTCATTTCTGATGAATAAGTCTCCCTGAACAGAAAACCTCTGGGAAATGGAGATACCGTAAACTAAGAAAAGATTGTCTTTAACTTGCTTTATATAATAGAACTAAATATTTTTTTACATACTTAGGAATATAATGGGATTGTTCTTCATAGATCTTAGAACAGTTTGAGTTAGAAGGGATCTTTAAAGGTCCAAGCCCCCTGCCATGACCAGGTTACTCAGAACCCTGTCCAGCCAGATCTTGAATGTTTCCAGGGATGGGCCATTCACCCCCTTTCTGACCAGCCTGTTCTCTTGTTTCACTGCCCTCATTGTACAATAACATTTCTTCCTTATATCTAATCTAAATCTACACTCCTTCAGTTGAAAATGATTACCCCTTGTCCTTTTGCAACAGGCCCCGCTAATAAGTTTACTGTCAGCTATCTTACAGGCTCCCTTCCAGTACTGAAAAGCTACAACAAGGTCTCCCTGGAGTCTTGTCTTCTGAACAACTCCAAATCTCTCAGTCTGTGCTCATAAGAAGAGATACTCCACCCCTCTAATCATCTTTGTGTCCCTTCTCTGGATTAGTTTCAACAGGTCAATGTCCTTCCTGTGCTGAGGACACAGTACTCCATGTAGAATCTCAGGAGAGACACCCGTAAGTCACTCAGTTCATCTCATTGCTACTATCAAACAAAAAACCAATAAAATAACAACTCTTACTGCCAGGAAGTTTATTTTACAGGCTACCAATGGCATTTTCTTTCACTCCTTCACTCCCTTGTGTACACCTCATGCACTAGCTTAAGTTATTCCCTCCTTTGCCGATATTCCACCCACACAGTGACATGTGGCTACAGTGTAAAGCTACTCTGCCCTAGGCACCCATAACTACTGTTAACTTCAGACATTTGAGAGTCATAAGGTGCGACCCCAACACGACAATAGCCTTAAAAGAAACACAACATTTTTGAAAGCTATCCGTTTGCATTTCTTTATTCAACCTTTCAGGCTCTTGGGGTCCAAAATTTAATTTTTTTTTTTTTTTTTTTTTTTTTTTTAATGCAGCTATAAGAGTTGGACTTTTTAATGCATTAGGAGCAGTTACCCAGAGGTTCCTGTTGAGTAACTCCTTAAAGATCTGGAAGTTTGCTTTCCTAAATTTCAGGTTCTTACCATAGAATAGTATTCCTCTTCACCTGCTGAATACAATTCACTTTTCCTATTAAGAGATTATACAGTATTCCTCATTAAAGTATTTAATTGCAAAACACAGATTGCTTTGTTAGCAGTAAATGGCATTATTTAAGCAATAAGATAGAAGATCAAATTGTCCCTCCAGGAGGATAATTACATGTCTGCAAATACACTTCAGGGTAGTAATTTAAAGTTGTCCCTGCTTTAACCAGAGGTTTGAATCAGATGACCCTAGCCAGTCTCTTCCAATCCAAATCTTTCTGATTCAGTAATCACTCACATAAAGTATTAACTAAGGGATAATTTGTTATTTTTTCCATGAAGATGTTCATGAAGCTTGTTGGTCAGCTTCTTGCCTTGTACCTTAAATAATGGAGGAAAAAATTTTCTGTGGAGAAGATTCTATAAATATGCATTCTATTAGCAGTGGTAATACTGACTGCAGTTTAGAGTGAGGCTGCTGTGAGGCTGGAACTGACATTTAGCATATATGACTACTGTCACCTCATGGACTACCCTAACAGAAGGAGGGGAAAGCTTCAAATATATGTTTGATCTTGGATCGAGGCTTTAAGGCTGGTTGTGAAGACTGTAATCCTATCCTGTCACTGTTTTCCAAATAGATATTTACTCCTTAGCTTTTCTCTGAGAAAATCTTTAAGAAACAGGAACAGAAGCAGAATAATATCAAGGGACTTCAATGGCTGATGCCTCCTGATAAATGTAATGCAGGAGTTAGAAATGGATCAATACCCTTCTTGCAGTCAAAGGTACCATTTTTTAGATGAACTCTGGTTATCCTAACAGCTGGTAAAAAGCTGATTCCTCACAGGAGAGTCAGCTTAATTAGCAGCTCAAAAACCCAACAGTGGCAAAGGGGGAACTTATTTGGCTTGGGTATGAATAAAGTGCAGTGGTTTTTGAATTTCCTAGTTTCTGAAAAATAAGGCAATTATTTTTTCTAAAAAATGAGGTATTGTATGTTAACAAACCAAAATGTTCTTTTTTTTTTTTTTTTTTTTCACAATATGACTTCAGAAGGTGATGGTTATTGGAGAAAGAGGAGAATAATTACCACTGAGGTGCTAGAAGACTTTACATTACAATACAGGACTTTGAGTTTCTACCCAGTGTTTTTGCCCTTAGGATGCTATACATTGTGGTACGGATGCAGATACATAGAAGCCTTTGCATAGAATCTCTGAATTTTATGACAAGGTTTCAAAACAAAAAAGTCAGATTTGTTCATTAGAAGAGGCTTTATAAGGAACTAATATTTAAAGTTTGATATAATTTAACCTAAGATAAAGGAAAATTCAAGTTTTCAACCAAATATTTATGAAATTGTCAATTAAAGTTGTATTTTTATTGTAGCATTTCCAATCTCTTTATCTGTGCAGTAGTAAAGCTGAAATCCAAACCTAAATATTTAAAAGACATACATATATTTCTTTTTTGGAAGGACATCTTTCCACATTCGATTTTATTAATTTTTGCCCTTATTCTGTACTCCCAGCTTGTTTAACGAAAATCGACTCAAATTACTGTCAGCAGATCTGGCTGAGTAAAAGCATGATTTAAGAAAAAAGCACTTTTAATCATGCCACTTGCATAATTGAAGAGTCAATATTGTTGCTACAGAAAAATCACATTAGAGTCAACATTGAGACTTTTAGTTGTTTTTATAATTGGATCACCAATGTTATAGGTTATATACACAGACACACAGAGATATTTCTTGTTTAAGTATAATTACTACTTCACATTGTATTGTGTGTCTGTCTAAAATGCATTTCTTCAGGCATTGTCATATCCAAACATGGGGAAGTGAGAAAGTTGTCTTTTCTTTTTTTTCATTAAGATTTTATGTGCCATTTTTTTTTAACTGTGTAATATTATACTGCTTGGCTGGCTAGTATTAAATCAAAGGAGTTTGTCCGAGAAAAACTAACAAAAAGAAATAATGAGTAGGATATTAAACCTCGCTGAGACAATGTAGAGCGCAAATAATTGGTGAATGTACTTTCTGCCTTCAGCTAGATGGTCTAGGTTTACTCATTATAGGACTGAACATAGGATCAGCCTAAAACCACAAAGATCCTAGTGCTGAAAAGACACTCATCATCAATCTAGTTAAGACACAGCTACACAGCTCTGCAAGTAGGATATTCCCAGGGCCAATAGTCCAGGGAAGACAGAAAAAAAAAATGTCAAAGAACAAGGTATTTTTAGGTTGTTCTAAAAGGTTCATAGACATATGTGCAAAGGAAGTGTAATGTCCTACTTACCTTGTTAGAGGCATGAATTCCTGGCCTGGCCCATCTCAGGACTGTCACTGGAGGGCCATCAGCCCCGTGGTCCCTTCACCTTCACTCAGCTGATGGCAGCTCTCCAGAGCACCTTTCAAATGGAGAAGCACTAGTATTTATGCAGATATGAGATTATGGAATATAGGCAAGGAACATTTTGATCAACAAATGGTTGATCAATAGCCTTGCCTGGCCATAAGCTGTATATGATCAGCACATTCTGTCCAGTCTTCTTCTTAACCATAATTCTAATTTTTCCTGAGTGAGGGGACTTTTTATCTGTGTGCATGTATGTGTATTGAGGTTTATGTGCCATTGGCAAATGGGACCACAAGTCACAGGTATCCATGGGCTTGCGGAGACAGCAACTGAATAGGATGGAGTGTGTGTGTGTATGTCAATGTATGATCACTAGGCAATATTAAGCTGAACTGAACTAGTGAGGAGGGTAAGAAGCTTGGGTGCCAACTACTGGAAAGGATGTAGCTCTGGTATTGATACTAGAGTGAAAAGAGGGATTGCAGATTGACTACTGGAGGGACGAAGGGGGCCAAATCAGCTACTGCAGATACCATTATTCTGAGATCAGTTCAGCAGCAGAAAAGTCACAGATCTGAACCAGCTTCTGGATACGCTCATCTGCATGTGTTTGATTGTCCATGAGGCAACTCAGAGACAGGGGACACAGGGCCTACTATCTAAGGCCAGTTGCTGTAGGGTCCCATACTGCATGTGTCTATGTGTATGAGAGGAGGTCTGAGTACGGGTAGCTGCAGTGGGGCTGTAGGTTTTGCAAATGCCATCACCTGGAAGGTCAGAGAATGCAGTTACTGGGTAGACCAGATACTGGAGGGATTCATATACTATACATGCATATAGTTTCCATAACAGGCTTCATTTTGACTAGCCTGAGAGCAGAACAGGATGAGGTAACTTGTGCTGTTTGTGATAATGTGAATGATGTGTTTCCTATCTGTGTTGCTCTCTGTGCCCATATGTATATATGATGTGGGTGGTTGTGGCTGTGAGGTGTGTATCTGTGGATGCATGTCTGCTGGGACCTGGGGACAGGGAACTGTGGCAGCCTTGCATCTATTGGACTACTGCATTTAGCAGCTGTTAGTGCTGCCTGGGTGCTAACTTGATATTTAAATCACTTTGTCTTCAGAACTCAGATATATGTTTGTGCTATGCAGTGATCAAAGAGATGTGTATGTTGGTCGGTCAATAATCTAGACGTTCCCAGTTTGGGGGTACCAACTGAGACATTTATTGTTCATTCGCATTACAATGTATAGAACCGAGGAGCGGGGTATGTTAATGAGGAGGTGGGACATGTCAATGAGGGGGACAAGCTATGTTGACTAGGACTTAGGAAATCCAGTCACTATATTTCGCCATCCAGGAAGGATTTCTCCATACCAGAACCACCTGGGAGGAACAAAGGGTCTCTGCAGGATTGGCAACGTCTTGTAAAAGTCCTTCCATATCTTGCTAGGGAAGACAGGGCTAATATACATAGATAGCTGGAAACAGTCCTGGTCTTCAAAGTAATCTCTTGTAGCAGGCTCCTATCTTATTGAAGGCAGGAAACCCCTTCAGTATCTGCTGCCCAGGGCTTGCTGGACAATCCCTTCAGATCTCCATCTGTTGAGAATTGTTTTTCTTCCCCAACGTGTATTCTTAAGAGGCTACACTCCTAATCCAGACAGCAGCTGACTAGAACAAGAGTAAGATCATCTGAGGTATGTCTGGATTGCAACATACTGTAGTCTCTCTTTATCTATCTCTCTAGTCACAGAGGTGTTCAAATGAACTGCTGTTGCTTAAGACTTGAGGGCAAGATCTTTTGGGAAAAAAAAACCCCAGAATATCAATATGGTCAGTGAATATATGACTGCAGTTCAAAGAAGTGTTCTTTGGTCAGATGGAGAACTTCAAACCTGTAACTTGAAGGGTGCTCTTGCGAAGTGTCAAAAAATTGCCAGAATTTATGTATATAAGTATAGTGAACTTTCTTCTATTCACAACATCGAGGGTTCTTTTGATATTTAATCATGGGACACAGAGTATTCATTGCTGAAATAATAACGCATCTTCATAAAAAATAGCATACTGAGGTATTTCAAATCCTACTAAGCTCATCACTCTATGGATTAGCACACAACACCTTTCCGTCACTGAGATATGCTGTTTCTGTTGGAGATTAATAGACTTAGTATCTATTTGTCTAAAAGATCTGCTGAAACAGAAAATTATCTCAGGTTGGAATTTGATGCAAATTCACCAGATATATTTATGAGTTTTCTGCTTAACCAGTAACACGTGAATAATAAGGACAAGAAGGTAAGTCATTGATGTATTGCTTATACTTCCAATTACCTTTACAAACTGATCAAATCTGAAGCTATATATCAAATATTTCAGCACTCACACGTATTCTCTGGGCTAGGTGTGAAACTACCCTCTTTTCTAAATATCTCACTATCCTGGAAGACGGAACTTGGAAGAAGAATCTTGGAAGAAGGGTCATGGAACAATTTTATGGATTACATATTTGTGGTTATTAGTGATGCATTGCATTTCACTATTGGTTTTGATGGTATCCAGGGCCACCTGGACACCTTTTGATGGTGTCCTATTGTTGAATTTATTGCAACAGGCATTAGCAGGCAAGTTGAGAAGGTTAAGAAGTTTTTGTCTTGATGCAACAAAACACTGGTAAAGGTGTGTTCTAGTTGTGTCATTATGATGTATTGTCACTTAATTTGGCTAAATGTTCAGAGTCAGAAAATAAGGCTTCTGCCTTTATGCTGAAGGTCTGAGTAGCCTTCTCAGTCAATACAAAAAATGCACAACAGCATGGAAGAGAAAGGTCCTTACAAAGTACCCATTATTTTCTGAAGATACTGATTCTACAGAATGACCCCGCATCTTTGCTCTATATTTAAGAGACTTTATTGATGTCTACAAAATACAAAGTCCTCAAAAATTTACATTATTATCAAGCTTCAAGTTATGATTCTTCTGTTTTGCTTTAAAGTTAAGTGCAAATTAGCTTTTGCACGGTATTTTTGGAACTTCCATGTAGGAACTATGTGTGACACAGTTCTTCTGCCCTGGGAGCAGAAGGACATTGATTAATGATCAGGGCAAGAGACTTCCATGCAAGACAGAATTATGGAAAGAACATTTCAACCTGGAAAAAAAATAACTGAGATGAATATTAGAAACATATATAATGGGAGATGGGGAGAAAAGTGTACAGTTTTTTATTGTTTTTTAACTCTTTTAGTAGAAAAAATAGGGAGAATTAAGTTATAAAGTAGCCAGTTCAGGACAAAGGAAAAGAGGTAGTGTTTTCCACAAATTTTAAGTCAGTCATGGAAATAATTGAACTAGGTTGCTATCAATGTTGTAGTCTTCATGGACTTTAAAAAGATCCCAAATAAGTTTATGAACAAAAAATCCATCCAAAGTTACTCAGTGCTTAGGAACTGTATTTGTTTTACAGAGCACCTGGCCAACAAATGCCAGTATACATACATAAACAGGCATACAAATATGTAAGTATTCTTATACTCATGTTAAGTATTCTTATACTCCACAGGCTTAGGCTGTTAATCACAGTCTTGGCCTGACCCTCTGCAGGTGTTCTTTTCTTTTACTGATGTGTCCCCACAGCCTTATTGCCTCAAGTATTATTATCATACTTTCACAGGGTGTCCCTGTTTATTCTCTTACCCATTAGAGGTTAGAGATAGCAAAAGAAATACTCTCCCTTTCCTTGCAAAACATTACATGTACCAGTTTCTTTGCATCTATCTAATGGATACAGACTTCAGCACAACCTTGATTAGTATATTCTTAACATGAATTGTAGGAATCTTAGAAGCATTTGATGCTAGAATCAGATCACAGGGTTCTGTCCTTTCATATTGCAGAAAAAACATACCCTACAATTCACTTAATAAACTTAAGAACTTAGTAATAAAATCATTTTTTTGTGTTATAGCTAGACCACTCTTCCACCTTTGTCACTCATACAGGAAGACTGCTCCACAATTGTTTCCTGTGCCAGTAGGTTCTTGGGTAGCTTCTTTGTTTTCTAGTAGCTATATTCTGCTGTCTTTAGGCTCTTGGCTTTATTGTGCTAAGATAAATAAATTGAGTTTTCCTCATTTCATTCCATGAACTGAATCCTCTCTTCTCAATGTGCTGAGAACTGTTGTCTCCTCCTCACTTCATGTATATCTTCTCGGACCCGGTTTATCAAAATTGATCAGAGTCCATTTTAGGCTCATAGCAATACCTTGCATTTTTCACAGGAATACCACTGTACATGTCTATTTACTTCTGACATACTTCAGGATCAGGATCACTTCAAATTTTCAGTACCATATTGCACTGATAGCTCATATTCACCCATTTTGGATACTTAACACTCCTGGTCTTTCCCTTCCTTAGGTTGTTTTGAAAAATCTTAATTTATAACAGAAAAGCTCAATATCAAGCTCTAAGTGCATGACCTGGCACCTTTTTCTCCACTGTCATCTTGTTGTACTATGTTTCTCCCTGTTCCTTGCAATTCTACCCTCTCATTTGATGATTCCTCCAAGTCTTTTGCTCTGTATCAAATCATAAACTTCACAATATATGAGTATAAAGAAAATTCTAATGCTTTAAGTTTTCCTTCATTCATTCAATGCCTTCTCTACAGTAAGTACATTACATAGCTCATCAGTCAAGCAGGGATGCATCCACCTTTTATGTGTAGTAGATAGGTGAAAAGTGTGTGAGTATATGTATATATGTATGTTCCAGCTTTTTGTTGAGGACATTTCCCCAGTTGATCCCATAGGATGAATAAAATGGCCATATTGCTTCATCTCACCAGAGGTAGGTGTGATGTTATCACCTACTCCTATCTTATCACTTTTTAATTAAAGCCTACATAAATATTTGTAAAAACAATTAACAAAGACTATATTTACAATGCATTATTTGACATTCATGAGTTTGACAAAATTTTTTTGTGTACAAACCGACTTAAAGTTGAAGCAAACAGTTTATTCTTTGCAACACCCAAATGCAGTCATGCAGCTAATCAGAAAAAACTCCCATTACTGAAAGTAAATTAACAGAATTTACATTGTTCTTAAAAGAGATGTTTAATTTGCTAGAGGTTTTGTGTTGCTTTACTCACTTGGCATATGAAGTGTTAGAAGAGAATGTTGTTTGAACAAAATTGAATTTGCTCTGTTTGTATTGGAAAGCATCTAGATTTGAAATGAATACACACAATGGAACTAGACAGGAAAATGTACCTATCTTTCTCTCTAGGGAGTACTGCTCAGAGTTTTACATAATTGCTGCTGGCTGCTATTCTTTGTTGACTTTAAGCAAAAGATAGTTTTGCAATCTCAACTGATAGAATATCACATTGTATGAACTCATGAATCTTTTTGGTTATTATCATATATTAAGACAAAGGAGAAAATAAGATTGATATCACATTGTATGTGGGTGTTCTCATGTATGGTGGAACTGCATTTCCACCATTTCAAACACTGTTTGACATATTTGATCCATGTAAAATGGATTCCTATACAGAGGCCAATTGAATTAATCACCACTTTTTTCTTTCTTTTTTTTTCTTTCCCTTTCTCGTGCATACTTAAGTTGTTCTATATTTTTAACAGCAAGGCTCTGAGATTACAGAAATCATAGAAACTGCTTTACTCTCTTGATCACTCTAGCAAGACTTGTCTGTTCTCAGGCCGTGGTTTGTTAGTGCTTTGAGGGTAACAGTGCATCCATTGGGAACTCAATTTTTTTTCTAATTGGGTGTCAGATTCCGCTTTCCTTGACCTCGCAAAAACTTTAAGCTCAAGGCCCTCTCCTTGCCCTTCATCAGTCAAATGTCATCTTTAATTTCTTCTGACATTTGAGTTTTTTGTTTGAAAAGCTGTGATCACACAAAAACTATTCCCTTAGCTGTTATGGACATGATTCACTATCACTTCAAATGTCTTTTCTGTTCTCATAATAGAAAATAAAAAAAATATTACTGTGAACTGTTGCAAAACACCTATTTTAAAATCAAGTGCTACCAGTACTTGCCAAGTCAAAGTTTATAATGGAGATTTCATACTTCAGTGTACAAATTACCTTCCACTTTAACTGGACAACTAATTAAATCATAAGTGGAAAAGAAAACTACATAATCTGCAATTCTTAAAAAAAACAATTTACTGTTTATGACCTTCATCTTTCATTTTATGTAGGTAGTTGTTCATTACAATGTTAAGCAGACCAGAAGATCAATGTTTCTTGAAGCATAACTTTTTTTAAAAAAATATAGTTCTTCTACAAATTTTGTATCTTTCCTCCAAAACAACCTGTTAAAAAAAAAAAAAAAAAGGTTTAAAAATATAAATACCAAGTTTAGGCAGGCTTAGTTCATTATATCATCCAAATGTCACTTTGAATGTATGTGGCATGCACAGCAATACGGCCTAACCGGAGAACAAACATACAAAAAAGTGGTATTTTATGTATTCCTCTGCATCTATGAAAAGATGAATCAAACTGATCAAAGGCCTATATTTTTTTTCTTATGGAGTAAGGTGATTGACATATAGTCATATTTGCATGCCAACAAGGTGTGTGGGACACCCTTCCAGACAGGCCTTCTCATCCCCCAAATTCCAGAGTAAGCTGGATGCAGCCATCACACCTGTGCTGGTGGCAATGGTTTGCAGCTGGGTGTGAGGGTTGTGTGTGTGAGCAACACCACCAAGTCCCTAGAGAGTAGCATCCATTTCCTTTTCTTATTGCGTCCCTATTCCTAGCATTTATTTTCACCTTGCACCTAACTTTAAAAAGTGGAAAACACAGATGTTGATTGTCACCTTTTAATTCTGACTCACATATTTTCACCGGGACTCACACTGCACTGTTTTCAGTGTTACAGTACAAATTATTTTTAACAGTAATCTTTACTGCAAAACTGTGCTATCTGAAAGCAATTACAGCTAATTCAAAGAAGGAAGGCATGGCGGCTTAAGCTTAGCTAAAAGCAAAACTCCTACCTGGTTGCTCTCTCCTATCTTCAGCAGAAAGAGGGAATGAAATGGTTAAAAAGGGAACAATAAAGCTCTTGGGTCAAGATAAAGACAGGAAGATTCCTTACTAAGCCAAATGGACTTGGGGAAAATTAATTTATTACAGTTTAAAATAAATATTTACAGGTAGTGAGAAACAACACAACAGATATCACACATCAGACAAATAAAAACATATTTCTTCATCCTATGCCTAGTCTCAGGTTCACTCCTTCACTCCTGACTCCTCTACCTCCTCCCCCAAGAGGGGCACTGGGGGACAGACAATGGATACTCTCTGCTGATCCTTCCTCCTCATGCTTTTCCCTGCTCCAGTGTGAGTCTTTCCCAGGGGCTGCAAGGGAACATCTGCCACACCGGGGTCCCTCTTTAGCTTTTTAACTAAACTGTACCTTTTTCATATCAAAACATGAAATCTAACAGGCCTGCACAGTTCCCTGAATACAGTTTTGCAAGCATTTCACTAGCTGACAAGCAAATATTCAGATGGAGAATTATCTACACATGTCAAAAATATTGTACATTTTGTTCTACTGGATAGCTAACAAACATTAATACATCATGTCTGTACCGTATTATAGGAAAAGAGGTCTCTGTCCTTTAAGCCATAATGATGATCAAAAAAGAGAAAAGCTTAAAAAGTATGAAAAGGACAGGAGTAGAATATTGGCAAAAGGATATTTTATGATCTATGTAGTTGCATAAACTTCTTTGGATGAAATACCTTTCCATACTAGGAGCACAAGAGAAAAATCCTTCTAAGAATCAGTTTTCCTCAGAATGTCTATGAAAAATGAGAACATTTTACATGAAAAGAAAAAATACACAAAAAACCGGTCATTCATACAAATAAAAAGAAGCCTCAATATCTATTTAGGGATAAATTTTGACTTTGTGATATGTAAGCATATAAAAATTGTTCTAATATTGTTAAATCATAAAGTATTTAAGAGGAACTGTGTAAACAGAAACTTTAGTTAACATTCCTGTGCTTCTTTTTTTCAACCTACTATTTAATTTGAATAACAGAATCCTGACACCATTTTCTCCTAAAAGTTTTTTTATTACTTTTCGGCCTTTAAATTGATTAATTTCGAACTACATGTGTTTCCCTTTAAATCCATTTACAGTTGAGTTTCCAATGTATTCAAAAAAAGACAATTTATCCACATTTTTTTTCTTCTAAAAATTATTTTTGGAGGTCTTTTCTATGCTGGGGTAATTTGAATTGTGACTTTGCATAAATTATGTTAAAATCATCTAGCCCTTTCTGTACTCTGAATGTTTTTGAGAGACTGGCTTTGAAAATTGGTACTATTGCATGAAGCTGTGCGTTGTGTATAACTTGGCCACATTTGTGAACATAAGCTTCGAATGATGTATATCTGGTATTAGTAGCAGCTGGGAATTACATCCATTTATATTTGGAGACAATTCCCAGGTAGTGTTAGTGATAGAAGTGCTTCACATAGAGTGAGATCTATTAAACTTAGTGGATTCTGTTTAAATAGTCAGATTTCAAGTTAGACTGTTATCCAGAATTTCATAGAGGTGAATACTGAGACAGGTCAAATTCTTGTAATGTCTGACAGGACCTACTGTGAATCAATTTTTCTCCTAATGAATTTAGATGACTCAGACTGAGCTTGATTAATACAGACTAATTTCATTTCTGAAAGTCTTTCAGTGAGATCCATCACCACAGATTTTAAAAGGTATTATGAAATAATTTTGCATAAATAAATAACAGGTTAAAAACAATAAGTAGAGAGTGGAAATATATGGTCTTCTGTCAGTTGGGTTTGTGTTTTTTTTTTCTTTAGAGTGGAAGGACATCACCAGGGAAGTCCTAAAGGTATCTGTGCTGGGACTAAAGAGGTTAAGAATGAGATAATGCTAACAGTACTAAGTTGTTTTGTTCAGTGCAGAGAGGGGCAAGCATGAAGAACTGCAGAAGGATCTTGCAAGATGGGATGACTAGACATTGAAGTGATATGGAATTGAATATAGACAAAAGTACAGTGCAGTCTGACCTAATCACATACCTGAAATGATATGTTCTAAGCTGACAGTTATCAGTTAGAATGATATCTGGGGATTTTAAAAGATAACGTCATGAAAATATCAGCTCAGTGGTCATTACTGTTGAGGAAAAAAACCCAAATGTTCTGAGTTATTGGTATATAGAGAGAAAACTGAGAGCAACATTGTGCTGTTAAGCTATCATATAAACCAATGCTGTTACAATACTGTGAACTCAGTGTAACGTTCTATCTCTCATCATTTTAAAAATAATATAATAGGACTAGAAAAGGGCAGTAAGGACAGTCAAAGCTTGGAATAGCTTCTGCACAAGGAATGACTAAGTAGACAAGTATTGCTCACCCTGGAAAAGAGATGACAGAGGACTTATGGCATGTGGAAGGCAAACTGAGCTTTATTGTTTGTTGCATGAACTGGAGGCATCAAATTAAGCTGACTGAGACCAGCTTCAAAATAATCCAAAGAACTGTGATCCTTCTGGCAAAAGGTATTGAAGTAGTAGAGCTCTGCCAGCAGAATGCTAAGAATTGCATGGGTGGCCCAGGAAATTTCACAGAAGAGAAACCTGCGAGGAACTATGACATATTGAAATTCTTCCTCTTTTCTGGAAGGTTCCTCCAGTGAAAATTGCTTAAGGACAGTAAGGTTCCCAAAGACTTTTGCCCTTTTATGTAATAATTTGTTTTGGAACACTGTCAGTAATCAATTAATAAGCAAACACCTTTATTTTTTTATATCTTACAGTCATAGAGGAATGTATCTATTGACCTTTTGCCTCTGTAAGACTACTGCTTTTCCAGGTACACAGGAAAGAGCCTGGTTATAATAAGTGTTTGGAGCAGTGTGAAAATGGAAACTTTTCCATTTCGTGAGTGAACAAGTTATTTTGAATTAAATTTCTGAATCTAAATAAAGTGGTTATTTTTTTTGAAGTTGCTATAATTTAACCCTGGTATGCAACTCAGCATCACATAGCCACTTGCTTACCCTGCATCCCCTCCACTGCTCCCCCTGGCCCAGTGGGATTAGAGAGAATTGGAAGGGTAAAAGTTAGACAATGTGTGCATTGAGATAAAGCCAGTTTAACAGGGAAAGCAAAAGGTCTGCGTGCAAAGAAAAATAATGCATTCATTTACTACTTCCCATCATCAGGCAGAGGTTTATCCATTTCCATGAAAGCAGGACTTCATGTGTGGTGGCTAGTTGGGAAAACAAGCACTATAAATCTGGACATTCCCCTATTCCTTCTTCTTCTCCCAGCTTTTTATTGCTGGCCAGTTGGGAACAGCTGTTCTGCTGTGTTCCATCCCAACTTCTTGCGCAACTCCACTTTACTCGCTGGCAGGGCACCTTGAGAAACAGAAAAGGCCTGGATTCTGTACAGCACTGCTCAGCAATAGCTAAAACACCAATGTATTATTGACACTGTTTCGGTTGGAAATCCATATCGCACAGTGTAAAATACTATAAAGAAAACTGACTATCCCAGACAAAATCAGTACAGAAATTTAATTTCTTATTAACACATGAATGTTGCCATGATTCTAAAATATTTATTTTAAATCAACATAATAACTTGAGAGAGACTGCACAGAAAGAGTGTAAGAAGAGCTGACCTATGCTGGAAATGCATCTGTAGAAATGGACTCCAGTATAAAGAGTCTTAAGACTTGTACAGATGCTTTTCTCTGTTGGATTAATTGACTATGGGAGTTGTCCTTTGGGGCAATTAAAAACTAAGCTGAGATAACCTTCTGTAACAGAAATGTATTAATGCATTCTTCCTCACATCTATTTTCACCGGATTTACTCCTGCAGCTTTTGCCCAATAATACCATTTAATCTGAAATGTTCTTTATGATAGTTTTATAGGCTTTTTTTAGTTAGTTCCTGTATGGAAGACTACATGGCTAAATTAAGTTTGTAATGTTCTTTTGCTACAAGAAATCCTCATTTTGCCTTTTTGTGTTGGGTGTCTGTTTAACAGACTGAATGATTTTAAGGAATTCTTAGACTAGAGAATCAGCAGTCTTATGTCATAAAGGTATTGTTTTCCCTTAATGGTTAATTACTTTTTCAGAATGAGTTTGTGGGCTGGGTGAGTATTAATTACTCTTCTGAATTATTTCAAAAGCAACCCTTAAGATGATTTTATGCCAAGTTGAGCATCAGACTGCTGACATCATGACATGCCTGCATAATCGTAAATATATATAATGCTATGCTCTATGGAACCATGACTGCTTCATCTATAATATATGCTGAGAACAAAAGAAAAAAAAAAAAAAAACACCAAAAAAAAACCACCAAAAAAAACACAAAAAAAAAAAAAAAAAAAAAAAAAAACAACAAAAGAAGCTATCAAATTTCCATTCAAATTGCAATATTTGACACTTCATTTTAGGAACTGAAGATGCAGTGTTGATCTAGAAAGTGCTCTTGAAAACTTTTGCTGAAAGATATTTTTTACAGGATGTCAATCAATGAAGCGAGATTGGGCTGTCAATAAACAAACCTAAAATTCAATTAAGCCATAATCACCAACTTTGTGGATAATACATCTTATAATAGATTAATAATGAGGAATTGTCATGCAGATACAGTTTTTGATACTTAGCTCAGAGAAAGAAACAAGAGGAGACAAGATTATAAGTGGAAAATAATTTGTGTTTTAAATGGGAAAGAAAATTGATTTTATTAGGTAGTTTAGTAATATACAATTTGAATATCTCTGACCAGCGTGAATAAAGAAAAAAATCCATTTTTTTTCCTATTTGAATTTTGTACTTTCTAAAAAATGTCATACTAACTCTTTCACATCACCTCTATATGGCTGCTCCACATAATGTCCCAGAAATATGGTGAACAGAGTCAGGAAAAAAGATAAAACAAATTCCTAAATGCCTACCTCCATATTTACTGTTACTCCCAGTTTGTCAGTCCCATCTTTAACTTCCCCTGCTAACATTTTTTATGTCTCTTTCAAAGTAAAGTACTTGCTTTCACTGGAGATGATGGCTTTGCCCAGCAACATACTGTGGCTAGTGATGTATTTAGGAAAAGATAAAGAGAAACTTTAATGAACTAAAGCTTTTTTTCTGTTTAGCTTTCAATGGTCATTAATAAAAACTCAAGATGTGTCCCTCTGTTTCCAACACCTGACTCAGACATTAGAATAACTGAGACAGGGGCCAGAGCCAAAAAGGGAAATTGCTATTGGATATAGGGAGAAATGTTCACAATTTCCAATCTTGATATAAGCAGACACAAATATTATTTTCATAAACTGTTTTACACAGCATATTGGAGTTTGTAAATACAGGTGATAGACTACCTGATCACAAGCAAATCTACTCATAGGGACTCCTGTATTCTCATGTGCCTTGTGAAATCTAATTTCATGTTAACTGAAGCTCACTGTTGATACTCAATCAAAATCCAAGTACTAAAAACTCATTTGTGTCAAGCAGTAGGCATTCACCTCATACAGATAGAAGAAAGTGTAAAATCTAAGAATTCACACAGGTGTTTTTATTGCGTTCATCTTTTTTTCTATTCACACCCGATCACTTGTTTTGCATTGGTACCTTCCATACTGTGTATCTTATGCTCCTCAGCCATGAGAGAAGAGATGAGAAATGGGACTATTTGAATGAAATCCATCCCTGGGGGGCTTTGCTGTAAAAACTATTAAAATGTGACTGCTGTATCACTGGGGAGGAGGGATTAAGAAAGTCTGAGTTTTAAAATTGTCTCTTGCCTATCACTCTCACCACAGGTTAGCAAATATATTTAAATAAAAAGCGGGCTTTGAAGTACCACATTCTATTCTTCAAAATAAAATAGTAATTGAAAGAAAACATTCTATATCCTAAAAGTGTCTTTTTTTGACTAGATTTAACGTGTCTTTCCTTAAACTGTAATTATTTTCCATGTCAGTGTACTGCCTGAGATCTCTTTTGCTTTTTAATTTCCCTATCTGTTACAATTGTATTTTGTCTTTACCTGATGCTTACAGTACAATAAAAAGATATAAGATAATTAATTCTTACATGATGTTCTTTGGAAAGAAATAAAAAAAAACCCAGGCAATCAACTAATTCATCTAGAGAAAGAAGCTGAGGGTCAGAGAAAGCATGAGGAATTTGAGTTTGACCAAAATGTTATGATTTCCATTTAAATTGCTATATTTTCTGAAAGACATAGAAGATAAGATGACAACAAATCTTATAAGTGTTTTAGACAACAGCTTATTTCCTGAGCTAAGATAGGGTGCTAAAAATGTAACACCAGTAGGAATTCTCCTTGTCTAGGGAAAGGCATGATTCATTCTTTTACCTGATGACATATACTCAAAGAGCACAGCTCTGGGTAACTTTGAGAATCAAACTTTTCCAAACACAGTTGAAGCAAGTATACAGGACTGAAATAAAATTGTAAAAATTATTCTAGCTGACACTGCTCTGGCTAGTGCAGCTTGTTTATTAGAATTGCATGTTTTCTTTAATTTGAGTTTGCTATCACTGTGAGACTCTGGCAAGTTTTATTTTATTGATATACATATAATAAAGATGCCTTTCTCTAGGATCTTCAGCTCTGAGAGAGATGCCCGTGTATTTCTTTTCTGCACTTGGTAATAAATAATTAAATTGGGAGGACAGAAATATTAAGAGTAATATTTTCTTTTTGCATAGTTCAATATTTATTCCCATTCATCTCCATCTGTTAGCACTTTAAAAATATGAATACAGAACTTCTGATTCAGTTATTTACTATCTAGTTGACTGCTGATAGTCAACCATTTTTTTTCTCTATAAAAGAATTACTATGGTCACTGTGTCAGTAGAAGGTGGTCAGTCTCTCTCTCTTTGCTCAGGTTTCTGTTTACACCTGTTTCATCTGACAAAATGATTTAGTGCATTCACATTAAAAATATAATTTTATGTCCAACTGATATTCAATACTGGACTCAAGGCTGAAGCAAAGCCAACTTCATTCCCTCCTTTCTTCCTCTCTTCCTACTTTTCTAAGACAAAATATTTTCCTCTGTGTTTTTTCCCTGCATATTAATGACTAGTTTGTTATGTTGATGGTGGATAACTTACCAGGGAATAAATCTGATTTAGTTGGATTACACTCTTAATGATCACACATTTGTCACCGTTTAAGAGCAGTAGGAAGACTAAATGGGCTCAGACACCAAAACACTTCAATGAGTGACATATATGAAGTTTTAGGAGTCAATGATTTCCATGTTCCTCAAGGGAGACGTCATGAGGCCGAAGGAATGTCAAGGTAGTATATACCCTGGATGTTGGGTTGTACAGGACTCTCTGACCCTCTCTCTGTGCTCTGTCCTGAGCTTTTCTACCTTGGATACCCTAGACTCTCCCTCTGCTGACTGACGCAATTGGCTGTGGAGTGGACAGGTAATACTTAATTGCTGTGTATGCTGCAGGAACTGTTCTGTTGTAAGGAACTGACTTCCCTGTGCTATAGGGTTAACAAGAGCTCACAAAATACCACAGTTTTCAGCCAGGCACAAGCCATGACAACCATCACAGTGCTGCAGTTGTAGGCTAAGGATGTTATTGACAAGTTTATGACATTCCCACTACCTTAAATATTTCTGAAAATTGTGTTGTTGACATACCTACTTTTCTATATTAGATTCATTAAATCATTCGGTTTTATTAAAGGGAACTATGCAGATAGGAC
Organism: Anabacerthia variegaticeps; assembly: GCA_035583185.1. NCBI lineage: Eukaryota > Metazoa > Chordata > Aves > Passeriformes > Furnariidae > Anabacerthia > Anabacerthia variegaticeps. The sequence goes on along the minus strand of JAWWEW010000078.1, from coordinate 74,227,222 downwards.
AGCTTAAATTAATTCCTTTAGAAGTTCGTTCTACATGCATTTGGTTATTTCTTTCAGTGACTCAGATCAATACAAGAAATTATAAACCTTGATTACATGAACTTCTTAGCTTTTATGTCTAAGGCAATCCTCTGATTTACTGAACTTGCTGTATCACACATAATCTGTTTACAAAGCTTAGTGGTGAGGTCTTGAGAGAAATTTTTTTATTCCTTTCCAGTTTTCTGTGTTCACCTATTCCTTTGATTTTTGAGACACTTTGTCTCTCTATCTTTTTGATGTCACATGAAGGCAGAGGCAGATCAAAGAAAAGTCAAAAGAAGTGTTGGAAAATTGACAAAGCAGTGGATCAGCTGTGACAAGAAAGTAATGTTAGCTTTAATCAATTAATAGTATATACCAGACGCTTTCTGCTGCTGATATAATGATTTAAATGAAGGGGATATGAAGGACTGGGCTTGTGGCTAAGTAGGAGTGATCTAGTTGTTAGCCACAGCTCTTCGACACCACCCAAAAAGGTTTACTGGAAGTATCAGACACTGTAGAGTATGTACCTCCTTGTGCAATGGATAGGTTGGAGTTTAAGGATAATTTAGAACTGTATTATAGAGGGTTTAAGGAATTTTTTTGGGTAGGAGAAGCACAAAAACATTAAACATTAAAACTACCTAAAATTATTAGTCAGGATATATTCAATAAGAAAGAGGTATACATAGATGTAATCGTCACTTAGAAATAATGTAACAAAAGGGGTGTATTGTTGTAGAGCAAAATATACTCAGGTATTACCCCAAAGAATGGCAAAGTGGTGGAAAGGATTCAAAAAGTTCATTTCAGAGGCAAGGACACTGAAAACTTACTGACCCTAACAGTGCTCTCTGGGCAGCACCTGGTGTCAGAGCAAAAGGCAGAAGCAAGGCTTTCATTCCTTCCTTGGGCTTTACCATTGTTTCCCCCCACTCGGCTCCCCCACTGGCTGCCAAGGCCTTGCAGCACATCCGTGAGCATTATCTCTCTCATGCCCCGGGGAGTAACCCTCTGTGGAGTGCATGCAGAGAAACATCCCAACACTGTGTTTGGGAAAGATACCTTGTTCCAGGCAGAAAAGCTTCCTTCGCGAAAAATAGCTGTCTCCTCGGCAGCAATATCTTCCGGAAAAGAGCTATTTACCCCGACATGTCTGTTGGCATATTTGCATTTCACATCATTAGTTCAACAGCTATAAAGCAGAAAGGAACACACTGTAAATGCACTCTTTACTGCCATTGTATTTTGGGTACAGGTTTTTCCTAAATCTGGATTTACACAGCTTTAATTCCAAAACGTTTTCAAACAGAAATTCTTAGTGAAGGCTATAATGAAACTGTTACTTTTTGTTTGAATTAAGTTACAAATGATATTAAATACATTTCTTATTTTAATCTGAGTAATTAAAAAAGTTGAATTTACTTCAGTTGAAACAGTAGAATCATTATAGAAATTCTTTTATATTGCATTCAGATTCCCATAGGAATATAACCTTTACAAATACCACCATTTGAAGAGGGAGAAAGGCACTTAAACCACTAGAAAGAAAATCAGGGAGTCACAAAAGACAGCCATTCTGCAGCACCGTTTCATAATTCTTAATATTCGCCTGACAGTCAAACTTGGGATTCATAATTGACTTTTGTTGATAAGACTCTGCTATGTAGAGAAAAAGAAGACATGGGTAATTAAACAGGTGAAAGAAGCTGCTTTATTCGGTTGTCTGCAGTTTCAAGAAGTGAAATGCACACAAAGGAGAAAAACATTTTTAATCCGCATACTCTTCTCTGAAATAACAATTAAATAATAGTAATAATAAAAACCCCAAAACAAATAACTGAAATCCAAGATAGAGGGATTTGTCTGTATACAAAATACCTGACAAGTAAAACATGATGTCTAGAAACAAAATCAATTTTTTAAGACTGTAAATAGATTGTGAATTTACATTACCATTTCTAAAGTCTAAAAGTATGAAAAAATTGGTAACTAAAGATAATGCTACATATAGGTTGAAAAGATGAGAGTGACAAAACATAAATTGCTAGCTTTCAGTGGAGGTGAAATTTGAAATTTTGTTGTCCTTAGACAAACCACAACGTGCAGATTTGGAATTTGATTAAAAGACATCTCAAATTAAAAAGCATCATAACTCCTCATCAGCTACAATCTTGCAAGAAACAGTACAAGTGCAGTGTAGATCCATTTTACATAGAGCAAGTACACACTCATATAAAAGAGCACATATTCTCATTTCATTCTATGTTAGCAATGTTACATATTATTTTACCATTATACACTGTATTTAGCAAATTTGCAAACTTATGCATTCTCTTATCAGAGTTTTAGTGGAATGGTTCTCTTTGTGACTTCAGGAGAATTTTGGTGCCCAATAAAATAATATTTCTAATTATATAAATATTATAGCTCACATTTTCTTCCATTTTATAAAGATATGAAGATACAATAGTTTATTATTTGTTCAAGTCCACAAATTCAATCTAATTAAATTCCAAGATCATTCTGCTAGTATTCTACTTTCCATCTTTTTTAAATTTTAAAAAGTAACTGGATAAGACCATAAAAAATTACATCTATTTTGTTTTGTTGCTTTCAGTAAGAGGTTGGACAAGATGGCCTTCAGAGGTTTCTTCCAACTAAGGTTAACCTATGAATCTGTTATGCTTTCTTCCATCTTCTAAGACAGTGTTTTAAATAAAAATACATTCTAAGAGGCTTGTATACTGGAATATTCACATGTAAATTTGTTATGCTTCTTTCTTTTTAGAGGAGCTCATTTGCTAAAATGAGCAATTCCCTGATCTCAAAAGTTTCAAGCATCTTTACATTAAGCTTGTTCCTGAGGAATTCCAGGGTCGGGAGCTAGGACTTTTTCTTGCTATTATTCCCTGTGATTAAATGAATGCAGTCTAATAAAGAGTTTGAAAGTGTTAGCTGCTTTCTTTTTAGAGGAGTGGAAGTTACCATTTTATCTTCTTTTCCTTTGATATACAGAAATTCAGGTACATAATATTCAAGTGTGCTCTCCCCAGAAATCTGTTGGCTCTTTATGGGCAGGAAACATGTTACCCTTCCAATGAAAAGTGCTTTACAAGTCAAAAAAAAGAACTGACGGCTAATTAGTCTGGAAAAAATGTGTGAGACAGAGCACAACTTCGTAACTTGTCATTTCCATCAGGACAAATCCAAGGTTATGAGTCCACACTGAGCATTATTTACACATTTTTTAATATGTATAAGTATCTTTGTACTAAAGACTAGAATTTAGGTCTCTTTGCTTGTGACTAAAAAAACCCAACCAAACAAACAAGCAAACAAAAAAAAACAAATCAGAAAGTTTATATTTATATTGGAAAACTCTCGGTATCTCAGTATATTTCCTATTAACAAATTTCATCTGGCTCCCCACTGGGTATATTGCTTCCAGACAACTGGGAGTGTCCAAAGTGTGTTGGCTTTGGTGACAACTTTTTATAGAAGCCTAACAGTGTCTACTATCCTCCGGGAAACCTGGATGCATGATCTATAATTCTAGGTTTTCTAGGAATTAAGTTAGATTTACTTTGGGTATCTGTTAGAGTCAGCAGTTAGGACAAATGGATTTAGGAACTAAACACGCAGTTACCAGGTTCAACTGCCTTGTCTTAATCACATAACTGTTCTTCTACAATAAGCCAAAAATATATAAAGGCAGCAAAATTACCTTGGCTCTCTTCATGTTTAAAAAGAGGAAAGAAATTTGTTAGAAACTTCTTAAATTTGAGGAGCAAATTGTGTCACCGATGCCTACTTTAGGTACAGGATTTAGATACAGGAATGGCTTTTCTTAAGACAGAGATATTGTTTCCTAACAGATTGCCTCATTCTGCCTTCAGTGGCTCACACCTCTGTTACAGCAACAGCTCATCTGCTGAGCCATCACAATTTTATAGTCCAGAATGATAAATAAAATGGTATTGTTTGGGTTATCAGTGCCCAAACTGATAGCAGAACACAATTGTTTGGATTGTGTAAATGTAGCAATTCATTATCCGCTGGAGGGGTAGGAACCAAGGCAGTCCAGCTGAACTTTATGGAACCACACCTTTTCTTCCTTATTTTCAGAATCAGTGCCCTTAGCTGATATGTTAGACTGTAGCAACTTAGCCGACTTATCTGGGACTTAGTCTTCAAAATTCTTTCCAGATTCTGCAAAAGATTCAGGAAAAAGATTAACATATTAGCATTAATTAAGTGTTGCAAATTCAGAATAAAAATTTTGATATCTAGCTGGTATTAACTGGAAGATATTAATTTTTGTTCTCTTCCATTTGTAAAGTATTCTTATGTTAGTAATTCCCTCTAATAATTATTCTTTCCATCTTTTCTATATTCCTGCATCTAGTGGTTCTAAAATTCAAAATTCTCCCTTTAATTTCCAGCTCACAACTGATACCTTTTCAGTGCTATTATTCATCTAACTGTTTGGGGGGAAAAGCCCAGATTTTGCTTCTTTTTTCCAAACTTTTCAGGTGAACTGTACCAAAACCAGAAGAAAGTATACAAGTCCCCAGATTAATTGTATGTGATATTGAACAATTAACAGAAACCAACCATTTGCATTTTAATAACATTCTAACCATCTGGTAAATTAATCCATTAATCTTTATTAGCTGGGTATCAGACACTGGATTTTAGAGTTCACTGTTGTGTGTATGAGTAAAAAGGAGAATTTAAGTCATGTTTTAAATAATTTTTCCAGCAAAAACTAGAAATAATAAGTCAAGCTTGACTAATAAGATGTAAGATACTGATACTCACAGTAAGAAAAAAAAGTTAAATCTCAGAGGTTTAAATCATGTGGTCACTGTCACACAAATCAAGTAGCTGGGTCATCAAAATGAAATCGATATTTTCCATCTACCTTATGATATTAAGATTAAAAGAAAAACCCACTCTCCAGATTGAAGTGGAAAATCAGAGGTGCATTTGAGCATTTGAATACCAGGACTGAATCTAAAATTAGTCACTGACTAAGAAGATTGGAAATGTTATGGAATTAGAGTGTGGCTGTGCTCAGGAAGAAGGTCAGTCTGCTACCAGTCTCTCATACAGAGTACATCAAAGCCGAACAGATGCACAGCATGAAGTATATATATTAGTCTAAGGAGATATTTTATTATTTTTTTTCCCACAGGTCTTGTTGGGGGGTTGGCATTCTCTTTTCTGCATTGTAATCATAGTTTCAGAAGGAGAAGTTAATAGTTAAATAATCTATTTTAGGAAACAGTCTTTGTTTCTGCAGAGGGTAGACCTTGATGGTGCAACCTTTAAAGCTGCAATTTGACTCTATATGTGATTCTTTTCAGGGATCCTTCTCAAAGAAATTACAGGAGCATCAAATTGTTTTCAGCACCTTTACACTACCCAAGGAAAGCAACTTTAGTCCTCATTTCTTCCCTGATACTGAGGTGAAGACTGGATAAACGGAAAACAACTGCAAAAAACATATCCACACCTTTTTACCTGAAAAAGTATTTAGACTGTTTTGCCCTTGATAATAATTACTAAGTGTTCTGCCGCTCTTTATTTCAACCCACAAGCTTTTCCAGCTGATTTCCCCCTTTCTCCTCCATCCTTGTTAAGGATGGGGAGTAAGACAGTGGCTAGGTAGGGATATAGCAGCCGCTCAAGGTCAACTCACCACAAAAGCCTAACATCTAATTTGCTTTATGAATAGCTATTGAGTATCAAAGTGGCATTTGCATGGAACCAGCACTTAAACACCCCAAGCATCCTAACTGGTAGTGGCTTGCTGATAGCTCATTGTATGTGAATCTTTACAGGCTTGAGAGATGGGCCCGTGTGAACCTCATGAGCTGTGAGGTCCTGCAGCTGGGTCAGAGCAATCCCCAGCACAAATACAGGCTGTGTGAAGAATGGATTGAGAGCAGCCCTGAGAAGAACTTGCAGGTGTTGTTGACAAGAGGCTCAACAAGACCTGGCAATGTGTACTTGAGTACAAAAAGCCAAGCATATCCTGAGCAGCATTTAAAGAACCAACAGGACAAGGGTGGTGATTTTGCTCTTCTCCTCCATTCTCAGAAAACCCCATCTGGAGTGCTATGTTCAGCTCTGGTGATGCCTAAGGGTTTGGTGTGTATTTTTGATGTGGATTTTTGTGGATTTTTAGAGGGTTTGGTGTGTATTTTGTGGATCTTTAGAATTTTAGAAGTATGGGTTTTCTTGCTCACATATTAAGTGGTGTTGGAAGTTACTAAAGTGATTTTCTCACATATTCTCAGGCTTTCTGAAGGTCATGGTGTTTTTCAGAGACACCTGCAAGATAACTTGAAGTCAAAACAATAGAAGAGCCCAGAAAGTGTTGGAGGTGGTCCAGGGGGCATAGCCTAGGACCATGATGGGAGGACCACCGAGGGAATTAGAAATGATGATTGGTTATAGGTATTAAATGTATTAAATATGTTAATTGTTTGGAACGGTATAAAAACTGTAACCTTATTGAGAGTGGGGTTCTTCAGGGTTCTTCTGCGTTCTTCAGGGTTCTCCTGGGTTCTTCGGGGACCTCTGGAAGCAGAGATCCTTCTTGAAACAACGCGCGTTTTGTAGGCCCAGAGGAGGCCCCAAGCCTCCGAACTCCCAATAAAGGTATTGTCTATCTTTCTCCATTAACGTTTTGCTGAGTGCCTATTTTCCAGGATTTTAGGCATCACTGGGACCACCAACATACGAACACCAACTCCTCCTGGAGTGAGTCCAGAGGAGGGCCAGAACGATGATCAGAGGGATGGAGTACCTTTCCTATGAGGATAGGCTAAGAGAGTTTGGGTTACTCAGACTGATAAAGAGAAGGCTCCAGGGAGACCTTAGTGCAGCCTACCAGTATCTAAAAGTTCTGTGCCAGCCAGTCTAAGGCTGGGTTAGGGTTTCCAGGGGCTGTGGTATGGGTGGGCTCCCAGGCTGCCTTTTGACTGACAGCAGCTCCAGGGCTGCTCCATGAGGCTGCAGGGGGATAGAGCTTGACCTCACCTCTGTGAGATTCGACCTGACCCTATCCCCTGGACACATACACACACTCTAGTTGGTTCTGGCCCAATAATATAAGTGTCTCACATCTCCTTCTGCTGAAAGTAAAAGGCTCCTGGTTCCTAAGACTGTCTCCTCTCTTTTTACTGATTATTTTTCCCATTCAAAGCTAAGTGTCTTTGATATTTTGCCATGATTTCTTATTGGACAGAAAGTTTATACATACTTGAGTCCTGTAAGATAATTTAATGAGTTTAAACTTCAAAAATGAACGACATAATGGGCTTTAAAATGAAAGTCTAGCTTAAAAATAATTCAGGGGTTACTAGACTGATATTCGTGTATATGGTAACACAGAAGAAGAGAATAAAGCACAGAGTACCTTATTTTCATGCAGGTTTTAGCATGGCTTCGTCTTTTTTTTTTTTATTTTTACAAAAAGGAAAAGCTCCCTTTATCATTATTTTTCTTCCTTACATTGGTTATTTCTATATTCTATAAAATAGTAACTGCTTAGTTTATATTTTTAAAATTTGGATCCTTTGTATCCAAAGTTTTGTATCCAAAAGTCATGGCATATGACTGTCATTGAGGGACACATTACTCAAATCCTTATGCCTTGTCCTGAAAGACTGAATGCAGGGATGAATTCTGATATGTATTGCTACTTAGAAAGTACAGGCATCAGAAAACACAATTTCCCTGGTGTTTTGAATTGTGGCAGAATTGGAGGATCTGTCACTTGGTAGCATCTCACCCAATCACTGTCTTCTTATTTATATTTTTCTTCTTACAGAGCTGAGTATCATCATGATGTCAGGGCATTTACCATTCAGTGTAATTTCAGTTTTGTAATTCACTAGACAACCATAGATAGTTGGAAGAGGAAGCAAGAAATAAAGTGAAAAGTACAATTTCTTTGTTATCAGGTGATAATATCATGTAATAGACTTAGTATACCCTGGGCAAACTACTTTGAATACATTATTTTCAAAGAAAACATAATGTCTTGCAGCATGAAAACTATCATGAAATCTGGAATGAAATTGAAAGTACTTGGAAGTCGTCCATTTCGATTTTCACAGCTTGTGCACAATGCTGCATTATGAGGAATTTCTCTGCAGGTGGAAATTTAATTTTATTCAGTGCATAACATTCTTCAGTGTCTTTTCTGACAGAATATTTCGGAATTTGGTATTGTGTTTATTGAACTCATTAAACAATCTCTTTCTTGGGTAGCTTTGTGACACTATTAGTGAAAGGTCAGCTAGAACTGTCTTTTTAGACTATCAAGATGGATGCCATGACAATTCATACCAGCTGCTGGTCTGTGTCACTGGCCAGTGAGGTTGTTTTTATGGTTTATTATGCCTGTTGCACTTTTTCTCCATTTTGCTTCTCTCCTAGCTTCTTGTGTCTGTTCTCAGTAATGCTTAATTTCTTGCCCTGTTCCCCAGCAGAATACTAATTTTTCCATCCATCCATCTTGAACAGATTCAAAAGATGAGATGTTAAATAAACGAGAAATTGCGATGAAAGCACGATTTCCAGAAAGTCTGACCTTTCTAAGCATAGTCATGGTTATTCAGAAAAAGCTTCACTAGACGTGACTGTCGTCTAAAATATTTCTTTCTTTTCTGAAGCATTTTGTACTTGTAATTGCTTCAAAGCTACTTAAAATTCAAGCAGACAATGAGATGGGATTCTGCCTCTCTCCAGTTCTGCACCACATGGAAAAGAACCTGGCTTCAACAAGAAGCAGTTTAATACATTATGTATGAGAAAATGTAACAAAGTGGAAATTAGTGTATATAATAGGAACATCTGAAAATTAAAACACCTGGCCATTTTAATGAATAGGATTTTACATAGCTGCTCTGGGAAAAGACTTATGAAACAATACTTTTTTAATGCATCAAGTACAAATGCAGTTTATACCGTGGGAATACAGGATGATGTGTTTGCAACTATTCTCTTGGTGGTCACCTGGATCTGTAGACAATCCAGGTGACTCCCACTCAGGAGTCAAGAAATATTTTTTGAGGAGAAAAAGTAGTTTCATGCTTAATAATGAGACCTAGTTTTTGCAGGTAGAGGTTTTCTCATGGAAATTGGAAACTTTTGAGAGATTTAATGCTGAAATAAGTCAGTATTTCAATATGCTATAGAGGTAATTTTTTTAGCAAATCAGAAGGATAAAATATAATTGATTATCATGCCTCTACAGTTTATCCCATCAATAATTTATTAAGCTTTGTGAAAGTATGTTTTCCACACATTTTTGCAAGGCTTCTAATGCACCTTGCTTAAAAGTAGGTAGGGAAAGGCAAATTTTTGAGAAACATATAGGAATGTTTCCTTTAAGAATAGCTGCAAATTAAGACCCATTCCAAAACAGGGCATTTTATAACTAACCATTAAGAAGCCTACATGACACTACTTCCCCTGCAGAATTTTTGTGGCTAGATTGCCAGTAGCGTGTGAAGTGCTGACATTTCCTTATCAAATTATTTCTTGAAGACTTCAATTGTTTGAAGCCATGGTTAAGAGGTCTTAGATCATGAGAAAAGGCAGTTTTGTGTAACTATCAATTTATTTTTAAAACACATTTTGGGGCCATAATTTTCGATTTTGGCAAAAAAAGGTTTGCTGATTTTTTCAATTATTTTTTTACTTTTCAACTGAATTTCCTAGTTTTCTGAGTTTGCCTTCAGTAACATAAACATTCTAGTAAGATGTGTAAAAATCAAATCATTGCTGAATATATGTAGTTTTGATTACAAAAAGGGGATATTTATTTTAGGAATTTTACCTACTTTCCTAAAAGCCATTAGGAAATACATATTCATTTGTCTAACTCTTTCTCAGGAATCTTATGAATAGAGGTAACAATTTGGTAGAACTTGTCAAAAGTGTTTCTTGAAAAGCACTCCAATTTTTTTTCCATTTCTTCCATGCATCCAAAACTCTCAGCAACATTTGCACTGATTTTTATTGTCCTTTTAAATCATATTGGATTGAGATCCAAATATGGGAAATATCACCTGGAAGAGTTTTGCATGATAATGAAGCAATAGCTGAGAGTTTGATTAGAATACAAGTTGAAATTCATCACATATTGCACCCTTATTATCACAGACAGTACCGAGATCTGCCTTACAATATTCTTTAGAACTCAAGGGTACCTGCTAAATGTTACATTCATTACAAACTGCCTATGACTAATTTAATTTAAAGGAGGACTGATTCCAACTATGATATGAACAGCTGTGACTGTAAAAGTACAGAGATGACTACCTCCATTATCATTAAAATTCTGGGAGGTGGGTTAAGCAGTTCACATCTTCATTACATTATTTTTCTTTAACAATCAAAATACTGTTAGAGTTGATGAAAATGTATAGTAAAGATCCTAAATTACACTAGAATTTCCTATTTTAAGGTGCTCACTGAAATATGAGAAAACTACTTCTTTTATTTTTATTTCTTATACTTTTTGAGATACTAAATCCAGCGAAGGTCCGAAGTTTCTTTAAATTTCTTTAAATTTTGTATTGTTGAAATTGGTCATCCTAATAGTCGGTGGTGGGTATATATAGGTATTTTTCTCATGTACCTTCCCTGTAGAGTTCAGATGACTGTCAAAGTGTTTTATTCTGTCTGCACTGGTGGCAGTTTTATCCATTTTAATGTTGAACAGGTTTTGTTTCAACACTGGTCATTTGGTATTTATTAACAAACTGATTCATTAAGGTGGAATACATCAAGTGAAAGCTCTGTATTTCTTAAAAAAAAAAAAAAAAAAAAAATAAAAAAAA
>JAWWEW010000078.1:74178106-74216230 GCA_035583185.1 Anabacerthia variegaticeps | reverse complement strand
TAGATGGGGGTAGAATACACAGCTTTAATCACTCCCACACAGTGATAACTGGTCCCACCTACTGAACTAGGACATTAGCCCATATTGCAGCTGATTTCACTGAATCGGCAGGGCACTGGGACATCACAGGAGGAGTTTCTGGGTGTCTTCCATGGGATAGAGAAGTCTCCAGATGGGTATGGACAGGGTGAGAGATGGAACAACTTGCCCATCATGTAGTGATTGTCCCTGGGAGAGTCCCTTCAGCACATGACAGATGTTATGATACTTAATGCCCTGCTGAAAAGTGTTCAGATATTCTGAGATGGGAACAAAGTAAAATGCAAAATGAAACAAACAAAAGCATCAAGATCATGATCAGAAATTTCTCCCGGTAATTTGACAACCTACTGAATCAAAATGGAACTCATTGAAATGTCTTTCTTGGGATTGACCATAGCAGCACATGATTCAAGATAAATTTTCCTCGTAATTCATTTTTTTCATTCTTAACTGCAGAAGAAGAGATGAAAACCTCAAAAAGAACCCTCAAAAGAACTCTTTGTGGAGAAAAAAGCAACAAGCCTACCATCACATGCATATATAATTTTTGGAAACCAGTACTCAAATACTTGGAGAATGAACCCAATGAGCATATAAAAACAATTTTAGATAAATTCATTCTCCCTCTATGCCCCTCCTCCCTGCCCCATCATTGGTCAAATGTAAAAATGTTAGTTGTAAGTGCTGTCTCTTATTGTGTTGATTTCAATTGCATTCTTGCTGCTTTTGTCAGTCCATTCATGTATCAGTTTAATATCACAATGCTTTCACAACCTCCTGTAAGCAGACAAGTTATCCAATTTAGAATGTAGAATTTACTTGGCTATAGAATAAATTATATAATGTAAGTAAGCTTATGACAGCAGGCTGGCTCCTGCTTTTCCAGCTACAAACATCTGAAAACAAAATAGCATTAAAATAGTTGTCTGATGTTGTGGAAATCACTTGTCTTGAAAACACACTAAGTTTTGTAGAAAGACTGAACAGATATAGACTCAGCTAGAGGTTGGGATAATCTGCTCATTTTTGAATTAGTCTTTTGTGTCAAATTATGTTTGTGTTTGACTCTTCAGGCAAAAGAGTTTTGTATACTGAAATGCCACACTTACCTGATATATACCTGACATCACACTTACAAGCCAGGGTATTGCACATGTAGTTTAAGACACTGGAAAGAACCAGGCACCTTCAGAACTTGATTCATCTCACCTCAGGGGAAGTAATCTCCCTCTTTGCTGCACTTCCTGGAAAAGGTAAAAATAGGATTAATGTCACCTCTAGCAGCTGGGGTAGTCTTTGATCCTATATATTTCTTTCCATTTATAGAATACTCTCTGTATGTCTTCTACCTGCACAGTATCTCAGTGGGACAGCTGGAAGATCCTTCCAGATGCGTCATACATTGGAGGATCTGTCTTTTGCATAAAGCAGTTCTTCAGCATGTACTAAAACAAAGTGATATGTAACTCTTTTCCCCTCTTGCACTCCACAGCCAAAGCAAAGGCTGGGAATGCTGCAAATGCTACAAATAACTAGTGGATAATGAGAACACATTATTTTCCTCTATCCCCATTTATACCATAATCATTGCATTCACTGAGCTAAAACCAGAAAACACCAACAAAGAGAAATAGCTTTTGCTGTTCTTCTCTGGTAATATTTAGAATGTCTCAATTCCTGACATTATTTTCCCTGTTTCAAAGGCAATTTAGAAGGAGAAACACAATGAGCGGGCTGACCATCTGGCCAGACTTTAACACATAGATTTGGAATCACACCATAATGGAGAATCATTTTCAGTCAGGTGGGCCCACAAAAGCTGTTGGATATGCTGCAAGGGATTGAATTTCATACTGGGAAGCCATAAGTAGTTAGGTAGTGTGAGATCTGGGGAATGTTACAACATACTTTCAAAGTGTGAATGATGAAACAGCACATGTGATGGGAGAAACGCCTCTTTGACAAAGCCTGGCCACCAGGTTAATGTGGCCCCCTTGGCTCCATCCAGACTGGCAGGTGCTGCAGTCTCACAGTGGTACAGGTGTCACCATGGTGACTCAAAGATTTCTGCTGGGAAAGCAAATAGGAGTAGGATCCTATGAGGAATAAATAAGCATATATGTCACCATGGAGTGCCTCTTGAGCTAGAGTCAGATAATGAAAACTCTTTCAATAATAAAGGCATCCAAGAATGGGCTGCAGATCATGGAATAGATTTGGTACAGCATATTACCTGTCACCCTTGGCCAGCTGGAAAGATAGAGTTGTACAGTGGCTTACTTAGAGCCATGCCTAAGTGCCCTGGAGAAAGAGAATCCCCAGAGGCAGAAACCTTCCCTTCGGGAAGCCAAGAGACTAATCAGAATGAAGCCAGGAAATTGTCATCATGAGTGTCACCATTTTTTGCCCTACAGAAAACCTTATATTCCTGGTCAAAAAAGTGCCAGTCAGGTGTGTAAACTCTTGGTTTGGGAAACTAGTTTATGTTTCTCACCCTGCATCTATTGAGATGCCTCAGGAGAAAATGAGGTCTTAATCTCTATTTCTGAAGGGGGAGATTTCCTTAGCATGGAAACATGTTCTTGTTTTCAGTAGGAGCATGTAGTTGGTTGTGAGAAACTGCACCAGGCCATTTCTTGACAGAGCAAGAAGAATTTAACCTTGGCCAGACTGCTGTATACCCATGAAGATAAACAACTCACAGAGACTGAGAGAACTCAGGAGAAGCAGAAGATAAAAAACTTGGACGAGTTTGTACAGAGGCAGTAGTTTGTAACTGTGGCCAATAGATGATTGTTTGTGTGTAATGAGCACCAATAATGTTAGTGCATATACACTTAGGAAATATATAAAAGTAGCTGTGTGAAAAAATAAAAGAAAAGTTTCACTTTTATCTATTTGGGATCTTTGCCTGCTTTTTATCGAGTCCGTCCCCGCAACGACAGTTGGTAGGAGTAGGTACATTTTTATATTGAGAGTGGTAGTGGTGCATGTTTAGTTTATTCAGCATGTATATAATAAATAGCTGAAATCTGACCAAATCTTGACAGCTGGGTTATAAAATGTTTAATACTGTTGTTGCCTCAGAAGTGGGTTAACTGCTTTCTGCTGAGCAGTTAAAAACGGCATTGTCACAAAGTTCATATTTAAATTAAAAATATCTTTTTCTACTTTGTTTCTATTGCACCCATTATTTTTGGTAGTATTCTATATAAGCTGCATACTCACTTTTGCTATTCCTTGTGTCCTGGCTTGATCAGTTCATGGTTTCTTTTAGTATGATAGATTGGCAAAAATAAACATACAGTAATGCTGCCAGGGGGAAAACTTTGCCATATCAAATGTCCAAATAGACCCAAACCCAGAGGGATTTGTTCAACTTAATTATGTCTGGGAGAAAACAAAGGTAAATATGGGAGTTCTTTGAGATCCTTTTGAACTTCTAAGAACTGAACACAAGGTGAGTTTGAGACAATGCGTGTACCTTGCTGTAGCAATAAGCCTCAGAAGATGATAAAGCTCGCTATAATGTTTTAAAGTCATGTTTTTATTCCATTGTAAAATAGAGTTTTTCCCTGGCTGTCTGTCTGTTCCCAAAGTACTGGTAGCACCTTCATTAGTATGCGAGAAAACTGGTCAAACTGGTTTCTGTGAGAAAGCATCCCCTGCTGCCTGCCTGTCCCCTGTCCCCTGCCTGTCCATTGTTAACCTGTCCCTGCCCCTCGGTCCCTTGTCCAGGATGTGACATCACATCCCCCCGGGAGACCTCTATAAAAGCCCCATACCCTGGGAATAAAATCCTCTTTGCTTCCTGCCTCCCCCGCGTGTGTGTGGTCCCGTACATCTCGGGACCCCGGAGGGCTGCGTGAGGTGGGGACAAGGGGCAGAGAGGATCCCCCATCAGCTGCCGCACCTTGCACACTCTGTATTGCTTATGTAGATTTATAACACAGAACGTATTCTTTTGAAGAGCTGTCAGTTTGTCCCTATGGAGACAGATCCAAAAGCTGTGCTTCTTTTTGGGAAATAGCTCACCTGTGGTAAAGACTTCCTAGAATCAGTAATCCCAGTTAACATTCTCAGATTAGGTATCCTATAAGTAACCCAGTGTAGGACTTTGTTCTAGTAATTTATTCTCAATATTATGATATTTATTCATCCATGAGAGTTATGTCTTAGATGAACTGCAGGTATCAGGAAAAATAATTTTCATTTTGATCATAACTATACCAATGGAAAACATGAAACATGAGCAAAATGAGAACAACACAGAACCATTTACTGAATTAAAGAGCAGCACAAATATCTTCTAGAGTAAAGTAGAAGCCCTTGTGCCTTACAGAGTTGACATAGCTTTTTTTTTTCTTGTAAAATAGACGATGTCAGATTTTCCCCTTATATTGTCTAAGCTGTTACTTTTAGCTGCAGACTAGATTGGAGTTATGAAGAACACTGGAGAATAAGTAGCTCATCTGTAGTTGAATATGGTAAAATAGGATTCAATAGTCAAAGACAAATTTTGATGAGCCCAGAGTAGCATACTGCAGTAATTAATGGGAGACAGATGTGTCCAATGAAGTCAGACTGTAAGTAGATTCAGTTTCTGCAGAAATGTTTTGTCCTGTAAATGTATATGGTGAAAAAGGGAGAAGCAGCAACATTTGAGAATGTTTTGTCAAAAGTGTACTTTGCTCTGGTCTTCTATCTCAATTCTAAAATAGAAACTATCCTAAAATAGAACTCAAATTATCTACAATCTTCATACATCACCCGGATGATTGAAACTATTGTTGTGCAGAAGGGCCTGCTTATTTCTGCCTGTAGCATTAATTAACAAAATGCAATTATGTTCTAGGAAGGGGGATTTTGAGGTGGCTTATGTGGAAGGAGTTATGTTGTGGCTGCAGTTCAGAATTCATTCATTGATTTGCACAGGGTCTTAAACTCAAGGAAAACCACAATAAATAAGCACCAGGTACAGAGATGTGCCCAAAGTTCTCTAAATTAAAAAATAATTAGAACAGGTACATTTAAATAATGGATTTAGAAAGAGCTTCTGAGTAACCAAGGCAGTGTACACAGCTGTGAGACACCTGCAACCAATCTTCTGCTCCATGAAGTATTTAGGAAGTGGTCTTTGCCTCTCCCTCTGCACTGCAGTGCCTACATGGAAATACAGGCAGAGCATGACTTGTTTCTCTGCCTACTAAAGGTAAGGGCAAAACTCTCTGACTCTTATAGTGGAGGACTGGAGACTGAAGTGGAAGGAGACCAGGAGTGGACTTTTTTTTCTGTAAATTCCTATGCACAACTGATGACACAACTTCATCTGTGTAACTCTGTTACTATTTCTCAGGGTGGATTTTTGTTTACTGTGGGAGGTAATCTAAGTAACACTGACTGAAATCAGCTTGGCTTTAATGTTCACTTTCACAGGATGATGTTGTAGTGCTGACACAGTAAGTTTAATGAGAAAGAAGAGTTACATCTAGAACAAGATTGGAGTTGACACATAAAAAATTGTAAAAAAAAAAAAAATTAGGTGTTTCTCCAGTCTCTCCCAACTTCTTATATACATATGTATGTGTATATTCAGGCATTTTAGCACTATATATAAGGAGAGGGGTAAAATAAAAAAAAAAACAAAACAGTGGTTTTATAGCCAGTCAGACCCATTTCAGAGCACAGATCTGAGCCAAGTGCAGAATGTAGAGATGTTTGCCAAATACCTCTACGAGATGTCTGTGCTGCTTGTCAAACAGGGTGAAGCTAAGAGCACCATTCAATTATTCTGCATTTGCCAAACTAATTGTCACCATGAAACAAAGCAAAACCAAGAAAACAAGAAAGTTGATGCCAGCTTTGCTAAAAATCAACTTCTGGGGTTTTTTTTCAGACTACAATGTGTTTTCTTATGCATCCATACAAGTGACACAATTTGCCATCAGTTCTTAGCCAGTTCTGCCATTGCCAGTTTACTATTTGCCCATTGCGTGTGGGTTTCATTGCACAGCTGAACTCTGAGTGATTGATTCCACTACGATATGGAGCGAGCTGACTAAGAAAGCCAATTTATCCTCAGATGTGGGAAGCATCTCACCTCAGATAATTGTATCTTGGTACTGCATACTTGTACTGTTGTGCTCTTTTTTTTTTAAAAAAAAAAAAAAAAAAAGACTAAACTCTTGATTCCTTTTACACAAGGCAGAAGCCTCTTGAGTCATTTTCATCTACAGCAGCTGCAGTATTTTGATTTTAGCCGTTCCAGTAACACTGCTCTCCTCATTTTCCCATTTGCATTAAACTGCATAAATGGCTAGGGCTCAAGTCTATATCCATGTCTATAATGCTAAACTGACCATGCTCAGTATTATTATCCAGTGCTGGTGTCATCTGGCATGGAATGGCTGCCATCCATGCTGTTAAGCACTCTGTTGGGAATGGTGCCTATCTATGATGGCTCTGGAGGCACAGCCAGAAATGGTTTGAGAAAGCATTAGGTTATCCAGGTTGAAATCATGGCAGGTACTATTGTAACATTTGAACATACACACACATATAAAAGAAAAAAAAAAAAGTAAACCATCTCCCCCACAAAAAACAAACAAACAAACAAACAAACAAAAACAAAAAACCCAAACTACACCAAAGATAAACAAAAAAACAAAACAAACAAACAAACAAAAATCTAAAGTGTGTCAGTACTTGCAAAATTCTCCTGGCAGTGTTTAAGTTGAAAATATGGATCTAGTAAAATATAGTTGGTGCTTATGATGCTGAATTTTACAGTCCCTTTATCCCAAACTCAGTCTTTCAGCCAACAGTTTGGCTCAAAACTCTCTGTCAATATTCTGTCAAAACTCACCACAGCCAGGATACTGACTGGTGGATGCACTGACAAAAACAAGGTTGAACAGAGGAGCATCTAGTCATGAGGGCAGAATTAATGCTCATTCACTGCTATACATCAATTTGCCTCATTGCTTGCTCCTAGAAGTAGACATCATGTTTATATTCAAAAGACTGCCCCTTTCTTTCCATTTATAAAACACAGGAGCAGAAAGAGTGAGAATGAACTTAGACCTCTATATCTCCTGTTTTATCCTACAGCAAAACTTTACAGTACAGCAGTGACTTTAGAGCCCCATCTTAATCTAAGGCAGATCAAAACACATTCCTGTCTTTTAAAGAAGCACAGTAGCTACCTGATTTTAGATTAGAAATGTATGGGCAAAACATATAGGATATAGGTACAAAACATTTTAAGCATTGTAAAATTTTTAAATTATGGAGCAAAAATTCCATAGTAGAACTTAATAAATCTCACTTTCACATCACCTGCAGATACAGGATAATATACTGTAACTACAATAATGTTACATTGCTTTCAAATGTTCATGCTCTGTTAATGAGAACTAAAGATATTCAGCATGAGTTGTCATTATGTTAACTACTGCTAAATTTCTACTGACTGTTCTACTCTGGAAACCAAATCAGCTATTCCTCATGCGAGTTTTGTCTTACCCAGAATAGCTCTTGCCCAAAACCTCTTCCTCTATAAAGGAAAGAACAGACACAACTTACCTAACAGAGCAGTTCCAGCTGTGTTTGTTACTTGAGCTGGACAAAATCCTTATCTGGCCACAAATTAGAGGACATAATTTTATCATATCATGCTAGGGATTAACCACAATGTAGTGACATATTAAATCAGAATTATTGTTATATTAAATATCCAGCCCAGATCTTTATTTTAGAGAAGAGGAGGATACTATTTCACAATATCGAAATAAACCCTATCCAGGGTATCATACTCAGGCCTCCAGCTAGGAATTTGAGCCAATAACAACTGTGAAGTTAACTTTCCTCAACTCTTCCAGCTTTGTCCTTATTGTTTTTAAATTTTAAAAAAACCAAAACCAAAACCAAAACCAAAACAAAAAAAAAAAAGCAACAAAAAAGTTTTGCTAGAGACAGAGTGAACAAGTAAAGTAACAAATTGCAAAGTACGCGTAGTAAAATAATAATCAGTTTCCACACTTCATAGCTACTACAGTGTTATACATCATCTGCATAAAGAATTAGCAGACCTAGATAAAGAATCAACAGTTCTTCAATCTAGTCTGTTCATCTGTCCCTCAAGGCAATTTCTTTAGCCCTTTTTCTTATGTTAATTTGTTTCATTTCTTGAACCAAAACAATCAAGGTTATGAATTTGCTTTGTACATAGGCCAGTTCATTTTCTCAAGGTTGCTTGAATGAATTAAATTGAGTAAGTCAAGTTTCCAAAAATGCATAGTGCTTCTCCTACTGACACAGGTCCTTCTCAATTACACGTTCCTTATGTTGGTGGTGCTTGTCACAATACAACAGTCTTTGAAGCTTCCACGCTTCCAAAGTTTTTGCATGTGTCATAGTTGCTAAAATTATTTGTACAAAGCTTTTCCAGAGAGTTCCTCTGTAATATACAGCTGCTCAGCAATTCTTACAAGGTATATAGATGAACTCTTAGAAAATACTTTGAAAATGTACTTTGCATGTTTGAACACAGTGCTTAAATTTCTGACCCTGTCTTGAGATTTAGTGATAAAATATGAAACATTATTCTTGAAAGTTTTATTGAGAAATCTTAAATAAACCCCAAAAAACTCACCAAAAACCCCAAAACAAAACAAAAAAATAAAAATACCATGTTAAAAAAGACAATCAGAAATTCAGAGCAGAATATAAAGGTCTGGAACCTAACATCAACTATTAGATCCCCAATAGCTGATGAAGAACTTTAAATGATATACACTGATATACAATGAAAGCAAGAATTTCAAAATTAGACACTAATATTAGCTAGAAAACTTATTCATAGATTTATAGATCTAGACACCAAAAGATATTTTCATTTAGTCTGAACTTCTATAACTACAGAATGATAATTCCTGACTTGTACAAGGAGGATAACTCTTGTATCAATTGGAAAAAAATACAGAATTCAGTAGTTCACAATTAAGGAACCTTGTGTCTTAATGCAATAACAATAATTTTGGTTCTGGAAACCATTCATATAGTTTGTTTAATGTATAATGTTTGACAAAGGAGGATACCTTTTTACGTCTTATGACTTTAACTCTTACAAGTACAAAAAATGTATTTGCATTGTAGTAATAAGTTGACTCTTAGTGAACACATTAGTAGGCCAAAAGGCTTTAAAATTTCTTCAGATAATGAAAGATAGAGTTTGCATATGCTGGACATCTTTTTCATTTAATGTTAACATCACAGAACTAGAAGATGTTCTATTGCAAAAAAACAAGTGTAATTGACGCTTTCACCAGAAATTTACCTGATCTCATTGCTATATACAAATATATATTTATATGATGAGGATTTACTCTTTTGCTATTTCTGTCAATATAACAGAAGCTATTTTAAGGTTATTCCCTGGAAGATGAACTAAAATTCTGTTTTCACCAATAGATTATTCTTTGTCTAACCCTGCAGTTTTTTTAAAATAAATTGTCAGTCCAATATAATAGTTATTTTTTTTATCTCTCCTAATGAACCCAAATAAATATCTAATCTTCAGAACTATGTGAGTAGCACAAGCACAGTCACATAAAAATTAGGCAAAGAAACACTTAATGAATTAGTAAACAATTGTTCTTTTACTAATTTTAAGATTATTTCTATTAAGTATGGTACTATAAGAGCTAATTTGGGCTCTCAATTATAACTGTTTAAAGGGAATTATGTTAATATTGTTCCCTTTTACAGATAGATTTATAACTAAAGTTCAAAAGATAGGCTTCAAATACTTTGTCCAATAATATAGCTCATGTCACAAGAAAAAAAAAAGAAAATTAAACAAGATCTATGTGATGGATGGGGTAAACTGCAGTAAATTTAGTTCTATTCAGAGGATAATAGAACTGCTTTAGGCAACTAAATCATCAGGAAGGATGTAGGTATGCACAGTAACCAGCAGAAACCCCAGTGCTATTATCCTTACTAAGAACTCACAGTAAGAAGTCAGAGTAGACTTGGGGCTCTACACTGATAGCATAAATATATTGTGTTCTGCCTACCATGCACGAGTTCCCTGTGTGCTCTTAACTATTTCTTACTGGCAAAAAATGTACACAAACATTTCATAGATAACTGAACTCTCTGAGACCATATTTACAACTCAAACTACAATGCAATGTAAGGATACTCCATGTAGTTTGGAACAAGCTAGTTTAATTGCAGAAAACATTGGAACGAGCTAGCTAAATACAGGAAACATTGGAGCCAGAATGGCATAAGCAGATTGCACTGTTCCATGAACAGGGACAAATAGTAGTCTATGAACACCAGGATGGGAGGTATACTTGATAAGAATGAGGCAGACATAGTCTTTGCATACTAAAAGAGGACAGTATATAGTGGGTTCTTGCTAGCAATAGTGAACTAATTCACACTCTGTTCACCTGCTCCTAAATGCCTGTGTGGGTAAATCCTAAAACTCATGGGTAGATAGAGGTCTCCTATTGAAAGTGGAAAGTCCAATGTTCATAATGTTTTTTTAAATTCTCCTAGGAACATAAAATAGAAATTGATCTAGAAATTAAATATGAACTCTCTGTGGCACTCTTTGTTTTTCCATAGTTATTTTGTGAGAGAAATGGTGATAGAGCTCCTTTAGAGACTTAAGTAAGTGAAACATAGAAAAGAGATATAGCAGAAATTTTATGGAGAGGATGCTAAAAGCATAATAAATAGTAACTGTGTATCAAGCAAGCACCCAGCAAGTCCATAGTGATGAAGTTCAAACCAGAAAGTCAAGTCTGGATCAAGAAAGTATGAGATGGGATGTAGATACAATGGTAATGTAGCCTTTTCTTTTTCAAGAAATGAAGTAGTATATCTTTTATTCCTTTCATAAGAAGGAGAGGATTGAAAGGAATTCTTGTGTTCAAAAGCCCATCTGTTGTTTGTTTTTTTTTGTTATGTGTGGGGGGGGGGTTGTTTCTTTAGGGTTTTTTTCTTTGGTTTTTTTTTTTTTTGGTTGGTTGGTTTTTTGTTTTTGGTTTTTTTTTTGTGTTTTTGTTTTTCCCTTCATCAATCCTTCTTTCTAACAGATGTTTGTTGGGTCCTTCTCATCAACAGTAGAAATTCCAGAACATTTCCAGCCAAATCATTGCACAATGTTCCAGTCTCATAATTACTTTTCTTTTTTCTAATAACTGGACAGAAAGAGGCTTTTTTTGTTTGTTTGTTTTTTCTTTTTATTTTTTGGTTTTGTTGTTACTGTTCTTGGTATTTGATACCGCTGACTCCTTGACCTGTGTTGCCCTCACCTAGAGTGTATTTCAGCTAGATTCTAATCAGTGCTGAGAACACTGGAATTTTTAACATCTGGTGCCCATACACCTGTTATATATCCCATATGATATTTATGCTTTTTTCAATGTTAACTGAAATTGGTGACCCCCTGGAATGCCCGTGTTCATTTTCGTTTCCCTTGGAATGCCTCTAATTCTTTTCCCTGCTCTGTATCTGCAAACTTGACTGTTCTTTTTAATAGCTTTCCCTTCATTTGCATTTGCAATACCCCCACCTTGTTATCCTTGTGTTGTTTTCTCAGTGCTGAAAGTGTCTTTGTTAACTTTAATTCAGGAGGATGTAGCTGCCTCCTATTTATGACTTAATATATGAGCTAATTTTAATTAGGAGACACTATTCCCTGCTGATTCATAGCTCTGTGTCCCTGGAAGACCTACGTCTTTTGTTCCTGTGATTGATACTGCTTCTAGCATGTGAAAAAAAAAATTCATTTTCATCTTAAAAAGAAAAAAAAAAAATCGATTCAATTTAATTTTTCATACTGTGTTTCCAGCTTCAGATCATTTTGAATTCTGATAGTCCTTTCATAGTGTTACACTCCTTTGGGGCTGATATTGCTAGCAATCATAATAAACATTCTCTGAAAGATGGCATGCATTTTTTCACTCATACTGTGTGAGCCAATAATTCACTTGAAACATCAACAAAACCACCGAAACTCAATACCTTAACATCTGAGCTGTATTGATAGAAACACAGATAGTACCTTGGAGGGAGTTTTAGTGCCCTTTGTGGCACTTTTTAGAGTGCTTCTGGAATATTCTATCTGGTTTCAGGCACCTCAAAAGAAGAAAAATGTTAATGAACTGGAGGAACCTGCGATCTGGTAGAGGGCTGAAGCACTGTTTGACTTGGCTTCTGAGAAACATATTGAAAGAAACAATCCAATCTCTACTGTAGTGCATTGTTAGGAAAAAAAACCAACCTACAACATAACCAAAACCAAATGAAAACAAAACAAGATAACATTCATAAATTTAAAGCAATAGCTTCAGACTGGACATAATAACAGATTGGATATATTTTTCTGAGGCTGGACTGGCAATTTTGGAACTTTTGGAGAACGCTGCACTTAAGACCTTCCAGGTTCCCTCACCTTCTTTGGTCTTTGGAGTTGTTCCTGTATGATTTCACCTGCCTGCTCCCTGAACAAGCCTCAGGCTCTTTTCTTGATGCCTGAGGTGTGGACTCTGCTAGTCTATTCCTTCTTTCCCCTTGGGATTTTTATGTCAATTTTTCATGCTTACTATATCCAAGGCTGCTACAGATTGTTGCATCCTCATTGTATCATTCAGATTTAAGCTGAAGCTCATCAGTATTGATGACGTTTTCACTTTTAAAACTTGTACTCACAAGGAAGAATAATCTGAAGAATCTTGTCTGCACAACTTAACATTAATGTTGTTTTGAGGAATTTTTATTCATTTGCAGGAAATAGAAGCAAGTAGGAAGGTGATTGAAATCGAGATGTACACTTGTGGTTTTATTATTGTTTAGTTTGTGGTGAGGTTTTTTTATCGGTTTTGTACTTTGTTTTGTTTGTTTGGGTTTTATTCATGGAAAATATGGGACAAATATTTCTAGCAGCTGTTGCAAATTTCCCTGTGTCATCCTTTAAAGCAGTGTTGTATGCCTGTACTGTAGGTCTTTGACTTCTACAGTCCTGTATCATCCTGAGCTAAAGTCTCCCCAAGATTTTGTGGCCTGGCTCTCAAATAGATTGATGTAAGTGGCATGTACAGTCGCATGTACATTGCTAATGATACATGGGAAGGCTATTTAAAATTATTATAATTAACTTTAAATAGACTCACAAATGGGTCAGATTCATCCCTCACACCAATGTTATGAACATATCAAAGAAGAAAACAATCTCTAACATAAAGCAATGAATCATACAATCATAGAATGTTAAGAGATTGGAATAAACTTTGAAGATCATCTAGTCCCAATGATCCCTGCAATGGCTGCAATGTTAATTATGAATCATTCTCTTTCCTGTTATACAAAATTATAATGATAAAATTATCAAAATAGAAAGGTTTGGGAAATCATTCATTTTAGTGAATATAATAGTATCAAAGATTAGTATGTAACTGAACCAGCTTCATGACTGGCAAAACTGAATCAGTTCAGCACTTCTCAGCAATGTAGAGAAATTGAGGGAAATTTAAGTTTCTTTCTGCAGTCTTAGCTTATGCCTGAGCTGTAAAAGATTCTCTCTTATATTTTGAAGATAACTCTTGTGGGTTAACTTGTGTACCATTAAGTTCCTATTAAAAAAAAAAAAAACAACAAAAAAAAACAAACACAAAAAAACCTTTTGCTATTTAGTTGCAGACCTTGTTTCAATGTCACATGAAATACCCAGCTAATACACGTTCTTTTATGATACCAAAATATAAGCATTCCTGATAATAGTTGCTTCTTCAAAACTCTGTAAATAAATCAAAGCTATTCTCATTTTCCCAGGGAGGTTCTGACTGACAGAGAAGTGAAGGGACTTACCACAGTTTGTATTAACAGGCCATGGATGAACAAGCAGCTAAACCCAGCTTTCTAAGGAATACCAGTGTTCAACAGAGAAAAAGCACAACAGTTCTTTGTACTATGAAAAAGTCCTTTGCAATAAGATGGCATGCTGCAGTGATTTTGTAGGTAAATTGGCCTATACTTTCTGCATTTTGCTTAAACTACTCATTGCCATATTCTCTTACTGTACATACCTACCTAGTGGTTCGACTCCATATTTTCCAATTATAGGAATGCATTCAGCCAGCATAAAGGAATTTTACTGGTTTTAGGTGTAATGTCCCCGACAACTCCCTTGGAGCATGAAAGAATATTATTTCTTTTGTGGCAAAACACTCTTGCCCTGAGTGCACTTCTGAAGAATGCAATGTGGACCAACATAACTAATTCTTTCACTGAGAACAGTGTATGTGAAAATATTCTGTGCAAATTGCCTTACTCCATGGTGGATCCTTTGTGAGCTTTGTGAGTTATTCATCTGTGGGCAGCATTTTTTCCTCCAAGGTATTTCCTGATAATTTATGCATATTTTTCAGGATAAGGGCACCTGCTTTGCTTGTATCCAGAAGGTACAAATGGGTAGACAAACCCCTAACTCCTTCCTCCACTAGAACCAGAATATCTCTAAGTATCTGACATTACTTTTGCATCTATGTCATTCCTTAAAGTTGCCACAGATTATCCAGAAAAAGTCAGCTTGATGTTTAGGAAAGGATTCATGTAACTGAATGTTAAGAGTTCCATTTATGCACAGACATCTGTATTTTGTCTTGGTATGGCCAAAGGTAACAAATGAGGTAATTTTAAATTGTTTTACATCATGGACGTAAGAGGAATAGAGTAAGCAGCCACTGCACAACAGAAGTTTTCAATTTCTATATGCTGGTTTTCATTGCAGAATAGACTGTGAAAATGTGCATAGGAATTAGGTATGTTTAAACTATGGCACAAGAGGGTCATTAGAAGAAGAGTTGACAGTGTGGTTTGTTTTGTTTTGGAGATATTCTCAGAAAGAGAAAGAATGGTTTCTAGGGAACAGTAAGACTGCCAGCTATGGACTGTTGGCTAACAGTTAGCCTGGAACATAAGTATACCTATGTGTTTTCGTTCTAACACTAGGAAGTTACTCTAATTTTCTGAGTTTCACTTCCATCATCCAGGTAATTAGTGTTCAAAAAAGCAGATGGCTACAGTGGGCTGGGGTTTTGCAGTTTTCCTGTAAGTTAGGCAAGTTTAGTCTCCCAGTTGGGAACAGAAAAAACAGGGTGGGGCAGGCAGTTAGGCTTATTAAACATCTTCGAAGGAATAAAATAGCATAGAGGGAAATATCAGAAAGCTAATAATGTCATGCTTGAATTTTAGATTGTTCAGTGATTTATTTCAGGTCACTAGATGATAGACATAAAACCAATCTTTTTGATAGATGACAAAGATTAATTGTATTATTTTACTTTGTCTCTTTACCTTGCTAGTGATAGTGGGCAGTCACAGCTTATTTAGTTAAGTAGCTTGTTTTACTTATCAATATAAGAATTTTCCAGTGTGTAGCAATGTAGCTTTTGCTTCTGTTGGCTTTGAACCATCTGTTCCTAGGTGTCCTGGGAATCTTTTTTTGACAAACTATATGCTGTCAGAGTCCACTGTGTTGTGATATTATATATTCTCTATTTTTAATCCTAGCTTTTTAAGGATTGAAAGTGAAGCCAGAAAAAAAGATATGTG
Source organism: Anabacerthia variegaticeps (assembly GCA_035583185.1). Classification (NCBI taxonomy): domain Eukaryota; kingdom Metazoa; phylum Chordata; class Aves; order Passeriformes; family Furnariidae; genus Anabacerthia; species Anabacerthia variegaticeps. The sequence continues at coordinate 74,200,555 of JAWWEW010000078.1, read as the reverse complement.
AGAATGACTGCTAATGAATACATTGTAAAGACTGTCTCTCCTACACTGGAAGTCTCTTACTTTGCCTCTAACATCTCACACGTGCTTTGCTTCCATGGGTTAGTCAAAGAAATTTTTCTGCAGTTGCTTACTTTTTCTTTTTAAAGAAATTGTGAGGTATTTCTTATCACTGTTTCCATACAGTGTTATTCTTTATAGTGTTAAAATATGAAAATATCCCTCTAACAATATTATCTGTAGTTATATTAAAATTTTCTGTCTTCAGCTATGAAAATGAGTGTTTTGGTAAAGATTTCATGGCAGAGAGTGGAGAATTATCCAAATTCAAATTGGAATCATCCATCACTGGATTCAGCCCTTGTTATCTGTAGAAGCTGGCTCCCTTATCTGTGAACTTTAAAGAGTAAAAGGGTTTATGCAAACTGCTTCTTGAGATGTAATCAGTTTCCAATGAGCCTTCCAAATTTCAGCTCTGTCCTCCATTTCCTTCATGCCAATTTAACTGTGGAAACCGACTATAGCAGAGAGAAGGACATAGGTCCTTCTTACTACTTCTCCAGCTCATTATTTCTTTTTCAAGGTTACTTCCCCCACCTCCTCCACTGTGGTTTTGGTCACCTGCTTTTTCTGTTTTTAAGTCCCTGAGAAGGGCATGTGTCAGAACTTTTGAAAATCAAGTGTGTAGTGATTTACTCATCTTTCAGAGTACAGTAGCTACCAAAAGAATCTCAGAGACCAGCCACATATTTGTGAAATCATATATCATTCCATATTTGAAGATAACATAAGCTTATATCATTGCATATTATCTCATTAGATGGTTGCTTTACAGTTGATAATTGCTTCCACAAACAACAGAAATGTCAGATAAGGGGGGAAAGGTATCAGTAGAATTTTTCATTAGAGGAAAACTGGAAATTGAGATAAACTGTGACTGGAAGAACTAGTCAACATTCCTTACCCTTTTCCACTTAACTGAAGATTAAGGAACCAAACAAATACTTTTCATAATTTTTACAGTTATTTTCAAAGCAGAGTATTTTCCTTTCTCTTGTGAATCTTGATGTTATTGAAAAGTGAGAAAGCACAGCACAAGAAATTAACAGTGTTTTCCCTTTAGATTTTATTGTTATAATATGTTGTATTGTTCTTTTTTAACATATAGTGTTAGAGAATTTTAAACAAGGACAAATGTCTCAGTGACTACAGTATAGTTATCTCTGCCAGGGGAAGAAATCTCACTTTGTCAAATACTTTCTCATGGATTGGGAGTATCTCTCACATTCTTGTCCTTTCAGCCTTTTCAGCTTGTGGTGAAATGATATTTCTGCAGAGATGGTGTGGCTAAAAAGATTTGTTTCTAATCTTTTCTACAATGATAACCTTTTAAATATGAAACCAGAGGGAGAAAAACATTTGAAAGCCACTTTGTGTTTCTGTTGTCTTCAACCTGAAGACCTATATCCCTTTTCTCCTGCATCGCATTTGTTTCCCATGCAGAGGAAAAGCTATTAAAAAGCTGAAGACATACCAGTGGTCTGGCCAAAATAAGTTTGCATGGTACATTTGGCAAATGTATACAAATTTTCTCTTCACTATGTAGCATTCTGTTGTGTTTATCCTGAATTTAACTAGTAGTTAATAATGTTCTTTTTTTCTTTTTTCTGAAAGTAGAGTGAAAATTGCAGAAGAGGTAAATTAAGTAATGTGATTGCTTTTTATAATTTCATGTTGTTTAAGCATGAGCTAATTAGATGTTGCAGTGTTTAATCCATCCATAAATGTGAGAACATTCACTGTTGATTAATTGCATCTCATAAACATTCAGTTGCTGCACATTTGATTTAGAATGTCAAGGAACACAGTAAACATTTTTAAGTTTTCTTTTTTCTGAACATGCGTGCAGTCCTTCTATAGATGCAAACCGATGTTCCCTCCCATAAATAAAAATACAATATTAAATATGTTCAGAAATCATTTAGACTATTATTCTACTCCTATCCTCTTTGATTAGAACCTTGAAAGACTACTATCTTTGACATATTTTCCAATTGTGTGATTGACAAAATACTGACTAAAGCTAGTCTCCTTTTTATATTTTGATGAAGTTTTAGAGTGAGAGTGGTATCAGACTAACATGGATGTTCCTTCTTTCACTTCGGGATAGCACATGAAGTTGCTCAGATAGACTTCCTCATTGTGCTGCTAGGAATCCAATCCTTTGGGGACACCTCCAGTGTGGCAAAATAGTGATTTACATCAACATTCAGTTCTTAAACAAACTGTATCTCTCAAGATAAAGAACTTTACTGTAAGAACACCTGACTTTAGCTGAGATGACTGAAAGTTCATTGATTATTGGGAATAGGGAACAGTAATTATTCTTACTGATTTTAACAAGCACTACTTAAGATCAACACTGTTTGTTTATTAGAAAAAAGTTTGTCAGGTTTTCTGGGGGGTTTTTTATTTGCTTTTGAATTAGTATGCAGTGATTCTGAATCTTTTTAGTTTAGATCTGCTAACAAAAGTAAAAGATTTATACTCACCTATAAGTGATGGCTAGTACTCCACTTCTCCATTTCCTTTTCTCTGACAAAAAACCTCACTATCCTTCTGATAGTGATATGCAGGAACAAATTCAGTGATATGGCAATAGTATGAAAATCACTCTCTTACTAAGCTTTCTTTACATACATTCAATTGCAAAATTTGTGTTTCTAGAACTTGTGGATATTGTCTTGACTATAGTGTTATGATGATAAAGAATGCAGAAGCTGAGGCAGTGCCCCTCATCACAGTATTAAAATGTTGGAAACATAATGTTTAGATGTCTGATTACTTATTTATTAAAGAAAATATTTTATTTTACCAAAAATGAAACTATTTTTTACTCTCAACTTCTTTACATTGATTCCTTTCAGAGATTAAAAGTTCAGGAAAAAAATTCATTGGAGAACTACAACTGAAGTTACAAAAATAGTAAATTTAATTATCTGAAAGTATGCACTGTATTGGAAGAAGGTATGAACACCTACTGGGATTTTCACTTATCCATGTGCATGCTTGCAATAAAGTTTTCAGGGAAATTAGACATTAAGACAAATTAATCATAGAATCATAAAATTATTTGTACTGGAAAGGAAGTTAAAGATCACCTGATTCCAATACCAAGGTGTCTTGGGCAGGGACACCTTCCACTAGACCAGATCACGCAAAGCCTCATCCAGCCTGGCCTGGAACACTCACAGGGACGGGGCATCCACAGCCTCTCTAGGCAACCTGTTTCAGTGCCTCACCACCCTTGCAGTGAAGAATATCTTCCTAATGTCCAATCTAAACTTGCCCTCTTTCAGTTTGAAGCCATTAACCCTTGTCCTATTACTACATGTCCATGGAAAAGTCTCTCTCCAGCCTTCCTGTAGGAGTCCTTTAGGTATAGGAAGGATGTAATTAAGTCTCCCTGGAGCCTTCTCTTCTCTGACCTCAACCCTTCAGTCATCTTCCTGCCCATCTCCTCTGGACTCACTCCAACAGGCCCGCATCCTTCCTATGTTGGGCACCCCATAGCTGGACACATTGCTCCAGGTTGGGGTCTCATGACATTGCAGTAGAGCTGTAAGAATCACCTCCCTCCACCTGATGGTCTTACCCATCTTTTGTTTATGCTTGGGATTGTCCCCATCCAGTTGCAGGAACTCATACTCAGTCTTGTTGAAATTCATGAGGTTCATATGGGTCTACTTATCAAGCCCATCAAGATCCCTCTGGATGACATTGTTCCTCCCATTATGTCAACTAGAATGTATTAAATTCATGTGTGAATAAATAAAATTAAAAAAAAAATATTTTTCTCTTGAAAGACCTCTAACATTTCTGATGCTTTCTTTGTAATCAATTTGGGGTTTAATGTTTTATTAGATTTATTCTTAAAAAGAAAATAAAATTACTATAACCCCAAATCAGAAAAGAAATAAAATTAATATTAATGTGGCTTTCTATTTCCTTTAACTATAGGAAACGTGGACGGGTACAGTAAATGTCTTTTAATTACTAGCATTTTGGATCAGACCTTTAAATCCAACCAGTATGATCTTAATTGACAAGGCTGATTTTCCTTAAATATATTGTTACATCAAGAACTTTATGCACCCATTTTTGAAGCTCAGAGTAACAGATTTTAAACCTAGAACTGAATACGAACATTTCCCTTGAAGGCTGCAAAAATCTTATGGAAGTTTAGATCTATTCACATTGAAAAAAAAAAAAAAATGAGGAGAGAGAGTGTGAGAAACATAATTTAATTCTGGTTTGCAGTTTGAAGTGCCATCTCCATTAAATGATGCGGAGTAGTGGAGAAGACAAGAAAAAAAGTCAGTGTCACCCATATTTCATAATGGCATCATCTCTGCCTTTTCCTGAGACTAACTGAGCAGGCTCAGCTTGGAGTCAGCCAGTGGGACAAACAGACTGATGTGAAGTTGGCAGAAGCAGTTAGGGAAACAGATTTGCAGCAAACATCATATTATCTGTGGCAACCAGAGGGAGTGTGCTGCAAGCAGAGAGGACTGGATAAAAAAATCTACCCAGCTTTTTGCACAGCCAAATGATAGACTTGATTGTCAGGTTTTCAATTCAGTCTGTCTCACTCTCATTAGACTTTGATAGTCTCAGTCTTAGCTGTTTAATTACTTACTCTGGAAAGTCATTATCTTTGAAAATTATCTTACCCTCTAAAACTCACTATTGTAGAGTGAAGTGGAAGCTTTTGATACAGTGCTTGAAAGAAAAGCAGCTCAGGCCCTGAAGCTGTGAGTCTGCCTTGCTAATCAAATGATCCAGAATGGTTTGGAGGATGTTAAGAAAAATCTCAAAACCAGTAGAAAAAATACATTTTTTAAGTAGATATTTGCAAACATCTATTAAAGAATTGTCCAGTATTTATCACTGACAACAGCAAGCATGTCAGAAGTGTAGAAGAAAGCTTTGCCTCATCTTCAGCTTGGGGAGAGCTTCAGGGAGAGGTGCAGAAAATCCTTCTTCATCCTACTCTTCATAAAGGAAGCAGAAGTTCATAATTTTACTTTTTCTTGTCTAATCAGTGTTTCCCATACATGCAGTGTTTTGGGGTTGTTTTTTCGTTGTTTTTGTTTGTTTGTTTGTTTTGTTTTGTTGTTTTTTTTGTTTTGTTTTTGGTTTTTTTTGGTAACTGACTGATTTGTTTCATCTGGATTCTGTTAAGGAATATATTTTTATTTTTATCATAATGTGTCTTATTTCTGTTTTCATGTTGTGGAGTACTGAGCCTTGCTACTCTTTGTGGCTACTTTTTAAATTTACAAAGAAGTTGGACTGCAATATCTAGGTTATCTTCAGTAATGTTGAAAACTGTTGTCTACCACCTCTTAGTTTAAAACATTGTTATAGTAAGTGTGCAGTTGTTGAAAACAATGAAGGAATGGCTAAGCAAGAGATAAAATATTGAACTCCACTGTGCTTACTTTGAAACTTATCTAGATTTTTTTTACCATCTAGACTAGATTGCAAACTTGATTTGGTAAAACTAGATGTCCACTTTCATTAACTAGGTTTGGGAAAAACATCAACAGTTTTCCTCACATGTTTTTTATTTGCTAGAATTTACTATCATTTCCAGCAATCAGGGTACCTTTATCTTACCTTCTGGAATAACAGGAGTCTTTTCTGGTGATATTTTATGTAGAAAAGCAATATGCTCTTTAACAAATTTATTTTCCCTATGTTGGATGTCTATCTAAAGATCTTTAATGGGGATCTGTTCCTTTTGACTATGACAGCAGTCACTGTGGACTGCAGTTGCTCTTAATCCATGGTAGAGCCATTAAAGGTGCTGCTGTTTGACAAACTTAAGCACCTTGCTGGTGGACTTTTAAGGCTTACTCACAGACATTTTACTGCCCTCTGTAATTTCTACAACTGGATCAGCTAGATAAAACTGATTTGTGAATATCCAGGAATGATTCTTTGCCAAATGAACACCTTGAGTCACATAATTATTCTTTAAGCAGTTTCTATCTTAAAAATAAAACAAACCCACGAAAAAACCAAGCCTAACAAACAACATAAAAAGCAAAACAAAACAAAACAAACAAAAAAACCCACAACAACACCCCCCCAGCCCCCCAAAAAATAACACAAGGTACTTGAATTTTGGTTACCAAGTTGTGTATTTTTTTAAGTTCAATAGAATAAAAAGTGAAACATAATTTAACACATAGCAGTATTAAAATACAATGGATTAAAGCTCTGAGTGCTTTTGTGTCTAGTTAAGCATCATCTGTTTGTGTTTTTTCTGCTAGTGACTCCTGAAGTTCAACCTTGAGAGAAAGAATATAGAATGAACTACAAAGGTGAGTTTTGTTCACTGCCACAGCATGAATTAACGCTGGGATTTTAAAGTAACTGACAATACCATGAAAAAATTGGTAGAATGCAGTTCATAAATCTGTTCCCTCATTTTTAAACTCTGATTTTATTAAGATATTCTTTCTATCTGTCACTTGTCCCAATGTATATGCAAGGTTTATCTTTTGCTACGCTTTTATATTAGACCTTGTCAACATAAAATTTCAGAAATGCTGTAACATTTTAGTTTGGGTTTTGGCTCTGTAGCCTGACTACAGTTTTACCGATAATGACACATTTAATAGATACATGGAGATACTAGTAGGAAGATTCAACAGGTGGGCAGAAGAGGTCTGTACATCTTTGACGACATCTGAGATATGCATGAAAATTGGACATGAAGCTGCTTTGCATACAAAAGATAATTTTTATGTATTAGCAAAACATTGGTTTTCCATTTTGATTTTCTTCATGCAATTTTCTAGTGCCACAAAAATCTGCTGGCTTACTGATAGGTCTTTTTACCATATCTGAAGTACAGTAAAGCCTTAAAGGACTGGATAAAAAGTAGTCTCCATATTACAAGCTTGCAATAATAAAATGTGTGCAAAGAAGTGAAGATCTCTTCTACTAAGTAAAGATTTAGTACTATGGACTTTAAGGGTGCAGGGCTACACTGGCTCTGGCACCTCAGCCAGCTTACTTCAAGTTACTTGAATGTTTCCCTTCAAAGATGTGTTGTTGGTTGGAGTGTTATGCTGAAGTATTATTGAAAAAGTAATATGACACACACAGTACAAGAAAGTGTGTCAAAAGCATGTAGTTGAAACAAATTTATTAAGAAATGCTCTTGTTTTACCATTACTATGTAAGGTGCAATTCTGCACCAGATCAGGTCTGGGAGTTCTGCTGCTTCTTCCAGAGTAAATTCAACTAGGCACTCTGCATTAAGTGTTATTTCATATCATTTTACTTCCCACTTAATGACCTAGACCACATGCCTAGTCTGGGATGTACATACAGAGTGGGTAATGAAATGCTGGAGGGCAGTGCCACAGAAAGGGACCTGGCAGTCCTGCTCAATGGCAAGTTGAACTTGAGTCAGCAGTGCCCTGGCAGTCAGGAGGCCCAACTGTGTCCTTGGGAGCATCACATCAAGGATCACCAGCCGGTCAAGGGAGAGGATTGTCCCACTCTGCTCTGCTCTGGGGTGGCCTCACCTTGAATATTGTGGCACCACAACAGAAGAAAGATATCAGGCTATTAGAGAGTGTCCAAAGGAGGGCAATGAAGATGGTGAAGGGCCTTGAGTGAAAGCCTTATGAGGAGCAGCTGAGGTCACTTGGTCTGTTCAGCCAGAAGAAGAGGAGGCTGAAGGGAGACCTCATTGCAATCGACAACTTCCTCATCAGTGGAAGTGAAGGGGCAGACAATGATCTCTCTGTGGTGACAAGTGACGGGACCTGAGGGAATGGCCTGAAGTTGTTTCAGGGGAGGTTTAGATTGGATATTAGAAAAAGGTTCTTCAACCAGATGGTATTTGGGCACTGGAACAAGTTCCCAGGGAAGTGGTCACAACACCAAGCCTGCCAGAATTCAGGAAGCATTTGAATGATAGTCTCAGGCACATGGTGTGACTCTTGGGGATGGTTCTGTGCAGGGCTAAGATCCTTTTACATCCCTTCCAATTCAGTATTCCATGATTCTGTGATTCTGTAGAAACAAAATACCTTTTCTCAGCTGTACCTCTCACATGCTGGCTGATCTGGAATATTTTGCTTTCTCCCTTCCATCACATAATTGGAAAGTAATATTAACAATATTTTGTTTTATAAAATGTTTTACCACACTCTAGTGAAATCTATTAGGATCACTGAAAAGTGTGTGAAGTTGCAGGGATTAATACTGATTTATAAATATCGGAAGAGAATTTTAGTTCACTTTGCATTGTGGGTTTCAAGATCTAGTGAAGCAATTATAAAATAAGGCAGGGATTTTACTCCTATCCTGGAGAAAAATTGCAAAGAATTTGAAGTTGGGGTTTTGGGGTGTTTTTCTGTTTGGTTGTTTTTATTTGAGGCCATTAAGGAAATTTTAAAGGATTTTATTGAATTAACATCTCTTACCTTTCTAAAAAAATATCATCAGTTAATTTACATACTGATTAAACATCTTCCATGTCTTTCTAAATTATTCTTAATTACAAAGGCTGTTTCCATAGTTACAATTTATATCTTAATTTCATAGTAGGTTTCTTTCCACTTATTCAGCTCGTTCCATTTATCTACTTTATTTGTTATTTGAACTACACATAAACTGCAGGGGTGCTTATCTCTTACAGCTTTTGGGAAGGAAAAAATGTATTAAGGCAGAGATAAAAGTGTTTAGTATGCAGCTAGATCAATTACCATGGATAGATTTCTCTCTGTAATAGAAAAACAGGCCTTTGAAGAGAGTCCATAAGAAAATAATCAATTAGATTATTCTAGAATTGAATAAAGTGCAATAAGCACCATTTAAAATATATAATAATTTTTAACAAATAGCCATGATTTTTACTATGTTTGCGAAAAAACAGTAAGTCATGGAGGAATTTAAAACACTTCTAAATAATTGTAGTACTTAAGGAAGCCTATTAATATTTTAATTAAAGTTGAAAAATATTGTTAATTTCCCTTTATTGTGCTTATTTCTTCATAGAGGGAAAACTTATTTAGTGTAAACCTGAGAAGAATTCAGTGCTTGGTTGACAGAAAGCCAAGGTATGCTGCAACCCAGAAAGCTAACAATATCCTGGCCATGACCAGCAGATTGAGAGAGGTGATTCTGCCCCTCTACTCCACTCTCATGAGATCCCATCGGGAGTGCTGTGTCCAGCTCTGGGGTCTTCAGTACAGGAAAGACATGGAACCTGTTGAAGTGGGTCCAGCCCAGCAATGGGCCATGAATCTGGGGGCTGTACCAAATCAAAAGATGATCAGAGGGCTGGAGTAGAGATCAAGATCTGCTTGACCAAGACTTTCTAGTGTAAAGTCTGCAGCCACTTAATAGAAATGACCTAGCAGCTCACTTGTGAATAATATATTTATTCTAAGGCTGTATATATAAAATCTTTAAATTCTTCTTCATCTTTTTTACTACACAGCGATAGCAAAACAGCTTTCAGGTTATTTATTCATTAAGTTTTTATACATTGAACTCAGCTTTTGGCAGTCCTTGCTCTTTGATAGTGCAATGTTGAATTAATCAAAAATGCAAAAAAAGAGAGATGCCAGGTTTATAACAGGCCTTAGCCATTTTTAAGTGATAGTTTTTGAGCAATTCTCATACTTGACTAAAACTAGACTGTGAAAAAAATTTCCATCTTAGTTTGAAAGTGGACTTGTTTTCTGAACAATTTCTTGCTTTTATCAATTTGTTGCTTAGATAGCAGTGCTGAAGTTACTTATGTCCTCCACTATATCTGCAGGATGGTACTAAGGAAGTCTTTGGTTGCACAGGTCAAGATGTGAATTTTACATTTTCCCCTTACTGTTCAGCCATTCAGTGGGGAGCTCCTGTGTCCTGAGGCTTAGACTTTATGTAAGGTATAGACTGAGCCTCCACTGCAATCAGCTAACTGGCAAAACTGTATAGTTCCAGAGGTCATATCAATCTAACCATAGCTAGAATGTGTTCAAACTGCATCTAGAAATGGCACACTAGTCTTTTTGTTTTCATAGCATGAAGTGACCGCCTGATGTCAAAAGGGGTTTCTTGCACATTGCAGACAATACCATTATGATGTTCTCTAAACTCCTATACTTTCCAGCATAGCAACAATATTTTTCAGCTTTGTCTTCTTTTTGCTCTTTATTCAGGTAGTTCAATCTATGACATGTTTATGAGAGTTTCGCTCTTTAAAGTACCTGGATTTTGCTTTAGGATATATCGAAGTAAAAAGTAAAGCAGTCTGATCTCCAAACTGCTTTCTAGCCACAAGGGAGTAAAGGGGAGACAATATATTTTATTTAGGATTGGCCAAACACAATGAAATAAAAAAAAAAAAAAGCATGCATATTTTGCTGTCACAGCATCCATGGCATTCTCAGAATTGCATGTTTGATGCCATAGCTTGATTTTGTGTCAACTGTGATGTGTGTTCTAAAACTTTTTGAAGGCAAATGAAGAATTCTCATTGATCATGATGGCTTTCAAATTGCTTGCATTTCTGGTTATGCTTGTGATTACAACATGGAAAGATCATCTCCCTTCTCTTGAGCTCTGAAAATGAAAATGGAGTATGTCTTTCAAAGAAAAAAGGCTATAATTGATGACTTTCCTCAGTAAAGCTTTCAAGCTGATGTTTTGCTTCTTCTCAGAGCTTTATAAGACCTTTGAGAGTGTATATCTTAAAGAAATATAAATGAGGTTAAATTCTATTTAATTTCTTCTTCCTTGAGATTTTACACCCAGACAAATATTTTGTACATTCACAGGGTTTGAAAGACATTGTATTGAATTCTCTATGGCATGAAATTTAAATTTCAGCTCCACAAGTCCACAACAGCCATTGCACCAGAAGTGCAATACACTCACTCCTTCCTGCTATCTGGGGATGGAATGTATGGAGTTATATGGTTAGTTCATAAACCACTGGTCTGTACTATCAGCTGATAAAGCAGGATAGGGTCAGCAAGAGAGCGTTCTCAGTAATTCTTTGTTTCTCAACTTATGAAGGTCTTAGTAATTTCTAAATATGTGCATTTTTAATGAACATGGCTGATTTCAGATTATGTGAACTCAAGTTTAAAGGCTAAACTGCAGTCCCTATACCAAATCCCAGACTCTTCCTAATGGAGATATTTCAGTGTATATTAATCTTCCCTCTTGTCCACCTCAGCCTTGTTCTTGAAAAAATGAATTCTGACAGACTAATGAAGAATGCCCTCCTTTTCTTCACTGACCTGTGCCCGACCCCTCTTCTCCTACCTGCCCCAAATTAGCTTAGACAAGATGAGCAGAATGATTGAAACATGGCAAAGTAATTAGCAAATGCAAATAAAACCATGTAACGAAAAACATTAGGCAACACTAATAGAGTGATGATCCAACTATGAAAATATGTTAATTTATTTGCTACTTTCAGAAATCTACTTGAAAATCTGCGTGAAAACTGCTGCCTTGTAGCCATATCACATTCTCTACCCTTCTCTTATGACTTCTTTTTTTTTCCCCCAGAGTAACAGAAATGCTTAGTTCTTTGTCTAGTTCTGTCCATTCATTAATTAAAAAAGCAATTCCTGTCAACAAGCTATGTATTTCAACATACCAAGCCTCTGCCTCAGATTGTAAGCACTTTTCTGGTCACAGACTCTCTTATTATGCTACTTGCTATGAAAAAAATTGGCATATTTATCTAACTTGCTGTGATTGAAGTTGAAATATTACTTTAAGAGGCCAAGGAATAAGTATGTCCTGAATGAGTTGCAAATAGTAACTATGAACTGTCTTTCTTTGTTTCAGTAGAATATGAGCTGAGAAAAACTGAGACTTGGCCTCAAAGAAGCTATCATTAAAGTTTACTTCAAGGAAACAAACTTCCTCTGTTACCTGCTTCAGAGTGATAGTTGTAGCCTTTGCTGTATTTAACTGCAGACCTTTCAAATTCAGTTGACAAAACTGACATCAAATTGACAAAGAGAGTGCTTTATCTATTTTGAGATGTAAGTAGGCTTCTTTTTTCTTGATCTTATAGGAAAGACATACTTCATGCTAAACCATCTCATAAATTCACTTTGCCCTATTCATCTTTTGCTCTAATATTTTAAGGGAAGTGACATTTAAGGAGTCATATCTTACCTGCCAGCACAGATGAATTAGTTTAGAATGTACATTGAGCAGTTAATTTATAAAGGACTGCCTGTGTCACTGAAGAAAGCTGACTACCATCCAGTGAAGCTGTGTTATTAACCTGCATATGATGAAGTGTCTCATATTCTTAGCACATTAAGTTCCAGGTATCATTCAACCTAATTCTCTTTTTTCCTAACATTTATAAGAATTTCTATAGGGCTTCAAGGTATAGCTGTCAATTTTCTTAGATGTATAATGCATGGAAGAAAGTAATGGAAATATATGGCTTGGCTGTGATTTTCAGTCATTTGTAGCATTTAGAGAAAGGATGCTGTGGCAGCTGATGGCTCTAAGTCAAAGAGACAAAAAGGAACTAGAGGTCAGTTCTGCATACATACACAGGATGTGTTGTTATATGTTTTGGTTTTTTTATTCTGTCTTGTGGAATAGAAATGTGACATTACTTTTACTCAAGTAGCCTCTAAGCAATTTGTGTGCTATTTGATATTATAAACTCTGGAAGATAAACTGAGATACTACTCAAGTGTATGTGAGGGTTAAAATAAAATCTTATCCATGTTTGAAATATAGTATATATATAAGTATATATATGTGTGTATTAGAAAAGGACAAACTAGTCACACTAAAAGTATTTCATAAATCTTTCAAATATGGAGTCATAGCTATATGACACCATTTATTTAATTTGCTTTGGCTTACACACAATACTTGAACTGCGTTTTATTGTCTATGTGGTCTTGACGCACATAAAATAAAACATTTATTTAAACCATTAAGACTCAGCTGACTAGTGGAAACTCATTAAGATGCCTGGAACTTAATATTTCGTTAATATATATGTAGAAAATCTGTTATTTGTTGAGAGGGTTCATGGGTTTTGAAGGAGTGCTCATTAAACTTCCTCATCGACTTCCTTATCCTTATTATGTAATTTTTTTCCTGTTAAAATAAAATAAAATTCTTCTTCCCAACACACCTTTTGCATGACTTTGAAAATTTGTTACAGACAACTAAATGCAATCCAAAAGTGATTCACTTCATAACTAACTCTTGCTTGCTGCGTCTCCTTTTCAACAAGTGTTTTGAAATTATATTAAAGTGTCTTTTTTTTTTTTCTTTTTACTATTGGAAATTACTATTTTCATATATTATTAAAGAGAAAATTATTGTTCCAGAAGACTTACTGTTTAAGATTCTGAATGGTCAAGGAATGGCACAAATGCAAGAAGTTAATGAGGACAATAGAGAAACTAGTTCCATTACAAATCTGTGTTGTCATTCCTTAATGTTATTCATTAAGAGAGCTTTGCTGTAAACTCAGCAAAGTTTACAAAAAAAAGTGAAATTGTTTTTCAGGATCTCTGATATATGTCAGCTTTCAAGAAATAAGTGCCTTGTGGGAGAGAATTGTAATGATTTTTATTCTTAAATTGTTGAAGTGAGAGGACTAAATACTCTACAGCATGGAATATTCATTTAACAGTAGCTGTCTAAGAGTGTTGTTTTTTTTTTTTTTATGTGGTAGGACAAATAAGGCAAGGATCTAGTCTAGTACTAATAAGACGGTTTTACTGAATGGTGAAGTCCATTTAACTCCTATTTCTGGCACGTTTTTGGGACCTGCATTGTCTTATTGGCTAATTATTTTCCTTTGCATCCCACAGTCTTCTCTACCTGCTCATGCACTTGGTGTTATTTAAGGTGTTCACAACCTGCATGTTATTAAAACCAGGATGTATAATGGAAGACTGAATAGCAGGCTAAATTGTTTCACTGCAAGAGATACAAAGTCACTTAATAACTGATCTTGTATTTTTCGACCTAATTTTTCTGAATTCCATGCAGGAAAAAAATTGTTATTGTGTTCTGTAACTAAATACAATTTGCTACTGGCCAACAGGAAACCTATCTGTTGCAAAAAGAATATATTTTTTATTTCACTGTATGTTTTAGTTAAACTATTTAGTAATAAAAACATTCTTTTTGGGCTAATGACATGTGATACTTATACTAAATAGTCTGTAGTGATGATTTTTTAAGCAGTACAGCAGTACACACATTTTGAATGCCCTCTCCACATCGCCCCCCCCCCCCCTGCTTAGAGGTCACATTGTTGAGTTGCAAAATAAATAAAAACTATAAAAACTACAACACTACTCTAATCAATGGCTTCAGTATAGACCTTCAACATAGTAATATTAAGCGGCCAGATTACAGAGACTGTAGATTATTTGCATAGTCTAAATGAAGGGAAATGAAATTTTCCAGTGCAAGGTGCTGTCCTTGTTTCGGTCTCTGAACACCGCAGAGAACGCTGGGAGTGCACCTGCCGATGTTAAATAATTTATGTCAATCTGAACCCACACTGAACAAATATGTGCCAAGGTACTTTCAGCCATTATGAAGTTCTCCATGCAACTACTGACAGTGCAGCATTTGAGGTACCTCCCTTAATTTCAAAGAAGTCAGCTCAGGAATGTGAAGTCACAGTGCAGAAAGTCTGTGGATAAACCACCCAGGAGGTATGTTCACACAGCCGTGGACAAACTACTTTTAGTATTCAAGCCAGCTGGTTTACAACAAATGATGATATCTCTGTGCTGCAGTTAAAAATTGTCATGTGAGGCCATTAAGCTATGACACGCTGAGCATTAAGGCAGTAATTTGCATCAAAGATTGAAGAATTTTCATAACCCTCTTTTTGTATAATACTACTTGGAACCAGCTGAGAATAAAGCCTAAGCTATGTGAAATATTTAAGGAAAAAAAGTGTTAAAAAACCCCAAACCTCAACATTGTGGTTACACAACTCTCTATATAAAATGCTATTTATTAATCATCTTATTTTTTGCAGTTCTTCTGAAGGGTTTTACAGGCATACATTTACATTTTGCTAAATGTGTCAGTAGCATTTTATTGAGTCATTTCCAATCTCCACTATTTGACAGTTTCTCTTTTGCTGCAGAAGTTATAGCCACATTGATGGAAAACTGATTCTATTTTAAGGTATGTAAAGTTTAGTCTGTAGATGATCAGAAGGGTGGGATCAGTGTTGGCTCTTTAAAGGTGAGTTGAAGATGAATGGAGATGCATTGTTTACAACACTGATCTTATAACCTGTTTACTGTACCTTTTTTTTTTTTACTGTATTGTTTTGTTTATTATCTGCATGTGTCTTTTAAATCCTTGATCATATTTTCTAAAGTTGAGTATCTGCTTTTAAATTATGTTTGTCCCAGAAAAATAAAGCAGCTTGAAGATAGAGACTAATTTTAAAACTGAAGTGATCAGAAGTAATTCTTCTCATTATAGCCCTGTTACTCTTTACCACTTTTTAGTATTGGAAGTGATGTTTCTTATGTTAGTAATGTTTTATTCATGCTTATTTTTGGGGCTATTTCATTGTACTGCATTTGAGTCCTGTGCACTTAAAAATTTCCATGTTTGCAGAGAAGTTTCCTCTTTTTTTATTAAGCATATTTGGAAGATGTCTTTGCATTGTCTGAGTGTGGAAACAACTTAGTATATTACCTTTTAAAAACTCATTAACTGCTATTCTGCTTGACATGCATGTTACCAGTTTGATTCCACTGGTAACAACCAGCATGGCCATTCGTTGTTTTGTGCTTAGGATTTCTTCTCTAGATAGATCTAAGACACCTTTCTTCCAGGCTTTGAATTGCTGCAGTTCTGCTGTTGATTACCATAATCTACATGAAGTGAGGAACTGTTTTTATTTTCCTCAGGTTTCTATTTTTTTCTCCTAAACTGAAAATTCCTGCTCCTAAGTAAGGTTTTATAAACTGATGGAAAGGGTGACACAATTTCATGATAGTTATTACTGGAATGAATGTTGATGCTCAGTATTATTTATTTAATTAATTAATTGTTATGTTGCATGGAATATAACAGGATTTCTTTCATGGTTCCACAGAGTTTTAGCTTTCTTAATTTTGTTGTTAATTTTTTATTTTAAATTGGGCTAAGAATTATTGGCTTTGTACAAATGTAATAGACAATTTAGACTAATAACAGACCAGCCAAGTAACTTTATTTTAAAGCAGGGTTGCGCTATGTGTTCATTGATGTGTTTGCCAACTGCATGATCAAAATGTAACATTTTATATTTCGTGGTGACCACAGTTAAGCAGAGAATGCTTTTCCACACAAATTTTGGAAGTACTTCTTAAAGGTCCACTCTTCTAGAAGAGCTGCATTTAAATATTTGACTGTGACATTAGGATACAGTTGAGTAAAAAAGTGCGCAAAGCAGTTTAACTATGGGGTATCTGTCCTATCTCCTCTCAGTCAATCATTTTCTTACAGGCTGAAGAAGCTTCTATGATTTCATTGCTGTACAGAATCACTTCCACCTTTCACTCAAGCCTTTATCCTCTCTTCTCCATTCTTTTGAAGGTGGGGAAGAGAATACCGAAACTGCACACAGTTTGAGGTTGGTCACCACTGGAAACTTAAAGTCTGTAATGATGTTCTATCTCTGACAAAGTTCCTTCCTAAGTATTCCTGAAAACTGATCTGCTTCTTAGACCACTGCTGGACTCTGAATTCATGTATCTGTATATATCATACCCTAAAGCCTTTGCCATGAATATCAAGGGCTATCTTACTGAGCATAATTTTATTTCAGGGCAAAAACTTGTTTTATTAGGGTGTGAGAGCTCCCTTCACGCATAGATATGTTATATTTAGTCTTCTACTGAATCCTGCAGAAGTCCTATGCAGTTCTTCAAAGATGTCTTTTATTTTTATTCTTCTGAAATACATTGCATTATCAGTGATTGTGGTCTTACTTTTCTTTCTCAGTTTCTTTATCAGTCTATTTAACAGCAGTGATCCTAGCACAAATTCCCACATAACCCCACAGATGACCATCTCCGTGGTGAAAACATATAGTCTACTCTTACTTTCTGTCTTTTTGTCAATTATTTATCCATGCAAGACCCTTTCCTCTTATGCCATGGGCACTTTACTTCTTAAAGAACACTCAGTGAAAGCTTTCGACTAAAGTCTCTTATAAATTTAGACTGCCTCAATTAATTTGGATCTACATTATTCCCAGGCTTTCTGAAATTTGCAGAGGAATTTAGTGATTGTAACACATTATTTTCCTTCTTTTTGAAAACTTGTGGTCTCTTCCCTATAATATAACAATTAGTCAGGTGACCAGACTTCTGCGTTTTATTTACGCCCTCTGTTATGATTTTTCCACTGTTAAATGCCAGGTTTAGAAACCTATCGTTGCCTGAGTCTTTTTGGCTGTTTTCCAGTTCTCTGCTATGAAAACAGTTTCAGGGAAGAGGTTAGCAGTTTAGGTCTTTCATTTTTAATATCCCTAGGTGATTATCACCCGGCCTTGGTAGTTTGTTTCCTTTTTTTTTATTGATTTCTTCCACAACCTCTCCTGCCACCACTTCATCTCCTGTTCTGCCCCTGCACAAATAAAAGCTCAAAAAGAAGATATACAGAAAACTCTTTCTGGTATGTATTTTCCTCTTACACTGCAGCTTTTATATTAGGTTCTTTTACCGTTCTTCCAGGTTCTCTGGCATGTTTCCTTGTAATTACACATATTTCATCTCACCTGGAAACTAGAAAATGTGTGAGCTGGCTCAGTAATAAGAGAAAAGAGACTTTTAAAGGCCTCTGACATATTATTCTGGAAATGTGTAAGAACTCAGCAAGGCTTTATGAACAACACATATTTTTGATCTCTCTACTCTCACATAGCTACATAGTAATAGTAGTATTACTGATTTAAGGGACAAAAATATCATTCAATACAGAGAGGTAAGAAATTTATTTTGCATGTGTTGTGGTTCAACTCCAACTGAAAGCTAAGTATGCCTCAGCTGCTCACTCACTTTCTTCACCCTTACTGTGTTAGGATGGGGAGGAGACTCAGGAAAAGGTAAAAATTCAGATAAGAATAATTTAACAGCAGCAACAAGCAGAGAGAAATAAAAACCAAGAGAAAAACTTGATGCACAATACCATTTCTCACCACGTGTTGACCATTGCCCAGCCTATCCCTCAGCAGCGATCAGTACCACCTGACCAGCTCCCCCAGTTTATATACTGGGCTTGATGTTTTGTGGTCTGGGATATCCCTCTGGGTCAGCTGTCCTGCTCATGCTCCTTTCTGGCTTCTTGTGCACCTCCTCGCTGATAGAGCATGGGAAACTGAAAAGTCCTTGACTTAGGGTAAACATTGCTCAGCAACAACTGAAACACCACTATATTATAAACATTGTTCTCGTATTGAATCCAAAACACAGTACTGTCTCAGCTACTAGGAAGAAAACTTACACTATGCCAGACAAAACCGGGACAGCACAGCAGAACTCATATGCTGAAAATTGTCTAACATGTCATCTTCTAAAAATGTGTGATGTAGGAAAAAATATACTGTGAATAAACTTGTTAAAAATGGTCATTTCTTTAGTTATCATGAAGAATGCCTTGCAGGTTGCATACTGTTTTTATAAAGAGAATATTTTCTCAGGCAAGCCTGGTCCACTATTAACTCATATAATCTTTTTCTTGCAATTGAGAAAATTATAATTCTTTCCTTTCTTTTAGTGTTTTAAGACATTATTTCACTTATGTGACATATAAAATAAAAATTGTAAATAGTGTTTTTATTGAAGCCTTTGGATAAAAAATGTTATTGAGGAAATTCTTACTCTGGGAAATCTGCTTGGGTAGTTGCCTCTGTGAAGTGCCTGTAAACATGCATGATGTATGGCAAAAAAAAAAAAAAAAAAGGAGGAATCAGAGGTCTCTGCAGTTACAGGGTTTGGATCTCACTGGGCTAACAAAGAAATAGTAGGAGAGCTCACACTAACAGAGAATTACAATTAGGGTCATTAGGAAGAGCAGGATGGGAAGTCAAGGAGGAGTTGCTCTTTATCTGAGAGAGTACAAGAATGTCTGGAGTTCTGCCTAGGGGCACATGAGGAGTCAGGAGGGGGCTGCCTAGGATTGGAGGGCAGACTAATGTGGGTGATATTATGGTGGGGATTTACTACAGACTACCTGATCAAGACAAAGATGAAGATTTCTTCAAACAACTCAAAGAACCCTCATTTACCCCCTGGACCTCATGGAGAACATGAATAATTCTGGTATCTACTGGAAAGGCAAGCCTGCAGAGAACAAGCAATCCATGAGATTTCTGGAGTTCACTGGCGATAGCTTCCTGACACAGGTGAGTAAAGAAATGATGAGGGAAGACAATTTTCCATACCTGATACTGACAAGCAAGGAAGAACTGGTCAGAGAGGCAAAGGTTGGAGGCAGCCTAAATGGTCATACTCAAGGACACTGGGATCCTCATGTACAAGAAGCTGAATATGAGCCAGCAATGGGCTGTCACAGCAAAGAACGTCAGCATTTTCTTGGGCTATTTTAGGAACAGCATTGCCAGCACATGTGATTTTCTCTACTTGCAGTGGTGAGGTCACACCTGGAGTGCTGGATTTAGGTCTGGGTTTTCCAATACAAGAGACACATGGAATGAATCCAATGAAGGGTCATGAAGATGATAAATAGGCTGAAGGATCTACCGCAAAATGAGAGGCTGAGAAAGCAGGGTCCATTCATGTGGAGATGAGAAGGCTCAAGGGTAATCTTATAAGGTGTAAAAAGATACAGCCATGCTCTTCTGAGTGCTGCCCAGTGACAGGACATGAGGCAATGGATGCAAATTGAAATGCAGAAAATATTATCTAAACATAAGTAGGAAAAGCCAGTCAAACACCAGTACAGCTTACTCAGGAAGGTTTTGGAATCTCCATTCTTACTGGGCAAATGATCTCCAGAGGTTGTTTCCAAACTCAGCTATTCTGTGTTTCTCTAGTGGAAGATAAGACTATATTACTTGCTACAGTAGGTAAACTTTATTACTTGTCTGATTGCTGTTATAGGGACTTCAGTTTCAAAATAGTTAAAAAGAGGAAATTAATTAAATTTCATATCAGAAGGATATATTTTCTGGAAATTAGGTGTCTAACTGAGAGAGCTTTCAAGCAAATGCATTATTAAATAAATTTGGAACCAATATTTTAATTGCATATACAAAATATAATATAATTTTGAGCTACATGTTTGATACTATGATTCAAATACTGCCAACAATGTTACAGTTTTGAGCAAAAACTTTCAACCTAGCATTTTAAAGTATGTAGTTTGTTTTGGTGGGCAAACATGGCTTCTAATGTCATTTTCTGCCTTTGAGAAACCTGAAATTTAGATTTGAAGATTTTTTTTAAGATTTATTTAACCCACTGAGACCTTTTTTTCCAAATCTAGGTTTGTGTTTTTCTAAGAAGAGGAAAGGAGAAAAGTGCCTCTAAGAAGGAGGGCTAAGTGGATTAATGATATGCTGGTTTTGAAAGTAAAAGTAAAATGAGCAAGGAATGACATTTAAATAAAATAAATCTTAAGACAAAACCCATGGAAAATTTGAGATTTTAAATTTTTTAAGTGTGCAGACTTCATTTTTCTTAGCAACTTTGGTCATAACTAATGCTGAGTTTTTGGGGTTTTTTTTGTGTTTGTTTTTGGGTTTCTTTTTTTTGTTTGGGGTTTTTTGTCATCTGTGTCTGAAATTCACTTTGCTATGTAATTAACATTTTATGTGTGCTCTCTGCCCATTTACACACAAGTGGTTGCATTAAAACATTTGAGTACTGACAAGTTCTGATGGCATGACACAAAATGTTTGATTCTTTTGTAATCATGTTACTTTTGTTACAGGATAAAGAACAAATGCTTCTCATGAGACATGTCCAATACTCAGATCAGAAGAAAAAAAATTGTGGAATCTTTATGTGTATTTCAAACCATTTTGACCATAAATATTAGGCAAAGACTATAATCTTAAATATTCTAAATTTCAAATCTGGAGTTTTATTTGTTACCTCAGTAAGCAGGGCATATTGGATTTCTTTCTATAGTTTTTCTTTAAATAATGGTGATGTGCTACATTCATTTCCCCATGCAATGGAAACTTTTTGAACTTCTTGATTAGCTGAGTAGGTGTCTATAATGATAAAATGGTAGGTATTAAGTGTATATTAAATGTGTAACAGTTAGTGTGTAGGAGTGAAGTAGATTAAAATATGAAATTTGCAATGATCTGATGTGGAAAAATACCTCATTCATCTGAATTAGAAAACCATATTTAACATCAGAACTCATCTGAATTAACATGAGAAAACTCTTCATGATTTGTTTTAAAAATAAAGATAGGGAAGTATTAGAGTGTTTGGAGTCAAGTTTTAATACCCTGTCCATTTGTCATTTCTGTCCTCTAGACAGACTCCTGTGGACAGCTTCTTGTTTGCTTCATGGTAGTAGGAAAGATGTGAAATTAAAGAAGTGAGCCTTGCCTTGGCTTAGCAAGTATGTGAGGGTGTGTCTGGTATCTAGGGGAATACTTTCTGTATTATTTGCTGGATACTTCCTTTAAATATCCCGTTTGCGAAGCAAACTCTCATTTCAAGAAATTCTGCTGAAGGCACAAACCCACAAATCTAAGTGATCTGCACTTCTTTATGGAAAGCTAGCTGTTAATATTTTCAGATGGACAGGCTGTTGGCTTGGCTCTTAGTTCAGGACAAATAGACCTTTATTTTCAAAGGAGTCTTAGAAGATATTTACTGTCACATACATCATAGATTGTTATTTAAGAGTATTTCCTTACAGCTTCAATGCTAATCTGAATTTTATCTAATTCTTGAGTTGGATGCCCTTGAGATGTCTTGGAAACTCTACCAATTTCACTTCTAGAACCATGTAGAAATTGTTTGAGACAAAGGAAGGAAAAACAAAGAACAAACACAAAGAACAAAATAGGGAAGTGGAATATGTATTTATTCTGAAATAAAGTGAAAACATTAAACTGATGTGAGAGTGGATAGCTTCCTGTGGAAGTGAGAAAGTTTTATGTTTGCAGAAACATATGCAGACATGGTAGTAATTATTAGTTAACACAATCACAGGCATTTTGATAGTTTTTGTTAGTTTTACACCCAATAGTATTATTGCACTTCAGTAAACATACAATCTTTGGACACAGCTGATCCCAGTGGGTCCAGCGGCCCCAGCTCAGGGCACGGCTGAGCCCCTCAGCCACGGGCGGGCGGGACAGAGCCCCGGGGAAACCTGGGCAAGGGAGGGCAAAAC
>JAWWEW010000078.1:74140878-74166721 GCA_035583185.1 Anabacerthia variegaticeps | reverse complement strand
CCTGAGGCAGCAAATGTGACTATGAGGTAGAAGTGTTTTCATTATTCCTTTTCACTTTCTTCCATCTCACATAGTCCATGCTATGTTCCCCCACAGTGTGGTGACAATGAATCTATCCCTATGAAAAGGAAGAAAGCAAGGGACAAGTGCCATCTGATGATCTAACCCCTATTCTCCTACTACCTACTCCTCACACTCTTTAAAACAGCCGCCGCTGTGGCAGCAGCTGGACATGGTGTGGAAAAGATTCATCTCCCTGTAAATATTGCTGCTCTAAATGGCACCGTGCTGCTTACAACAGTGCAAAGCTAGTCTTACAGGTAACTCTCTTCCTGCACCCTAGATTATGTTTTCCTGTTTGTGTTATTCCAGTACAGTTATCTGAATATTGAGCAAAATGCTTGTAATGCAAAGTATTTCTGCTTTTGCTAGAAGCATCAAACAGCCTTTCTAAACCATTAGAAGCTCAGTGGTAAACTTATAAATTGTCACCGTTTTCCATTGCAGGCAAAGCACAATTGTAAAGGTATTGTATGCCTTTAAATCTAACATTAAAATTAGAAGACAAACATTACAACTGTTAATAAAAGAACCTTGGATAAGTGCACTGTAGCGGAAACTTACTGCTATCCATGCTCTTTTTATTTTGTTTCTCTTTAGGAACATAGAATCATAGAAAGGTTTGGGTTGGAAGGAATATTAAAACAATGTAGTTCCAACCTCTCTGCCACAAGAAGGGACATCCTCTGCTAGACCAGGTTACTCCATCCAACCTGACCTTGAATATTGCCAAGAATATGCTCCTTCGGACAACCTGTTCTAGTGGCTCGAAACTCTTAACAGTAAATAATTTCTTTCCAATACCTAATCTAAACCCACTGTCATTTTATGGTGTCATCATTTATAGTTTCTTAATGTTGCATTTTCAGTGGTTTATGGCAAAGCCTCACAAAGTTGTTTGATTTATTCGTGTGTTTTTGCTCTCTAAAAATTTTATACTTAGTGACTGAAAACCCAGAGAAAAAGTCAAATCTATTGAAAAGGTAATAGAAATTAACTGCACATTAAGGAGCTTGCTCTTTCCTAAAGACTTCAGTGAAGGTTTTGCATCTAGCCAGAAATGAAGACTTGGAAATGGCTCCCAGTATCATACTCCTATTAACTATTCCAGCCTTAATAACTCAGTCATTATTGCTTGTGACCTTTACACCTTTTACTGTCTGATATGACTGTTCATAATTCTTTTGGTTTTAAAGAACTCCAGGGAATCCTAATGTCTATGCAATTTGGAAGAAATGATGAATCCCTGAAATGACAGTCAGACTCACGTTGCATGCCTCTGCCTGTTCCTGAAAAAAAGATATTTGTTAGATAAACATTTTGTATAATATTTTATGCCTTAGAAACTCATGGATAACACCTGTGTCTAGGATTCACAAAATGTCTAGATATTTGATTCCTTAAAAAGGCAAAATACTCCTGAAATTTCATATAAGATCATGTCTCTTATGTTTGTTAATTGGAGTATCTATGAAAATATCAGAATATATGAACTAGAGTTAACAGGTATTCATTTTATCATCTACTTAACAACACAGTTTTACTCTGTCAGTCTTCTCCTGAACCAGACATATTGCATGACCACTCATGTCATCCTTAATCTTATTTTCATGCAGGTGATGTCTGATGAAAATAGGATTTGTTCCACATGCAAGGCATATTGTGTATCATCGTAGCCTGCGATATCCTGGTTCCATATAGCTGTCATCCAATTTCTCTCAGCAAGTTTTTAAAGTCTCCTTTCTATTAGTTTTCACAATTGCTGCATTTTATCCTCTTCATCTCAGTGTTTTCCCTTTTTAATTGTTGTCTTATTTTCTCTTTTTAAAGTATAATTTGTATTTCGGGAAAGAAATAGATGTGTAATGGCAGCCTGATATGGTTACATTTTTTCTGCATTGTGCCTGACTCTGAGAATAATTTGGTTTGACTTAAGTACTTCAAGGAAAGTTGTAATTTATGAATTTTAGAGGAAAAGTATATGTCTCCTAGGGGTACTTCTCCAGATTTCAATATTCATGGCACGATTCTGAAGAAATTACAAATCTTATATTAGTACTACAAAAATTTGAATGTTTTGATTATATTATTTCTTTAACAGAAAATCAAGGAGGAGGGCAAAAATGTTAAACATTCAAATCCTAAAAACTAAAGAAAAGTGGCAACTTATCCTTGAATCAAGAGAATAGAGCTTTATTCTGTGCCTTTTTTGTGGAGGTTTTAAGATTCCTTGTCCTTCGTATTTAAACACTGTAATATCTAACAAACTGAGAAGCAAAGCTTAGACTACTGAAGGTGTAGTAGGCAGCTAAACCCACAGTCTTTGCAGTGTTGGGGAAAAAAAAAAAGTCAAAACAAGGCAACGTGGGATCTGTGACTCCGCTGCCCTTCTATTGTAGCTGTTTTTCCAAGGGAAAAGTTGTCATGAAAGAATATTTTTCTATTTAGTTATTCTATTACCTTTTCCTTGTACTGCAGTTAGGAACTGAGAATTTGCAATTTTTTGATCTATATACAGTCATAAGGCTTCACAATAAGTACAAGGAACTTACATTTTTCTGAGACAATATGGAAGGAATTCAGGATAAGGGGTCTGAAAGTTTTATCATTGGGTTTTGATTTTTTTGATCTTCCGATTAAAATCATATTTGAGAATTTGGCATAAATGTAAATCCTGGCAGGAGAAAATAATGCTCTCTTGTATAAACAAATGCTTGTTAAAACTCAGGCCCTCGTTCTTAGCTGTATCCACATATTTTATGCTGCTGCCAAAACTGTGTTATCTTTTTTGATAAATGCCTACTCGTACATGCATAAATGTATTTAGACATGTGACGCACTTTTTTTCATTGTATTTACTTTAATAACCTTAGCATCATGATTAAAGTGAGGGACTTTTCAGAATATTTTGAAGAGAAAAGCTGTTAGGAAGTTCACATACTAGACAGGATGTAAGGTAGTTAGTTATACTGAACATAGGCATTTAATACTGAACAAAATTATTCTTACCTATTGTGAGGTGGACAACATTTATATGAAAAGAAAATGTATTGGCTTTACTCCTTGACACATGGGGAGAGGTAAACAGCTTTGGTTTTACTTTTGGCTGTAGCTGTCTATTAATGAATAGCATGAGACTTACCAATACAATACACAACTTAAATCATGGGAGGGCAATTAAAAACTGCCCTTGTTAAAGTCACTTTTTATTTCTTTCCTTGTTGGAAAAAAAAAAAAAAAAAGAAAATTGAACATAACTGTCTGATTAATCTCTGCTGAAGGTACCTAGATGAAGTACTTGGGAAATGCTGAATTCCATTTTGACAGTTCATTCATGCAAGTTGACACAGATAAATTATTTTTCATATCAATGAGAAACCCTGTGAGCATAAAAAACATTTCCATTTTTCAAGGGAAGTCTAGCTTTTGATTTGTAGTACAGAGTGGTTATGTTGCATGTGGTCTACTGTAAGATAATTAACTGATCAGCTTTGGCATGACAGAAGTCTATTTGTTTTAAATTATCAAAGCCTTGTAAACTTTCGCCTACTTAAAGTTGTCTTGTGTGCATTAGCAGCACTTAGACAGCACTGCCTATAATGATTTTCTCTTGGCATTTCGCCACTGTAGGCTATTTAGTAATTTTCCCTCCTAACCGTTTGCCGATGGCAGCTGTCATGCTACTTCACAGTAGACGTAAGCTCCTAAAAACTAATTCTAAAAGGTAAGTGGCTTTACCTCCATGAGGTCCTGAACATTTTTAGGAAAATTTCCCCTCCCGAGAGCTTTGATTCAGGTTCTGCATCTTCTTCTTGCAATGGTAACTATCAGCACCCATGTTTTCACTTTAAAACTACTATGTCTGTTTCTGGCTTAAGTAAAATCAACTTGTAATTATTGCTTCCTGAATAATTCCTTACATAATTCTTAACCTTCCCTGTGCTTTCTGTTTAATTCTTAAAGTAATTTACAATTCATTGGCTGAGGATTTTCAGATGTGGTGGAAGGAAAGACATGAGAGAAAGGCAGAAAGAGCTCAACTTTTTTTCCCAAACCACAGAGGCATCGAGTGGTAATTGAAACAGTCTAAAGTAGCCAAAACCAGAGGAGAAAGCCAGGAAGGCTCACACTCTTTGAAGTACACTTTTTTGCTTAAAATTGAAAAATTGCCTTTAGGTTGATGCAACACTGCTATGGGTTTTTTTGGGGGTTTTTTGTTTTGTTTGGGGAGGGGAGTGGTTTTATTGTTGTCGGTGGTGGTTTTGTTTTGTTTTGTTTTGTTTTGTTTTGTTTTTTCCTTTGCATAATTTTGCCCAGTCTACAAGAATCTGACAGTTTTTTAGAGCTGTCATTTAGGTATCCATGTTTGGGGTTTTTTCACAATAGACTCTTTCTTATCAATATTCAAATGGCAACCTGACTTTTCTTTCTCTCTTTTTAAAAATAATGGCATAGAGGAGGCAGAGGAAAAGAACTGAGGGAATAGTTTGGGCAAATGTTTTACAACTGCTTTGGGGAATAACCTTAAACTATCACCTTCTCAGACTATGAGCTTAGCACTTTTCATGAAGACTAAGAATTTCTACAGCACATTAAGTGCTGATTATATTTGCAATGTATTAATTTCTTTTTCTGTCTAGAAGACATCATACTAACACAAGTGGAATTGTTTTAGTTTGGTATTTTTGGAATCTTTGATAGTAAGTAATTTCCCTGTAGGATTAATTACTTGCATCTCCACTGCTCAATGTATGACTATGCAACAAGCTTTTTCCTGATTTTCCTAAATCCAGAATTGCTTGGAATATTTCAGTAATGCTTCTACAGATATTTAAAGAAGGCGATGTATTTAATATATGATGCTCCTTTTTGATAATTTTCCCCTAGTATTCAGCAATAATTTATGAAGCACTGAATAGGCAGTCTCTAAGCAAATTTGTTTGTCAAATTTTCACATACATTCCAAAGAAACAAACAAAGAAACAGAGCTTACGGAGGTGTCATCAAGTAGTAGAAGTCAGCTGGTGATGTGAACATGGACACTAAAAGCTGTGTCTAGTGAAATTATTTTTCTTGAACACAGTAGACTAGAAGACATTAGATTTTTTACCCGAAGGCTAACATACCATGGAGAAGGAATTTTCAGTCTGTAAGAATACAAACTGTCTTGCCAGTGGGCATCTATTACAAATTTCAGTGAACTCAGAGAGTTTTCTTGGTATTCCTTATGACTTTCTTAGGTTGGGAATCTTGTATACTTGGTTTTATCTGTGTTCTGTAGCAACAGATAAATTTTTGTTTCACTGTGAACAAAGTCTGAAATAAAGAAACTGAACAGAATAAAAATAAGTGTTGGCAGTAGTGTGGAAACCAGACAGCAGGTAATACAATTCAACCACCAATGCCTATAAAAGTGGCAGAAATGTCTACAGTTTCCATTTACTCTCAGATCACACCAGACTCAAGGAAACATCGTGAGAAATAAAGTAGTTATTAGTATATCAAATCATACAGAGATGGAAGAAATGCAGCAAGGTGTTGACATTTCTGTTCAGCCTAGAGATGAACAGTTTTTGATTGTTGTTAAAAGGAAGCTGATGAGAAAGCAGAGTACCAGAAAAGTTCAAATACTTCTACAATTGACAGTTTACAATATGGTGTAACAGTAAGAAAAATGTGTTTGTTATGTTGCTGGACCTTTTTCTTAGCATCCTCACTACTTTGGTGACCCAGATGAAGTGTTAACAGAACATATAGATCATCCAGCAAATGCGTGAGAAGCAGCACTGCATCTATCACTGTCACTGAAAGCAAGTGTTGAAGAAAGGGGGTGGGGGTGAGGACTAGTCTTGCAGGCTACCACGGAAGAAAAAGTGAGGCAGCCTTGCTGCATCACTGGACCAGTGGCAGTTTGGAATGTTTGTTCCTCAGCGTCAGAGAGCTTTTCCTATCAAAACAGTATCAGTTAGCTGACTCAGAATACACACCTCACCAAGCTGACATCAGTTTACAAAAAGCTTGGCCCAAATTGCAGGGACCATTTATTATTTTAAAAAAAAAAAGAGAGAGATTTTGTTAGAAGAGAGATTGCTTCTGACTTTACAGCAGGTATCAGAACAGGACATTTTCAAGAGTCCATCTGTGCCTCAGGATCAAATATCTGACCCAGATGAACCTGTTTTTAATAATTGCACCAGCTTTTACAGTCAAAAAATCCAAAGCAATTCAGTTTCTTGATAATTGTATATTAAATGCTATTAGAATACATGTTCTCTGTAATTGTCAACAGTAGAAATGGGTTTGGTTTCATTCATTTTATTAATTATTTCAGAATAACTACCAGAATATATATGGAGAATCCTCAATCTGTTGTATTTGCCATGGAAGACAGCTAAGAGAGGTTACTCAGAAAAGCAGTTCCATGGTTTTGCTCCATATAATTTTATAGATAAGACTAATCTTTTTATACTGACTGTGTAGGGAGCCTGCAAAACCTGTGTGGTTCAGTGAGGTGCATAAAATTGAGTAACATGAAAATCCTGTTTAAAAAAAAAAAAGAAGTGAAAATGCAATTAAACAATGGCATTATGGAAGACACAGACTCCTCCAAGTGTTTGATATAGCAAGAAAAAATGGAAAGGTCACTATTATAAATCAGTAAATTTGACTAGTCTTTTAAAATTCTGAGTTATATTTATGAATGGTTTTAAAAATCATAGAAGCATAGAATAGTTTGGACTGCAAGAGAATGCTAGAAGTCATCTAGCCCCAAAAGGGCATCCACAGAGCAACCTGTTCCAAGCTCTTATCACCCTAACTGAAAAAATACTTCCTTATATGTAATCTAAATTGACTCTCTTTTTGTTTAAAACCATTACCTCCTGTGCTCTCACAATGGGCCCTACTAATAATCTTGTCCTCATCTTTTTTATAAGGTATGGAAAGGATGCAATTAGGTCATCCTGGAACCTTATCCAGGCTGAAAAATCCCAATTCTTTTAACATTTCCTTGTAGGATAAATGCTTCAGCTCTCTGATTATTTTTGTGGCCCTCCTCTAGACCCATTCCAACAGATCCATGTCCTTCCTGTATTGAAGACCCCAGAGCTGGATGCAGCACTCCAGACTCCAGGGTCTCATGAGAGAAGTGTAAAGGGGGAGAATCACTTCCCCTGACCTGCTGGCCACACTGCTTTTGGTGCAGTCCAGCAGACAAGTGGCTTTCTGGGCTGCAAGTGCACACTGCCAGATCATGTTCAGCCTCTCATCCACCAGCACCCCCAAATCCTTCTTGGTAGGGCTGCTCTCCATCTGTTCATCCCCACCCTGTATTGCTATTGGGCTGTTGCCCTGACCGAAGTGCAGGACCTTGGACTTGGTCTTCTTGTTAAACCTCATGAGGTTCCCATGAGCCTGCTTCTTGAACTTGTCTAGGTCCCTCATCCTTCAGACTCAGCTTGGTGTCATGTGCAGACTTGCTGGGGCTGCACTCTATCCCACTGCTTATGTCATTGATGAAGGCATTGAACAGTTGTGGTCCCAGTGCAGATCCCTGACAGACACCATTTGTCATTGATGTGCATTAGGACATCGTAACATTAATTACTACCCTCTGGATGTGACCATCCAACCAGTTCCTCATCCACTAGTCAATATTCAACCATAAATCCTCACCTTTCAGTCCTGCAGTGAAATGATATATTTAAGGTTCCTTCCCCAAAATGACGAATTGTCCCTTAAAACTTTGTACATATCTAGCAAATTGCAGTTAAATAAATAGTACATTTTCCCATAGGAAATAATTGTTGCTAGATTGCACTAGTGGATCTGAAGGTATTCCTGCAGGAACCTTTTTTATTTACAAGTCAAAAAAGAGTGTTCCAATTATTCTTGTCCTAGCTAACCATATCAGAGGTATGATTTATTTGAGCTTAGTTCTAGTAGAAATATTTTATAATCTTACAGACAATACTGAAGAGCTCTCCTGTATTTTCATTGCTTTGATTTCTTCATTGTAGATAATACTTTTTGTCTTTCCCCTACTGAAAAGTGTACTGCTCTGACAATGACAGTAGAAACAGACATTGGTGTATCAGTGGTGTATCAGTTCTCAATATGTACACTGTCTCTTCAGCTCCAACACAATTCTTAATGTTTCTGCTGTCATTTAATTTACATGACTTTAAAGTAATCTCGGTAGAGGCTGAAATTCTTACACCTCATGGACAGGGTGCATAAAACAGTGCATGCTATCCAGGCACTGCAATCAACAGCAAAGGCAAAGAAAATGGACCTGAGACATAGTGCCTCCCTGACCCAAATAACAAACCAAGCACAGCTATATTAACCTCATAATTTGTGCCACTAGAGGTCAACAGCAAATTTACTATGTGGCCAGACCATAAGGAAATCAGAGAAAAAATGTCAGATAAAATTCTTCTCCTGCACTGCTTTTGGGACAGCACAGCTGCATGAAGACCATTTATAACAGATTTGCTGCCATAGCCTTAAACTGACCTTGTTGGTAGAAGAAGGAAAAGAGAAAAAAATCAGTACTCACCTCCTATTTCAGAAATAAATTGCCAAATTGTAATTAAAAAAAAAAAAGTTACTCTCTTAACTGAGGTGTTTTGGTACTTTGGCCTTTACTATGAAGCTTGAATAATCCAGAACTGTAATGGAAAAAATGGATTGAAGGACAGCTTTTTTCATGTCTTTGTGACAGTCCTAATTTAACATTGTTTTGGCTTTAGCTTAACTTTCCTTGACTTTATTATGATAAAATGTGATCAGGTTGTTTCTCTGTAAGATTTGGGTTTGATTATTGTGGATGTATGATGCAAAATAGGACCAACCTGCGTCCTTTAAAATTAACTAAAAATAAAAATAAAATAAATCAGTTTTCTATTAAAGGTAAAACTTTATGTTCACTTATTTCTCCTCTCCTTTGTTTTCTCTCATCCATCCATCCTCTCTGAAAAGACCTCCATTAAACTGATGAAAAATTTCCAGTTAATGGAAACTCAGTATTTGAAAACCAACTTGCATCCCAAAATGATCTGGGACGGAGTTGGTTAACACCCTGTATCAACTGCACATCAAAATTTTAATGTGAGCAGAGGTCATAAGATGCAAACATCATACCCAGAGAAGAGACTAAATGTTTCTGTGGAGCAGAGGGAAACAAGGGTGGTTCTTGAATTTGCCTTACTTGGCCCTAAGGCCTTGGTTTTAGAAGGGTCTGAGCAGTGTGCAACACCAGAGACAAGTCACTGTACAAATGAAAGAACTCTAGCTTTATAGGTTTATAAGCACTAACTCCCATATAGGACATTACACTTTGTTTTATTTGGCACCTTTCTTAATTAATTTTGTATGTTCACTCTTAGTAGACCCTCATCCTCATCCTTGTCTTTTTCCCCCCCACACCAAGCAGATTTTAACTGTCAGATAAAAAACAGGAGAAAAATCCATACACATTCAAAATATGGTACACAAATATGTGATCAATAACCAGAACAAGTCACATCACCTGACTTGAAAAATTCAGTGTCTGCATTATAAGAAATTTAGACTTCAAATTAAAAAATGTACCTTTGGGAAAGTAACTGGAGTCTAGATTTTCCCCTTTTTCTCTAACTAACTTTCCATTGGTATTTCCATTGATATTTCAGGAAAAGTGAATATTATTTAAAATATACATTATAATATCAAACAGAATATCCTCAGGCTAAAGCTATTTAGCTTTAAGTTTTGCCATTCTCATGTACCAATCAAGACATGCAGCATTCAGCTTTATCTTCACTTCTGATTCCTTTAAGTTTCGCTTTGCAGAACAATGAAGATGCCTTAGTCTGATAATCTTTATTATGTTCACAAGGTGGAAATTTCTGATTCCTGATATATTGCAGATCTAGTAAACTGTTGATTGACGTGGCAACCCAAAGAAAAGTTTTTATCTATTTCTACAGAAAAAAAAAAAAAAAACAGACAGTACCAGGCTGGTACTTATTTATATGGTCATTTATAACGCATCAGTGTTAACCAAATAGTTGTGTGTAGTCCTTATATATGTAAATATATCAAATTAATATGAACTTATTATTTGCTTTGTCTATTGAGCATTATACAATGAGATGAGAACTTCATTTGAGAGACAATCCTCATAATTACTAACAATGTAAGTCTATAGTGATCTCTGAACAAGGTTGTTTCCAGGATTTTTCACAGTTCCTTTCAACTTTCCAGTGTACTAAATTGTAGGCCATCTACATTTTTACCTCTGTGAACTTTTAGTTCTAATGCTAAAGTTTTGAAATGAAACCAAGCTACATGAATTACTCAGGAGACAGGTAAACCAGGGATTTATTATAAGGCATAATTGTATTCTGGTTTTTTCCCTCTGCCTTTTGAAATGATTCAAACAATTTGATTTGGTATTTTTCATTTATGCTAAAGAGTAAATTGGTATTTCTCATAGAGCTCTATTTTATAATCATAACATCACATTTCCAAAAGAGTCTTTGAGTAGCTTTCTTTCTTCTTTTTTTTTTTTCCATATGGACATTTCTTCATATATGATGACTTTTACTTGAGGTTTTATTGTCTAGTCATTCCCTTTTTAAGTATTTCACCTTTAGTTTTATTTATTTGTTCTTGACCGTTCTGTTCTGAAAAAAGTAATTTTAGTAGAAAACATCATCATTCTATTCCTCACCCTGTTTTCCATGTGTTAAGCAGAAAAAATCCAAGTGAAAATTACCCAGTGGCCCTTCTCCACTCCTACACTTTTCTTCCCTACCTCGTAATCAATTATTTATCTGTGCAGTGACATTCATTTTATAAGAGGGCTGTTTAGTTCCTTTCAAAATCTTTCCTGAGTGAGTTGTGAAGGCATTTTAGAAAACCGGGTAGATTATGTGAAATGGATGATCTCTGTTCCCACAGCTGTTGGTCCATTCAAAGAATTTTAGTAGGTCTGTAAGCATGACTTCCTTTTATGAAAGTCATGTTATTCCCACTATTGTCATTTTCATAACACCTCTTAAAGATATTGATCCAGTTGCTGTATTTTGCTCAAACCCAAATCTAGGGTATCATTTTATCTCTTTAACCTAAATTTTTCCTAAAAATGTTATTGCTATTACCTAGAACTTTGATCTTCTCACTATATTTATTATATTTGTTCAGTCTAAATAGGGCAATTAAGGTTTTTTCTTTTATTATTGAAGATTCTTTGATCTGCCTACAGTAAAAATTGTTGCTCTTTTCACATGACCAGTAAAGAAGAGTCAGTATTGGACTCTTTCCATTCAAGCTCAGAATTTCAGTCCATGTAGATTCTGAGTTGATAAATCTTTAGTCTGTTCACTGGATTTGATTCTAATCTCTGTTTTAAAATGTATTAATGTATTTCTAATCTCTATTTAGTTTAACTCATTAGCCCTTATGTATATCTTTAAGCAAGGTGTTTGTTCAGATCACCAGGTTGAAAGCTTAGTGAGGAAGTAAAAAAACAGTGATCATGAAGATTATTGCTGCTACCATCTTTATTATAAACAATTTGTCCTAGAGAATTATAAAACAAACATTCTTTAACATACAACCCCCTCTCTTTGTTCTTCTCCAGTAGCACTTAACACCTAATTAAAAGCAAGTCTTGAAGTAAAGGTGGGCTTACTTTGTTGATGCAGCTGTGCTGTTAAGAATATGACACTGATGGACCCAAAATTAAATTTGTGATCTAGTGATGATTTTTCAGAGCATTCAGCCAGCTAACATCCTAGATTACAGTGCACAATTCCAGTACTTTCTTACATATTTACACTTTACCCAGTGGGTGATAAGTACAAGATTTGTAAGCACTCCCTGAAGCAAATTTTCCCATTTTCAGCAGAGATGTTGTCATCAGTGAGCCACAGAGTCATCTTCTCTGTTGTTTGTTTCTCTTCCTTTGCTGTGCTTTGAAATGATTGGGGCTGCTCTTCTTATGCATGATACCATAATCTGTGTTGTCTTTATACAGTAATTTTGCTCTGAATACATTTTCTAAACAGGGCCCTGTGGGGGACTTATCTAAGTGCAAGTCTGTTTTGTGCATTTTGAATGATTTTACTTATACCTAATATGCTCAAAACAGCCAAAGTAACATTGTCTTCAATATATCCAGTAGTGCAGCTTTAGTTGCTTAGATAATTGACACAAATTGAGGCAGCAATGGTTTTTAAAGCACCTAAGTTTTCAGTTGGAGATTCTGTGTTTGTTTGTTAGTTTTCCCTTTGGACATTGTCTAAACTCCCTATTAATATCTGTTGGAAGTTTTTCCCATCATCATCAATAAAATTCAAGTTTAGGATCCAATTTTCTATTGTATTTTTGAAAACCTAACTTACTGTTCTTCAATTACCCATTTAGAAAATGAATGCACCATATGAATACACAGATTCGTTGCATCTCTTTGTTTACTACCAGACTATAAAGCAAATAATAATTATGTCATTTGGTTTTTTTTGCACAATATAATATAATACTTTTTGAGAGTTCAGAAGTTTTAATGCATTGATTTTTCTGTTTAGAAAACAAGAATTATATTAAAAAAAAAACATGTTCTATTAGTTCTGTCATAGAGGGACAAAACTGTCATAATGTGATTGTGAGGTGGACTTTTCCTTGTACTTCACCAACGATGGCATAGAAAGAGTCGGTGTTGCCAATTTTGGCACACTCGATCCCGTCCAGTATCTATGACAGACATCCTTCATATTCTTCTGTACACAGATTTCTAGAGTTCTCTTCTGATCTTCCTTTAATTTAAAACTTTATTCATACTCATAGACTGAATGGTCTGATGATAATGTGTTGATCTTCATCAAATTCATTGTCTCTCACATGACAATCTCTGCAGAAGAAATTGCTTCAGAAAATGTTTTTAGATGGTACTGATTTTCTTCATGTATCTCTCCCCTTGGGTGATCAAACATTATAGATGCTGTGAATTAATTGGGTACTCTGTTTTGTGTACAGCCACTGCGATACTGCAGTATTATGTTAATATTATTTTTTCTTGGTCACAGCATGAATGGAAAAATCCCAGTTATTTTTAAAAGCCTCAGGAAAAGGGAGTAGCCATTAAAACTTGTTAGATATGATGAACCATGAGTACTTACCAAGGTAATGGTCGAAGGTGAGGAAAGTTAGAGAGGGACTTTAAAGGAGTTTATTCCATGTCAAAGGTGCTTAGTCTTTAGATTTTGATTTTAGCTAAATATTTCTATACTTTGAAAAATGTGGGCAATAGTAATATGAGGAACAAAATGGCAGTAATGATGATAAAGTCAGCTCTCGGTGAGCTGGGTTCTTTGCAAGCCTTCATCTAGCATACATATATTCTGTGCTATGTAGTGCTGTATTAAAATTACACATCCTTATTTTTGAATGAGTTTCTACCTGTAACTTCAGTAGCAGGAAGACACAGTCATGGCAACTGTCTTGCTCACCACCACTGCTGGGGCAGGTCAATGTGACAATGTGTGTGTCCTTGGACATAATTTTACTTCTTTACACTAGAAATACAGCTTATGAACATTACTACAAATCATAATCTGTTCTGTTGGTTCTCTCCTCTTTTGCCTTCTTGCACTTCCTCCTCACCCCAGTGATGAAGGTTGGAATAGGCCTCTGCACATGAAAGATGATAAGCAATGAACCTCCTGCAGACATTATCTTTACCCTTCCAAAATGAGGATTTGCTGGCATTCATACCTGGTCTTTGGTTCAGCTCTGTCCTACATTTAATGGAATCTTCTTCAGCTGATCGCTTACCTTTAAATCTTGTAGCTTTCCCTCAGAATGTCAAGTTACATACTGTGACCTCCTAAGGGCAAAGTTTCTCCAAACATTTACAGAGACGTAGACATCTAGATGTGCATACTCTTGTGCTTTCCAGACTAATGGTGGACCAAACAAATCCCCAGAGTACCTCAAATTACAATATAAATGTGGAAGGTAGAAAATATCCACATCAAGATGGAACAGAATCCTTCTGTTTTATTTTTTTTATCATCCTCTAGGATTTCCATAATGAATTATCACCCTCATGTCCCAAACGTTTCTCAAGTTGTTCAAAATAAAAGGTACATTTTGGTGCCTTTTAACATTCATTGAGCTACAGTGCATCATTTAAAGGTCTCAGGGTTTAAAACAGCTTTCTGCATTTCCACATGACTCACACCATTCTATGAATAGTTTTGACACATTATGATAAAATGCAGAAAAGAAATAAATTCTGAAAAAAATATGTATGATTGAGTCTGAGTACAATCATATTAAGAACAAAAATGAACAGGAATATATTAACATCCTTACTTGGAGGAAATCCTCATTGCTAGTTATTTTTCAAGAGGATATTCTGCTATGTATTTGAGAAGAAAAAGGTAAAATTATAGGATCTTTTGCAATAATTTCCTCTCTGTACATTCAAGAACCACATAGAAAATTGCTTAAAGCTACATAGAAAAATGCTTAAATGCTTTAATGTTTTCTAAATCTGTATCAAAATTAGAACCTCTTTCACATGTGCAATCCATCTGCCTTTGCTCTAAAGAGACAACAATTATACACAACACTCTATGCACTTTTTCCAGATCTTGCTTGCCTGGAATGAAAGGGATTTTCAACGTCGTAACATCAGTAGGGGCTCAGAGTAGCAATTTCAAGTTCTGTGTAGGGCTTAAGTTTTTCTAAGTAGATGCAATTTCATGTAATTCCAAATACATGAGGGAAATTTTTACTTATTTCCTCCCTTTTATTCTGTTTAACAAATGCTGAACTGAAGGAGACATCTTGTACTTACTAGGCATCATAGCATTTGAACGTAGCAAGAGATAGGCACTATTAATTTGTTTGGGCTTTTTTTCCTCCTGGTTTTCTGATTGACCTCAGAATACTTTTTGATAGAGAAATAATTAAGATCCTTAGGTTTGCAAAAAATTTGGCTCTTTTTTTTTTGTTTGTTTTGACTCCTCAGAACTAACAATTCTCTATGCTTCCCTATTCATTTGTTCTTTATGAGTTGATTGTAACAGTTCCTCTCAAGCATCTCCGAGTTTCTTGTTAGTTAAAATAAGATGGATCACCACTATTTCTCAAAATTTTGAATACTCTTTTCTCTTGCTTCTTTTTAATTTTAGTAAGACAAAATGCTTATAGATAATTTTGGGGGTTTTTAACTTCTCTCTTTCTTCTCTGATCACTATTCCATATAAAAATAAAGAAATAAATACAACCTAAATTAAGGCTACATAGCCTTGATTCTTTTAAGTTCTAATTTGTAGAAATTATATAATTATGGGTAACTGTCTAAGATCTGAAGCTGACTGGAGTGATGACAGCTTTTTAAAGAATATATTCCTAGTAAATGCCCAAAAATCTGCATTCTGGCGCATAAAACAGAGTGGTTAAACACAATCATATAGGAGGTTTTCGGTCAACAAGAATTAATCACACATGCCAGGACACCTGCCAATGTGAGGAAGACTCCGTGACAAGGAAGATGAAAAGGGGGCCCTGGCGGCCCTTCCCCACATTCTTCTACTGAAAAATGGGACACAAGATGGTAATTTTGCCCCATGAAAGAACAAGAAGAAACCTGAAGACACCCATGATGCAATGGGGGGGCAGGGTAAATTTTTAGGTGGAGCCTTTTGAAAGTTATCCCGTATGTATACTCCAAAAGATTGTAACATGGTGAATATTTCCCTATGTTTCCAGCTAGATGAGTAAAAGGAATGTCCCATTCAATGACTCTCTGTCATTGGGTTTGATTCTTTGTTTCATCTTGAACACTTCCAGGGATGGAGCATCCACAGCTTCTCTGGGCAACATGTTCCCATGTCTCACTACTCTTTGAGTATAGATTTACCTCCAAACATCTACTTTAATTCTCCCCTCTTTTAGCTTAAAACCGTCTCCCCTCGACCCTTCAAATCCATACCTCTTCAATTAAGAGATAAGGATGTTGTGTGAGACCCTTCCAATGACTCACAGAAGTCCAGGTAAATGACTTTGGTCAGAATTCCCTTGTTGACTGTTGCAGTCACTCCATCTTAGAAAGCCATTTGATTGGTCAGGCATGATTTGTCCATAGTGGAGCTGTGCTGGCTGTCTGGGACCACATCCTTGCCTTGCATGTGCATTAACACTTTTTTCATGAAGATCTTCTCTGTGATCTTTCCAGGCACAAAAGTGAGGCTCCCCAACTTGTAGCATCCCACGTCTTCCTTCTCCCCTTTTTAAAAACATGATTGATGTTTCCACTGTGACTTTTCAAATATGATGGAGAGTGCCTTGGCAACAACAACAATTTTCCTTAGGCCCCTGGGATGCTTCTCATCAGTCCCCTTAGACTTGTGACTATTTGATTTCATCAGGTGGTCTAGGACCTGGACTTTGCTCACAGTGGGAGGCACTTCACTCCTCCAATCCCCATGTAGATGCTAAAAGAAGAATGCAAAGGTATTATTAGTATGTATGAGGGACTACTTTCTATTAAAAAAGTTAGGAGAATGAACCAGTGAGTTATTTGTTCATAAGATGCTTTTGTACAGCCTCTAAAGTATTTGTCAGTTCTATTTTATTTGTTGTTAGTTATTGCCATGGTGTTTCATCTTCAGCAGCACAAGAAAACCCAGTCTTTAATTTCTGGCTATTTGCTTCCATTCCTCTTCAACAAGAGGTTGCATTTCACCCTCTGATCTACTAAAAATGGTGGGAAAATCTCTTCCTTCACGGGTCTTAGACTTCTCTCTGTCTTTGCTGCTGTTCACTTTTGTCATCTTTTGCTTGTTTCCTTTTCACCTTTAGAGATTTCAAAATCTTTTTAACTATGTCAATATTATACAGAAAAGTTTTGTCCATAAAAATTAGTTAAAAAATTGACCAAGCTTAACCTTGTCATGACTTATGTACATGTTAGTTCAGATATCAATAGCAGTGCAACTGCATCTGTAACATAGTATAGACATAAAAATGTACCAAAAACTCTCATGAAATACTCTAGTGGTTGACTCAAATTGAACGCCGTGGTTTCAGCTGGACTGTTATTAATATTTAATATGATAAAGTTAGTTTCTATATTAATAATTCATATTAACAAAAGCTAGCAAGTGTAGTTCAGAGATTCTATAGTTTGGTTCAGATAGTGTAGTTAAACAGATTAAAACTGAAGATTAATTCTAAATTTGATGCTCATATGCAAAGTTGGAAGTTGCTCTCAACTGTTTTAGAAATACTGGGATAACTGAGACATGTATCACTTGTGCGACATTTTGACTTTCTCTTCTGTTTTTCCAGATGAATTCTCAAGAAAAAAAATTCAAGAATTTTCTTAGGAAAATTCTCTAAGAATAAGTTTGTCCCACATATTGAAGAGCAAAAGAACAATGAATCATGAATGCACTGTAACTGAAAAGATTCCAGGGAGAAATTGTGACAGAAAAAGAGAAGTGGGAAATTATCCTGAGATTTCAAAAGTCATTTTAGACTGTAGGAATTGATTCTTCTTCAGAGCCTTTCTCCTTGAACTCATTAACTAGGAAGAAAGTGAACTATGGGTCTTGCGAGTGATTTTATAAAATTGTAGTGGATATGAACAAAATATCCCACAACAAAACAGACTGCTTTTCAAAAAGATGTGTGAAGCTTTCTGTATTCTAAATCTAAATTAGTCACAGTCTTGAGAACACTATAATGGTTACTAGAGACTAGTATCAGAGGTAGAATGGTACATTAATATAATAAAACCTTCTGATTAGCTTAAATTATAATAACACTACATAAAATTATTTATTTATATGCTGTAGTTTTTGAGATGAAGTATCTTTTTCTTGCTTTAATTGCCCTGTATATCACATTTTATAACTAAGTGACTGAGTGATTAGTTTTTCTGTTCAGAGAGACATTATTGTACCTTGGCTATTGCTTAGAAAAATACTTTTGCTTTTTAGTTTAAAGTAGAACAATTTTTAGTTCTTTCTGTATAATTTATGACTAATAGAATATCTTATAACAAAGGTTGTGATAACAGGTCTTATCTATACTGTCATACAAATGTAACTAGAAATATGTCAGGGAAATTAGGGCTACTCTTGGTGAAACTGAAGGACTGTGGTTGGAAAAGAAAAATGCATGAGGAAACCAGCAATGGTTTTGCCACAAAGTTTGACATTTCCTTGCCATAAGAGCAGTGACAGTCTGGAGTATCTTTCCAATAGGAAAAATAGTAATAGGAAGACTGGATAGCTTTAAAATGTGAGCTTAAATGGAAGTCAATTAGTTTCCCAGAGTGATTTTATAAATCAGTCTTGCTGGAGGAGATTTCAAAGACTCAGGAGCCCTGGAATACTGAAACTTCATTTTCTAAGTGAGCTATCTATCTAATTACTCTCTTTTTAACAGAGATTTTTTATTAGAGCAGTAGTAATATGGGGAGTGAACAACTCCACAGAAAGGCAAATACTGTTTAAACATTTGGGAGATAGAAATGAGAAAATGTAACAAAGTTATTTTGTAATCTCAATTTTGCAGCTTACTTTATCTAAATTCTGTTAATAATTCTGTTTTCAGTTACCCTGAATGGTATCACTATTACTTTGATAACAATGATTGGCAGTTCTAACAAAAAAGCTGAGATACATGCTTAATGAGACTGAACTTTTTTCCTTCTCTGGAGGTAGTCCCCTTCAGGTCAGGACTGAGACAAACTGATGGGATAGTCTAAGGGAGCTTACATTAATGCTTGTAATACAATATTCATTTTCTGGATTTGCTAGTACAGAAGTTATTTTCCCAGGCTGTCAGTCTGGCAAGCCTCATTGGTACTAAAGATTTTCTACTATGTATAGGAAAAAAACAAAAACCTTTGTTTTCACTTACCTTCTAGATTACCTTCTAGATATTATAAGACAGCGAGGTAAATACTAAGGAGAAGAATGTCCTTTCAAAACATTCTACCTTTTTGGTTTTTCTCAAACTTAAAAAACACTTCTGAAAGGTATATGATTCCACATTTTTAGCTATTTGGCATTCAGAAAACTGAAAGTCTTCAGAAGGACATCACAGTTTAACCTTTGCATATGGCTATGAAACACTTAATGCAGTGACTAGATCGCTAATTACTTCCTGTTGTACTTGATGATAAGATTAAAAATGCAGTCTCATCTCAGTCCATCACAAAAATCTTATAATGATGATTACAGCTAGAACTGATAAGAGACTCCTAAAATCTTGCCCTGTTCCTTCTTGCTGTCAGTCCTGTAACTGCCTTCAGGCAGAACTCTTAGACATACAAACAATTTATTCTCTCATTAATTATTGGACACAAGCCAGCGATCTGGGATGATATTATTTATCTACCCAGTCCTGACCTATAATTCCCACAATTGGTACCTTCTAGGTCTTTAGGATCTCAGTGATATCTTCCTCTCACACAGCTTTTACAGTCTAAGAATTGGTTTCATGCATTTTATGAAGCATTCTTGAGTCATTGCATGCTTTACTCAATTGAAGTGTCTTCAGTACAAGCTTACTCCATGCAAATGTTTTGAAACTGTTCATTGTACATTTAAGTGGTTGAGAACAGTTCCACCAAAAAAATATTTTGAAAAAGTAATTAAATAGACTAATTCTAATTCAGTTTTGTCTTTAGCATGTATGGTTCAATCCCTGAAATATCTACAGTAGAGAGACTGAGATCACAGATAAAAATCAATCCTCATGTCATAATTTCTCCATATTAACTTTATTGACCCAGAACTGCCTAAGAAGTGGTGAGGAGCCACATCTGGTAAAAGCCTAAGAAGTTTGAGGACACTAGTGGCAGCCAAAATTGGGAAAGTAGGAGAAGTATTTCACTGCTCTGAGGCTCATGTAACAGTATGAAGTGGGTTGGCTGATGTTGTCCTAAATAATTCTAGCAAACTTCTACTATTCTTAGTACCAAGAGCACTGCAGAAGGCAAAACACTAGAGTAGATTTACCTAGTGTGAACTGGCAGTGAATTTTCAACAGAGAATTAGTGTAAGTATCTGTAGGAGAACAGCAGGACGACGGAGAAGAAATCTTCCTAGAATGGATGAAGCTGTCAGCATAACAGTGCTGGGAAGAAGATTACTGATTAGTTCCCATGTTTTAATAGTTAGAAGCTAATTGTATTAGACAGACCACAGAGCTTTGTATTTGTACAGTAGTTGTCTTTATTGAATGTTCCCTCTGACTTTCCCTGGTTACTTTGTACTTAGTGGTCATTTTCCCCCCAAGGTTACCCCTACTCCCTAATTCCTGCATAATAATGTACCTCCCTGTATAGTAATATTCCACCCCTAATTATCCTTATTTGTCACGGTTCTGCCCCTTTTCTAGCAGCTTCCTAACCGAACCTATAAATGTCTCATGCACCCCCCTAATAAATGTTTTCACTCCGCAACC
Organism: Anabacerthia variegaticeps; assembly: GCA_035583185.1. Lineage (NCBI taxonomy): Eukaryota > Metazoa > Chordata > Aves > Passeriformes > Furnariidae > Anabacerthia > Anabacerthia variegaticeps. The sequence continues at coordinate 74,146,180 of JAWWEW010000078.1, read as the reverse complement.
CCTACCCTGAGTGGGAACCGTTCCTTTTACCCCGGCGAACCGTGTCAAGTATCCTCAAGGTAAACACTGATAGTCACAGGTACCTGCTGGCAGCTTAACTGGCTTCATCTTTTCTATTTTCCTATTGTAGCTGTGACCAGACAAGAGAGGAATGAAACATAGAATTTGTGTATCCATGTTGACTTGCAGGGAGAAATATCCTTCCCAATCTAAGTAGGTACCTTGCTAAATTGGAGTATTTGGTATCTGACTGTTATCTTTTCATCTCACCTGCTGACAAATCTTTTCTCCTTCCATCACAGACAAATAGTACAAGTGTACTAGAAAGGTCTCAAATTCATCTTGTTTGCTATTACTCTTTCTGTGAGGCATCTTTATGTATATTTTGCTTTCTAACAAAACTTCATAATGCATAACAATCCAGTGACAGTGGATGAAATCATTCAGTGCTAGTATGTGCCATAATCATTCATATGCAAGAATGTTTTAATGCACAAGAAACACCATTCATACAAATTGCCTCTGCTAAGAAGAATGGTGCTATTCATTAGCTTCAGCATATAATAAATATTTGATTGGGCTCTTGGAATGTAATTGGCTTATTGTGTCCTTCCTTCCTTCCTTCCTTCCTTCCTTCCTCCCTTCCTCCCTCTCTCCCTTCCTTCCTCCCTCCCTCCCTCCCTTCCTTCCTTCCTTCCTTTCTTCCTTCCTTCCTTCCTTCCTCCCTCCCTCCCTCTCTCCCTCCCTCCCTCTCTCCCTCCATCCCTCGTGCCTTCCCGCCTTCCCTCCTTCCCGCCTTTCCTCCTTCCCTCCTTCCTTCCTCTCTTTTTTTTTCCTCCTTTTCTCCCTTTCTTCCTTTCTTTCCCCCTCTCTTTTTGCTTATGATCTGTGGGATATGTAGTTGTAAAAGCAAAACTTCTTAGGGCTGACTGTGTCAGATTCCTCATTTTCCATCTGATTCCACTGGGGAGAGAAAAGAATAAAACAGTCCTGTAAGAAAGCAGTAGCCTCATTGTAGCTTTCCACTGTAAATATTCTTTCCATTACTCTATTATGGATTCAATGAACTTTCTGCTTTTATCTGAAAATTACAAGGTTTTACACTGCCCTTATTTCTGGTATAATGTCCTAGACAGTCTGTGATTTCATTATACCAAATATTTGAACAGAGTCAGTACAGTTCAAAGTATGATCTGGGGCCCAAAGAAACAGTGGAGATTGTTAGATTTTCATAAAACCATGTTAGACTTTTTCATAAAACCAAGACCAGGCCAAAAAAAGAATAAAACATGATGGAAATCAGCTGAGAATATAGATCTCAGTGTCAGACACATATACTTGCATTCTGTGCTGCATCTGGATTTCCAGTTGAGCCAGTTAAATAAAATGCTTTATAAACTCAAGAATGGACTAGAATTGTCTGCTGTAGCAATGGGTCTCTGAAGAAAATTAATAAACCAGCCATAATGCCTTCAAAACTAAGGCTTTTACTGTATTGTAAAATGGATTCTTTGTCTTTTTTTTCCATGAGTCACCTTTCTTCTTCCCAAGACTCCTTGAGAAAACCCTTATCTCCCTAAATTAGTATGAAAGAATGTGCCTTGGTAGGATTATGTGACACATCCCCCCACATTGGTCCTTTGTTAACCCTTTCCCCATTGGTTGTTAACCCTCGATTTTTATTGATTGCAACCAAACTCCCTTAAAGCCCTTTAAATACCACTGGCCATGTGAATTAACTCTCTCTGCTTTCCCCTTCTGGGGTCTGTGTGTATCTCTTTCCTGGGACATCTCAGGGACCACGTGGCCGGGAGGAAATGGGAAGGGGGAGCATTCCACCATGCTCTGATGCTTCTCAATGGAGGTATTCACACTTACTTTTCCAATTGTGGTTCCTACTGACCCACAAAGATTTCCTTTAAACTTATCACTATATCATGTCCTGAAAATCAGTGAGTCAGCAAAGCAGAGATATCCTTAAAGATATTATGAGGCCCCATGAATATTTGAATGTCTCTATGAGCACTGAACAACAAAATTGGTCTATCAGAGCTGATTTCACCTTGGCCCTACTTCCTTTATCTATTCTGTTCTTAGCTCGTCGCAGTTCTGATAATTCTCCACCTCTTCTCTACCTTGCCCTGCCTCCTCCCATGCCTCCTCCATCCCCCTTTATTTTCCTCACTTCTTGAAAAGACATTTAGATATTTTCATATTTTCCATATTTCCTGACTCTCTTTCACCCACCCATCTTTGATGACGTAAAAGAAATTAAAGTTTATGGTTTTTTGAGTCAATATTGAGTCATTTTTATACATACTGTATGGTATTTTCCATGCATGTCTAGGTGCCAGCTCCCCATATGTGACAGGAGGTGCTCACATATTAAAAATCTCATCTATCCTGCTGACCAGCTTTGCATGCTGTATCTGTTACTGCTGAGCTTACTACTTTGTCTTTGTAGGCCATTATTCTGTTTGATTTCTGTTGCTAAGAACTGGCTGTAGCAATCAAGCTGTTTATGAATTTGTGCTTTAAAAGGGACTCAGAACTCTTAAAAGTCTTTATTGCTTTAATCCTCCTGTGTAATATCATTCAGGTACCCTCATAATAGTGAGGATTATGGGATCTAATGATAACTGTATGTCTATGAATCTCAGTCTTGATATATGTCGTAGCTGAGCTGCACTGCATAATGTCTAAGCATTCAGCTCCTGCTATGCTCAACATCTGAGCCACAAGAGAAGTCTTCCCATAATTCATATTGCTATTGTTGTCATTCTTGATATTAAAACTTGATTATTTTAACACTCAGGTAATGATTTCTTTTCATTATACTGCTGCTCAAAATACAGTTTCTGCCATCATGGAGTTTATATTTTTAAATCAAATAAGGGTTTCTTTCTCATTTGCTGATTCTGGTATAATTGAGTAGTATATTTGCCTTTGGATGTTTTACTGCAAGAGTGTGGCAGGTAGTCAAGTGTGCCATTTAGGAACATTAAATAATTCACTCCTCCAAAATTTTATCTAACAGCAGTCATTTTGAGACCCATTAGAATGGGCTTCATCAATAAATAAATAACACATCAACCATGTTTGCTATTATGCCAAAGTAGCAATGTTATATTTTGAAATGTTCAGATATATCTGCTTTCTGAATTTCGTACATCAGAGACCTTTATGCTTCTCCATAATAGACACTAATTTATTAAATTCCATAAAAACAGAGTACTTTACCTCTGTTTTGTCATTGCAGACCCTTTCTTGACTGCTGGAACTATTTAGTTGCCGTTTCTAAATAGCCTAATCTTAATGATTAAAATCATTAGTGGGGGAAAAAAAAAATCTAATAATTGTGGAGCCCCAGGAAAAACAACCAAAACCAACTTTAGAAGATCAGCTGTTTTGATGCTTTTTCATCCAGAAAGGGTTTTCACAAGTTTTTACTCCAGTTAAAAATTTTATCCTAAATCTTTACTCAAGCAAAATTGGAGTTTTCAGCAGTCTGTCTCCTCCTCATACGCATGTCTGCACACACACTATATTAAAACTAGAGTTTCAGAAGTTGTAAAAGAGCTACACATGTTCTGAACAGGACCACAGGCTGCCTCCAGGATACGCTGTGGCATGTTCATGCCCTTGGTCAAGATTCTTGGAAAGGGAATGACAGAGTCAGGAATACAGCAGTTCCCCACCCACTGATCATTCTTTTTCTCTCTTTGTTTTCTGTCGAGGCCATGTCAGTCAGTGGGAACTGACTGACTGATCTCTTTTTTTTTTTTTTTTTTTTGCACTGGCAGAAGATCTGGTCCAGGTTGAGGTAGGGTGGCAGCTCTCCTGTAAAATATGTGGCCACTATTGCTGTGCTGAATATTTATTGCCAGAAATTTAAATGTCATCATCAGAGGGGTAAATTAAATAAATGTTTATCTACAGTTAAAAACTTGTCTTCTGCATTGTGCTTCACCTGAGGATGTCTAGGTCTAGTATTGCAAGTATTTGCAGTATGAAGCTGTACGACTCAAGGGAGTTGAATGAGCAGAAAACACTACTGAAAGTACAGTGAGAATTTGTTAGGTAAAAGGCACATGACAGGAGAAAACTTTGGTCAAAATTTCCACTTCTCTACACAATCAAAATGAAATTTACTGTCCCTTGTGATGACTAAGTTCCTCTACTTCTGTCCTTAAAAGTGGTGGCTCGTGAAAAATATAACACTCCTTAAAAAAATAAGAATAATCTTTTGGCACCTATGACAGTGAAACTTGTCTTACTGGTGTAATAAATAGACAATTGAAATGTGCTGAAAGTCCTTACTTTCCCAAATATGCTGGTAGGTTTCCAGAATCTGGTTTTGGATTTCTGGCACTCACATATTTTTGTAGATAATTGACTAACAATTTTATAAGTTTGTAATAGTATCTTTGAAGTAAAGCAATACTCTGTACATTTTAAATTGACAAGAACAAACTGGATTGTCAGAGCTTTTATTAGTCTTTCTCTTTGACAGCACATCTCATTGACTGTTAGGCAACCTCCAAAATAATTTTGTGCATGATCTGAGATGTGATAAACTATCTCTCCATGTTATTGCTGTTCTCTCTCAGCTCAGAAGGGTGGTATTAAATCAGATGGACTCTGAAAAGCAGGTTGCTCTTTAACAGCACTAACACTCTGTGTGTCAAACAGTGCAAGTCATGCAGTGTGAACTAGAGCATGACAACAAAAGGGAGTAAAAAGCATATGCAAGGCAGAAAAGATTTGTTGTTCACTCAGTAAGATCTCATGTGGCTGCTGGTGGTTTGTTTCTGTGGAGCTACTGAAGAGGGCACGAACTCTGAAGAAAAAGTCAATTACTCATCGAATGATGTTCGAAAGTACCAAATGTAGAGAGTATTCAGGCTTTTTACTGGAGAGAGCCTGATATATCTTAGCTGTAGATAGATATACATTATAACCTAAGGACTAGTCATCTCTATTGCTGTAAATCCTTGTTTCTTTTCAGAAGGCAAATTGATTGATTTCTTTAGTGGGACAAGGGAATAGCATGAGCAGAAAGGGAAGGGAGTGATCAGAATAGAATGAAATTGGTTTATCTCCTTTTATTTTTTTTTTATGGTGGTAACATTTCTTCCTAAGACTTTGCAATTTTACTCTCCACTTGTAAAAACTGGTAATAAGGCATTGCCTTCCAGATTTTCAGAAAGAAGATTTGCAAATGATCTGCACGTTACTACAATGTGCAGGATATTTTGAAATTGGCCATGCTTTACTCCTACACTGTGCCCTGTGATTAGTG
>JAWWEW010000078.1:74104367-74140778 GCA_035583185.1 Anabacerthia variegaticeps | reverse complement strand
TCTGCACGTTACTACAATGTGCAGGATATTTTGAAATTGGCCATGCTTTACTCCTACACTGTGCCCTGTGATTAGTGCTGCTTTTGCCATGGTTCTGCCATCCTTGTTGTGTTGGTAAATACTATTAGACTGACATGACATATACCAATAAATGTCATTCTGCTAATGTGGTTTATGGCAGCTTTCACAGTGATATACATTAAACCAACAATCTGCCTCACTGGTAAGTTTATCTCTTTACATATAAGCATGTTTTCCAGAATTAGCATGCATGAGCTTCTCACATCTGCAGTAGCTGAGTTTCATATAATCAAAATTTCATATTGCAGAGAGCCCATTGTACAAAGAGTATTCAAGAAGCTAAGTCTCATTCTATCTGATGGATTGGGACAGTAAATCCAGTGTTGCACTACTGAACTCACAAAAGGACCAGAAACACACAGCTTATGGTCACCAGTATTTGCTTCACTGAACCTGATCCAGCACTTCTGTAGCTGATAAGCAAACATGTGCTGTGTCACAGGTTGCCTTTGTTTTCCTTCTTGTTTAAACAACATTCACTTGTGAGAATATGATACCAATACTTCTGTTAGGAAAGTGTTTTTTTTTTTTTTATTCCAGCCGTATGATGCTAACTATTTTATCAAAAAGTCATTTTTGAAGATCCTTGCAAAATTCAATGGCACAACATTCAAATTGTAAAAAACAATTAAGGAAGAAAAAAACAAACAATAAAAGAAACAAAGAAACAGCAAAGCAAAAAACAAACCAAATCCTGCTGCACTTAGAACGGACAAACAAGTTTAAGGGCATGATTTTTTATTATTTTTTTTTTCCCAAATGCTAAAAGGCTTTTTTTTAGTCTAAAATTTTATTTTCCAAATAAAAGTCCTACAGATGCTAGGTTTAAATGAATCTGGTACAATCTACTAAAATTATTGTTACAGGTCAAACTGTTTCCTATAATGACATTATTTTTTTCACATCAAGAAATATATGACAGAAATATTGCAAATGCAGCAGCGATTTAAAATGCTAACAAAATGAAAATATAGCTATTTTTCTGGCCTGTTCTTGTTAAATTACTTTCCCTGTTTCCTTATAGAAACAGTCAAAATCAAGTTAATCTTATTTTATTATTCTTGTGGTTAAGCAAATAATTAGAAATATCATTAAAATTCTAAAACTGTCAGTAGATCTTTTAAATGCAAACCCATTTATTTTCCCAGTGTTTGTGACTGTAACATATACTGTGTTGATGTGGAAATGTACATGATTTCACAAATACTTCTGTTGCTTCTACCTCTCTCTTTCTGTCCTGATGCATTCAACAACAGGAAATCCTAAATAATCTGATACGATTTATCTAATTTAATATCATATTTGTTGAAGATGGGTCTGTATATATTTACTTTGAAGATATATCTCCTCTAAGAAGAGCTTTATCTGAATTTTCTAAAATATAAACCTTTTCTTTAAACAGTGTAGGCTATTCAACAAAATACCAGCTACTCTGATCAAGAAAAAAATTTGGGGAAAACATCTTTAAATTTCAAAACCTGGACAGAACACAGTGATCATTTACTGTAGGCAGCCTACAAGTCTGACCATAGCAAGTTATCAGCATATGAACCTTATGCTTAGATATGCATAATGTCTTTTGGGAGTTTGGCTGTGCCGTGGCTCACGGAAATGCAGCGGAACTGACCTTAAGGGTGGAGTTAGGCACCCTGAAAAGACAGCCAGTATTATGAATGGCATTCCAGACTAGCTAAGTGCTGCTCAGTGGGTACGTTTCCTCTCTTCAGGAGGCTTGGTCATCCAAAATCATCACTTTAATGCATATTTGGTATGATTTTCTTCATACAGCTAGTCACAGCTTCTAGGAGTATGTTGACAGTGTGTACACAATTAACAGTTTACTGTAATAAACAAACTTAAAAAGCCTGAGAAATTATGTGTAGAAAAATGTAACTCTGTAGTCATAAGGAACTATATATAGCACAAGGAAGAAAATTGTTCTTAAGGCATTTTGCAAGCACTCGCATAGCCATTTGACTTATACTATATCCTTAACTGATATAAAAGAAGTGTGTCAATTAAATTCCCTTTCCTGCCTGCATTTGCATTTTAGTATCTGTGTTCCTTCTTATAAAAAACCCCCAGAAATGGATGTTTAATGTATTGCAGTGTTACAGATGCATCCTTGCAGGTCACTTATATTCCTGTAGTTAAAATTCCATTACCAGATCTAATGTAATCTTCTAGTTTATACAAACGTTCACAGAAAAAAAAAAAAAATTGCAGTTTGATGTGCTGTCAATTAACATAAACTCAGTAAAATATGTAATTGAATTCACCACTTACAAGCAATTTTCCCACCTTTTGTTTTTCCAGTAATTTGTGTAGAAAAATGAGGACCGCAGGAAAGCTCCATTATTAATATTGGTGGCCCAAGAGTCTGAGCCATTTTTTTAAGGGTGAAAAACATTAGAGGAGTTGTCACACCCTGTTGTGTGATTCTGCATATGTCTGAGAAGTATAAAAGCTTCCCCCCCCCCCACCAAGGAATGCCAAATGATCAAGCAAGCAATAGGCAGTTACTGACTTTGATCACATTATTTATAAGGTCCTCTTTGTCTGCTGCTTCTCTTCATGTTTACAACCATGTCTTCATGTTTTCTAGAGTCTTTATCATACACAGATTTTATCCCAGAGAAATCACTACTACAGTGTTTGTATTTGAGGAAATCCATAGTGTAGTACTATCCTGTCATATTTAAAAATTGTTTTTATTGTTCTGAGTTCATTATTTGAAAGGTAATCGAAATACTTCATGACTTTAAAGAGAAATGTGATTTATCTTTGAATTGGAGCTAAGATAACTGTATTTTTCATACATGAACTATATATAATATATAGAGTTCATAGAATATAATCACTGCATATTAAAAATAATTCAATATGAACAGTTATCTAAGATATAGAGTAATATTTAATATGTATTTATGTAATATTTATCATATAATATTACTAAAAATACAATACATCATCATAAATGTATTTTTCTAGATCATATATAATATAGTAATATATTAGGAACACTGTATTCCCGGGGTGTTATTCATTAGAGTTTCACACAACTACCTGATTTTTTTCCAGATACTTAACATTATAGAGGAAAAAAAAAATGAAACATATGAATAGTAGTCTCTCTTTATAATAATAAAGATTTGAACAGTAATTTAGTCCAAAAAGCAATGTGCTTGACTGTGTCTCTTAAAAAGCTCTCTCAGTATTTTCGAGGAACAGAAAAATGTGAGTCAGTAGATAACTATTCAGAAGTTATATGAGGCAGCCATGTTTTCTCTTTCAGTATTTTACTACCTCTTCCACTTTTTTTAATGTTTATTATATTTTTTACTGTTCTCTGTTACATATGATTTAGTTGTGACTTTGGTGTGCTCAGCTGGCAGCTAGTGACATGTCCTAGGCACTTTCTCTTTTCATTTTTCCATCCTTTCTTTCCATTTCAGTGATGCATATATGTTTCCAGTGTCTTTCTTCTAACCTAGAAACATACAAGGATCTGTTTCTAGGGAAATGTGCCTCTCCTTTTTTTCATCCATTTCTAAGGACAGGGAATCAACCTAGAGAGTTAAACCCCAGCACAGATAGGCTTTTTCCACTCTTTTCTATATGTTAGTGTGAGACGTATGTTCTCAGCAGCTATTCTCAGCAGCTTCCTCATTTACATTGGTCTGTTCCAATAAAGCCTGAGGCTTGAAATTCCCCTACCGTTAAAAAAAAAAAAAAATTGTTGGTGTTCAGGTCTGGTGTGTTTTTGTTGTTGTTGTTGTTTTTAAAATTCCCAATAATACATACTATTTTTTTGCAAGTAAATATTTGTTTCACAGAGATTGCCCAAATGTCTGTATTCAGCAGCCTTTTAACTTACAGAACAGTAACAAAAGGAAGAAAAGCATTTCTCTAAAGCATCTTGTTTGGAAATGTTTCAAATAGGGGATTATACATTTTAAGAAAAAAAAGTGTCAGCTTCATAGCGGCAAAAAGTAAAAGACATTGATAAGAGCTGGAAGGAACCCAGGAGATGAAGAGGTACAAGGCAAGAGTGTTATTTCATATACCAAAATAACTTATTGTGGATCTTTCTTAACATTGTATTGAAACAGATTAATCTTGTCTATTTTTCAGTCTAATAGTTAAGACTATTTGTACTATGGAATGACAGAAAAGTTATTATGTGCAGTGCTGTCCATTGCATTTCCAGAAGATTCTTCTGAGCTGCCAATGCTCTTAATGATGTCTTTATCAGAGCTGAAACACTGCTGATTTCTTTGAAGTCTTTCAGACTGATAGCACTCATTACCTTTTATCTTTTCATGTGTGCTGAGCACAGGCATGGGATTTTCTGGTGCAGCGGTTTAGCCTAATAGCCAAATGCCCATCCCACTCAGTTATTCATTCCCCCTCCTCAGATGGACAGGTGCAGAAAACAGGACGAAAGAGCTCATGGGTTGAGATAAAGACAGGAAGATCACTTAGCAATTGTCAAGGGCTGAACATCCTCTACTTGGGCAAAATTGATTTAATTTATTGACAACTAAAATAGAGTTAGATGGTTCCCCTACCCTCTATTTTTTCCCCATTCTGAATCTCATTTCTTCATCCCAAATTCATCCATCTCTTTCTCCCTAAACAACACAGAGAGATTGGAAGGAACATTTGGAGTTCCTCCAACTAAATGCAACACAACTTCATCAAAAAAGGCAGCTAATGACTAAATATGACTAAATCCATATTTGGTACCTATAAGTCATAAAATGTGAGTAATATATAACATTAACAGTTCTTATTTTTGTTTTGTGGGTTATTTTTGTTTTCCTGGGATTTTTTTGGGGATAATGGTTGTATTCATGGGGTGGCTTTGGGGAGTTCAAGGTGGGCGTGCTAGTCTTCTGAGCATTCTATTTGGCATTTCCTTTCTTCTTGTATAGTCCTAGCATCATGCTGACTTCAGCAACCACACAGTACTTACGATTCCTTCAAGAGATCTGCTTTGTTTTCTGTGTAGTATCCAACTAAGACTATGTCTTCCAAACTGAATTATTAGAGGCATTTCTACCAGTACAGAAGAAAAAGAGAAGAGCAGAAAGGTAGAGAGAGAGTGAAAGAGCATGTAACTGAATGATAAATAAATAGTATAAACATCTGAATAGATGCATATCTGCACATTCTGCAGATACTCTGGACAAAAGACATCAGAAATGGGAAGCCAAAAGCTCTTGGCTTTGGTACTAAAGCATTTCTGGTGAAGCATCATCCTGTGGTTCAGCAAGAAGTTGTTGATTATTCTCAAGCCCTCTGCTTGTCAAGGACACAGCTTGCACAGTGCTGATCCTCCAGTCTCAAGCCATGCTGGGAGTGAACTTGCAGTGGTTTGAATAGGGATTTCATATCAATTTCTATGCTCTGTGATATAACAAATCTTCTGTATACAATCCCTTTCACCATGATAAATTGAGTACTGTGAAGCGAACAAGCAAGCAGACATCTGACTCTCCCACTTTTCCTCATCCAAGATAATTAATATGTCTGTAACGGGGACCATGTCAATTACATAAGGGGTAAAGAAAACAATTCTTGCCACATTTTAGTAATAGTAATTTTAATCTTTTTTTTTTGCCAAAAAATCCAGTCTGGATGTGTTCCCTTCATATAGTTTCGGAATCCCCTCTTAATGATATATTTTGTCTATTTATTTTTTACTCATCCAGAGAAGCGACATAATATCTTATCTTTCATGTTATCTCCTCAAGAAACCTAGTCCTTCATTATTCGGGGTTTCATGCTAAGTATTTGTACATTTTTCTAGACATTGAATGGATATTTTTCGGGCATGTTTCCAAATAATTTTATATAATTTTGTGACTATTCTAACTAATAGTAAGGGGAACTTTTGTTATTATCTTAAGTGTTTTCAAGGACTTTTCAATTATAGATGAATTTCCCAAGTCACTGGTATAATAATTCACCTGCATAGCATGCATCCAGACAAATAAGCACAGATTAGTTATCTTAAAGTCATCCATTTTAGAGGTCATCAAGTGTTGGGGAAATTTCCTTTAATAATTGTCTGTGACAAAGTTGCCAAAATTGTCAATGAGTATTTCTCACAACTAATTATTCCTTAAAAGTTCTACTTTAAGCTTAATTGTACTATTCCTGCTGTATGCAATAAAAAGTAATACCCACTGTAGTTTGAGGCATTTCTTCCAAAATATGTAGAAACATACAGCAATGTGTTCTCATATATAATAATGTCAAACAAAGATATGTATGTATTTTCATTCATTATAGTTTTCACAAATACAAGTGGCTACAGTTCCCTGACACAATCTCCACTTCCCTCCTAGATCAAGACTTTGGAAAAGGGAATCACAATCTTAGGTTTCATTTACCTTTACCACTGTCAAGTAACATTCTGGTGTTTCCTCTCAAAGGAGCACTCTTTTCACCTTCTTGCTGTAGGTGTCATAAATTAAAATGGGAAATATTCCTTTGAAATGGAGTAAGTAAACTGTGTTATCACAGGTTCTACATTTGAAAATAAAATTTTCAGCAAGTGTGATGAGGTTGCTGATTTATATTATTAAAGGAGAAAAGAATTATGACTGATGATCACCCTAGGGCAACCTGCATATGGGGAATTAATCATTTAAGACTACTGGAAGAAGCAAGAAAACCTTTTTTCGCTTCATCTCAGGAGGACTTCACATAGAATAGAAAGAGAGAAGCAAGGGACAAATCTCCTCAGCAGCCCTATTTTATTTTTTTTTTAACAGAATTGTCTCATTTGAAACTGATGGATCAGTTTCTCCGTTCCTTACTTTCTTCTTTTTCTTTATTTTCTTCTTTTTGAAGTATGCTAAAAAAAAAAAAAAAAAAAAAAAAAGAACCGCAGTGGTGCCTGCACCATTCTGCAGGTTTGGGCAGTGCGGCAGCTGATGTGGGGATGCTCTCCGTTCCCTTTCCCCCAGCTCCACGTGCTCCACGTGGTCCCAGAGATGTTGCAGGAATGACCACACACGCAGGCGATGGGCAGGAAAACAGAGAGAGCTTTATTCCCAGGTGATGGATTTTTATACAGGTCTGAGGGAGGGAAGTGATGTCACTCCCTGGACATGGGGGGAGTAGGGAGAGGGTTAACAACAGACAAGGGACAGGGGAGAGGGCAGGCTTTCTCACAGAAACCTGTCTGGCCAGTTTCTTGCATACTAATTGGGGCGTTTACCAATGTTTTGGGGACTCTATTTTACAATGAATAAAACCATGACTTTAAAACATTATGGTGAGCTTTATCATCTTCTGAGGCTTATTGCCACAGGGCAGAAGGAGGATTAATGCATAAAGACTCAAGAGTAGAGGCAAAGTCTTAGATGGGGAAGAAAGGGAAGTGAATAGGTCTGACATATGAAGGTAAAATTGTCTGGGACAGAGTAAATAGTCTGATTTAAAGCTGGCTGTGGTGATCATGGCACACACAACTTTCCATTTTCTTTAAGCACTTGTAACAGAATAATTTTTCCTGTAATTAGTCTTATAGCTTCCCATTTTTAATGAAAACAAATTCAGTACATAGCAGCATGGCTTTGAAGCAAGCTATAAATTGTTACCAACTCCATTTCTATACTTCGATAAATTGATATAATGAAAAAATGAGAAGTGAGACATTGATCGCCAAATGGAAATTTTTTAACTCAGTTGTCTGGAGTCTACATGTTTTGGCTCTCTCTGTTTTCAGCAGAGAGAAACCGAGCTGTTGCTGAGAGTTTGTCTTATTCTAAGCACCTTCTATACATAAGATGAAATGTTCTGGTGAAAGTTTTTTCACTGGTGTCTTTAAAGAAAGCACAGGAACAATCTGATTTAGTCTAACTTTTAATGTCTATGTGAATTGTTATGCGATCCACTCCAACTTTTTCAAGATGTCCAGGTAGACTTCAAAGTTTCTCTCCAACTGACTATTTCATTGTATAAAAACTCATTTCCATAGGAAAAAAAATCTTAGTAGCACTTCCAAAACCAACCAATTTGGAACCAATGGTTTGGAGATTTCTCTGTAAAATCTTAGAAGTCTTAATTAAATTAAAAAAAAATAAAAAAAAATTTCGTTGTTAGAAGTTATTATTCAACACCAAATTGAATGGAAATGGAGACTTGTTTTTTTTTTTTTTTCCTCAAGTGAAATAGTTAAATAGACCTTTGTCTATGAGTAGCATAATTTCATTTTGGTTTGTTTGCCCTTTTTTTTGTTGTTTTTTTTTTTAATTGTATCATATGCTATCTTTACAAAATGGAAAGGTTCATTAGACTTGAATATTTCTTTTAGAATGCACAAGAGAAGAAAGTCTAAAAAGCCCTCTTTTGTTTTTCTAGAGAAATAAAATAGTAGACTGAAATAAGTAATTCTGTTGCCTTACAAAACTACATGCAGGAATAATTCAACTTCATATCTCTGAAGTTCTAATAAATTGCATACAAAGATAATTGTCTCCCTCACATTGTAAGAATACAGATTTACTGAGTTCTTAGTAGTTGACAATCTTCTTTTCTGAGTCTGCTTTTTTAAATCAACAAGTTCTGCTTGTTGATCTTGGCATGAGATACAGTTCTTCCAGGTAGGGGAAAATGAAAGGCTTTTCTAACTTGCTTTCATTACAAAATATTTTTTTGTATTTTTTTTTTTTTTATAATTTTATATTCCTAGTATAGTTCTATTGCATTTATTTCTGAATGAAAGTGTGAAAACATAATTTGTGTGACTCAGTTTGTGATTTATAACTGTACTGGTTCACTGGAATTTTGTTTTTTCTTGTCATTAATTTTGCTTGGCTGTTGTAAGCATTCCTATTCTTACAAGGGACAGTCAGAGGCATAAAATAGGAAAATTACACCCTAAGCCACAACTCGGATAAGGTATAACAAGAATAACACTCACTCTTGGAACATAACAAAGTGAACAGTAATATATTTGCTCTGTGCGTCATATTGTCTTTTTATTTCTGTAATGTTTCTTTCCCTTTTATTGTTTTTATTCCATTTTACATAGAAGGAAATGAGAAAAAAATCTGTAGATAACAAGTTTGACTCTTCTATCAAAGCAGCAAGCAGATGTATTTTATTTTGAGTTTTAAAATCAAGTTGAAAAAGAGAGGAAATTTTCTGTGGTGATTTTTGTTGGAATGTGCATTGGAAGGGCTTTCTAGAATGATATATATTTTAGATTAAAATTTTCTATTTTCTTCTGTTGTTTTTTAACCTACTCTAGTCTCAAGTGTCTTGCACAGCTGAAGGACTACACTGAGCATACTCTAAACTGGACACACATAAAGGAATGGATACATGCTGCCTTGCCTTTTTCTTGATTTTTTTTTTCTGATCTATTTTATATTCATATCTCACTAACAATAAATTTCCCTTCTTCTGAGCACATCAGAATCTTTTTAAAATATACTGAAAAAGTGGGTATATTCTCTGACTCTGCTGCTGTAAAACCCAACCGCTGGTTTTGGAATGCTTGAGTCAACACGGATATATCACAGGAAGTTTAAGTGCGGCTTTCACTGTGATTAAAAAAATCAAAGCTTTCTGAAATGTGCTATTCCCTGTGTAAATTGTCAGACAGCAAATGGTGAGGAAGTGGCAGCACCATCTGCCATATTGGAAGCAGCATCAAATAGGGATGATAAAAAGAGTGAAAAGCAATTCCTTTGCTCATCTTACCTCAGCTCCCCAGTAGTAACTGTCGACCTGTTTTTGCTGAGTGAAGTTACTAGATCAAACAGTGGAACTACAAGAACTTGTGGAGCGAGCAGTCTTTTCTCACTTGTCTTATATTTCTGTACAAATTACTAGTCATTGTTTTTAGACTGGAATTTGGCATGGTGAAACCAGTGGGAATGGGATTCTTCTTTCCTATATGTTCTCATTAAACTTCTGTTAGTTTTATACTACTTAAGATAGGTCAGTGATCTTAAATTAATGTCAAGTGACTACAATTACCACAGATTTCCTTGGAAGCTTGCATACATGAACTACGAGGAGAAGCTGCACTAATGCATTAGAATACTGGAAGAAAGAATTCACTGAACTTGGAATTTATTATCATAAAGGAAAGTTTTCAAGGGTACAGGAAACTTCCCAGGAATAGCCTATCCAATAAGTACAGAAGAAAGTCAGGATCACATTTCAGCTGAGGCTGAAATGAGTAAATGTCAAATTTGCATTTGTATTTGGACATTTTAAATACTGTTATATTTTGTTGGGAATGTAAGGCTGTACAAATCCTAATTTTAATGTGGATAGTAGGATTTATTTGGAGGAATCTTGATTAATGCTTATGATCACAACAGGAGTAAATTTTTAAAGGAACATTTTTGGCTTCTGTATTACAGATATTACCGCCTAATTCATGCCAGAAGCCTGTTGACTGGAGAAATGATTGTGAGAGAGTGGACATAAGAAGCAAATAAATGTTGATCTCAGATTTGGTTCAAGGCTTGATATTCAAGGGAAGGCTTCTGTTGACATAAGAAATGAGAACATAGTCATTCATATGGTTTATGACGAGCAGTAGAATTTTAAGGCTGACTGACAGCCTTGATGTGAGGTTGTACATTTTAAATTTAAAACCTGTCAAGGAGAAGGTTAAGGCTTATGCTTTATTAGGAGTGAGGACAAGAGGGTACTAGAAACTATTACGTGTACAAATAGTGGGCCTGTTCCATTGAACTTGTTTTTCTTCATAACCTTTGCAGAAGTCTGACATCGTGCATTAAGGTTAAATAAAACATGCCAGCTATTCTTTTCAATGACAAACAATGTAAAAGTTGTCAGAATGGAATTAAACTGTGTGACAAAGCTCATCAGTGAGATACCATTATGTAGCAAACTTTTGAAATTCCTTGTTAATTTTTTTAAGTCACCATTGTAAGTTTTTGGTTTTGTTTTTTATTGTTTGGTTGGTTGGTTTGAGTTTTTTTGTTTTGTTTTGGTTTTTTGTTAGTTTGCTTTTAAGAGTAAAGCTTTTTTTTTCCCATTACTTGTAATTAGGCTGATGTACAGAAATAAATACGTAAAAATTGAATTCTCTACATGATGTGATTCTCACAATGGAACACTCAATGACTTAAAAATTTCCTAAAAATTCTTTTAGCAGGCACAGCACATGTAATTTTCAATGTCCATAATTCATTACTTTCTCTCTTTCTCTTTCATAGAATTAGCATTTTTCATAGATAGAATGCCAAGCAGTTGTGCTGAAAATTAAAATTCATAAGAAAAGAGAATAAAATATCTGAAGATCTTCCTTCAGGCAGCTGTCAAGTCTGAAAATCTGGCAGAAAGTATTGTACAATTCTTGCATTCAAAATAAATAAATAAAACAATGATATCTGCATTGTCATCTTTATTGATATCCAGATGAACAGACAGTATTTCAATTATAAATCCATTGCGACAACAAAAACTATTCATTTTTATTCATTAAAATAAGAAAAAAGCCTAAATAGGCTATGATGTGACACTTGGATTTTTCTATAATTGCATTTTTATTCATGAGGGACAATGCATATGCCAGATGTGCAAAATAATGGGATTTTTTTTTTCTACATTGGTTTGGAAAATTATTTCTATAAATATAATGCATGTCTATGTGTGGTTTTTTTTGTCATCTGTGTATATAAATACAAAGTGTGTGTGAGAGTATTCTAAACATGTGTCCTTGCTGTCTATTCATGTGTTTTCAAACTATTGTGATAATAAAGCCTTCTATATATTTTAGACCTTATAATACAGCTTTGAAAGCAGTCAGCTGGACAGGTGGTATACGAGTTGAAAAATTCTATTATACTATGGGAACAAGCAAACTGCTCTTCAAGTTCTTACATAGAGACATACTCTAATCACCTACTGTATTAACTCTAATCACCTACTGTATTAACTGTTCAGAAAAAGCTGTGGTAGCTACTCTTTTAGGTCTTCGTCCTTCAGCCTTCTCATAACCAGATCAGAACTTCAGGTTGCATGTCAGGTATGTAGGATGGGCAGAACAGCAATCAGTTTAAAAATCTGAGCTCACATTATCTATGTAGTGGCTAGTCTTCCTGTATACCCCACCTCTGCCCGGAGACAAACCACAAAAGAACTATAAAAAGCTGTATCATTCATGCCTTAATGGACTGTAAGGCATCAGAATAATAACGTTAAACACAGTATGCTTCCTGAGCAAATTACCTAAGCCTTTACTGGTGGAATTAGATGCTTTCACTGGCAGAGGAAGCTGCCTATAAACTGTGAATTTCTCTCCATTTTTTATAACAGATTTGTGGTTGTGACTGATTAATGGAAGAAACATTACAGCAGTATATGGCTATGTTTTCCATCACTTTTACAGGAAGAGAGGGGAAATCTGAGTGGACTCATAGCATGCCCACTTCCAACAGCATCATCCTTACCTGACTATTTGCAATACTATTTTTCAGTTGAGAAAAGATAAAATAGTTTTGTAAGGATGGTTTGTTTATTTTATTCATATATTAATTGACCTTCTGCAATCAAAAGAATATTGGACACTCAGAAACTGCAATGGGATACAAGTGAGTATGGAGGCACCTAAAATAGGGTAACAGAAGCACAGAGTATCCTGAGTTAGAAGGGACCAACAAGCCATCGAAGTCCAACTTCTGGCTTTGCATAAGACAGCCCCAAGTATCACACCATTTGCCTGACAGCATTGTCCAGACACTCCTCGAACTCTGGCAGGCTTGATGCTGTGATCATTTCCCTGGGGAGCCCATTTTAGTGCCCAATCACCCTCTGGGTGAAGAACTTTTTCCTAATATTTAGCATAAATGTTCCCTGACATGGCTTCGTGCCATTCGCTTGGATGCTTTCACATAACTTCAGGGCAAACATAGGACTTTGACTTGCTTTATTCAAAATCTGTGTTTAAGCATTTTTAATGCTTAAAATTTGTTAGATTTTAATCAAGTAGTAAGTATGAAAATATTCTGAAATCTGTTTTAAGAGCATTTGGGAAAAAGTAAAGATATATTTACTTTTGAGAACTCTTTCAACTCAATCAACTTTGATTTCATTTTATGCATTCATTTACAGTTTATTGTGCAAATATGTGTCCCCCACAAATCTGCTCTATCACTCCCCTGCTAAACTGAACAGGGTAGAGAAAAATATAATGAAGAGTTCACAGGCTGACATAAGGTCCAGGAGAGACCACTCACCAAATACTGTCATGGGCAAAAATGATTTGAATTGGGAATATTAATTGAATTTATTACTAACAAAATCAGAGTAGAATAATGAGAAGTAAAATAAATTTTAGACACACCTTCCCCCCACCCCTTCCTCCTTTCCAGCTCTATATCCTCCCCCCTAATGGCACAGGAAGACAGCGGGATGGAGGTTGCTCTCAGTTCATTGCATAGTTTTCTTGCCTTTGCTCAGAGAGAAGAGTCTTTCCGCTGCTCGTGTGGGGTCTCTCCCACAGGAGACAAACTTCTCTGATGTAGGTCAGCCTTCCATGGGACGCAGTCCTTCAGGCACAGCCTGCTCCAGCATGGGCCCCCCCCACAGGGTCATGAGTCCTAAGAGAAAACTTGCCCTAGCTTGGGGTCCTCTCTCCACAGGTCTTCAGGTCCCTTCCAGGAGCCTGATCCAGCATGGGTTTCTCACAGGTTCACAACCCTCTCTCGAGCATCCATTGGCTCCAATGCGGGTCTCTTCGTCAGGCTGCAGGTGTCCCTGTGGTCCTCCATGTACTGCGGACAGACATCCTGCTTCACCATGGACTGCACCATGTGCTGAAGGGAAATTTCATCTCAGGCACCTGAAGCACCTCCTCCCCCTCCTTCTGTACTGACTTTGGTGTTGGTATGATTGCTCCTTTCACATATTCTCACTCCTCTCTTACATGGCTGCAATTATACCTGCACAATCATTTTTTGTTTCTTCTTAAATATGTTGTCACAGAGATGTTGCCACCATTTCTGATAGGCCCAGCCTTGGCCACTGGCACTCCCATCTATTCTCATGGCAAAGTCCTTCTTTGGCCTTAACAGTGTTTGAGACAGGAAACTTTGGTCTTTAACTCCCTCTGGCTTTTTTGGGTTTTTTTCCTCATTCCCCCCACTCTGTCTCTTCCATTCAGCTGCTGAAGGAAGATCATGAACTGATTCAGTATTTAATTCTGTAGGATGACTACTGTATACTCTTTCTCACCTATTTTCTAATTGAAGAGATGTACAGATAAGGTTCAAGTTTCTTTTCTGTTTTTTTTCTTCCTATCCTCTTCTAATCCTTATAATTCATTAGGCAGTTTCTTGTATTAAACTTTCTTAAAATTTTAACACCACTCTGTTTATATGCAGTTTGTTCCATCCTCCTGGGTCACAAGCCTGCTTTGTAATTATACACATTCCTATTTTCTAGTTGTTCAAATAATAAATGCGATAATAAATAAATCTCAGTTCTTCATTTTATTGTGATATTATTAAATCTAAGCTTTTTCAGTGAGATAATCACAGAATCACAGAATATGCTAGTTGGAAGGTATCCACAAGGATCACTGAGTCCAACTCTTAGCCCTGCGTAGGACCAATCCCGAGTCACACCATGTGCCTGAGAGTCTCATTCAGAGGCCTCTTGAACTCTGTCAGCCTTGGTGCTCTGACTGTTTCCTTAGGGAGCCTGTTTCAGTGCCCAGCAACACTCTGTGTGAAGACCCTTTTGATAATATCCAACTTCACCTCCCCTGACTCCACAGGGTGCAACAAAAATACACAAGTTAAAAAAAAGAGGTGAGCCATCTCAAACTGTTTGACATGATCAATGCCTCCTGTTGTCAAGGAATATGATCTCAAAAGTTGATTTCATGTGAATAAGAGCTGAGAATAAGAGATTTCTAACCTCAGGTCAGACTGATCATGGGATATAACCTGAATTCCTATTCTTGATAGCCGTATTTTAAAGATATTCCACAAACCACATTGTCTAAGGAAACAAGATATACTGCTCCTCTGAGAAACAATTTATGATCATCATGTGCATTAACTGCTGTGTATTGAGTAGATGAAGTGGCAGATGGAGAAGGAAGGTTCTTAACTGCAGGCATACAGAATAGTTGTGGGGCATTTACGATGTCTAAAGTAGAGCCAGTATTTTCATCTGCAAATGTTTTAGAGTCCCTGAACTGTAACACCTTGTTTCACTGGAGCCTTTGCTGCCAACCTGCCTTCAGCAAGTGCACAGAATGTTATGGCAAAGCATGACTAATTGACACAGAGTAAATACCACTTGCTTGTTTTCATATCTTATATTGGAAGTTCTAGAAGCTATTATCAAGAATATCTCGGATGTGAAGGTACCTTGTTAAAGACAGGAAAAAATTACCAAGAACATATTTCCAGGTTATAAGGAAGGACAATTAGACATTTTTCTATCACTGCAAAGATCAGCATCAGTAAAAGTTGCTGAGGTAGTTTATGTTTTGCTGGCTTATTACATTATCACACCTCTCCTTGGTAGGCGTAGAGTGAAAAGAACTGGATTTTCCTTATACACTTTCTTCCATAATCTGGAAGTTTAGCTTGAGTTGCCAAGAAGTCACTGCTTTCTCTAACAGAAATTTGCAGACTCCATACTAAGGTGTTAGTAGGTAAAATAGATACTAGTCAATTTTAACTTAAAGCCTAAGAGTGGTTGCCTAGAAGCAATAAAATCCATCAGAAAGCCAGGATATGTAGCTACAAGCATCACCATGAGAAGATTTTCTGAGCAGGAAAGCTGGAGCTACCTCCATTTAGCGTTTGTTAGTTTTCAGATAATCACTTCTCCATGCATCCTTCACTTTTCTGTAATCCCCCAAACTGCCTCTTTCAAAGAGTCCAAGGAGACTATAGCCACCTCTCATCTTCTTCTTTATATTATAAGCCATTCCAGCAAGGTGTCAAACATTGGCTAACTGCTCAGTTCAAGGAGCAGCAATACTTAAAACACAGTTGTTGTTAACTAGCTTGGCAGAAAAAGTCAGGAAATTGGTTTGCAAGTAATGAAAGAATATTTTGTTTGTTTGTTTGTTTGTTTTCAAAAAAAATAACTGATGTCTTCTTTTCATCCAACCTATACATTTGACTCCACTCAGTGTGAGTTACTCAGGTTTTGCGGGTTTTTTTTCAGGTTTTTTTATCTAGAAAAAATACATTTTTCTATTTAATTGTTCTGTTGTTGTTTCATATCAAATGGAATGTTTTATGTAATTATTTAATTAAAAACCAGTCTTCAAGGGGCCCACCTTTAGGTGCTAAACATTGTATGTGAACAAAGTAATCCAAAGATCTCATTGACATGAAAGCTTATGTTTTACTATATTGTGAAACAATGCAATCATTAACTCATTATTGACTCATAACTTTAGGTAGTTGTTCACACCCAGTGTTATTAATACAGTGTCACATATCTAGTTTATTCCTCATGTTCCCTTGCCACTGTATTTATCACTTTAAGGGACTTAAACTGTTTTTTCTTCCTCTATCATCTCATCTGTCAGTGCAATAATTGTTTATTTCTCCATTGGGATTCTTTACAAATTTTCATCAAAAGAACCTTTAAATGCTTTCACCATTCAAAAATTTTTCTGTGAGTTAAAATATTTTATATGTTTGTATCAAATTAACCATATTTTGATGTCAAAGCCACAACCAACTACATGTGTTTTTTCATAGAATTTCTCAACCCTAAATAATAAAGGTTGAACTTAAAACATAAAACATGCTACATATTACCAATCCTAAATGAATAGTAAATTTTAATTTGCTAGTCTCTGATTTACTAATTGATATTCCAGCTTATCTTTTATAAAGTTAAAGAGGAAAAAAATGAAGTCACAAGGGCTTAAGGAAATTATGTTTCTAGCTTTGCTGTATCTTTTGATAATTAATGAAACAATACAAACAACATGAAATTATTTTTAAAATACCTTCTCATGGAGACAAAAATTCTTTCCATTCATTCTATCCATTCATTCATTCTAGATATTTTTGTTTTATGAAATAATCAAGACAGATAAAACAGAGTGAGCAAGGAAAAAATAAAACCACCATATTTTTTTCTATATATTCTATATAATTAAGGTTCACTATAGTTGACTTGTCTCATTCTAGATATGCTGGTCAATATAATAGATTTGATGGTGTAAAAAAGAAATAAATATGGTTACTGCATTTTTGTGTTGGTGGATCTGATCACAAGATCTCAGAGTCTTATGCCCTTTTGTTGAGTCTTATGATTCTCAGAAGAGATTGTCCAGATCACAATGTTGTTTAATGGTCATGTTACTTGAAGAAGAAAGGAAAGGTTAACATTATCACCAACAGTTTTACACATGGAATTTGAGGGATAGAATAGTTCACAAAAGAATCTTATTATGTAACCAAATTTATAAACTTTTGTGGGATCTTTTTCCATGATAGGTGATATATAAACAAGAAGTTGATTTCATCTGTTTTAATTTTAATAAAGCTGGTAGATAAAAGTGGTGGGGTTTTGTTTGTTTGGTTTTTTCTGAAAACGTTATGTATATATATTAAAAAAAAAAAGTCAGTAACCCTGTTTTGCAGAAACATGTTATTCTGCTTTGCCTCAAAGGTAATGCTTTATTATAATTCTTACTCTGGAATGCGCAGACAATTAGTCGTCAAGTTATCAAGGACTAGAAGGTGGTCATGAAGCTTCTTTTTATTGCTAGCTGTAAAAAAAATCACCTTATATTGAGATTCAGTAAAAAAAATGAGTGCAGAATAAAGACACCAGCAAACGAATATTATTTATGGTTTTTGAATAAAACCAAACTGAGTTGTGCAATTGATACAGTAGAGGGAAGGGATGCCTTACAGAGTCATGTTCACAGGCTTGAGGCCTGGGCCTGTGTGGGGAAATCTGCAGCAATAATATAGACTGGATGATGTATGAATTGAGACTTATCTGCAGAGAAAGACATGAGGATATTTGTAGATAAAAAACTAGACATGAGCTGGCAATGTATACTTGCATCCCAGAAAGCCAAATGTATTCTGGGTTGCATTAAAAAGCAAAACAAAACACAAAAAAAAAACCAAAAAAAACAAAAAGAAGAAAACCAAAAGGCTTAGAAAGCACGTTAAGGGAGGTGACTCTCCCCCTTTACTCTGCTTTCATGAGACCCCATCTGGAGTGCTGCATCCAGCTCTGGGGTTCTCAGTACAGGAAAGACCTGTTGGAATGGGTCTAGAGGAGGGCCAAAAAAATAATAATAGGAATAATAATAGGGATGGGATATGTCCTTATAAGAAAGAAAGACTCAGAGAGTTGGATAGTTCAGCCTGGAGCAGTGAAGGTTCCAGGGAGACCTCCTTGCAGCTTTTCAATACTTAATGGAGTCTGATAAGAAAGATGGAGAGAAACTTCTTACCAAAGCCTGCATTGACAGGACAAGTCACAACTGTTTTAAACTGAGGCAGGGCAGGTTAAGATTGAATATAATTAAGATTTTTTTTTTACTCTGAAAGTGGTGAGCCACTGGAAAAGATCGCCCAGAGACACTGGGGATGTTCCAGCTTTGGAAGTGTTCAGGGTCAGGTTGGATGGGGCTTTATATAACCTGATGTAGTGAAAGATGTCCCTGGCCGTGGAAAGGGGGGGTTTGGAAGTGAATGGGGAACTACATGCTCTTCAGTCTGACTTCGGTGTTGGGGAAGGTCATGTAGCAGATGATCTTGAGTGCCGTCACATGGCATATACAAAACAACCAGGTGATCAGGTCCAGTCAGCATGGGC
Organism: Anabacerthia variegaticeps; assembly: GCA_035583185.1. Lineage (NCBI taxonomy): Eukaryota > Metazoa > Chordata > Aves > Passeriformes > Furnariidae > Anabacerthia > Anabacerthia variegaticeps. The sequence goes on along the minus strand of JAWWEW010000078.1, from coordinate 74,121,866 downwards.
TTATGAGAAGCAGCTAGTGCTTGACTAACCTGGTCTTCTTCTATCACTGCATCTTTAAGGATCAAGATCACGGAATCACAGAACAGATTGAGTTGGAAAGGACCCATAAGGATCATTGAGTCCAACCTTTAGCCCTGCACAGGACCATCCCCAAGAGTCACGCCATGTGCCTAAGAGTATCATCCAAATGCTTCTTGAACTCTGGCAAGCTTGCTTCTGTGATTACTTACCTGGGGAGCCTATTCCACCATCCTATCAGCCTCTGACACAACTTCAGTCCTGTCCTCTCAAGGAAATTGTGTAAACTGCAATGAGGTCTCCCCTCAGTCTCCTCTTCTCCAGGCTGAACAGGCCAAGTGACCTCAGCCGCTCCTCATACGGCTTCTCCTCAAGACTCTTCACCATCTTTGTTGTGCTTCTCTAGATGATCTCTAGCAGCTTAATGCATTTCTTACACTGTTGTACCAAAACTACGCACAAATTCAAAGTGAGGCCACCCCAGTGCAGAGAAGAGTGGGACACTCCTCTCTCTTGACTGGCTGGTGATGCTTTGCCTAATGCCCCTCCAGGACACAGTTGGCCCTCCTGGCTGCCAGGGCACTTCTGACTCCTACTCAACTTGCCATTGACCAGAACAACCAGATCCCTTTCCATGGCACTGCTCTCCAGCCTCTCGTTCCCCAGTCTGTACAAATATCCAGGGTTGCTCCAACAACTTCCCCTTGTGGAACTTCATATGGCTTGTGACTACCCAGTCCTCTAATTTGTTGAGGTCTCTCTGCAGGGCCTCCTTGTCTTTGAAGGATCAGCTAATCTGGCCATCTAACTAGCACCACCATAGTGACCCCTCTCTGAACCAGGTAGTAGATGGCAGAAAGGCTGTGAGTGGTTTTTAGCTGGACTTTACTAAAGAGGTCTTCAAGAAAAGGAGATGGAAAGGAGACGTCCATATTAATAATTTTTCTGTACTCTTTTTGCAGGGACTATGTTATAAGCAAAAAGGAACATTTCCCTCAATACAGGATGAAATTCATAATCCAAGCCATGAGTTTTTCTTTCCTGTGCTGCCTTTCACAGCAAATATACACTCTCTTTAAAAAGAAGAAATAAGGCAGGGTGTATTATATGGGGCATGTGTATAATATGTTCCTTTACCTGTTTTCATTTTATTTCATTGCACTAGGAAGGAGAGGAATGGACTATTGCTTGCACATTAGGATCTGAATTAAGACATCATGGGTTTAATTTCTAGCTGTATCCCAGGCTCATTTTTAAGTTGCCTACTATTTCCTTTTTGTATTTATGCTGGTTTCCATTTGGTTAACTAATTAGATGCCCCAGGTCCCTCAATATGAATCTACATCAGAACAGGCATCTCATTCCCTCTCTAGGAAGGTCTCAACCAAAGTTAACTGTGCCAGCACTCAAGGAGGATGAAAGACAGCAGGATAATGTAGAGTGTGAATAGGCACTTTCTATTCAGGCTGAAGAGGTGGCCCTCTCTGTGATTTAGAAAATATTAAGACCTAAACACTGTCTTGAAAAAAATGTCTCTTGCCTGGTGAACTTCTTTTAAGAGCTATATTCTTGTGATAATGTTAAGTAAGAGGCAGGTTTATTGAACTGTGTGTTGAATTGCTCTTTGACAGGGAATTGAGTACTGTCAAGAATTTGTTGTCCTGGCAGAAAAATAAAGGAATATTTACTTCCTGCTGGCCTTACTGTTATTTTTTGGGTACACATGGCTGAGTGATAAGCCAAATATCATGTTTCACTGCTACTACTTCAAAATGATAATGCTCTCAATGGCATGTACCCACACTCCTAGATAGCCTGGCATCTTCTATTTGCCACTTGCTCAACACACATCTTCCAGTTACTTTTTTACATTTTTCAGTTTATTCCATGTTGTGCAGAAGCTTTCACTCCCAGGGAGAGTTCAACAGTATTTAACAGCTGTGAGTTTGTTTCCCTGCTGATGACAAAAAACCACAGTTCCTCCAGTCAGAGATATGTTTTGTTGACCTAAAGCAATGCTAGCAATAAGCCTAGCATGAAGTTCCATCAGGTTGTCTCAGAGCCTTTCAGAAGCCTTAGTGCTTTTGATACCAGATGGTGCAGTGGAAGGACAGATGTCACCAGTGTCAGCAAGAGTAATAAATATGTTAAATGAGACAGACCCAGTAAAAATACTGGACAGATCCAAATGATCTTGCAGTGAAAGGCACTTACAAGAAGGTTAGAGATGGACTTTTCTCAAGGGCATGTAATGACAGGACAAGATCGAATGGCCTTAAATTGAAGGAGGATAGATTTAGCTTAGATGTTAGAAAGAAATTCTTTACTGTGAGGGTGGTGAGGCACTAGAACAGGTTGTCCAGAAAAGTTGTGGACTCCCCATCTCTGTAGGTGTTTGAGGCCAGGCAGGATGTGGCTTAGAGCAACAGGATCCAGAGGAAGGTGTACTTGCCCATGGTATTGGGATTGTAACTATATAATCTTTATATAATCTTCCCATCAAGACCATTCTATGATCCTGCAACTCTATGAAAATTGTGAAGTCTTTATGGCTTTGGTAGATTCGGCTTTAAGTTGAAGAAAAATTCTTATCTGACTCCAAATCTATTGGTCAGGCTCTCCTTGAGCAGGACACTGTGAGAGGTGTTACTACCAATCTTATGGTCCAGATTTATTCATACATTATAGCATACGCATAGCATTTCCTGGTCCTTCATCCAGCCATGTTAAACACCTCATTCTTCATAAGAAGATGAGGAATGGCTCCTCTGATCCTCTCCTACTCACTTGAGTAAGTTTACATGACAATTTTAAATGTAGAACATGGGAAGAATACCTTTCCTGGTCCTTCTAGAAGCAGATAAAATGTTGAAGTGTGACAGGCAAGTACCCTTTCATTTTACATACCAGGAAGTCTGATCTGGAATGGATGAGTGAACAAAAGAAATATCACATTTCTGTCTTTGTCATTAGTTCACTTTGATAAAAAATTAAAATATCGCACTATCAAAGATCATATTTTATTTTTCTGGAAGACCATGAGTTAACAAGGAACCATTTAGTGCTTAACAGCCAAGTAGATGTAAAAAGTTTCCTAACAGTGCCAGGCTTCAGTACCCTAGTTATTGTATTGCCCAGTGCACTGGCAAAAAATAGGTAAAAATTGTACCCTCTGCTCATGAGGTAAGGGACATAGGGATAAAGAAAATGGAAAATGTCCAGGTGCTGATTTCTTTGCCTTCATTTTTACTGTAAAGTTGTACTCTCAGTCTGGCTGGGTCACGGAGCCTTGTGAGAGAGGCTTTGGGAAAGAAAGTCTCATCAGTAGGAGAAAGGACTAGAGTACCCCAACAAGTAAAACATACACCTATGGTAGCAAATGAGATGCTGGCAGAGTTCATCATGGTTGATGTGATGTTGATGAGGGGATGTTTGTGATGGCTAGTCAGAAGCAAACAACACATCCTCTTCAAGATTAGCAGAGGAAGGGCAAGGAGACTACAAGACAGGAATTTTTTACACTGTTTTTATTCAGTTCATATATTTCCTCATGCAGGACAAAATGGGTTTCCAAGTGGTGGAGGTAGGTATGTGTGTGAGAATTAACACACATACATGCATTCTCTTTTGCTCAAACACAAACTCAAGTAAATTAAGCCTTGTGTGTTCTTCTGAGAATGTACTTGTTCTAAACAAGACAAGGGATATTGTTTTATGAGTTGTATTCCCAGCATGCCTCTACTCCTCCTTTGGTAGCAGGGAAGATAGCAGGGTTGTTGCTAAGCAGCAGCTGTCACAAGAAAGCTCTGTCTAATATTGTAGTAGTGGATTAAGTGCCACTGAAGTACATCACTTCTGAAGCCTTTCTGTCTCTTATCTGTTGAAATAATTTATAGCCACAGTATTCAGCCCAATGTGTATATCCTTTTCCCCCTTTCCACCCATCCATATTGACTGTGATGTCTGGTGAGTTTAAGGTTGTCCATATTTTCTGATATTAGTATTCTGAGGAAGTTTGGTCCTAAAGCCAGGCAGGATAGTGCTGGACTAAGTCTAACTGGACTGCCTTACTATTGACCCCCAGCCCTAGCATTAATGACCCCTAGTCATAGCATTGATGGAGATACATGTTAAAAAATAACAAAGTATTAATATCTCCTTAACCCTTGTCTTCTTTTCCCATTGGCAAGCTCTTTTTCTCCCCTCAGACAGAATTGCTATGCTAACTCCCAAAATACTGGTTGCAGAAAATGCTTTTTTTCTGCTTCTGAGAAAATTATTTCAACAAATTACGTTTTCGTTTCCATTTTGGTGGGTGTGTAACAGCTGTGGTGTGGGATCGGCTCCTCTATTTTCCCCAGCCTCCCGGGATCTGGAGGGGATTGCGAAATCCCCACGTGGTCAGGAGTGAAAAGATGTAACAGTCCCAGATTGAGTGGTCATAGAAAAGCCTTTTACTTGTGTCCAGGGTATTTAAGCCCTTTGGGCGGGGTTTAGGAAGGTAGGGTGTGATTGGGTAAGGGTTCAGGGGGAGTGGTGCGGTTTGGGGGGCACAGGGGCCAATGAGGGAGCAGGAGGACCAAAACCCAGTGGGAACCCAGGAATAGGGAATGACAGGTGATACATCCAATAAGGTCGGGAGGGGGGCGGGGCTGGATACCCGGGCAAAAGGAAAGCTCTTTTCACATGTGAGCAGGGGGTTCTAGGGATTACAATCCAAACAGGGGAAAATCTGTACATAAAAGACACAGGTAATGTTGAATTATAAAGTCTCTGGTCCTTTGGAAGTTGTCAGAGTGGTGGTTTTATATCCAGGGGCTTCTTTTTCCACGATGTATAGTCTGGCTAATCCTCTGTCTCTGTTTCACATGTACTGTGGCAGAAGTCTCTCCCAGCAGCCATGGGGCTGCCTTGGTCTTTGGGCAGGAGCCCCACAGGAGGTTCAACAAGGTCAGCTGGGGCTGCTGGTGTTTTCAGGGCCATGACAGGCCCAGTTTTCAGGACATAGCTGAGTCAGTCTACTTGGATTTTCAGAACAACAGAAGTTCCGTACTTGTTTTTGTATCAGCTGCCAAAGCTCAGATTCTGGCAAGGTGGGGCGGCCAGGGCTGCCTGCCTGGCCCCAGCAGATCCCAGCGGCTCCAGTGGCCCCCCATGCAGGACATGGCTCCTGACAATTAACTGCATTGCTGACATTAGAAATTAACAGGAAATTAATGTAGAGTAACATTTTATTTCACTCTTGCAGATTGAAGAACTGAAAAAAAGAATTTGCAGATTGGCATCTCAAATGCAAGTGGGATTCAATTTAAGCAATTTTTAAAAAATAGATGTTTTTAATACTCCTCCTACTAGTAACATATCTCACTTATTCTAAAACATAGAATTCTACTTTTAAGTATAGCCTAGTTCAAAATCTTTTGCTATGAAAAAATAAATTGTACAAAGAACTGAAATGAGTATTCAAAGGCCTTGAAGCATAGCAGCTTAACCCATTTTAGAGCCAGTGGTATGCTTTCCTTGGAGAACTGCACTTTCATTTCATGTATTTCTAAATGAATCACAACTCTACCTGTAGTTTAAATCTAAGTTTCATGAGATTTATAAAAAATTACTTCACTAAAAACCTTTATTGTAACTCTAATTAAGCTGAATTTTTTAAGAGGAAGAGTGATCTCAATATCAACAAGAGGAAGTGAGGTTGAGGTAAATTACTGAGGAATTTGATAAATTTCACTATGATTAACTGCTGTGAGTCTCTAAATAAACAGATTGCACAACTGTCTTCTAAAAATTATCAGGGGGAATAAAATCTAAAAAAGCATGTTGTGATAATGTATCTCTTTCTATTCCATAACATGATTTCTTTGTCATGGTTGATCAGACTAGCAAACTGGAATTCAAAACAATAATGGTATTTTGATGGCGAGAAATGAACATTCAGTAATAATATGTTTGTTAGCACTGAGTTCCCACTTCTAGTTCACTACTCAGCATCTCAGTTTTCATAGAATCATTAAGGTTGGAAAAAAACTCCAAGATGATCCAGTCCAATATCCAACTGAATACCACCATGCCCACTAAGCAGTATTTCAAGATGCCACGTTTACTTGTTTTTTGGATGCTTCCAGAGATGGTGATTCTACCACTTCCATGGGCAGACCATTCCAATACTGAATCACTCTTTCAGTGAAGAATTTTTTCCTAATATTGAAACCTACACTTCCCCTGGCACAATCTGAGGCCATTTCCCCTTGTCCTGTTTCTAGTTGCCTGAGAGAATAGATCATCCCCGCCTAACCACAGCCTCTTTTCAGGTAGTTCTACAGTGTGAGAACAACTTCCCTCAGCCTCCTTTTCTCCAGACTAAACACCCCCAGCTTCCTCAGCCACTCCTCACTTGTGCTCCAGACCTTTCATCAGCTCCATTGTCCTTCTCTAGACGTGTTCCAGCACTTCAGTGTTTTTCTTGTAGTGAGAGGCCTGAACTTCACACAGGATTAAATGTGTGGCCTCACCAGTGCCACATACAGATGATCACTGCCCTGGTCCTTTTGGCCGCAGTATTTCTGAAACAGGCCATGATGCCACTGGCCTTCTTGGCCACCTGGGCACACTGACGGCTCATGTTCAGCTGGCTGTTGACCAGCACTCTCAGCTCCTTTTCTTCTGGGCAGCTTTGCAACCACTCTGCCACAGCCTGCAGGGTTGCATGGGGTTGTTGTGACCCAAGTGCAAGACCCAGCACTTCACCTTACTGAGCCTCAGCCCACTGGTCCAGCCTGTCCAGATCCCTCTGCAGAGCCTTCTTACGCTGCAACAGGTCAACACTTACACCCAACTTAGTGTTATCTGTAAACTTACTGACGGTACACTTGATTCCCTTATCCAGATCATTAATAAAGGTACTAAACAGGAATAGCCCCAATACTGAGACCTGAAGAACACCATTGGTGTCTGGCCACCAACAGGATTTAACTCCATTCACCATGACTTTATGGTCCTGGCCATCCAGCCAGCTTTTACCCAGCAGAGAGTTTGCCTGTCTAATCCATGAGCAGCCAGTTTCTCCAGAATTCTGTGAGATACACTGTCAAAGGCTTTACTGCATTCTAGTCTACTGAGGTTTTATTTGAGGTTGTTAAGGCATTGAGGAGCAATTTGGGTAGGGAGCAACTATATTACTATGCTTGGTTTCACAGAAAAAGAAAATGTTTGAGATGTTTGAGAAAAACTATGACATTCATTGTAAGTCTTAACATGTTGAACTTTTCTTCTTATACTTTAACTGAAGCATTTTTCTCTACATAGCTCACAAATTCCTCCAGTCCTTATTAAATAATTACAGTCAAAGTTCACAGAAAACTGATTCTACAGCTATAATGAAGACTTAGATTAAGTACCCAGATAATTTATGACCCTTTCACAAGTATACTGATATATCTGAACAAATCTGAGTAATCTCAGTTATATTACAATTTATTGTTAATATTATGTCATTATAATAATTGTTAATATTTCCCAACATTTTTCTTTGTTTTTCCTTTTATTTCCTATAAAAGGAAAATTAAAAAAAAATATAATCTGTTCCTGAGAGATACAAAGCCTGAGATAAGGAGAGACATTTCCCAAATTCTAAAATACTCTTAATCCTCTTGTACCTCCACTGTAGCCCAACATATACTGCCCCAATATAAATCTAAATTTTAAATTGGATCATATTGCATACTCATGTGTAAGACAATAACAATTGTATTGTTATTCATATTGTATTTTACTCTGAATACAGGGTAACAGAATTACAAGGCTTGTCAGCATTTGGTAACAAGATGCTCACAAAGGTATCCTGCACAATTGCCTCATTTTCAGGTATGTCACTATCATAAGAGATTTTAATAATTACATAAAACACAATGGCTGAAACCAATGATAACTTACATGGATAAAGGAACAAGATGGTGTTCATTTAGTTGTTTCTCTGTAAGTGAGCAGAAAGGAGAATAATTTTTTACATGGAAATGGAAAACACAGCAATAAGTAGGCTCTTCCATAAATCTTGTACAGTGAAACTAGCTTAATAACACTCATGACCATCACTATAATTTTTATTTTCTTCTACTCGTATAAAAAGGGTTATCCATTTCAGCTCCTGTCCTCTAATCGTGTAAAATGTACATCTCTCTAAAATTCTCTAAAAACCTACACACAAAGCAAAATTATCATGAAGCAGTGATTCATAGCAGCAAAAGATCTTATGTAATTACAGTAGTTTCTATGCAATAACAATAAATTTTTGTGCATTATGGCAACTGTATAGGACTTAGTAAGAAGAAAAATTCTCAGGACTGTGTAGGGTAAAATAAAAAAGCACACAAATATAACAAATAGAAATAAATACAATGAATATTTACTATGATGTGATATTAGATTTTTAATACCAAAGAAAGCCTCCACATATGCCAGGAACATGCTGCATTGGTATAATTGAAACTTATGGCAGAAACTTTAAGTTGCCCAGAATTCAAATACCTAAACTGTCAGGAAAAGGAGAGAGTATTCCATGGGGGGAGAGAAATCAGGAGCCAAGGTTGTGTTGTGGTTTAAAACTAAATGACACTGTGGAGACTAAATGGATTTCAACACCAAAACACTTCAATTACAGATATACGTACTGTTTTACAAATGACATGATTTCCCTGTTCTGTAGCAGAGATTATGTTGGTGAGGAGAAAAGTTGGGTGGGTTAGTGTAATGCTTCCAGACACAGGGTGCACCAACAGGGGCTGCACCTGCAGGGTCCCATCCCAGACACAGTGTGGGCAATCACAAGTCCCTTGAAGTCCTCTCCTGTTCTCTTGCTCCCTGAGCCTGTTGCAGGGATGCTCCCAAATCCTGGGGCAAGGTAATGGAGGCCCCTTGTTTTCCTCAACTTTTCTCAGGTTCTCCTTTATTGTGGACTCCTGCCACAGACCTGCCTGGTTGACAGCAGGGACCACTCTACACAAAGGGTGAGGTAAAATGGCCGTTTATTAAACAGGGAACTGGGTTTTTATAGGGTCTGTCTAGAAGGGTCTAGAAACTGGGCGTGGTTCAAGGAGGAGTTAGGGCGGTCTGTGTCAAGAAAGGAAAAGGAGGGAAGGGCTACAACTAACAAGGAGAAACCAAGGAGGGGCTAGCCTTGTATGGCGCGGGTACACTGCACCAATAGCTAGCCAATGGGAAAAAGGGAAAATGGCAACCAACCATAGAACAGTAACTGGGGAAATCAAGCAATGAGAACAATTGAACAATAGAAACGTAAGTATTCCTATTCTAATACAATTGAACATTATCTATTCTAGATTAACTGTCGAGCTTCATGTAGCTCATCAGTCCATGTAGTAACTTTTCTCAGTCCATAGTAGATTTTCTTAAGGAGTGATCATGTTCTTATTTTTGTGCTGGATATTCTTATTCTCATTCTTCTAATTTTGTCTCCATCTCCTGTAGTCTCCCGAGCGTATCCCCACAGACTCCTTCTACATTTGCTCCTCAGAGACTCCTTTAAATTTCTCCAGTTTCCCCAGTTATGTGATTGAGTTGAGAATATTTCCTTGCTGACAGGCATTTGCAGTTTGTGCTTCAGTTGTTTTCTCAGGCGCTGTTGCCAATGTTGGTACCATCATTGAGATGATAAGGACACTTTTGGTCATGTTTACACTTGAGGATTGGCACATTCTTTGTAGAGTTCATCTTTTTTAAATTTCCTTGAACACACAAAAACTATTCAAGCTTCATTCTGATCGTTGGGAAAAGTTGTTGGCCAGGTTTTGTCTCTTCTGCTTGAATAAAAATTTGGTTAGAGCTCCAAGGTTTATGTTAATAGCTGTGCTAACTTGGCTGTAAATCATGCAAAGGTTTACACAAATGCCCACCTTGCCCTCCTCTCCCGAGCTGGGTATGGTGTCATTGCACCACCACAAGTCCAGCAGTCTGGTGACATCCAGGAGAGGTAACAGCACTGGGGCAGTGTGGGTGATTGGAGCCCACGGAGGAGAACAGTAACAGACATGGGTATCCTATATCCTATACTCCCTGAAGTACTGTCGTCCCTGGTGAATCTGGTTTATGCTTAACATATAAAACAAACAAACAAAAAAATATAGATATTTGGAGATGTAATCAATAAGACAAAGATGATCACTCACTTCAGGAAACATTATATAAAAGCAAAATAATTCAACATAAGATAGCAGGAAGTACAGTTTTCCAGAACTAGTACTGAAATTCCTACAGTAATGCTTTTAAAATCCAGTAATGTTATACAAATGTCTGTAGCTCCCTTGGAAATGCTGTTTTCTCTGAAAATGAAGATGCATTTCAAATAAAAATCGTAGTTACTAAACATGTTTTTAAAAAAAAAAAAAGAAAATAGATTTGTTGATGATACATGTAAAGATGGAAGACATTTCCTAGGTGGGATCAGCACTGATAAGCATTCAATTCCCAGATGGGATCAAAACAGGAATATGAGCTTTAAACAAAAAGATTTTATTTTATTTTACATTTACATTCACCACTGGAAAAATATTTTCTTACATTCACAACAAATCTTTTCTTATATTCTCTATATGCATAAAATTCTATAAGGAATAAGGAAATGGTAAGGATTCACTATAACAACGTAGTTATTTTATCTTAAGAGAAGATATTTACTCTTGATGATATAATCTAGGTCATTCCCTCACCTATACCACTATGGCTGAGGAATGAATCTCTATAAAACTCAATGTACTACCTGGTAATTCAGATTTAACATGTTGAGTGTTAGACTGAAGGTCAACAGCTACAACAGTATATAAGCATAAATTATTACTCCATAAATTCACCTCTAAGAGAATCTTATTCTAGGGCATAGCACTAGGAACATGGAAATAAAAAGGCCTTTATTGGCATAAATTAGAATGACCACATTTCTTACAAGTGGGTGGAGAATTCTGACCTTTTAAAACATCTATGAGAGCATAGTGAAGCATTTTTTACTCTATATTATGATGACATGACTCTGAATTAACTTCAGAGATACCCTGATGGAGTAGCACAGTGCTCAGTATAAATTCTGCTCCCTGAGCATCCTCTGAAGAAAGATAAAAAACAGGAAACAGATAAAATATTTGGAACTGTCTGAAATACCTGCTGCTTACATACCAATTGACATGTTTGGCCTTCTCCAGCATATTCCATCAAAATGAAAAATAAAATGATATTTTATATTGTTATAAAAATAGTATGATTAAAACCCCTTCACTTGTGAAAAGAGATTCAATTCAATAGTTTGAATTCATTTCCTGTGTGCATATTGGTAATATATATAAAGGACTCATCCACTGTAGTTTTACATCCATTTGAGTGTTTTGTGAATGTTGTGGCTGCTTCCTTTTCTGTTCTACTCTCTAGTATTTATGTATCAAAGGGACTTCATTGTGTTCACATTCATCTTTTTAACTGAACTGCACTGAAAGCGGTTAGATAATAAAAATACTCACGTACCAGCTTGACTTTGACAACTAAGGTTGTCACTCCTTTCCTTTGAAGAAGAAGAAGAATATTTATAACAATACAATCATGTCTATGGCAATACATGATGCTCCAGTATGGACTGCATCTGTGTTGAAAATGTCTGAAAAGTGCAAGTGTCTGCTGCTTTCTTAGTTCCCTAGACAAGGAAGTAACACTATATATGAGAAGGGAAACAGATATATTCAGTATTTGTCTCTTCTTGGGCTTCTGAAGGTGGTCTACAGCATTCCAAGTGGAGGCCACTGTCTGAAAAACAAGTCATACCCAAGGTCTGAGTCCTGACAGATCTCTGAATTTCTATTATCAAAAATGTGTTCTTAGGCCTGGACTTGTTAGAGCCTTGTTTTACATTTCTAATACTTCAACAGCAGCATGAGATGTAGACCTTCAAAACATGACTAAAATCTGGAATTTTTCTTTATCTGATAATGAATTGTCAGACCTGCCACAGGGCTAAGATGGCTACAAATGTAAAACTGAAATATGCACCACTAGAAGAATCTTTGCACCCTTGTGACTATGGGACTAGCTCCTTGAGCAGTATTCAGCTCTATATCCAGACACACAAATTTAGGTACATACAGTATAAGTTTTAGTAGGCTAGCTGCTTGCAAAGGATGCAGATCTCATCAACAGTGGACTATGAGGAATTGTTTATGTCACCTTAACTGAAATGCCTATATTTGAATAGGTTTGTTTTTTTTTACTTCACAGACTACATTAACTGTCTATTGCTGTGGAACTGTAGCAGGAGCTTAGATATACACAACTAGCTCACGTGCAATTGTCTGCACTGTAGACACGTAAACATAGACAACTGAATTTGGAGCAGAATCCCAGCCACCACATTTGTGTCAATATTGACCACTGTCTACTAAGAAGACAGAATTCAGTGAAATATCTCCCAGGCAGAGTAGAGTAAGGAACAGAGTAGATATTGAGCAATTCAAGGTTTGAACATAACAAGTTTTCATCTCTTCTGTGTGACCCGAAATTATTTCCTGTACACTTACTGAGGTGGTGTAGTTTTGTTGACATAAGAAAGAGACTATTAAGCACAAGAAAAATGGATAATATATTTTCTATTCTGTAGCAATGCCTAAACTAAAACTTGTCTTCCTTTGACTTCTAAGATGGTTAAGGTGTTCCTTGAACAAGAAACATTACCTAAAAAAACTTGTATCAATGAAGCTGAGCGTATTCTTTAAATATGAAAACATGAAATTGCAGTTTAAATCTGTAACAATTACTGCAACTTTGCAATTCAGAAAGTGATCTTAGTTGTTCTCTTTGAGGCAATGAAGGATCTGTGTAGCTGTCTGGCATATTTCTTATGGGACACATCTTGACTTTGTTGTCTAAATAATTTAAAATGTTATATCCATCACCACTCATGTATGAGGTTTGAAAAGCAGGCTTTCAGTTAAGTCATGCTTAAAAAGCAGAGGTTTCAAAACACACAGTAGGACTAGAGATTGTGTTCTTCAGATATAGAACATGAAATGTCTCTATTTTACTTAATCTTTATCATTGTTTGTAGACTTTCAGACAGAACACAAATCTTTCCAGAGGTCCTGTCTGTATGTGCGCAAAGGGATGTGTGTAACTATCTGAACCTATCCCAGTATTATATTGTGCAATTTTAAAAGAATATTCATCTGCCCAGTAACTCTTCTGGGACATTTGATTATCTGCTGTAGCACAAATTTCCTGTACAGCTTTGAGCAAAGCACTTCTGTCTATGCTTCAATGTACCACCTCTAAAACGGAAATAATTTTTCTTTCCAGCAGGGTAATTATGAGGCATCAGAACAGTGAGGTTTCCACACCAAGGATATTCTTACATGTCTGCTCTATAGCTACCTGAGACTTCCCAGTGTATAACATATTTTGCAGGGGAAAAGAAAAATAAAGTTATAATGCAAGAATGTATAAATAACTTTATATCTGAGATTTAGAGTGGTTAATTTCATATTCTCAGGATTAATTTATGACAGATTCTTAATGCAATTTATCAAGTTTGATAACATATTTTAAAAAAAGCCCAGACTTCTGTATTCATATGTGATGAGAAGTTATTACTTTGGTCTGTGCCTGGCCTTGCCACCTGCATGAGTCTGTTCTTTTCTTGCCAAGTTATGGAAAACAAGATCTGATAAGTGGGACTTTGGCCTTGAAGGAGAAACATCCTGTGTACACTGAAACTGTTTTGTGGCCTGGCTACTTGCTGACAGCCAGTCAAGGATGACTCAAGGGAAAAAGAAGAGGAAGAGGATGAAATAATGACCACTGACCCAGAAAGAGAGACCCTTGATATACACTGTGCAGACACAGGGGGATTTCCATTTACATAACAGGGGGAGGGACTGGAGGCCTCTGTCTGGGTGTTTGCTGGCCATATATGCCCAGATAGACGTCACAGACCGAGTGCATAAAAAAACAAACAGTTCCTGTTCCAGGTGCTGGTGTGTGCTGGCACAGAGGACAAGGTTGCCTCCTGTAGGGGCACCCACCAAGCGTGGTGAGCCTATAGAAGCTGCTGCATCCTTGGGACCTGTTCCAGGGAGAATAGGGGGCCAAAGGGATGTGGAAGCCGAAACTGAGACACCACAGAAAACTTAACCCAAACAGTAGTTTTGTTACCAAAGGTGGCCAAGTAAACAGGAAAAAGAACCCGAGAGAGAGAGAGAAAAGAGAAAATAAGCCTGCAGGTGCCAACACCCAAATTGCCCAGGTGTCCCCCATGGAGTTGTCTCACCGACCCCGGCAATGCCCAGACTTCCCGAGCAGTGGCTGCATCCTCACGGGTCAGCAGGCTCACAGGTGATGGGGGGCATCCCCACCAAGGCAATGTTGGCCTGTCATGTGAAGTGAGCGAGCCCTGAAACCTGAGCCACCTGACTTTTATTGAATTGGCCAAATGACGTTTACCTGAGTAACGTGGCCAGCGCCGCCCAAGCAAAGGTATTTGGCACTGCCCCTCATATTACATAACTGATACTTCTCTGCTCTTGCATCAGTCTCTTTGCACCTGCTCAGTCCATTTCAGAGGATCTTCCTTAATTGAGTCTGGGGGTTTACTTCATCATCCTCCTCCTCCTCTCTTTCTCCTTCAAATGTCCTTGGAGGGCGATCAGCCAATCATGAGAGACGAATTAATTTTAGTTTACACAGAAATCTCTCTCTCAAGGCTATAGACCGTCGTTATCAGCCTGTTTTCCCATAACTTGGCATGAGAAAACCCAGCTTCTCACAGGTGGCTGGGCCAAATGCAGACCAAAAATACCCACATGGAATTCTACCTGAATACAGGACCCCTCAAGGGGGTCTTGAGCACACTGGGGTTGGTATGTTTAGTAACTGTGTGAGAGGTATAATAACTGTGTGAGTGGTGTATGAGTGTGTGGGAGTTGTCTTGGGGTTTGTTTTGTTTTCTCCCCTTTTCTCAGCTTTTTTCTTTCATTTGCTACTTCTTTGCAATAAACACTGTTTGCTTGAATTTTAAATGGTGTCATAGTTTCAGCCTAGAATCCTTCTGAACCCCCCCCCCCCAAGAACAGCTTTGGTCTGGGTTGCCATTGAGGTTAAGAATTTAAGTGCAACAATGATGCAAAATCTTAATACCGCCAAGCAGTGAAAAACTTTCTGGGCATTTGGACTCGAAGGAGGCACAAGAGGAAAGCTTTTAGAATAGGATTTCACAGTTATTTCCTAGACAACAAAATAATATGAAAATGTATTCCAGGTACTAGAATAACACGCAAGGATAGATTCAAATCTGCTAGCACATTTCACATTCAAGACTGCAAATAGGCATATTACAGCAGTCTATACCGAAAGCCACTTGGCAATGAGGATAGAAAGATATACTGCAAGAAAATTCAATCCTGGTGAATATTCCTAGGCTGTTTCTTATTGTCATACCAACCCACACAGCTTCCTGTTGACTTCTGTACATCAAACCACACAACTAGTTTTTCCTTTCACATCATTTGAAGTTCCCTCTTCTTGCTCCTCACCCTGTCTTTGCCAATGGCATCCAATGCCTTTCCTATGGCTCTGCCTTCTTCCTCTTTTTCTTTACCTTTGCTTCTACCTTTTTCATCTCTTATTTTGTTCTCTTCCCACCCCCACATTTGAGCTGAGTTTATTGTTTGATGCTTCTCCAGCTTACTCTGTTGACATAATCAAAGTCTAGACCTGAATTTATTCGGAGTTCAGCAGGGAATCAATCATATCAATAGAGGGTAAGTTTTGCTCAATTCTTGTGTCCTTGAAATGCCTTATTTCTCTGTGAATCTGCACCTTCTGTTTAGAGGGAGTTTGAGAATTGGTGACTTAATTTACCACATTCTGAGAAATGTGATAGTCCATGTAGTCACTTGATAATTTAAATTTATTAGGCAACTGAAAGCTCTATTTTATAATGGAAAATGTCAGAGAGGCTTTGCAACAGACATTATTTCCTCCACTGTCTTCTAAGATAAAACAGTACACAATATGAACTTTATAACTTTAGTTTTAGGGAATTTTGCCCTGTATGCAATGGAGGTAGGAGTGTCAGCTTGCTGAGGAATGAATATACAGCTTATAAGCAAGTGTTGTTAAATAGAGCTTCCAGGACTGTATGTAGGCATAAAGCAGTCTGAAAACTGCTTCTGTTTTGAAGAGCAGAAAGCAAAAACAACCAGAAGATGCTACTGACAACAAGGATAAAAAGATTAGAATGTATGCATGTGTATTTGTCTGCAGCTTTTTTAACTTCTACCTATATTACCTCATTTTAATTTTTAATTGTTGATTAAAAATCAAAAATGTAAAGTTTTGCATGGAGAAATTTTATCAAGTTTGTGATAGTTCACCAAGAAAAAGTAATTTCAGATCGCAACATTATGTTTTATAGTATATACATTTTTCTGAGGAAGAGCTATTAAGTTGTTCAAAATTTGTGAAAATCTGTCTGTTGATTAAAAATTTGTATGAGATGCCTTGAAAAAGCTTGTGGGAAATCCATCAGAAAGACACTTCTTGTCTGCAAGATGGTGTTTAATTTTCTTTGCTCACTTCTTCTAGAGTAACGAAGCTTTCTTCTGGTTGACATAGTGTTGTCATCACTCAGTCAGATTCTAATCAAAAAATGTTTTCAAGATACAGCACTCCATTCAATCAAGACAAACTACCCTTGTCCATGAATTCATCAAAAGCAATTTATTTCTCTTTATTCCAAACTTCCCTCTAATGACCTTCATCATATTTGATGCAGCAAAGATGCATGAGGAAGTCTGTTCATCAAGATTTTTTCATTGCCAAACTGTCAATCCAGTAGTTTTCAGGGTTGAAACTTTGCTTACTGAAGTTCATGCATCCCCTTATTTATCAGATTTATTTCTTATTCACATACTTGCTCTCTCTGGCAGTTTTATGCTCCCTTTCTATTCCTTCCTCCAGGTCCCTTTCTGCTGAGTTTAATCAGAGATTTGTAGTACCTGCAATTTTGAAAAATTTTATTCCCATAATATTAGGTGAAATTACTTGATCAAAGTAAAATCTATTCAGAGGCATGTAGATGATTGACATAGTAGTAATGAAACCATACTAACAGCTGTGATAGGGGAATCAGCTCCTCTATTTCCCCAGCCTCCCGGGGCCTGGAGAGGATTGTGAAATCCCCACGTGGCCAGGAGTGAAGAGATGTAACAGTCCCAGATTGAGTGGTCATAGAAAAGCCTTTAATTACTTGTGTCCAGGCTATTTAAGCCCTTTGGGCAGGGTTTGGGAAGGTAGGGTGTGATTGGGTGAGGGTCAAGGGGGAGTGGTGTGGTTTGGGGGGCACAGAGGACAATATGGGAGCAGGAGGACCAAAACCCAGTGGGAACCCAGGAATAGGGAATGACAGGTGATACATCCAATAAGGTCGGGAGG
>JAWWEW010000078.1:74079527-74104267 GCA_035583185.1 Anabacerthia variegaticeps | reverse complement strand
TCTTGGTTTTGGTCTAGGCCTTCCCTAGTAACAGGGTCATAACTAAGGAAGTATTCCACACCATTCCTTCACGTAATTAGCTGTATATAAGACGAAGGAGGAAGACTTCTCTCTCTCCCTTTTGTCTGCTGAGGAGGATGTCAGATCTCTGTCATCTTAGCTCTAATCTATATGAGCTGAGGCCTGTCTGAGAAGCTGGTGTCCCAGTTGTATGGAGGTGGAGATTTCTACTGCTTCTCTTGAGGGGAGTTTGGTGAGATTTGATTGTTAGTCACTTATTGAGCTTTTCCCTGAGTTTACGAGCGTGTGTATCTGTTTTGTTTGTTTTTACCCATTTTTGTCCCATTTCCCTTTCCCCTCTTTTCCCTTTTGGAGTTGTTTGGGATTCTCGTTTTGTAGATTCACAGTGTTTGATTGTATATAATTGTAATATATCTATCTATCTATCTATCTATCTATCTATCTATCTATCTATCCACTTTTACTACAATTGTCTTTGGGCACTTTTTTTCCTTCTCTCTCAGGAGGGGAGAATCTGTGTGGCCGGCAGCTGGGTTTGGCAGGGAGCCAACACGAACCTCCATAGTGGGCATAAATAAACCTCAATAAGAAATGTCTTGTTACTTGACCTGTTTTCAAAAATGCAGTTTCTTGAAAATGGTAAGAGAAAGTCTGGTAGCTATTTTGCTAATGTTGTGTAAACACAAGATGCCATTAAGTTTCAGCGAGACTGAAGAAATCAGGTTCATACAAGGGAGAACATCCCTGTCAGTTCTTTATGCTGGCTGGGCAGAACACAATTGAGATCCAAAAGGCTTTCATGGAAATTGGAATGAGATTGTCCACAAACAAATCAGTCCTCCATTGTAGCAAATCCATTTAATGCACATTTCAGGCAGAATAGTATTGGCTACACCTGCAAACCTCAATAAGCCTTTCAAACTGTTCTTAGGTGTTAGGACAGTTAAATTGCTTTTTTATTTTTTTTTCCTGAAAAGAAATAATTCTTTCCCTTTTGCTTATTTGTTTGTGCTTCTTCTGTCTTGTAGAGGTACACCTTTGTTAAATTGTGTTACCTTTCCATTTATACGTCAACCATTGTGTTTGGATGCTAATCTGATTTTGATCTCTTACTATTCTAGCAGTGCAGCTGGTAGCTAGGGCTAAGAAATAAACCAATATTGTGGCCTTGGAGGTGGAAAAAAAAAAACAAAAGAAAAAATAAAAACGTTTGTCCTTTCCAACGCTGATGCTACAGTTCTTGCAGTCATCTTTTCTCTATTAATAGATACAATCTTCCTAAAATCATGGTCATTAAAATTACAAATACTTAGACCATCATACTTTGGGAAAAGAAAGTCCCAACACATAGTCGGGTGATGTTAAAGCATTTTCCAGTTTTCTGAGATCTGGTAAATATGGGTACAATCACATCTGATGACTATTGCTAAGACCGAAATTTGGCTGGCAGCTTCCAATCTATAATGTTTGTATTCACGTAGACTCATTTGCAAGTGTAACTAAAGGGAAAATAAAAAAAAAACCCAACACATGGAAAATGAGTTTTAAGTGTCTCATGTACATGTTCTGTGATTGATCTGTTTATTTTTGGAACCTTAAGTTAGGTCTGAGATTTTAGTCTAAGGTGAAACTAAAATTGAGTTGTCTTCATAAATGTCAGCATGAAAAAGAATGCACACCAAAAAACCTCTAAAAGTATGCTGGCATGAAAAAAATCATCTGGATGTAGCTGACAAAAGAATATATGGTAGGGTAATAAATTAGCCAGAGTCCTTTGCAGAGTCTCTTTATATTTCATACTGAGTTCTTGTTTCCGTTTGACTTGGTGAAGAAGGTCAGCCTCCAAGTAGCATCCTGTGAAATTGCCAAGAATCTACAGCCAGACAGTGAAAACTGATGCAACACTAGTGATGTTAACAGAGAGGCATTGTGATGACTATTTATTATGAAAATTTATTGATTTGCATTCCATTTCTGTTGGCTTAATGTCCCTGCTGACACTCTTGTATCTTTCTGTGAATGTGTGCTACTGCCCTGTGTAGCTTTCCAGTAGTTGAATGTGTTGGTGAATTGAACTTGTACATTTATTCTTTAATGTAAGGTAAAAAAAAATGAAAGCAGAAAATATCATAGCAAACATTATAGAGAAATCTGCTTGCTATATTTGTAATACTTGTTAAATCACATTTTGTCACCTTTGGCATACGTGATGCCCAGCTATAAGCTGTGGAAAGTAAATGAAAATTCGTGCAACTATAGTGACAGTAAGAGAACGAATAGAAGGAGAAAAAAAAAGGAGGAAACAACAGTCTCCTCTTCCGCACAGACGCTAGTGCAGCATTTGCGTCTCTGTAACACAAGACTGCTGTGCCTGCACTGTTGTGTTCCTCTTGTGTTTAGACAAGGATTGTCTCTGCTCTTCATTCCCTGCCCAGCCTAAATCTGTGTCTTTGTGTATATGACCATACTTCTCCAGGTAGTGCCTACTAATTACTGAAAAAGTAGCTGATTATCTTGGGTTCTGAACAGCATTTCTCAATGGACCTCTGTAACTTTCCTTCCCCAGATCCTGATAAGAGACAGTAAAGTGTAACAGAAGTCTCTGATGCTATGTCTTTTGAACGAAGCTGGACCTCTTTACTTCTCAGCTCCCTCTCCAACACCCCCTGCCCCACCCCTTCCCCTTGTCTTTTGTGATTGGAGTGGGTTTTGAATGTACATTTTAAATGTACCACAATAAAAGAATAGTTGAACTGGTGTTTCTTCCAACTTCTAACATTGGTGGTTTAGAAACAAAACTTGCAAATGCAATTTCTAACACCTTAGTTCCCATTAAATTTGAAAATTAGCCTCTGCCATCTCCCACTGCAGGAAGATTAGTATGCACTTCTACTTTGTCTTACCATTGCAGTGAAACAGTCAAGCCACTACATAGAATTGAGGTCACCACCAGAACATGCAAGTAGCAATAGATATCAATGCCAAACAAAGAAAACAGAATTTTCACTTAAGTCATTATATGAAAATATAGGAAGTTATGCAAAATTATGCCTGTAAATTCCCCATTAAAATTAATTGATTGAGTAAATATTCCTGTATTAAGCCAGAAATATTGAATTGCATACAGTTTATATTTATGCAAAAGAAGGGAAAACTAATAAATGTGTTATGTCTTGGAATAAGGATATGTTCCTGACTGGTGTGGATGTCGTCTGGTTTGGAAGCATACTAGTAATTTGACAGATATTATTTTGCAATGGGATATTTGTACTCAGGTGCAACAAGTCTGAGTCAAGACTGTTGCAGGACTTCATTTACTACATGGTTTTTTCATCTCTTCAAGAATGGGTCACAATCACTTTGATGTGCACTGAAAGACTGATCTTTTTTTAAGTGGAAGAGATTCTGTGATTTACTTACAGAAAGGTTTTTGGGGGTTGGGGTTTTTAATTGTTATTTTATTTTGAGGTTTTTGGTTGGTTGGTTGGTTTTATGACAATTTCCTGATGCCAACATCTTATTTACAAGGCAAATGAAAAAGCTGAAAATATTGGGTGCAGTATAGGGAACTAATCTTAGAAATAAAACAACAGCGTTCAGTGGGGCAGGACCTGTGTTCAATGAAGAAAAAGAAAGAAAACAGATCATGACTTTATTTTAGAAAGTGTTTATTTTCTTGTCCAGTTTTTGATTAACAATTCTCTTCATTTTAGAATGAATGTATAGAAACATATTTTCTTTCTACTAGTGATATGCAATTTCTTATTTTAACAAAACTCTGTATCTTTCTGTCTGATTAGCATCTTAATACACTCAGATCCTCAAATAATGTTGTTTGGCGTGGCACTGTCTACTTACCCAAAATTTTGACTTCTATGATCATAGATCTAACCTTGAAAACTGTATTTCTTGGGAGCTGATTGGATTCAACTCACCAAGCAGAGCGTTTTTTGCAACATTTTTGCCAACAAGCAGGCCAGACTTTTATGAAGATTTTTAAACTAAGCTGGGGAAGGAGGTAGAATTTTAAGTAGCAGGAAAGAGCCAGGACTGCTGATGTATGAGGAATCTATGGAGAAATACCTATGAAAAATTGTTCTAATGGTTATAGTCCAGCTAAAATGTCTCTATACCAATGAATGTAGCACAACTAACAAACAGAAGCAGTTGAAAACTTAGTGCAGCTAGAAAGCTATGATTTGATCATGATTTCTGAGATTTTGTGGGATGAATCACATGACTGGAGTGCTGCAATCAATGTTTATAAGCTGTTCAGAAGGGACAGGCAAGGAAGGAGGTTGCCTCTTATGTAAAAAATAAGTAAATAAATAATTACACAGAGCTGACTTTAAAAAATAGTGATGGACAGGTTAAGAGCTTATGGGTGAAAATTAGAGGCTGAACTAACAAACGAATCTTCATGGTTGCTGTTTGCTACAGGCTACCTGATCAAGTGAATGATGTTGATAAAGCATTCTTACTCCAAATACAGGAAGCATCATACTTACAGGTTCTGATCCTTCTGGGGGACTTCAGTCACCCTGATATCTGCTGCAAAAGCACCATAGTAAGCTGTAGGCAATCCAGAAAACTCTTGGAGTGTGTCAAGGATACTTTCTTAATGCAGATAATAGATAGGCCAGCCAGAGGAGAAGCATTGTTGGACTTACTGCTTACCAGCAGAGATGAATTAGAGATGTCAAGAGTGGTGACAACCTGAGCTGTCACAACATCAAGGGTTGTGGGCCAGGAGAAGAATAACATCAGGAGTCTGAACATTTTGAGACAGAACACTTTTTGCTGTTCATGGAATGAGTGGATGGGACTATGGGGAACTGCCCTCAGGGATAAAGCAGCACAACAGAGCTGGCAACTGTTTGAGGAGATTGTTCTTAGAGCACAAAAGCCTCCAAATCCTGTGTGTAAGAAATAATGTAAGGAAGGCAGAAAAGACACAAGGCTGGGTAAGGGCCTCCTGATGAAACTGAGATGTAAGAAGGAAATGCATAAGCAGTGAAATCAGGGACATGTGCCCTGGGAAGAATGCAAGACATACCATCATAATTTTTGTAGATTTTTAAAATATCTTTTAATAATGTCTATGTAGCAGTAACATGTCTGTACAGTTGTAGATCTCCAAAAATTAGTTTAAAAAAATGTCAGTAGTGCCCTCTCAGTGCTAATATTCCTGTGGTACTTGTAATGATTTTTCATTAAATGTAGTAATGCACTTTGGAAAGACAAAGAAATAATGCAATTTCATGCATATAGATAGTTTTGAGTAAGGAAAACCCTTCTCCACTTGGAGACGTTTTAGGTCATATTCAACTTTGTTATTTGGTAGTCTATACTAGAAAGATATATTAGTTATGTTACCATTAGCACAGATGAAATACCGGAGAGAGAGAAGAGTAGAAATTAATCACATCCATAGAGGTTGTAGTTGCCTGATACTTGGGGACATCGTCCAGATGGCTATGGCAATGATGATTTCCTGTGACATGCAAAAGCTTGTCTTGCATACACTGATAACTGGGTGGTCCAGAATGCAGATGTGTGTCTGCTCTCCAGATACCATCATATAGTATACATTCTTTTAGCTCTAAATAGCTTCAACTTTTGTTGAATTCTAAAATGCTCCTTTGTGAAGATTTCTGCATGGTTCTTCTTTAGAGAATTTCTTACATGATCAACTTTATCCTGGAGATACCTTAAATTGCAGCACAAATTCATCTGGAATGCATCCTTTTATTCACAAAAGGTGAATAAAACCAAAACCATCCTCCCCAATCTAAATTGATTTTACACTTTATCATGCAGCTGCCAAGGATTGAAAAGTCACAAAACTTTAACAAAAAGTTGTTATAGTAATTTAGACCTTTTAAGACTCTGGTCTTCTGATTGATTTTGTCAGGAGATGGAGTGTACTGTTCCCCAGCATATGTTTCTGGAAGAAAACAGAAAAAGAGCAGTGTGTATTCAGGTCAGTTCCTGATACACTGATACAAAAGTTTTAATATTTTATTCATAGGCTACATTCTAAAACAGTGGAAAATATGCGTAAACTCTCACATTTTTAATTTCAGGACAGTAAGAAATGGATAAACCGCATAGGTCCTAAGCCAGGTCAAATATATGTTATTGTGTCTATCCTTACTTAAATGATCGGTTAATAAAGGAGCTTAGATGTCTTGAGACAAACTTAACCTGACTGATGGCAATTGTATTTGTACTTGTGTTTGGAAAAGGGAGATCTGGCATGTGGAAAACACGTGTTAAATTACAGTACGTTAGATTTTGAAGTCCTCTAACTTTCCCTCTTCCTCTTTGTAAACCAGTGTGTATTAATCAAAGCCCACACAAACAGTTTCCTGATTATAAGACCTTGCTACAGCCTGTTTGTGCTCACAAACATAAATCACCTTGACAGCCTTTAAGTGGATATTGTGATAAGGACACTGAATAAATGTACAGACAACCAGTACCTTCCTCACTGACTCCTGGACCTGCACAGGACAGTCCTGGAGTGCACATGAATAAGATCAAGCGGGGCTGATACTCAGTGCTATAGGAAATGTCTACTCCAACACAAGCCTCCTGTTTTAGTTTGCAAACCATCCTACTTTAGTACAAAGATTTGCTTGGGATAGGGTACCATGGCAGGTTTGTGCAACACTTTCTGTATTGGTATGTCCACATTTTGTTAAAGTTGAGAAATTGCGCTTTAGTCACCTTTTAGACTTCAGGGACTCAGAGGCTAAGGGAGCTGATATGTCTTTACCTAACTTTTTATTGAACAGAGCTTACTTTTTTTTAAAATTTCAGCTGTCTATGGTATTGGGATGAACTGCTCACTTAAATTTAACTTCAAGGCTTAAACAATTTCACAGGCTAACCAATTTTATTTTTGCCCTAGAGAGTGGAGCTGAAGCAATCTTTTGAAACTTAAAATTGAATTGGGCTCATGTAAAATAGCCTGAAGTATTTAGTTAAGACTTCGGTTTTGTAGTTAAAATAGTAGTTTTAACAAATTTGCAATAGGTTTCTTCTTTTAGGGAATGCAGGAAGACATGACTAGCATATGAAAGACTGGCGGATTAAGATATTTTAAAATTACATGCATAGCAGTGTGATTAATATTTATTTTGCAACACGTTATGCATGCATATAGAAATCTTAGTTTACTCTCCAATTTGTGGTTTATTATTTAGATATTTAATTCTGAAGTTATATAATAACAAATATTTTGGTGTAGAAGCAACGCATCTCAAAGAGGAATATTATTGTTACTCAGAAATTACCAAATTAGCCCTTTTCTGTTTCAACAACCAATTAGTCTTCTTTTACTTTCCTGAAACTTCAGTAAAATCTTGCATCACTAAGCTTCCTATGATTTTCTTGCTTCAAATATTGAGGTAAAACCTTTTCTACGTCCATTAGAGTGTGAATGAAAAGTTTTAAATTAAATTATTTTCAGTATTTTAGGTTTATTTGTCATATTGATCAAGTTAATATTTAGTTGTTCTTGATTATTGAGCTTTGAATGTTAAGACTTGGATGTCTGAATGTTTGAGTCTTCGAGCTCTCATACTGAGTATGTGATGGGCCTGTGAAATGGCCATACTCCTGGAGCAGAAGTCTTCTTTGGGTAGGGAAGGTGGGTTCCTTGAGGCTAGAGGTTACTAAGGATTTGATATAATCTGCTGCAAAATCATTAAAAAGAACAGCAATGAGCCCCAAATAATTATAAAATGAAAGGTGGTTGCTAGAAGAAAACTAAATTGTTTAGGTGTTACCAGTGATCATTTGTGATAATTTCCTACTGTATATTTTGAT
The DNA here is from genome assembly GCA_035583185.1 of Anabacerthia variegaticeps. Classification (NCBI taxonomy): domain Eukaryota; kingdom Metazoa; phylum Chordata; class Aves; order Passeriformes; family Furnariidae; genus Anabacerthia; species Anabacerthia variegaticeps. The sequence continues at coordinate 74,096,410 of JAWWEW010000078.1, read as the reverse complement.
GCACATGATGATTACCCTTGACTGTTGTGTAGTGTCTTGAATACTGTGGTACATCTGAGACATTAAAAGTTAATCTGTGAGAAAGTGTAATTAGTAGATACAAAAGCCTTTTCTAATTGAGGTTTGGGGCTTTTATTAATAACTCTGGAATATCTCTGTCTTTGCTTTAATTTCTCTGGAACTGGTCCAGCTTCTGGAAGCTCTGTGGAGATTTTTTATTGCTGCTGCTTTTGGAAGAAAACCTGGCTAGCCTTGCTGCACAGTTCATTTCAAGGAGATAATTTGGTTTGTTGCCAAAGCAAACAAAGTGGGAAATGACACAGTCACAACCACATGCTGAGCTCATCAGAGGGATATAGATTGTGTTCCAGATTCAGGCACTTGTATCTGCCAATAAATGCTATTGAAAACAGAAAAAGGAAGGTAAAAATACTGGATTTAATTTGAAAACTAATAGTAATTTTTCTTCTGATGTTTTTACACTATCCATCATTTTAAGGTGCTGTATGCTAGTATAGAGCTTTACTGCAGGATTCTAACAAAGCTCTAAAGATTTTCATTGCTTCATTTCAGAAAGACAGTTTAAAACAATATAGACAAACCAGCTTCTTTGCTGTGGAAAACTTCAACTATTGCTGTTATGCTTCTCCTTTTTTTTCAAGGTCTAAAGACTCTTCCAGTGCTCCTGAAAGCCCCTGTATATTCTGTTTTAGTGCAGTAGGATCTCTGAGCATTATGACTCTCTCTTCTGAGAGTGGCACTTGTATCTCCTGTGAGACCTGTAATTAAGTCTTATAAAGAAGTCCTTCGGACAGAATTCCCATTTGCTGCTCCACCCACTGCATTTTTTTGGACCAGAATTGTTAATATATTCACCTTCATCTGATGTTCATGGAAATCTTTAGATCTGCAAGACTCTTGCAGACCTTATTTGAAGTGCTTAGTAATGGCACATGGACTGTGGTAGTTTCACAGTGCATGATGTGGAGATTTATAATTCTGTCAAAACTATGGTTTTTTTGTAAAGATTAAGGAACAGTAACTCCTGTAAGAACTTGCCTTAGTCAAATAAAAGTAATATAATCATTATAGACTCAGAAGATGTTTAGAAGAAATAGTAAAAGTTAATCTACTTGTTCTCATAGAAGAGATATGTGCACAGTTTATGACTCTTTCACATTTGGAAAATATATAATTGTTTAACTCAATGCCAAATAAACAGTTCTTCAGGTATGTATGACCCCTTGCACTTAGATAAGATGCTATAGCCCTCTTTTCTGATCTCTGGCATATTTCATAGTTAAATTCTCTCTTGCAAGCTTTTGTAACTGAAGTGCAACCTATGTAGTCCATATGTTGATTTTCAACAGTGAAAGAAGATGACTTTCTCTGCAATTATATTTTTCACAGATAAAACATTAAAACTAACCTGTGAGCTGTGTGTTACCTATTCATTGATTGCCTGGGTACCTGCAGGTGATGGTGTTAGAAAAAGTCCTTATACTTCAAATATTCAGCAGTACCTTGTCTTGGATTTTTCTATTTGTGTCTGTTAACTGTACAGTAAATTTCAAAATCAGCTCTACTGGGCAGCTGATGAGAGTTAGTAGAGTGTCTTAAACTCTTTGCAGTCATGGTCTTTCCCCATGTTCAAAGGTGTTATTTTTTAAGCTTGGATTCCCATGAGGTGTTGGAAACTGCTGAAGGAGTGTTTCCAGTTTCAGTCCCTCACCGTGGAAAGCATTGTTATTTTTTCATCTGCTGTTCAGAACAGATTAGGAGCTCTGATTTTCACAGGGCTTCCCAAAAAGAGGCAAATTACTGAAGGTAGAAATTGCAGCATTAAGAAAGAACAACATAAAGGAAATCTTTCAAGGATTAACAGACTTTATACTGTGACACTGGTTTATTCCATGTGATTTGTGTTTGCAAGTGTGAATATAAAGAAGGCATCTTTTAAAGATTAAATAATAGAAATAAATAAAAAGGGAGAAGGGAGGAGGAGGTAAGTGAAGGAAAAAGGAGAGCAGGGAAGGGATCTTGTCACTGTGCTACTGAACTGGAAAAGTACCAACATAAAATGAAGCGTGGTGCTAATATTCAACTCTTCATGAAAAACAGGAAGGAGAAAGAAGAAGCAAATATTTTATACAACAGTGAAGAAAAGAATGGAGCTTGAAATAAATCTTCTTTGCAAAGGGAATGTCACTTGAATGTATGATTAAAGAGAACACTTGGAAAGATTGCACTCAAATATAGCAGTATAGTTCAAAAGAGAGATCATGCTTAGCAAACAAAATTAGTATTATAAAGAAGTGGTAATGAAACCTTATGGTACAGAAATTGAAGGCAAAGTATTATGAACCCCTGAAAACCTAGAAATCAAATTACAGTAGCACTGAAAATAAGAATTAAGTTGATAATTTCCTGCTTGGAGAATGGGAAAATGATAAATGAATACAGCATTACTTATCAAGGAATTTTTAAGTGCTACATAAAGATTTGTGATCTGGAGTTTGAATTTGTCTTCTGTTACTCTACATATTTTCATAATATGAAGTGTGAGGATTTATGCCGGTCAGTCTTTGAGGACTGGATGGGGGCAAAGAAGATAAAAATGAGTAACATAAGAGTACAGAATGGAATGAGCTACATGGTAACCTGAAGCAGTCTCATAATAATTTTTACAATATTGTGTGACATAAATCCTTCATTAATTTATTATTATTGTATAGAAAAAGTGAAATGCAAAGAAATAAGGATTTCTCAGTGCATGTTTATATATTATTTTTTACAGAGAATAAAGTTTATGATAAATAACATTTAGTGCTTGACCTTGTTTGATGCATTCTACCTGAGAAATGAGGTTCTCTAGTTGTTGTAGGGTTGATCCTATGAAGTTAAAACACCTCAAAGAATGATTGAAATATCATATGCATGTACAATAATTACTTAGTAGAAGAATTTTCACACCTGGAAGAACTGATAATATGTTCCATTAAAAAGTTCAGTCTCTTTTCAATAAACTGATGTAATGGTTGCATATTTCCTGCAAGATTGGGAGGCCATGAAATGTAAAGGGATGGTAGCACGATATACAGAAACAGTAATTCTTGTGGAGAGCTTAATCTTTGCTGTTTCCCTCGGTAGTGAAGGGAAAGCTTTAGGTTTGGGGCAATAACAAGAAAATATTTTTGAACTTCATGTTCTCCAAGCAGCATATATTAATGTGATAAAACAACTTGTATCTTCAAGTGTCTACAATACCTGTAGAATCACAAAGGAAAAAAAGAAACAATCACTATAATCACCGAGCCCTCCTTCCCCTACTAACCCTTTAGCTAGCTCTAAATTTCTGAAACTTGTGAAATTAACTAACTCTAGCTGTTGTATGAAGGAATTCTATATACTGGAGCAGCATATATAATAATGTGGCCTAGTCATATACATGACTTGATTACACTTTGACCTGCAGCTATACTGCTGATGCTAGCCTGAACTACACAGCCAGGAAAAAAAAAAAAAAAACAAACAACAAAATAATAAAAAAAAAATCAATACTTTATGTTTTAGGTGTAATAAAAACTGTGTGGTGTTCATTTCTTCAAGTTTGTAGATTTTAAAGGGATGGAATGGAATCAGGAAATGGGTCTTTGAATTAATGTTCAGTACACACAGAATACATCTGGAAACTTTGTATACATCATCCAAAGTAGCTTTGAGCACTTAAAAAGGAAATAAAACGTTCCAGGATATTCTGCATTGGCTTTATTTAGAAAATAAAATTATGAAGACATGGGAGGATAAATGGTATGTGCAATATGTAACTTATCCTTATATTTTGTTTGTAAAATCATTTACCAAATTAAGTTGGTTAAAAAAAATTATTAAAAAGTTTGATTATTTCTCAAGTGGTTTTCAAATTAAAGATAGATGATAGAGTTTTCCACACGACTAGATGACGTGAGGTAAATCCAATATTTAATAAGTGAAGATAAATAATTTTCCTCAAAGTCTTCTGATAATTTTTTTTTTCCACTAGGCAAAACACTCTCTTTATTTTTTTTTTTCTTGTATTTAAAGAATTTTTCACAGAATGAGAATAAAATGGAATTACAGAAGGGGTAATTAAAAAGCAAGATAATCACAGTTTAGAGAAAGCAAAAACATATTGATGTGATTCATGTAGTAGAATTACTTGCTTTGTCAGAAAAACATAGTGTTTCCATTAGTATGAATATTAATAAGCAGCCATGAATGGAAGTGCAAACAGACAATAGAATAGATATGGGGTGCTAGACGTTAATTTTGACCTTTTCTTATGTGACTGTTTTCATTGGTGCACTCTGGGGATTCAGGACACACACCAGAAATTGCAGCATCAGAGCTGGAAAGGGGGGAACTTCTGCAGCTCTTAGATGTGAAATGATGATAAAAATGGCAGAAAGGACAATTCTAAATCTCCTATTCCAAAGAGTACAATATGACAATATAGAAGAACTGGCTGATATTTGGATGAAAACACCTGAAAAAAAAACGTCACAAGTGAAGCATCTCAAGATGTGTCCAGAAATTTGTTAATTCGGCCTGATGAGATGTAATAATCAAGAACACTAATAAAACTAAAATGCAAAACTGTCCTAAAACTAAAGTGTAATTAGGATTTTCTTCTGTTTCTACAGAAACAATATTCACAAAGAAGTACAAGAAGATATCAGAAGTCATCTTTGAGAAGATTATAGCATTTTTGACATTTACGAAGTGTAAAGAAGTTACGGAAAACAAATTAAAGAAAACCTCTCACTAGCATTATGGAGTCATCAGTTTATCTGGAATAACACCTCATTACTTAAAGGACAAGATTAATTGCAATGATCCACACAGATTTTTGATGAAAAATAATTAAATCAAAAAAATTTAAAATAAAATAACATTTGTTTGCAAAGAGAGAGATTAACTTCTTTGTGAAAGTAAACTACAGAAACTGTTCAGAAAATATTAGCACAAGCTCGACAAAGAAATGTGGTTTAATTTGTGTCTCTATCAAAAATCAGAACATAGTACACTGTTTTGATAATTTCTGTCAAATTATGACTATTTTTCTGTCCTCTGGTGACATAAAAAAGCAAAATAAGCATTACAAAATGAAAAAGAATTGAAGTTCTTGAACTAGATTTTAACACCTTTTACTGCTTTACTGTGTTGGGATTTTTTTAAAATTGCTGGGTCCCACAAATCAGTAATAACATGAGATGAATCTGAATGTGTTTTTTTGTTTAAAGAGTCACTTTGTTTTTAATGCATTAATCAAAGAGGAGAGGGCATATAAGAATCCTTAAATAACAAACTGGCAGAAAAAAAATGGGAGAGAATTATCTGTTTATAAATGTCCTGAAAAGGCAGTGGATTGGAGGCTGTGATTTCTGAAAACATACATTTAGCAATGCTAGGCATAAAGATTTACCTGCAGGCTTTCCCACAAAACAGTAAGCACTGTATTTCACCGAGTGGGATTTCTTTTTTTCCCCCATAAAGGGATACACATCAGTGAAAGTACAGAATACGGGATCGGTCGAGTTTGTGCAAACTCTTTGCTTTTCCTCCATTAACTTTAGGATCACCTGAGTACTGCTCAACCTGCATAGTCTCCTGGAGACTCCTCATGACCAGGCTGGCCTTGCTCACCTTCCTTCTCTAAACTGACTAGAATGAGAGCTTTCCTTCTATTAAAGTACAGTTTACTCTCATCTCTGACAGATGATTTCCTTCAGTGATTTCAAATACTTTTAAGGCAGAACATGGCTTAACTAAAAGCTCCCTTAGGACGTTGGGCTCCTCCAGCACTCTAAGATCATTCATTGATCTGTTTTTGTCAAGCTGCAGCCTGTCCACACTTTGAGGTCCATATGCTGTTTCCCTAGTGGATCTCAAAAACTTTATGTCTTCTGTACTGTGGTCAGATTTTTTTAAAATGTTTGCAACCTGCAAATGGTTGAAGACTGCTGGACGACTTTGATTCAAATAAGGAAAAAGGTAATAATTCAAGTGTTATTTTGATCTAGGTTTTCATTGCTGTGTTTACAGATCTGAAATGACACTGACATATGCTATTCTGAAAATCAATTTCCTAACCAGTGATGTTATACCGTTCTGTATTGTATTCAAGTAAGACAACTTTTTTCCAGTGGAAACTGAGGCTTGTTTTGGAATTTCTTCAGACCGGGAGAAAAAGTAGAAATACTAAAATCATGTTAAAGCTTATTGAATTTGCAGCATAAATGCCATGTATTTCAATGGTTTGTCAGAAACAGTAGTTTGTCATTCTCTAAACAGTCTCTCGATTTTACTATTTGACAGAATTAAGTTCTGCCGTTCTAATGGTAAACAGACCTTTTCATTAAAACAAAGAAAAAAAAACAACCCCAACAACAACAACAAAACCCAAACAAACAAAAAATCAAACAAAAAATAAATTGGTACTTTTGGGACATATTTTAGTGTAGTGCAATATCTAACATATTCCAGCAGTACAGACAGCCTTGCAAATTTAAATGCTGTCACTAAAGGCTTTCAGATGACATTTTAGTTCTCCTATCTAAACAAATTTCCAAAATTAAAGGCCTTTTTGATTTTTCTTTCCCACTTGAATCTTTAGAATGCTTGCAGCTTTTACAGTATTTTTATTTGATTAGTTTGGGTTAGTTTAATTAATTAGTTACACTATTAATGCCAGATGAACATAATTCCTTGGTTCTTTCTTGCTTTAAATAGACTTTGTTTTCACCTTGAAAAAACTTTGTTTTCCTCATCTGTCTCTAATAGAATTAAATAGAAGGTAGCATTGAATTGTCTTTTTTGGTTCTGCCTGATGAATAGATTATGTAAGAAAAAAATTTACCTTGTAGATTTTTCTGTTGCTTTGGACCATGTCTCATTATCACCTTTCAATGTTAAGGTTTTATGAATGGAAACAAAGTCCTCCACCTTTCCATGTGGTATTGAGTTTATGTTTTTATTTTTTTTAATCCATGCCATCTTCTGTGTAGGGGAAAAAGAAAAAAAAAAAAAGGCAATAATCCCTCAGTAAACATAGTACTTGAAATTAACTACATTAGCTAGATGTGTAATTTCCAAGCCTTTTTGACTAAGAATGCATTCAGAGATGATCTTGAATCTCAGCAGTGTAAAACTTTAGACAAAAATCCTGCTTTGTGTCATGAGAAACATTATAGCTGGTTTAAGTCTCATTAAAAAACTAACATCATAAGAAACTATTTCTTTTTAGTCTGAGATACGACTCCTCTTCCTTCCAACTCCCTTATATTAGGTCTTTTGCTTTCCAAAATATTTCTCGTAACACCGTGGAAAAAAGCTATTAAAACATGAACAAAATGTATTTTGAACATCATATTTCAGTAATTCATTATGCTTTCAAAGTATTGAAAGAGAAGTATTACTGCTGTCCTATTTTTATGCTTAGTTTACAAGATAAGATTAGGATTTTTATTAAAATTACAACTTAATTCTTAGGTTTCTGAAAGTCAAATAACCGCATAGAGAAAGATAACATTTACAGCAATGAGCTTCTTACCTCTACACAAAAACTTTGCCTGAAATGCAAAGGCTGACATTTGTCACATTAAAATACATTTCATTACTGTAGTCCTGACATGGCAAATGACAGCTTCTAGTCAGAGGTCTAACACTGACTGACCAATTAAGCTGTTTGAACAAATTCTATTCACAGGAAAATTGTTCCATTACTGCACATGACAACTCTATTCACATAATCAGTCACTATAAGGCCAAACAATCCACAGGTAGAAGAGATGGAAAGTAGTACAACATAATTCTATGGAAAAAATTAAAAGATAACAATACCTTTTGAAAGAGAAGGGCAATTTTTCATTCAACACATTTGTTTGAAAATGTTTTTCTACAAACTTGAGGAACTTGCACAAAAGAAACAAGCAGTAGAAAAGCTGCAGTAATCAGTGGGTCAATGGCATAAATAGATATATGCTTTCAGCCTACTCTTAATCATGTGCATCTAATAAGTGGACATCTATAATGCACATCTATAAATGGACATCTATAAAGGATATCTTATAGCTGAGAGAACGTATATATTTTGATAGGGCACCTCTCCTGTCAACTTTCCGTCAAAACTGTCTTTCTAAGATCTTCTTTAAAAAAACAAACTGTTCATGTGAGAAAGATGAACAGCGCACATGCACACATAGACACAGAAATCCAAGATAGCATTGGTTTAGGTTTGAAAGTTAGTTTCTCACTAAGCTCATTCAGAGTTAATTGCATCCAAAAAGTATTTGACTTGAATGCTCAAGTAAGCCTATTCAAATCAACTGAGTGTGGAAACAACAAGGACATAACTAACATGTCAAAGTAAGATATTATTAAAAGACAAATGACCCACTTGCTTCTTCCCATTGCAAGGCAAGAAGATCATCTTTAAATGATTTTTTTTTATGGAGAAAGTATTCAAGAACAGTCATGGAGAGCAAGTGAGCACAGTTGTAGGTAATTTATTGTAGTGTTTTTTAACAGTTTCTGTAGTCTTTAAACATGTTAAAATGCATTAATCCCAATGTAGACACATATTCAGAATTACAGTGTCCCTAATTTAATTTGGCATAATTCACTTTGAAGTCTGAAGTGGTCTACATTGAATTAAAGGCATTGAAAATCTGAATAAAAGGATCAATACATGGCTTTAATTAATTTTAATTAATCCACTTTAAAAGTTACTTCAGATTAACTTTCTTAAGTGTTTCTGCATTGACAAATTCAATGGGCCTTGAGTCTTTAGATCAGAGCTTACCATTAATTATGAAATTATCTGTTCCTTCCTTTGCAACCTAAAGAGCTAATGGCTTAAGTTCTGTTCTGAAATGCACACAAAGCATACAGAATGTAAGTGCAGCATTGCATAGACCCTGGCACTTCTTCTCTGGAAGCCTTGTTAATCATTGAAAAGGCAGTAAATATATTTGACAATTAAAAAGTAATCTATTATCAGTTGGAATGATGCAAGGCATTCAAACTGTTAATTCTATCCTTTAAAATCGACATGATCAAAAGGCAATAGATGCAATTTTTGATATTGATTTTCTTCCAGCAGATTAGGCTATTTCTTAGTTTATGGGGAGAATGCATAGTTGGTTAATTATAAGTACTGTCAATATTTAGATCTGGGGCAAAAAGGGGTCTTTTAAGTTATTTTGTCAGTACACAAGGAGTTATTCCAACATTCAACATTACTAAATTAGAATAAAATCTGACTTACTGAAGTGGTGTCACATAAATAGCAGAACAATGCAGCATCATATCTCTTTTTAGGCTCTTCTTCAACCATAATTTCAAAGAAATACATTTTCCCCGTATTTGAATATACATGAAATGCCTCATAATTCAGTTAGCTGACATAGTTGAACCTTGTGACAAGTTATATCTAAAGTCATTGATGTAAGCACCTGTTTGTAGATGTCAAAGAAATGAAGGAAACTGGAAAATTTACTGAGTGCTGTTAAAAACAAAATATACATGCTAACACTTCGGTTGCCCAGTGGTCAGCAGTGGTCAACAGAAGGAGTGCAACAGTAAAGAACTTGAAACTGAAGAGAGTATAGTTACAGGCTAAATGGGAGCATGGAGTGTACTGAATATGATTCACATACAAAAACCTTTCTTATTTTGTTTTCCTCTTCAGTGCGGTGGGTTTTTGTTGGTGTGTGGTTTTTTGTTTTGTTTGTTTGTTTGTTTTTTATTTGGAGGTTGCTTTTATTTTTTGGCTTTGGGAATTTTTGTGAGTTTCTCTAAAAGTAATTACAAAGTGCTTTCAGTGTCTGATAGGTCGGGATCTAAAACTTCCTGTCAAACAGAAATCTATGAAGACTTATTTAGAGCAGGAAATAAAGCAAACAGGTTACACAGGGTGCTGTGGAGTATTCTTATACCACCATGTGTTTGCCAAGTTCTGTTTTGCAACAGATCTCCAGGTCCCTCTAAATGTTGAGCCTGAAGAAATACATTATCCTTCTGAACTACAGTCTGTGTTGTATCCAGTTCAAATGTTGATAATACTCTGGCTCTTATTCTACATGCATAATCAAGAGTTGTAGCTCCCAATCTTTTTTGAAGCCAGGTCTCTCTTCAGAATATTGTTTGTAAACTGGTAATATAATTTTTATTGCAATTTGTAGCATACAAGAGATGTCAGTAGTCTGTAAACCCACAGGATTGTTTTTGGGTTTTGGGGAGCTTTTTGTTTTGTTGGTTTTTTGTTTGGTGTTTTTTTGGTTGGTGGGTTGTTTTTAGCCGTGTTTAGCAGCTAGTATATTTAATACTGGTGAAATGAGAGGGAGCCTCAGTGTAGACCAGGAGAAAAATGCAATATAAAACTTAAAAAGTATTCATTCAGTCACATTTTCAGCTTGACTAATAGCAATAATTATTTTCAGAAAGTCAAGGAAATTAAATGCTAACAGATAAAAACATGTAGAGGCATTGCTCATGTTAAATAAAAAAAGTAATAAATAACAAAAAAAAGAGATCAGACAGAAAGAAAACTCAAGGAATTAGAAATATAACCTGTTAAATTGAAATTCCTTGACATATGACAAAACAGTGAAACTATTTGTAAGCACCTGCAAAGTAGTAACTGCCAGCCTGGATTTGACAAGGACAGCTTGTTACCAGTTAAAAAGCTTTGTGAAGAGGAAAAAAGAGGAGCAAGTAGCACAGATCTTGACCTTAAGTAGTGCTTCTGAAAATGTCTCAGAGGCCTTTCTTAAAGAAAGGACATTTTCTATTGATTGGCATTATGGTGCAGATGCAACACTTGTTGGAAAAAAAGACGTTTCCAGGGAGTTAATAGGCTCCGTTGTCAAAAGAGGAGGCCATGTCAAATTCATTCTCTAAGGGAACCAGCATTCTGGACATGTATTATTCTTTACTGGTATTAATGGCCAGGGTAAAATATAAATGAAATATAAAATATGCTTACTAAATTTGGAGTTGAGACAAATTTGGAGAGAGCTGCAAGTGTGGGGAAACATTAGGATTCAACGTGATCTGGATAGTTTGGGAAATGGCCCAAAAAAACAGGATCAAATTAAGAGAGACAACTGCAAAGTACTTCACACAAGAATAATCAGTTGCACAGGTGCAGAAATGGGAGCAAAAGCTTGAAAACAAGTTATTTACAAAAACATCAGGAAGTTAAAATGTCACAAGGAGGAGAATGAGTGTCAGAAATATTGAAAGAGGCAGAAACGCTATATTAGGGAAAAACTAAACAGAAATATACTCTGCAAGAAACTTGACATAAAAATCCTATGAAAGAGAGATGTATGTGCAGCTTTTCCCTTCAAAAAGGCCTACATAGTCTCCCCTTTGCAGCTCTCTCCTCTGTCCCTGACTTGACTATGCATGGGGACTGTACATAGCACAGAGCAATGGTTACTGCTGAGTATGTTATCTTTTGTTCAGCTCTGAGATAGTAAGGCTTTTCTTCAAACACTGTAGCAAGTTCTGTGCACTGCCCTTTGAGATTAGAGATTTGAACATTCCTTGGAAATGTGAAAGGGAAGGACATGGTCATATGTGAGGTAGCTAGAAACATGAAATAATGGACTTTTGTTGCAGCAAAATCAAGTCAAGTAAAATATTGGAAAAAGAAATATTAGTGAAATACTGAAAATGCCTAGGGAAGGGGTAGCGGTATCTCCATCACAAGTCATCTTAAGAACAGGCTAGAAAAACATCTATAAGTACTGATGCTGTCTCATCGGTATGGGAGAGGGAGTAATGCAGTCCAGTCACAATTTTTCATGTCATTTGCTAGAACTTGCAAGCACTTGTTTTGAAGCATAAACCAAAGTGTTTGGGTTATTAAGTTTTTAAAAAGATTTTTTGCTGTCATCTGGAGTAGTTCACAGCACTTTTTTTTTTCTTTTTTTTTTGTGCATTGTAGATACTTGGGACATATTCTCAACTGGTTTTTGTCTTTTATATCAGGTAGAAATATTGGGGTAACATAAAAGGATTTTTCTCCAACACAGGTTTGCTTTATAACCATGAGTTTATCTCAAGGGTCTCCTTTGAAATTTTTACATGAATTTAACAGAGACGCATAATTTTAAATTAAAGCCAAATGCTGAGAGAGCTTAGTTTTCAGAAGGAGGGATCTTCTGCATGTCTCGTAGTGATGTTTTTTTCCATCTCTGCTTAGATAATTTAGATAATACATTGTCACTTTATTTACAAAATCCTGCAGCCATTGAAATGATTATTCATTTGCAAAGTGTCAGTGTTTGGAAACATCTTGCATTGGATGAAGTTTTTGAAAATAAATTACTACTTACTTGTGTTTGGATGCCATCCTCTAACCTTCTCTTCTTTTAATTTAATTTCTCAATATAGCAGAAACTTTTTTGCACCAATGCCAATTTTACTCTTACAATTCAAAATGTTTATATGTCAAGATTATATTTTATTGAGAAATTAGATTTTATAAATATGTAGATAAATGATGATTTTTAATACCTTTCCCAGAATTAACTTTGTCACTATGTAACTCTTAATTTGAAAGATCATTTACTGTTAATAAAAATATTATGACAGAGGAAATAAAAATATGTAGAAAATTAACACATACTGTTATAGATCATCTGAAATGAGTATAGTTTCATGAAGAGCATAAAACACTGAAGTTGTGTCTGGTAGCTGTAAAAAGACTAATTTTTATTTCCCCCAATGTAATCTACAAGGTGCTTATATCATATGAACCTCTAATGACATGATGGAGCTCTGTTTCTTTTGAAATTTCTTTTACAATTTGAAATTACATTTTTTTCTATTGAAAATATATATTGAATCAGAAATACACAGTTGCAAGGCAGACTCCTTCTCCCTGATACACTTACTTTCAGTTAAATGTTAATACAGATAAATTTGAGCTCTAATCTGAGTTCCAGAGTATTTAATCTTGTGTACGTTCTTTACTTTCATTCCACACAAGATGCCATCTGTGCATGAAAAACACACTGAGTCTCGAAAAGAAAACACTGATGCGATTATATTATACTTGCTGTTAATTTTCCAGAGAAAAAATAACAAACCCAAACCCCAGTCACAACCCCTTAAATATAAAGTAAATATTCTGCTAATGTATTATACTACACAAAGCAACTATTTTTATTTATCAATACATGTATTAATAAGCAGTTTTGGTCACAACATCCATGTATCTATTCCCAGGCCATGAAAATGGGATGCTATCATCAATTCATGCTTTGTATAGCAAGAAAACCCTAGAGTTATGTGTTCTGAATAGAAATTTTGCACAATCATTCGCTTGTGGGGGGAAAATGGCACATGATCTTTTAAATTGTAACTCACACAGTGCCAGGGGAGCCTTAACTCTGTCACCTTCTAACTGGCATTTCTTTTGTGTGTTTGTTTTATGTCCTCATTCCTCTACAATGTTTTTGTGTTCTGAACTTTTTTAATGTCATATCTAAGCTGAAATTCTGTATCAATCTGCCTGAGGTTAGAGGATTTGACAGGGCCCATCAGCTCTGGTGAACCAACAAATGGTTACCAGACTGGTACCACAGCTAGAAGTTTGACTAATTAGACTGTGAGATTTGCTTTGAGAAACTGGTCTACCAGAGGGCTGATGGGGCTCATTTGTCGGAGGAGGGGAAGAGTATCTTCAGCCATAGGCTTGCCAAGCTGGTGAAGAGGACTTCAAACTAATGTTGCCATGGCAAGGGAAACTCAATCCATCCCACTCCTACCAGTTTAGTTCCAGGGCCAGTAAAACATGCCCAGAGCCTGGAGAGGGATCACAGGTCATCAGGAGCACACCTGAAGGGCAGCACAAAGGAATTCCAGCCACCTCTTCCAGTTAACTGCTTCATTGGGGGCCCAACTTAAATGCCTCTATGCAAACACAAGTAGCATGGGAAATAAACAAGACAAGTTAGAGATGTGTGCACACCTTCAGGGCTATGACTTTAGTGACATCACAGAGACACGATAGAATGGCTCCTGTGATTGGAGTGTTTGGGAGGATAGAGGAAGGAGGAGGAAGGATGATGAGGAGGCGGTGTTGCCTTGTGTCAGTGACTAGCTGGAGCACATGAAGCTCTGCTTCAGCATGGATGAGGAGATTATGAGTCAGAAGCAGAGGGAGAGGGACACGTGACATTATAGTGGGGATCTGCTACAGGCCACCTGATCAGGAATACTGAGTGGATAAAGCCCTCTATAGAGAAGGAAGAGCTGCCTCACATTCACAAACCCTGGTCCTCACAGGGGTCTTCAGGTGCTCGGATATTTATTGGAGGAACAACAGAGCAGGAAATTCCGTGAACCACTTTGGTTGTTTGAGGATAAATTACTACTCTAAGTGATGGACAAACTATCAAGAAGAGATGTTATGGTGAGGATGTAGTCTCATCAACAAGGAGTGCCTGGTGGGGAGTGTGAAGCTCAAGGGTAGCCAGCCTGGACTGCAATGATTCTGAAATGATGAAGTAGAAGATTCTTAGGGAAGCAAGGAGGGTGCACAGCAAGCTCACTACCCTGGACTTCAGGAGAGCAGAGCTTGGCTTCTTTCAAATCTGTTTGGTATAGTACAATTGATCAAAGTCCTGGAAGGCCAATGGGTCCAAGAAATATGATTAATATTCAAGGGCCACCTCCTCCAGCTTCAGGAGTGATGAATTCCAGCAAAGAGGAAGACAGGCAAAAAGACCAGGAGGCCTACATGGATGAATAAATAGCTCCTGGACAAACTCAAACATAAAAAGAAAGCCTTCAGAGAGTGGAAGCAACGACAAGGAGCCTGGGAGAAATACAGAGATACTGTCTGAGCAGTCAGGGATCCGGTTAGGAAAGCTAATGATAGAATTAAGCATAACCAGCCATGTCAAAGGCAAAAAGAAAAGCTTCTATAGGTAAGTTGGTTTTAAAAGGAAGACTGGGCAAAATGTGGGCCCTCTTGAGAAGAAAATGTGAAATGTGATTACATTGACAAGATTGAAGTACTCAATGATTTTTTTTGCTTCAGTCACTTTCCAGCATACTGGGATTATAAATGCAGCTGTAGTACCTTCATTTAATTTTGAGCTGTATAAGTCTTGATGGCATTACCATAACTTTTCATCTTAGTCTTAAACTTTTAAATGTGGATTTCTTTGTTTGCTTATGACTAAAAATTGAGCCCTACAATAGATATATGTTTTATTTTTTACATAAAGCATTAAATAAAAGGTGCACTAGAAATATACAGGATACAAAAAGTGTGAATTTACAGGACAACAAACTTGTTTTTCAATAAAAAATTATTTTTTAGGTTTTTGCCAAAGGCTCATCCATATTTGTAATATTTATGAGAAGTTTCATATACTATATTTCTTCTTTCTGAGTTCATTTTTCTGAATGCCTCAAGAACGTCTCTAAAAAATGTTCCATCTTAAAGAATTTTCTTAAAATCCTAGTTTCCTTTCTGATATTCATAACTGTGATTTGTTTTCTGATCAGGTTTCTACAGGAGTTTAGGTGATTTTTGTTTATTCAAAATTTAATGAGAATGCTAATGTCATTGCCAATTTTAACTGTTTAGCTTGAAAGGGCAAATACTATTTACATTCATTTTACCACCTTCATAACTAACTAGAATCTCAACCTTGTGTCTATGCTTTTAGACGTCTTTTCATTTCAATTTGACAGCAAAATACTGTTAAGTCACTCTGTTGTGTGCAATTTGTTTCTTATTTATTGACATTATAAGAGGGTCTTATAATCTGAAGACTAATCAGCATTAACTCCAGATAAGCTCTTATTAAATGCATTGTTGAAAAATATGCGTCAGTGAGACTTTTTTGTCTTACTCCTTCATGTCAGTTCTGTGTTAGGCCAATTATTACTAGTGCAAGAATTTTAAATATTAAAGCAATATTTAATAAAGATCAGGAGATCTCTTCTGTGAATATAAACGTATGTAGATGATGCAAGATAGCTTCAGTAGTAATTAACTTTGTGGTTATCAAATAGCTTCAGTTCTCAGAGCATTCTAGAACAATACATTCTAGCAGAAAGTAAAATTACCCTACATAGTCTTTAGCTTCTGTAAACTTAACCTATTGAGAATCTGCTATTATTGCTTGTAAAAAAAATGGGAAGTATTTACAAAAAGTAAACTTACACTGTAAGCATGAGTTTAATGATAAGTGTTAGAATGATAAGAGTAGAGGGAATGTGTGGGTGGAGATAAATGAAGATACATAAGAGAGGAAAGGAAAAGGGTTAGAGACTTAAGATGGAACAAACTGCAAAGAAATTGTAAGAAATCTGGAAATAATGGTGCATGAGTGATAGCTGATGGTATGGAAATTGAGAAATAATGACACCAAGGCCCTCCTTCTTATATGCTCATTCTTGATCTTGTATTTTGAAGGATCTTGTAGACGGGCCAGTTATAAAATGTTTCTGCAGAACTAATATTTTCTTGTACCTATGGCTTTTTTATCATTTCTCTCCCAGGGAAGGTGGAAACTGGAGGTCTCTGCTTCTGTGAGTGTGTCTGAGCCCATTTCCCCTTTACATAATAATCTGGGATTTCAGCGTCTATGATTCATTCCTCTTCCATACGCATAACACAAACTATCATCTTTACTGATCCATTTCCTGGGAGACAATTTCAGGTATGGAGTAAGTATGACTTTCTCCAGGTTTTACAAATTTCCTTGCTATCATTTTCAGAGCAGTAGACGGTTGTGGGAAACTGCATCAGGCCTGTGGATTTCTTGACAGAGCAAGAAGAATTTGACCTTGGCCAGACTGCCGTGTAG
>JAWWEW010000078.1:74050372-74079427 GCA_035583185.1 Anabacerthia variegaticeps | reverse complement strand
GCTAAATTCTTTAATGGTTTAGATTCTGCTTTACAGAAACTCCAGAGATTCGTGTTATCCAGACCCAAAGGATTGGATACTTCTGTTCATCTGTTCCTAGCCTGAGGACTGAGTCTATGTTGAATGGGACACTGACCCCTGCATGCTAACTGGAAGAGGGTCATATCAAGTACGGTTGACTACCCACGCCACAGTCAAGGAGACAGAGGTGTACCCTGTGCTTCACACCTAAGGCATCTGTCCCTGGAACAAGTGCAACAATAGAGACTGTTACAGATAGAAGAGATGTGTTTTAAATTACTCTTTTCATATGTATAGTTTGTATTGCTGGTAAGCATGAATCAAGTTTGGAATCAAAAATTTGCATTTGGCCCTAGTCAAAAATGTCATAAAAATTGTTGTTGGATTTGTATTATGAATTTGGCTAAAATTTGGAAACAAATTTTAAATCAGGTAACTCTCGAATATGTCTCATTAAGTATTGGAAATATCTACAATGAACATGCTTCATGGTTACCAAACAGGACCTGGTGATTTTAGTAATTGTTGTAGTTGTGTTATAAATGATGCCTTTTTTAATCAGCCTGTTGCAAAGGGCCCTGCAACAGACTGTCTAAGCCATCTTTGTAGCACAAATACAAAAAGGGGGAATTGTGGGAAACTGCATCAGGCCTGTGGATTTCTTGACAGAGCAAGAAGAATTTGACCTTGGCCAGACTGCCGTGTAGCCGTGAACATAAACAACTTGCAGAGGCTGAGAGAACTCAGGAGGAGCAGGAGATAAGAAACCTGGATGCGTTTGTACAGAGACAGTAGTTTGTAACTGTGGCCAATAGATGATTGTTTGTATGTAATGAGCACCAATAATGTTAGTGTACGTAGACTTAGGAAATATAGAAAAGTAGCTGTGTGAAAAAATAAAGTGGGAGAAGAAGTTTCACTTTGACCTATTTGGGATCTTCGCCTGCTTTTTATTGTCTGTCCCAACAACAACAACAACGACAGACGGTAACTAGGAATTCTTTCCTTTTACACAATGCTCAGGTAGCTCTGTATAAAACTGAGGAAATAAGTATGAATAAAGAAGTAGACTCCATTAAATCTGGCATGTAGCTTGAGTAACTGAGGAAAGATGTAGCTGAAATAGGGGAAAAAAGGGACTAAATTCAGTTGTTAGTCTTTCAGATTTGTATCTGTGCTAGGGAAGGGCATACTGAGTAATAATTCACTTAATGGTCTTCATAGCAGCCTTGATATCTAAGGAATTGATTCTAACTCTAAACCAATGTCATCTGCAGTTCTTCAACATAACCTAGATTGCCTAGGCAGCTGAGAGAGCAAGGTTTCTGATTTTTGTTTTGTTTGTTTGTTTTTGGTTACTTGTTTTTTTTAATAAAAAAGGAAGAAAATGGAAAAACTTTGATCGGTGACAGTTATAAATACAGACTCAACAGAAACAAGGACATTGTCTAGAGTAAATTCCTACTACAGCTAAAAATGTTACCAGGAAGTGGGAAAAATGAAGATTAAAAACCTTTAGTAGTATACCATCTTGTTTATTCTTTATTTCCCACACATTTGCTTAAATATGCATTTCTGTCAACGTACCATTCTTTTTTTTTGGACCACTTCTACCATTTTTATTTATGTACATGTTTATTTCACTGAAAAGAAGATGTCATTTAACTCCCCTCATCCTTCTCAACTCCTTCTCAATATTAAAATTTATTTGTTTATTATTCTTTAGTATTTTATCTTCAGACATTCTCATGACATTCTGTCTTAAATTACACATTCTTATGGATGTCACATTTTTCTGATTCATTTAATTTTTTGTCTCCCCCTGGGTACCTTTGGTCTGGGTACCTTTGGTCTTGTGTCCTGGTTTCTATTTGCTCATGTCATTTCACGTCTTCTTCCAACCTCACATACTCTCCTGTTAGTGCTCCTTTCAGACTCTTTCTTTTTCACCCTTTCACCCCTCCTAGTCCCTTAATTTTGGTGTTTTGTTTTCCTTTTTTTTTTTTTTAGATACTGTTCCAATTTTCAATCACAGTCTTCAGAGAAATTATGCATTTAGTTTCAACAGACTAAAAACTTTTGAAGAATGCTGTAAGCTTTCTCTCCTCCTTCTGTTACAATTTGCAACCAATAGTAAATTTTCTGAGGAAAATTCCTTACTGATTTTATAAAAGGGCAGAATCAGAATTGTGGTAGAAAAACTCCAAGATCAAGTCTAACCATTCACCACACACCACCTTGCCAACCAGAGCACAGCACTAAGTGCCATGTCCAGTGATTTCTTGAATACCTCCAGGGATGTTGACTCCACCACTTCCATTCAATAGCTTAACCACCAGCAAAGAAATTCTGCCTGAGGCTATGTTCTCTTTTCCTGTTGCCAGCTGTCTGGGAGAGGAGATTGACCCCCACCTGGCTACAACCAGCCTTCAAATAGTTGCAGAGAGACAACTAAGTCTCTGAGCCTCCTTTTTTTCCAGGCCGAACAACCCTAGCTCCCTCAACTGCTCCTCATAGGAGTTACTGTCTAGACCCTTCATCAGCTTCATTGCCCTTCTCCGGAAATGCTTCAGCAGCTCAATATCTTTCATGTATTGAGGAGCTCAGAACTGAACAAAGGACTTGAGATGCAGCCTCACCAATGCTGAGCACAGATGGACAATCACTGCCCTGGTGCTGCTGACCACACTATTTCTGATACAGGCCAGGATGGCCTTCTTTACCACCTGGGCACACTGCTGGCTCATGTTCAGCTAGTGGTGGACCAGCAACCCCAGCTCCTTTTCTTCTGGGCCACTTTCCAGGCACCCTGCCCCCAGCCTGTAGCACTGTCTGGGGTTGTTGTGACCCAAGGGCAGGACCCAGAACTTTGCTTTATTGAACCTCTTACAGTTGTCCTCAGCCCATCTCTACTGACTTTCCAGATATCTCTGCAGAACCTTCCTACCCCCTAGCATATCAACAGTCCTGTCCAACTTGGTGTTATCTGCCAACTGACTGAGGATGCACTTGGTTCCTTTAATGTCTTATAAACATATTTAACAGGACTGGCCCCAACAAAGAGCCAAGGGAATACCCTTGGTGATGAGCAATCAACTGGGTGTAACTCAATGCACCTCTGCTCTCTGTGCTAGATAATCCAGTCAGTTTTGAACCCAGCCAAGGAAAACCCAGAATAAAAATGAAGAGCCTAGAAGGAACTTTCATGAAAAAGTGCTTTAACAGAGCAGTATAAAAACCTGAATGAAAGAGAACATGTGCAAAAATGTAACAGTCTGTGTGATTTCAAAAAGATCTCTTATTTTTGTAAAGAGTATGGAATAACATTCCCAATAAAACTTACTCTAAAGCTCTGTGTTACTGGATTCACATGTGTGTAAGAATCAAACAAAGGTACTCATTCTATAGTGTTCATATAATGAAAATGCAATGTTACAATTATTTATAATACTTGTCTTCAAAGGAATTGCAGAGCTTGGTATCATTAGAATTTTTGGTTTTGTTTTTTTGTTTTTCTTTTTTTAACCAAGAATACTGGATGTCTACTTATTAATATATACTACTTAGTAAAGGGAATAATTTGGCTAAGCTTTTTCAGGTTGTTCTGATGAATGGTAAGTATGTTGGTAACATTTATCTGTTCTTAAAGATAGCACTTTGATTTATCACTAACTGAAGTGGGCATATGCATACAGAGTGACGAAAATTAATTTCTTTTTGACAAGGACATGTAGAACAAATTAAATCATAAGAAAAGCAGGCATATTTTGAAATACATCTCTAAGTATCCTTCATGAAATCTAATTTTAATCATAATTCTAAACTAATTAAAAACAAATTATGCAGTTACATATTGATGCACAGATTATAAATTTTTTTGTGTGTCAATGGATTATGAATTTGGCAACAGTTCAGTAGCTATTCTCTTTTGACTTTGAAACTGTAGCCAGTGCTGCAGAAAAGATTTGGACAAAAGTGAAAAATATTTTGGTTTAGTGGGGTTGTGCTTGTCTAATTAAAGACACTTCAGCATTAATATAAATAACTTCACATTCAACTTCTTTGCTTGGTGATTAGAATCTATAGCTCTAATTGATTGTGCAGGACAGTTATCCTCCATTAACATTAGCCTTCACATTCCTCTGATATCCAGCATAAATGAAACTACAAGAGCTGCTGTTTCTTATCATCTTGCCTACAGACTCTAAATTGGAATGGGTTGTATTATTTAATGACTTGCACTAAGCAGTCAACAGTCCTCTTTCTCAGAGCTCAGTATATTTTCCACAAAGCTTTGGATAATTCAGTTTATCATTTCTGCTTGGATTTTGGATATACCGGAAATTTATTTTGAATCTAATTCTTAAGCAGCAGATGTAGTCTAGATTAAAATGAGGAGAAAAATAGAAAAATATAGTCATCTAAAGACCTGAAGAGAGAATGCATTTAATTTTTTCTTTTTTTCCTCCAACTGGTCAACATCCTACTTACAACTGTAAATCTATGTAGAATTCTGTTTTCCAGTCATTGAGAAAACAGGAGCTTTGTTTGTCCTCTTTTCTCTTGCATTTGAATGGAAAACCTATGCTATTACAAACACAGATGTGTGTTTTGTTTTGTCAGTTAAAAAGGAGAACATCCTGCTAGAAAGGATAGCTTTTCTGGGGAAAAAAGCCAAAAAAACCCCAACGAAACAACACGACTGAAGCAAGTGTTGCCAAATAATTCCATTCAAGTTATAAAATAGATTGTTTGAATTCTCATCAGGTTTTTATCCTTTAAATCTTTTAAACAAAAACTATTTGTACCAATGCAAACCCCAAAATTTATTGATAGAATTAAAGTCTTATCTGTATAATAAAAGGACTAATATTAGTTTGGTTTCAGTGATAATAGCACTCCCAGGTCAAATTATGTTAAGTCATTAAGATATGTACATAAACGTTTAAGGGAATTTTCTCTTCTCTGTTGTCATTCTCATTCTATTCAAGTGAGAGCCATCAGTCTGGCTTACGTAGCATCTGGACAAAACCTGGTGAGTGCTGAGGCCTTTGTGTTAGCCTAACACAGTGCCTGTGTCCTGACACAGGCAATGCCAGAAAAACACCAAAAACTAAACAAAACAATAAAGCAAACCAACCAACAAAACTCACGCAGATTTGTTGGTCTATGAAGCTACAGGTGAAACATTTTTTTAAATTTAAGTCAACGTCTACTTCATGGCGCAGTGAGCTGCAAATTTGCCTGTGCCCTACCCTGGCTATTGCAAGCACTGTCTGAACATTAAACTGACCATGCTGGTCACCAGAGTGAAGATTGGATGAACATTTCATCACTTTGTAGAACCTGTGATATGTACCTTTGCTTCAGTGGCACAATAAAGTTGAACATGAGTCAGCAGTGCCCTGGCAGCCAGGAGGGCCAGCTGTGTCCTGGGGGACATCAGGCAAAGCATCGCCTGCTGGGCGAGGGAGGAGATTGCCCCACTCTGCTCTGCACTGGGGTGTCCTCACCTTGAGTCCCGTGTGCAGTTTTGGGGACAACAATATAGGAAAGACATTATGCTCTTGGAGAGCGTCCAAAGGAGGGCAATGAAGATGGTGAAATGCCTTGAGGAGAAGCCATATGAGGAGAGGCTGAGGTTTCTTTGTTTGTTCAGCCTGAAAAAGAGGATACTGAGAGGAGACCTCACTGCTGTCTACAACTTCCTTGTGAGGGGAAGAGGAGGGGCAAGCACTGATCTCTTCTGTGGTGACCAGTGACAGGACCCAAGGGAATGGCCTGAAGTTGGGTCAGGGGAGGTTTAGGTTGGATATTAGAAAACGGTTCTTCAAGCAGAGGGAGGTTGGACACTGGAACAGGCCCCCCAGGGAAGTGGTCACAGCACCAAGCCTGACAGAGTTCAAGAAGGGTTTGGATTATACTCTCAGGCACATGGTGTGACTCTTGGTTATGGTTCTGTGCAGAACTAAGGGTTAGACTTAATGATCCTTGTGGGTCTTTTCCAACTTCAGCATATTCTGTGATTCTAAGTGGGTATATGTATGAGGGGAGAGCAAGGGGTAACATTTCCCTTTACTTTAGTTGGGCTTTCAACACTATCTCCTACAGTTTTGTTTTTTTTTTTAATTTTAAGTTTTCACAGTAGGGTCTGTGAGATGGACTTTTCCCCTCTGCTTGGCACCTGCGAGACCCCATTTAGATGCATCCAGCCTTGCCATCCCCACCTCCGCACCTCCTAGGAAAGGCATTGATAAACTGAAACAGAAAAACCTCAAACTGGTCAGAGTTGAAGTTTTCCCAGGAGAAGAGGCTGAGGGACTGGGACTTGCTCATGCTGAAGAAGAGGTGGCTCCAGGATGAAACTAACAGCTGCATCTTAATACCTGTAAGGAGTTAATCAGAGACAAAATCAGGCTCTTTACAGTAGTACATGATGGGACAGTAATAGGCAGTGGTCACAAGCTGAAACAGGTATATTTTAGACTGGATATAAGGGAAAACTTCTTCCCCTCAAGGGCATCAGGCAGCAAAATAAGTTTTATGATTTTTTTGATTGACATTCTGTCCTTGGAGGTGTCAATATGCAGTTGGATAAAGCCGTGAGCAACCTGGTCTGACCTCAGACCTGATGCTTCTGTGAGCAGGAGTTTGGACAAGAAACCTCCTGAAGTAACTTTTAATCTGAAATTTTCTGTGAATTCTATAATCTACTGTATGAAAGAACAGAACTAAAACAGTATTTACAGAAAACAATGTTAATAAATCGTATATTTTTTAGACAAAATCAAAATGACGTCTTTAAAATTTGCATATAGAAAGATATCTGTTGACAAAATACCTTAACTCAATGGAAAAGTGAGAGTTTTCAAAATATGTGGTTTAAGACATGAATAAGACTTTTATATTATCTTCAGTCACTTTAGAAAGAAATAATTTAAATCCATGCAAAATACTTGAGAGTAGAGGTCAGTGAATATTCATAGCTCATTTATAATGTTCTTATACCCGCTTGTTCTAAAAAATGTTTGACATGTAACCCCCATGTAGCTCTTGCTAATCTGGAACTTGTCTGTTGGGAAGATGATCTATGTACCAGGATACATTTGAGTTTTTGCAGTTCTCCTGGTTGTTGCAATCCACTTAATCACAGAGGAGCAAAGAGAGCTCACTGTGGATTGTGGAAAGAACTTTGTTGATACAATAAAAAAAAAAAAATAAAATATTACTTTATTAACTGTAAAAGAGGCAAAGAGAAAGAAAAGGAAAAACAGAGAAAAGCTGGAAAAAATCTGAGGTTACTTTAAAAGCATGGGATTGTTTTACCACCACATTGCTACCTTTTTGCTGAGATGGAGGGGGTGAAGAAGTTTTTGCCCTTTTTTTTTTCCTCTGCTTCTTGATGGTTATCTCTGGGGAGTCTGGCAGCTTGTTAAAATGCAGTCTTTGGAATCCTGCTGTGTCAGAAGATTTAACCAGCATGGTTCCTTGCAACTCACATTTGGCTCTGGTCCACTTGGTCTGCTTGCTCCAGGAAGCTACAGTTCACATCGCAGCAGCAAGCTTGCATTCTGTCTCTTGGGAATGCAGAAGCAGGTTTTTCCACAACTCTCTCCTGTAGCATGGCTGGTCTCTATTGTACCCCGGCTGGCAGCACCTCAGGTCCCAGCGGCAGGCTTCGTCACAGGTGGTAGTGAGGGGAGATGGGGGAGAGGGTGGTCCACTCCAGTCTCCTTAAGTAGAGAACTCCTGCTGAGCTGTTGCCTCTCTCCGTTGTCTCCCTGGTTTAGCAGAATTTTTGCTTCACTTTATATAGGGTTTAAGAGCTTTAGGCTGCGATTCACTTTGCATATAGCCTTCAGGTGTTCAAAGAGATACAATGTTGAAGCACTTTTTGAAGCATTTTGCAAATTTATCAAAACTTTACATGGGTGCTGATGTTAAGTAAAAATATTCTTTCCTCATTAATTGTTCAGAAGCAAAACTGGGTGATTTTTATACACAGATTTCAGCTTGTTACAGTCTGGATTTACAAAACTAGAATGAAATATCCACTACTATTAAGATCTGTACCTGAAGGACTATTCCAGGCTAGATATTCATTTGCCTGTGTGCCATTATTCTGGAATCAAGGTGCAACCAGATTACTACTGATGTAACCAAACAATCAGGTGTATTGGAGAAAACAACCGGTATTACACCACCACATAGGAGCCTACCCAAACTGATAAAATACGTGAATGTTAAACACAGCTTCACAAATACATTTGCATATTCTGCAGCATAGAAAACACATTTAGAAGGCTTCAGTAATATTCAGTAAGTGATGGTATTTATGATCTTTTGAGTTGAAAGTTAGTGATGGTCAAGAAGTTAATTGTTGCACTGAATTATTGTCAATAACAGTTAATTTCTTGAAAATACAAATGGCTGAGGTGGAACTCTTGAAATACTTTGTGGATAGCATTTGTGCTGGAGGACAAATCAGTGCTGCAAAATATATATGTAATGTTCTTAGTATAATGTGCTTTATTTATGTGTGCAGAATTCTTATTCAGCCTATGTCTAGTCAATAACAAACAGCATGTAGGTAGTTCTTTCTTTCACAATTGTAGGCTGCAGGCCATTGTTGAGTTTGTGGGTCCCCAGATTCAAATAGGAATAAGTCTGACTAGAATAACTGTGGAGTTTGGTTTTGGTTGGTTGTTTCTTTGGACCACACAGTAAGTTGTCAGTGGAAACAGGGCAAGTGAGCAGGTACTGAGTATTGCTTCAAAATTTGCAGAACTTCTGCTACTGAGTAGCCTGTGCCCAAACAGTTAACACTAACCATGCACATCTTGAAGTTTCTTCTATGTTTTGGGTACCTCACTCATTTGCCCAGAACATCTGTATGAGAATTTCTCTTCCAGAAAAAGAGAAGTAGTAATGCAATCTCAAAGAACTCATCTTTGGGTTACATGGTAGGAAAATTAACCTATAAGTTCAAATGATGCTTCTAGGGTTTTCTTGCTAAGATAAGCCTGAAAGACAAAAACAGGTATAAAACAGTCACTAGGCTTGAGGTGATTAATGTACAAGAGCCGGAGACTCAGTGCAGAGGTAAAACATATGCACATTTACTTATAGACAGGGTATCAGTTACTTTTGATAGCTGTGCTTGAAAAGCCACCTCACTAAATCCACTGCAGATGCTCAAAGCAGACGTTTATGCTGGGGTGCAGTGCTGATAAACTTATGTTGTCTGTTGAAGGAATGACCAGAAACATTAATTTTGAGCCTAAAGCAAAGTGAGTTTTGCTCACTGAATGGGACTCAGGAACAGTGCTCACTCCTTCACAACAGCTGTTGCCAGGGAAAAGCTTGTTGTTAAGAGGCAGAGACAGTATTGCACTCTATGTGAACACTGCAAGGCTGACCAAGTGTATTTCAGTGAACACATTTGCTAGCATTACATTTCTGTTGTCTGTGTGATAAAGTATGCAAAATGATGCAGCTTGAAAGAAACTAACGAGCAGACACATGAGCTGAATTACAAAGCAAATTTCAGGAAATAACTTCTTTCAAGCACAGGAAGAATTGGGTAATCAGTCACAAATGACAGAGGCAATATTGCTTTTCAGAGTATGTACTGCATTGCAGCACATAATTAACACCTAACATTACAGAGCTCTGGAGGCAATTTTGTTAGAGTGAGAGGAAAAGGAAAAAAAGGAAAAATTGGTGATTTCAGACCTGATTTGCGAACCTGAAATCTAATAGTATTTCTTGAGTGGAATAGGAAGGAAAAAAAAAAAAAAGGAATAAAGAGAATGCCTTGTCTCTTTGTTCTAGTTTTCTCTCTTTGCAAGCTTATATGAAGTCATGAAGTAATAATCCCTTCCAATTCCAATCTTAGAATTTAATATAAATTGTATTATTTTAATATGTATTTATTTAAAATTTTTCCACACCTTTAAAAAAAAATCAAAAATTTAACAAAAAAGCTTTTTTTTTTTTTTTTTTTTTTTTAATTTGGACTCTGATATTTGTCCAGTTACTTACCAGCTTGATTCCTGGCTCTGTAGTGAGATGTACTTCAGAAAGCTCCTCATTTTTAATAGCCAAACCTTTGAGAGGAGTTTTCTATCCTACTTATAGGAGAAGTTCACAAGTTCCGAGAAACTGAATATCTGACTCTAAGTCAAGCTGCAGCCTAGCAGGTAAGGGGTAAATTTTTCTAGTCTGTTATTTCTTTAAATTTTTAATAGAAACTTAGATAAATATGTGTCACATTAAATTGACCTTGAAGTTGTGAAGGTCTAAGAGTTCAAATAGTTCAAGACATTTATGATATTCTTTTTAATATATAGTAGTATCTCAAATTTGCAAAAATATCTATAACCTAAAATACGAAAATGTATGATTTCTTCCTTGAAGCAAAATTACAGAATGCATGTCTAAAATGAGGTCTACTATGAAATTCAGTGTCACTACTAAGTTGCACTAATGCAACAAAAACTCATTCTGAACCGCATGGCATTTTTGACAGTACCTTCAAAACAGTTTTATTGGTTAGAAAAACTGTTGAAAATTGTTTAGGGAAATATCCATATTTCATATGTATTTCTAATTACTCTCAATTTATCTATTGTCTTGTGGCCATTCAGAGAAACAGATAATATTATAAATAATTTTACACTTTTGAATGTTATATTCCAATTTGCTAATCTGCTATCCTTTAACTTCATTTTGGCTGTTATTTTTCTTTCTTCTGCTCAGTTGTCTATTTAAAAATGTGGGGTTTTTTTGTTTTCTTGTTTTTTGTGGTTTTTTTTTTTTTTTGTTTGGTTTGTGTTTTTTTTTTTAATTTTGGTCATTTTTTACTGGGAAAAAAAAAACACCTCTTTTCTTCTGCATTTAGTAGGCATCTCTCAGTGTGCATTTATGTGTATATTAGGTTAGTACTTAGGCATGTATTTTTTCCACTCTTCACAGATGCATCAAGGAAAGAGAATGTATTTAAAAGTTCTATTATTTCTATAACTTGATTTGGATTTTTACACAAGGGAGCTCTAGGATTTTTTTACTTAATCCGTGCTTAATCTAAATCAAGTTACAAATAACTTTACACCTTTCACTGTTGACTGTTCTTCTCCTTCACCACAGTCAACCTCTTGCTTCCACTTACAATAATCTCTGCTATTTTCTTTTTCATGAACAAGATACAAAGCAAAAAATAATATTTGTCATGAAGTATTGCTGTGTTACTTTGTGGTGACAGAAGCTTTCTATTTTTGTTTTTGTTTTGTTTTGCTTTGTTTCTTTTTTTTAAATTAATTTTTTTGTTTTGTTTTGTTTTTTTAATGAAAATGTGCTTCATACCTTCTTTAAAATGAAAAACCAGCCCTTGAAACAAAATCGAAAAATGCCCACAAAATCTATCTGGTTCAACATCTACAGATTTAGCCAAAGTTAATAAGAAATGGATGGCAAATAAGGAGATTGACAAACTGCAAAGAACATAAAGACGACTTTAGAATATTTGGATTTATTTTCGTCTTAAACCAGTAGTGCTATTGTGTCATTACCATGGTGAAAATGAAACTGAAATTTCATCTGTATTTTACAGTGCTGGGCAATTTGTCATTGGGAATTTCTCTCAGTCTCAACTCAGTCTTTGTAAAATTTATAGAGAAGGTAGAAAATAGTCTGAAAGATTTCTGAGTAGCCACTTTTTTCTGAGTTGCAAGAAAATATTGCTACAAATGAATATGTTGCAGTAACTGTTCTGGTTTTAATAATTGGAAAAATGTTTAAAATCAAATTCCAAAGTTATTTTCTTTGGAACAATAAAATGTTTCTGCTACCGGAGGCTAGAGTTTATTTTTTTCTGTACGTTAACAGAATCTGACATCTCAAAATAAAAAGATCAAAATTTTACTAAAATCTGGAGTTGCCCAAACTTCATTTCAGTTCAGGTTTTTTGTGTAGTGGTTTGCTTTTTCTTTTTCCTTTGAGGTTTTTAATTACATTTTTCAGAGAGAAAATCTTGCATAATAAAAAATAAAATAATAATAAAAAATAATAAAAACCTTTTCCTAATGGTATTAAGTAAAACAAATTATTTAATTAATATGAAGACATACAGAGAGAATCTCAATTTTATTTTTTTTTTAGAATTGTTGCATTCAGAGATCCTAAAGATAATAAAATTAATGGCCTTTTTTAAGGAGATATCCAAAACCCTTATAAAGGAGTTACGCTGTCAAAAGTTCTGTATAGTATTTAGAATAGTTAAGATAATTTGACTATTTTGAATAGTTAAGTGTGTTAAGAGAACCTCTCAAAATTCTATAGCACTTACATTTTCCTGTATTAGATGGCCACATTTGGGACTCATTCTTGTTTATCTAAATTTTGACCTTTTGTTTACTTCAAGAAAGAAAAGATGAAGAAGAAAGATGAAAAACAAATAAGCTTCTGTCAGAATAAGGGTGTTTAGGTAGCCATTCCTCCTGCAAGGCCAGTAACTTCTTTCAAACTATTCTCTTTCTTTTGTTGCCAATGTGTTGCCAATGGCACACCTCTGCAGTTACCGTGCCCTCTACTATAAAACTGACTTGAAAGGTTTGTGTGAAAGTTTACAGAGATGTGTATGCATGTGTTTAAAAATATATGACTAAATTTACTTAACCTGTACACAATTAAGAGTTGGAAGACCATTTGATACTGTGATCCAGAGGCTTCTCCAGTCAATATGTGTGAATATTGATCAAATATCATATTTAAGGGTCATTCATCAAATTACCTTTCTGTTTTAACTGTGATGTTCACAATGATATATGGAGAGAATGCAGAGCAAAGTTCTAAAAAATGAAAAAGAAAACCAAAAAGCTGTGCACCTGTTAGTGTTTTGTTCATAGGGTGAAGAACATGATGTAAGGATAAGCTCCTTCTTCATTAAGTCTATCTGATCAAGGGCCCTTCCAGGACAAAAATCAATAAGTGAAGAGGCAGTTGATAACTAAAACCACATAGAGACATGAAGGTAGTAGATCAGGGACAAAGGATACATGGTCAAAGACTAAAAGTCTCCAGTCACTAAATGATAAGCCATTAACAAACTCAACACAATAGCTTTGGAGAGGACCACTTGGATTTTTGTAACTGACAAGAAGGGGGAAACTAAAGGAACATAAGGATTTGGGATATTCAAGTAGCATTTGTGGGACCATGCAAAACTCAGCAAGGAATAGTTGTGAAAAGCGTCATGAGGAAGAACAAAGTTGCAGTAGTTTCATGAAACGTCTCATTTCTAATGTTGTATCTTTTAAAGAAAATCCTGTTTGTAGTCAAACTACAGTTTAAGTCCATACAGAAATTTTAGGGAGGAAGTACCTTTTTTCATAAGAAAAATATTTTTGTTCTCATTTAACATATTCAGTAGTTAAAAACAATGAAACTACAATAATTTAGTGTTATGAGGAGAAGCAATGTTCACAGAAAACAAATATTTAATTACTTCCCCAATACCAAGTATCGAAGGTCTTCATCTCTTTTTATTCTCTTATTATGCATAAAGACATATATGAATATCAAAAATAGGCAATTTAAAAACTATATAATAGCAGAGAGTGTTATTCCTGTGTTGAAGAATAAATTTCTATTTGTATTTAAGGCTTGTAATTTATTTCTTAGTGCAGAAGTCAATAGGTTCTGTAAAATTTTCAGTTTTGATATCATACAGCAAAGGGCTTGTTGTAAAATTATATTCAAGGTTGAAAGCTGAGACAAAGTTAAGACAAAGAGATATTTTTGTAACAGTTGTTCTGTGTAGGCTTTTCTGGGTACAAACTGAGACAGGTCAGGTTTTATAATCTGTCAGATTTTGAGCAGAACATATTGTTTGTAGCATGTCTTGCACGCTTTAATTTTTGGTATTGAGACTGTATTCTAACTGAAATAATTTTCTCAAGTATTTACAATTTATTATTTATATTTCATTTATAATATGTATATATTACTTAGGACATTCAGACACAGTTTTACCAATACTTTTAGTTTTTACCTTCATACAAATAAATAATTTCCTAGTTTAAAGAATTTCCTTGGAGTTAAAGTGAAGCCAAGGCACATATCTCAAGTAAAAAGTATTAGTATAAATTTTTTTTTTTTATTTTAAATTGCTACATTAATAAAAGTCTTAACAGATAGCTTGCAAAAAAAGATACGTCACATAACATTCAAATCAGAATTTTTTTAGATGGCTAAATTTTTAAAAAGCTACAATTTTGTTCCATCTTCAAACTCCTTTGAAGTAGAAGTTCTAAGTTTTCACTATCTTTCTTATTATCAATTACTTCATTGATAATGACAATCTACTTTCTCAAGTATTCTTATACGTCATGTAACAAAAACCACTTCATATTTGAGTAGAATATCCACTTTTTCATCTTTTCAAATAGGCAGATCTATGAGGTTGAACTGTATCTATCTCATGTTCTTTCTTCCAGAATTTAAATGCAAAATGGAAGTTCTATCATAAAAAATTTCCTCCTCCTACATCTGTAACTAAATATTTTTCTGCATCTTGTCAAAGTTATTGATGGCTTTGTTTCTGAAAATGTTCATGTACTTTATAAAATGAATTACTACCTACTTTACTTCTGCTGGTTTTAAAAACTTGGAGGCAGTGAAGGAATATGTAGCATGCAACTTCTGTTGCAAGCCTTTTTCTTCCACTTTTTTTCTTTTTAATTAAGAAGTCATTATTAATCCTATTTTTGCAAAGAAAATGTGAAATTTCTTGAATGAAATTTCTTAATCATGAGGAGAATCTGTTTCAATATTCTGAAAACAAATACTCCCTATTGAGAGGCAGAAGTGATCAGAGGTTAGTTTCTTTTACCTCCCCTGTTCTCTGTTGGAAAGTGGACTATACTATCACAAGAAATACTAAAAGCAGTGACTCTGTTGACACAAAAAGGAAGAAAAAAAAAGAAAAACAATGATTAGCAATGAAGTATTTACAATACACATGTTTTATATGCCAGTTATATCAGCTGGAAAAATGAGATAAATTCTTTACAGAAAGCCCTTGCACACTGATTTAGTACTATTGAAAAATCACTTAACTGGACTAAAAAAAAAAAACAAAAAGAAAAGAAAAAACTTTTTGTAATGTATTTATTGTCAGTAGTTTTCTGCTGTGAGACAACTGGGCTACATTAGTCAATACATTTTAATTCTATTAATTATTACTAAAGCCACAGAGGTGATCACATGGTGAAAGCAATTGATCTGATTAAGCAGACTTGTAAGGTTGCTTATTCTTGTATTATAAAGAACATCTAGATAATCCTGAAATAAAAGGTGAAAATGGGATTAATAGTCTAGTCTGCAGATGAGGATTTTGCACACCCTTGAAAGACCCATGAGAATCTCTCACTCTCCAGAAACAAGTTGTTTATAATTGACAAGATTAATGGTTACAGATCTCCAGAAACATGTGAATTGTGATTTGCACTTTTGGCACAAATTCCAATGTTTCCCTGCTTTAGTGTCTCAAGTTATAATATAAAGACAACCTTGAAAGAGTTTTTGGGAAAAAAAACCTCCATAAGTCATTAATTAGTGCACTACTGTAAGTTGAAACATATTTTGTTCAAAAGTTACTCTTATGAATGTTTTAATTGTTGCCACTGTGTTAGAACTGTGTTGAAAGGCATTTGGTATTTTAAGGAATTGAGGGGAAGCTAATGAAACAACAGTGAGACTGAAGGAAGAGAAATTTTAATTAGCACTTTTATTCCCATATTTGATTATGTTCTGGTATGTTGTTGAGTTTGACACTTAACCAAAAACTAGAACATGTTTGTTGAGTAAAATGTGAATGTTAATTTTCATGCACCACTTCATGGCTTACAGCCTCCTGAACAAACTGCACTGACTGAAGAACATTTATTTTTATGCATATAGCATTTGACATTATCACTATTAAGCTTTACGTGTAGTTTGGTAGCGAGCCCATGAAGCAGCCACTAACAAAATACTTATTTCTTCAGTGTCACAACCCTAGATTTGTCTTCTCCCCAAAAAAGAAAGAATCAACTTTTTTTTTCTCATAAGAGAATCCATAATTGTAATGTTAATTTTATGTGATGCACTTGCTGCTTACTTTCCAGTTATTACGAATAGACTCCAGTTGTATAGCATTTCTAAATGTAGTACTCTCATTGGTGTTAAATAAGTATCATTTCAAGTCTGTTTGTTCACAGAACAAGTTCATTCCACTGTAGTGAAAAATGAAATGGCTGGTCATATACTTTCATATCTATTTCAGAACTCAGTCTAATTAGCAACATGAGTTCTTGTGAACATTTTCTACCCATGCCTCAAAGCTTGTTCCTCGCTGACATCCTGTTCATGTTCATGTGGTTAGTGCCTACCTGTTCTATAATTATTCATGCAC
The DNA here is from genome assembly GCA_035583185.1 of Anabacerthia variegaticeps. Taxonomy (NCBI): domain Eukaryota; kingdom Metazoa; phylum Chordata; class Aves; order Passeriformes; family Furnariidae; genus Anabacerthia; species Anabacerthia variegaticeps. Next base: position 74,062,953 of record JAWWEW010000078.1, on the reverse strand, counting down.
TTGGTTGCAAGGTGTTATTCCAGGAGTTCACAGAGTATTGTGAGTTCTACAGCTACATGGAAAATGAAAGTAAGGCTGCAATTGAAGATTTCAATTATGTTAAACCTCATTCATTAAAAAAAAAAAAAAAAAAATAATCCTACTGGAGCAAAGATAAGTTTATATAAACTTAATTAATTTGGAATATAATGGGCAACATACTGGTAGTCCTGTTTGGTTTTTTTTGTTTGCTTAACATGTTAATGTTTAACAGGTTTAACATGTTTAACTAATGTTACAAGATAATAAAAGTTGAAGAGAGTGTATCACTGGAATGGCACCTAGCATTTTGGAAAATGAACTGGAACCTCTAGAGTGGAGACCATGATCATTACTTCTTGAGCAAAATAAAACGCCAGGCATCACTGTCTCATTAGGAGATTCATCATGGTTGTTAACTCAAGAATGCTTGGATTATAGGTGAATCACAATATAAAACATAAGAACCTATGTTAATATGAAATCTAACGGACCTTTAAATATTTCAGAGGAACATATAACCATGAATAGTTTCTGGCATTTATATTTACTATCTCATTTCTTCTGCTCCATTACTTTGAGATACAGCCTTGTAATAGATATTGTGGAAAACAGGGCTTTAAGAATCCTACATGAGCTGCTAGTATCAGGTTATTACATTTTTTTCAGCAGCTCATTCCCTACCAGACTAATCACCTCCAATTCAGACATTTCAGCTATGCCTGAACTATAAAGAAAGCAGGGCTAACACTCTGGCTGGGGTACCACTCTTTGTGCCTCTCCAAGGCTGCTCCGCTGGCATTCATGCTGGTGTGGTTTCAGTCCCTGTCAAATTGGTGTGGTCTGAAATGGTGCCCAGGTACGATTTAAGTGAAGAGCATAGGGAAGGGTCTGTTCCCAGCTGGCAGTATAGATTAGGTATATCTGTCTGTGGTAGGAGAAGAAGGTAGGTTGTAACCGTATGGAGACAAACTCAATGCTTGGCTTTATGGGCAGAGAACAGTTGCTGGCCTGTCGTACTCGGCATAATTTGGAGCCTTATCAGGGAGATACTGATAAATTACTTTGAGCAATACCTATTGAGTTTTATCTTTTGTATCCCATACTAGATTTTAATCTGCTTAAAAAGATAATCCCTACTCACTATCTGTTGTTTCATATCCACTTCTCTCATTGTTTTCCATCTATAACCTCTCTGGGCAACCAGTTCCAGTGTTTCACCACCTGCATCATAAAATGTCCTCCTTATACCCAGTTATCTGAATTTGTCTACTTTTAGCTTAAAGCCTTTGTGCTATCACCACAGGTTCTGATAAAGTTTGACTTCATCTTTCTTATAGGACTCTTTTAAATATTGAAAGGCCACAATAAGGTCTCCCCAGAGCCTTCTCTTCTCCCTCCCTATGCCCTGACAGACAGTCCTCAGCTAAACGCGAAGTTAGAAAGATCCAATTCTTTCCCTTCAGTGTGATCAGCCACTCATAAGACTTTGTAGTTGCAGTAACGAAAGTATGGACATGTTGGGAGCTCTTTGAAAGATTATGCTACTTGGATGTCTCCACTCTACTAAGACTGCTGAAGAACTACAGAAATGCTCATTGACATCAATGTAGCAGAGTCCATAACCTGTTAAAGTTATAACCTGTCTTTGTGAAGTTTGATACGAATTTATTTTTACATCTTGCCATGGATGCATTAATGTAAACATGCAATATTTAGAGATTTGATCAGAGGAAATGATCTTAGGTAAAACTTGTTTGTTTGTTTATTGTGTCTGTTTCACATGGGTTATTGGTAGTCTCAAGGCCCGAGGGAAAAAAAACATGGCAAAAAACCTCATGTGGTGAGGAAAAAGTGGGAAGATGTTGGTACTTATTGGATAGCAGCAACTAAAGAATTGAGAAGCTAATATTATGAGTAAAAACTTCAGTGAGGAGAAGCAAATTAACACACAAAGAGGCAAGTTAGAGAAATCTGATTAGATATTGCCTGCAGAATATATAGTCTGTCAGGATAAAAAACAACTTCTAGAAATAAAGAGAACAATGACTGGGTAATAGCAGCAGTAGCATATAAAGTAAATTTGATCTAGGAAAGATCTTTAATTTAGTTTGCCCACTTGGATGAAATCTGAAATAAAAGGTGCTATTGAAGGGAACAAAACTATCACAATTTCAAGAAAGGAAACAACCCTTAACTTTTTAGTGGTGTCCAACCACATCAGTTGGGAATTGATATCAGCATTTCTGAAATTAAGAGGTTCAGTATTAGGTGTGAATGAATATTTGCACCGTTGCATATTAGCAAATCAGTTGATGGCAAAGGCGTCAGTTTAGACACAGATTTTGCTCAGATTTGAAATATATTGCATTGACTTCCACTGGAAATCAATCCATGTGTCTTTAGTGAACTGGAACTTTCCTAACATTCTCAAGTTTTTTTACATTGTAAAACTGAGTATCTCTTGCCTTCATATGTCTAATGTTTCTCTTCTGAACAGTAGATATGAAGGACACTGTGAAAGTAAGAGGTTTTGTGAATATGGCTTAAAATAACTGACTGTGGTAAAGTGGTTCTTTTAGGATGTATGTGGCTGCATGAACCACAGCATATCACTGGTCCAGGTGCGTACCCTAAATACTGACCCTCATGAGGATGAGACCTTAAGTTACATATGCTTCTCTGTAATTTAGAGAAATAGCACTGATAGCCTACTGGGGGCAGTTTTCTTGATAGTTTTTTCTTTATCTGATCACTTTTAGGGTTCATGGACTTTCAAGACTCTTATCATGTGGAAATAACAACCCCGTGAATTTAGAAAGAATTTTCCAGTATTCTCATCTCTGTTCAATGGATTTATTTGCAAAACCTGCCATATTTTGTAGTTTGCCTATGCAAGGTGATATTACTTGTGAGAATAAAAATTTCCTTCCTTGTGAACTAGAAAAGTTCTAGAAAATAGAAAACACTACATTTTGATGATATTTTTTTAAGTATTAATCTACTACTTTCCTTCTAGTGTCTGTTTTGTTAGGCTTTCTGTTCATACAGACCAGCGATAAAGATGTTCAAAAAGTGTCTTCATAGGCTTTAGTTTCCGAGTGCAAAATTTGCTAGCTTCAATAAATAGCTCTCTTTTAATTAGCACCTTCTTGAAATGAAAGCAGTTTCTCCATATTTCCAGCATAAGGACATAAGAATGTAGGTAAAACTTACCCCAAGAAAATTACAGAGAAGGGTGAATTCTGAGTGCTAATAGAAGAGTTTAATCCTCCCCAGTAACTACATGAAAAATAAAGCATACTTGGTTTCATTGCAGAGGAACCAATTCTAGAGAATAAAAGAAGATATTACTGTATCTTAGTGAGGTAATAATACTTCATAATTTTTCTCATTATACTACATTAGTATTTAACTATTCTCAGAAATTTTCTGTCTTACATTACCAGACATACAGACTCTCTTCTCCTTTGAAAAAAAGCAATGTGTTGCCTACTTCTGATCCATCGCTCTGCTTTGTGCAATTGCATCTAAGAAAGAAAACCTTCAAAATGCAACCCATCTGCCAGCAAGATTCCTGAAGCATTCATCTGCAAATAGGACCTTTAAAAGTATTTTGCAATTGCCAAGAAAGTTGTTAATTCTCCTGTTCAGTTGTTCGTTTTATGTCAGGTTACAACAATCTAAAACACCTTTTGGTTAATGAAGTAAAGCAAATTTTCAAACATGGAAAAGTACTTTTAAAAATAGTCACAAGTGGGAGATACTGATTTAAGAAGAGTTTGGTAATCTATTCCATTATCTCTTAATAGAAGCTGTGATCCTAACTTTCCCTTTGTCTTTTTGTGAAGACCTTTCAGTTATAGTTAACTACTGACTTCTGCAATACTCAGGCTCTGCTGTCATTACTGCTAAGTTAAGCACTGCAGGAAATTAGGGTACTTTCAAGTCACAGTATATTTTAGCCACCAAAACAAATACAGTGAACTTTGTGTGGTACCTTTTATTTGTTGTAAAAATGTCACATGAATCTAGAATAAGGAAACAAGAAGACATTTAAGATAAAATGTTTAAATATAATGAGAAAATAATTTTAGTTTCATAAAATCATAAAATAATATAATGGTTAGGGTTGGAGGGGGCCTTAAAGATCATCTATTTCCAAACCCCTCCCCAGGCCCACCATGGGCTGAGATGCCATTCACTAGACCAGGTTACTCTGGGCCTCATCCAGCATGGCCTTGAACACTTTGAGGGATGGGGCATTCACAACTTCTCTAGACAACCTGTTCTGGTGCTTCATCACCATGTGAGTTAAGAATTTCTACTAAGATATATAAAGACATGAACTCATCTGATCTCAAATGTGCAAGTCCAGTGATAGTGACTCATATGGGGTAGAAATTGGACTTTAATGCAATACAGCTTGGAACATATATCGGTATGCTTTTTTAATGTTTTACCAAATCTAAAAAAACCCTTCATAATTATATATTGCCATGCAAATTGTGTACCAGTTTGTGCACTAGTTTCTGTAAATTAGCACTGTCCCTCTTAAAATTGTTTCTATTTTATTCTCATTGTCCAACACAGTAAAAAAGTACCCTCCCCCTGTATGTATCTGGCTATTTTATCTATAAATAACTAGTAAATAATCAATGGTAAAAGCACCCTTAAGTAAAATTTAGACTTTAAAACTAATTTGATAATTAACTGTGGCTAGTTGCCAGTTACATTTATGCTAAAATAATTATTTGAAATTACAGAAATTAAGACCTGCCTTTTAACAGCAGTCTCAAAGAAAGCATACCAGTGTTCAAATTCTAAATAACATTAGCTTATTCAATTACTCTAAGTCTGATTCAAAGCTTTCCTGAAAAAGTAGTTAAAAGTCTCACTTTAATTTTGATTTATGTTGGGGTTTTTTTGTTGGTATTTGTTTGTCCATTTGTTTAGGTTTTTGTTGTTTTTTTCTTTTTTAATAGAGCAAGTTGAATATAATTCCAGCTGTTACAGTTGCAGTTTTAATTTTTTAGAGGAGTGCATTTTAAATTAGGTTAAAATCTGAATTTTCAAACTCAGTATTGTGAATTCAGCATTATCTTGCTTATGAATCTTATTAAAACATCAGTTATTTTCAAATGTGTTGTTATAGTTTTGAACTGAGTTGGAATTTCTTCCAAAAGCTTGGAAGCCAAAGCCTTAGTGTTGATAAAGAGATTTAACAAAGGACACAATGGATATGCATGTCCTGATGTTAACAGCTCTAGCCAGAGCCTTTGTTCTGGTCTCTCCCCAGGCCAGAGGGGGAGGAAAAGACTGGCTCGGCTGGGGGAAGGGGTCAGCGCTTTTGTACTTTCTGTGCAGGTCAGGAGTTCACCAGCTCAGCACGGAGGAGAGAGAACAGGGACACACATGCTAGGTCCGGCATCGCTGTGGGACCAGAATTGTGTCCTTTCCTCTCTGGCTTTGCCAATCACCTGCAGATGCTGCAGAGACTGCTGTGAAGGAGAGAACATGCCTGTCTTCTACACTGCAGAGGCTGCATTTCTGCTGCTTTTGTCACTGACCCCGCCGGAGCTGACCCTGCAACTGCTCCTGCCATTCCCCTGAGAGAGAGAGAGAGACCAGCTGGCCGGGCGCGACATCACCACCTGCTGTCCATAAATATAACTGCAGCTCCTGAGAGAGAGGCCAGCAGCTGAGGTGCAACAGCGCCACCTGTTGTCTGTAGACATAATTGCAGTTTTTCCCCTTTTTTTGGGGGTAGCCAAAAGACATTTTAACCGTTCGCCTTGTCGTTTGGGGGTGAAGGGATTTGTTATGAATTGTTGTTGTTTGGGTCTTTCTGGATATAGATATATATTTATCTGTGTATTGTGGTTAAGAACTGTTATCCTTTCACATATATATATTCCCTAAACTTCTGTTTTCTAAATTTAAAGGAGAGGGATTACTTCTTGGCCAACATAGATATCTTAGTTCTCCCCTTGAACTAAGACACGTGTGTATGCTATGTGTTTTGACTTATATTTTTTCCTTCCTTGACATGTTGTTTCACAAGTTATTTTGTTCTAATTAAATACCTGGAGTTCTATTTTTTGGGAAAAAAAAGGATCGATATTGTTTATGCATATTGGTAAGTATGTAAACACATGGACAAAGAATTATTAAATGTATATTCAACTTTGAGATCTTTGTGCAATTGTGCCAGATGTAAAACATTTAAAATTGCACTGTGTATAAAAAGGACATTCTGTACAGCTTTTGGGAAAGATCTATAATAAGTAAATAAAGCTTACTTAGTGTTTTAAAGTTGTATTTGTTCTAAAATAAACTTAAGTAGCTAGTGTGATGGTCCCTGACTGTAAGTTAGGTACTAAGTTTGTACTTAGAATTGTTTCAATATTAGTATTCTGTGCTTTCACTAGTCACATGCACATTTGAATGAGTATTTGTAAATGCTTCATGGATATTAACTGTACCTTAGAAGTGTGCCTACATTTTTTTGGCTAGTAGTTTTTAAAAGAACATTGTGTTTCTGTCCAGGGAATAACAGGGTCCTGTTGACATCTTGAAAATCATTACTAATTTTTTTGCGGTAGAAGCAGTTTTTCCTCAGCTCCAAATGCCTATTTCCCTGACTCCAGACCTGAACTCTACTAGCCAAGTCAGAGAAAAGCTAGATATTCACCAGCTTTATTTCTGTAATGATACCTTTTTGTTCAGCTCTAACTGCTAGTCAGATTGCTCTGCTCTGTCAAGAGCCATTTCTCATCCCACACCTTGAAAATCACCCCCTTGATTTTCAAGCAGTTCCATTTCCCAGTTCCAAAGCGATAAGAACCTATAAACAGGTAGGAATGGCCAGGCTAAAAAGTTCATTTTTCAAGGGGCCTTACTAGACAATTGGATCTGCCTTTATGAATACAGCTGCATGATTCACATGAGAAATGGCTTGTGCCCACTAGCTCAGAGCACAGGAGAAATTAGTATGACAACTTCTACATAACCATAAATTAAAGTGGTTTTTTTCCTCCCACATCTGGCTGTAGATCTTTCTCATCATTTCAGTGATTTTTTTTCAGGTCCATAGGGACTGCTGTCTCCTGTTGAGTTTGTTTGTGCAGATAGTACAATGCATTTTGGAAATAACATTTACCATTTTGAATTGAATTTACAGAGGACAAGGGAAATGTGATAACTTTCAAAGGTAGGTATCAATGTCAATTCCAATTTAGGTCCAGTTTAAACTATGCATGTCTTCCTGAAAGTGCTGTACTTTTCTCCTCTAAAAAAAAAAAAACAACTTACAAAAGAGCTTTCATGTACGGGAACAAATTTGAAAAGCAGATTTTTGGCTCACTGTTGATTAAAGAGTCCCTATCAAAAAAGTTGCACAAAGTTAATACTGACTTTCTAATAGCACCAAGCTGAAATCCAATGTGTAGACACTGCACACACTGACTGGTTAATTACAATTATCCACTGGCATATCTTGCTGAGTACAGAATTCTGAAATATTTCTGTTGAGTTTATAGACAATTTCTTTTGATATAAGCCACTAAAAGAAGATGCATAAACATTTTTCCTCACATTCAGAAAGGTCATTAGAAAATTATTGTTACTCTGGATGCCTGGATAAATCTAAGTAATGAAGTAATCAATTTTTCTATATATTCCCCCTCATACTCAAGAAGAAGTATCATAGCTGTTTTCTTGTGTGGTGATATTGATTGTGGAAGCACCTAAATTGCATTAATTATCCTGAGGAGTCATTATTTTTTTAGCCACTTATCTTCTATATTAAAAAGGATAGGTAGACAATGGCAACAAATTGCAACAATTGCAACTGTATGCTGGCACCTCCTTTAGTCTTGCCTTTTTATTTTTTTTTTCCCTGCATCTAATTTCAGAGCTTCTTTGCCTGCAGCATATTAATGTATTTAACTTTATTATTTTTTTTTTAACACAAACCTGCATGATTTGAAGGTCACATTTTAAATTTTGGAGAGGTTTTTCTGGCCAGAAAATATAATCTGCTATATTAAGCAAAGATCATACTGTGTGATTTTTCTTTTTCACTTCATTATCAGTTAGCTTTCTGAATTTCAGAAGATTATCTCAGGTTCTAATGGCCTCAATTTAATATTTATCATGGCAGTAAAGGTGCATTGAAGTTCCTGAAACATGAGAAAAATTTATTCAAAACCGATTCCTGCTTTAATAAAAATGTTATCTGGTATTAGTATCCTCATCTTTTGGGTTTAGTGAGTCTAAAAATGCTTCTTCCATGTTCTCCAAAACCAAAATGAGATAAACTAAATCAGTGGTTTTCTATATTTGTGCTGAATTTACTGATTTCTTCATTGCAAAAGAATGCTTGCCCTTTAAGTGTGTAATTGCACAAGTATTTGAATTTTTAGTGCTGAGACATTTACTGGACCAAAACCATGTTCTGACTTACACATAAAGAAGTGCAGTTTCTCTGCTATTTTTAACCAATACCAGCTTTCTCTCAATAAAACAGCAGTCTACGGAGAGATAAGAAGAGATTTTTTTTCTGCCTTGCCTCTTTCACCTCCCAATATGAAAATGCAGTGTCTGTAGAGGCTATTGGGAATTATGACAGAAGTCTTTGTAAATAGCACAGTCTCCATTTTAATAGCCCCTTGAAACAGGAGCTGCTTGTTGTCCACATAAGGCATTGACTTTTTTGATTTATTTTTATGTCCTACTCATCCAAAGCTATAATCCAAATTTCAGTTAGTTATTTTGGGGAAACTGGAAAAAAACCCAACCAATATAATATTCAAACTGATACCAAATACCAATACCAAACTCTACAGGAAGGTCATAGTAGTAAAGAAAGAGTCAAGGGGAATGCAATTTTACACCTCTGAAATAACGAAGCTGCTTAAGGAGGAAGTTCTGTCTGTTATAGGCCATTTAATCAAATCAGGAAAATAAAGCTCCATCTTAAATATTTAGCTGTAAAATGCACAATCATAAAGTATACTTTTTAAAGATGTGTAGCTCAAGAGACTTATTCTGGACATCTCAACATATAACAGAAATCTAGTTTGGTTTTTTTAAGTGTTATGTTACAATTTTCTAACAAAATGTGTATACCAATGTTCTGTAAGCATGACATGGCAGGCTGTCAGGGGTCTAGAGGGATCTTCACCTGATTGCATTCAGACATAGCAGAAAGAGGAAGACATTACTGGTAATATTTATATGTACATGCTCAAATCCACAAAGGATTTTGGATGGATGCTGGCAGCTACTTTAAGTATCAGACACAGTCCTCAAAATTACATTGTGATTCTTTAGTATCTAATACCTGTAGGCACTTAAATTTTTGCCAGTGAGTTACTACTCATACAGGCAATTTGCTTCAAAATCTTTCCAAGCTTGACAGCACTGAACATCCTAATGCATGCTAACCATTTGTCTTCAGCTGGAAACCTCTGCATAGGCATTTCACACAGACCAATCCAGAAAGTGAGTTGATAGCAAGAGGAGGAATGTGCATGCCTCCTTTTACTACAAACAGCTAGCGGTGTTGTTTCTTTTTATGCAGTAGTACAAAGTATATTAATGCTTAGTATATGGGGAACTTGAATTCAGTGCCCTCCTCAGCTGAGGGACACTGAATATCCTGTGTCCAGTAAAAATAAAAGATCTTTACAGAGCAGTCCTGTACCAGAAAAGTAAATTTGCTGTAATAAATCCAACTATTAGGGAGTAGGAAGGAGTAAGTCTGAGAAAGGGCTTAGATGTGATAGTGCTGCTCTGTTTGTGTGATAGTGGCATAATAAAATATGCTGTAGCATATTTTTCAATATATGGGTCAAGATAAAAGACCAAGTATACTACTGATGCAACACTGAAAGGAGGGAATTTTCAGGAGACATTTGAATGGAGGATAATTTGACAGTCCAGACTAGCAAAAAATAAACATTGTAGAAAAGAAAGCAGAATATCTGAGAGTTGAAACAGGATAAAAACAAAAGTTTCTAAGTCAAATTTGATAACATTGTGGCCATGAAATACATCTGTAAAAATAACAGAAATGGTAATCAAGGATTAATTGTGCTATGGTCTCTGATTTGCAAATGTATATGGGTTCTTTATTTGGACTGTGTTTCCTCTTCTTTGTGCTTAATGCTTTGCTGAATCCCTTGCAAGTCATTGTCTAATGGCTATCCACAGTGTACAAAAAGCAAACCCATCAGCTGAACAGGGAGCATTTTTATTAGATAAGCAATATGACGTTCTCTTTTTACTAATATTTTACTCTGACTCAAGCATTTTTAAAGCTTATTAATTAATTACTTTGTACTTGAAGTTTTCTAAGACACTGTCTTGGGAATTTCTACTTTTACTAGCAGAAAAGAAGGCTTCCACAAATGCAAAAGATACTAACAGACATTTAAAGCCAGAAATTGTTCTTGTGTGCTTGCTTTAAAGGTTCAAATGTATTCTTGTTTGGCCATTTTCAAACAATTTTTTTTTTTATTCTTATATTGAGTCTCAAGTGACTTGCTGCAAAATTCAACTCTGACTAATGTTAGTTAGTCCAATAATTTGAAAAACAACAACAACAACAACAACAACAAAAGAAACAAAAAAAACCCACCCAAACTTTTTATTGTAAAAATTTGCTGTCATATACTTTGTAGTTACAAGACAATAAACAGTTTGGCTCCTTAACTACTGCCGAGAGGCAGTACATATTAATGGTCCACCTGCAGAATTATGAAGTGATATGAGAATGGTTGAGATGCATGCATGGATGCTATTTATCTGATATCATGTCAAGTATAAAATAGGTTTATAGCATGAGTGATCACTCTGACTCTGAATTACTGTTATTTACAGCAATATCTTTTTATAAGATTTTGTGGAGTTCAAAGGAACATATAGCCCCTTACAAAGGGCAGAGAAATGGAGAGTGATCAGCTGCAAAGTGCAGGCCTTTACAATAGAATGAACAAATTTTTTTTTCTGTGTTTTGATGTATGTGATTGGAGCTTATAAGAATACATAGTTTTCCTAACTTTCCTGATAGTTTAATAGGCAGTTCTTCATGTATTTATTATTAAAATATTTCTACACAAATGTTATATTGCTACAGAAGACTGTTATTATTTAGATGGATCTGTGGAATGGTGTTAGCCCAGGCAGGCTGTCTTTAGAACTTGTCATGTACCTCTTGTGCTCCGTTTATTTGAGATTCCTCAGAATCTCTTCCAGTTAAAATTCCAAGAGCAGAAATGGTCCAGAGCATGCCTTTATCTGCTGTGAACAGCTTTGTCAATTTCATATACGAAGCTCCAGGTGTACTCACTATAAAATCCCATGCACTTTGTGGGTTGTTGCGGTACTTTTGGCTGATGAAGGGCACACCTCCTGATATTTGGAGGGCAAATATTTCTATGAAAATAGTCTGTGTTGTTCCTAGTAATTTCACTGTGATTTTGCAGAACTAATCTAACCAAACTGAGTACTATGAAGTTTAAACTGCTTCTAAATGTGAAATTGGAGAAATCTGATCATGAATTTCTGGTCATTCTCGCATTCTTTTATTGCATTTTATCAAATTATGTCAGCATTGTCCTGCTTACTAACATTGGAGAAATCACAACCCCCTTGCTCCCAAGTGAATCTCTAGGCAAATACAATGCACTCTAAACTGAGAAGTCTTATGATATTTTAAACTTGGGAAAACTTAATTATCACAAATTTGTAACATTTTTTCTACTTGCTTCTTTAGGTCCTTTTAATTGGTTCCTAAAATTTTTAGAATATATGATTAAATATTTAAAAGCTCACTTAGCTGGATTCAGTTTCAGTATTTTTTTATTAAAATAAGTGCTGCTTTTCCAACCATTACATTTATGCTGGAGTGCCTTAGAGGTTTTAGTACTGAGTGCCCTGTTACAGTCCAAAGGCGTAACACTTAAATGTATAAAATTACGTTGCTTATTAAGATAACTGTTTCTTACGGCAGACATTTTTAATTGTATATAACTTAAGTACTCTAAAATTCGTTTGAAGTATCAAGGAAGAAAGAAAAAGAAACAGGTGAAAAAATTACATTGATCTTTGCATTGTAATGTACTATGTATGAAAAGCAATTGTTTTGTGGTTTTACAAAGAAACAAAAGCATGGCAAGTATTTATAGTCTTTTTGTTTTTAAAGTTGCATTCATTTCAACAGATGTGTCTCTCAATATATATTTTTGGTTTTCCTCTCCTCTGAATTTTTCTTTCAAAGAGAAAAAAAGAAAAACAAACTGAAATTTTAGATAATCTCCTTTTCCATTTCTGTTGCATGCAAAGATGCTATCATAGTTGTTTTACGAAAAATAATTCTTTGTCTTCACTTTCAATGTTCATTTGCTGCACATGAGACAATGCTGCCACTCAATAATGAAGTGTTCAAGTAACGTTGGATTTGGGAGAACGAGTGAATTGAGTACAAGAGTTTACACCATGTGTAAAACCAGACAACAGAGGTGCATCATATCCTTTTAGTTCATAGCATAACAGTC
>JAWWEW010000078.1:74030761-74050272 GCA_035583185.1 Anabacerthia variegaticeps | reverse complement strand
AGTACAAGAGTTTACACCATGTGTAAAACCAGACAACAGAGGTGCATCATATCCTTTTAGTTCATAGCATAACAGTCTTCAGTATGTTGTTGCTAACCTTCTCTCTACATCTCTTGGCTGTCTGATTTTACTACTGTTGTAAGAACCTTATGTATCTAGAAATTTACTTGCTACAGTCCAGACGAAAAAAATTAAGTTTGAGTTGTAAAGAGAACGTGTTTAAAACAGGATCACAATTGATCATATTGACATATGGAAGAAACAAGGATTAACATAACATAATTTTTCTCTTAGTTTTAAGGTCCTCATAGGCAACTGAATATTACATATATAAGCAAGAGTAACATCATGAGTTTATGATTCTTTCTCTGACATTTTTGGAGTTAATGTGCACCTAGATTTACTATAACCAAAAGCTTGAATCTATCTAGAGATGGGTTTCTTAGCTCATCCTAGATAGCTATTTATAAATATTACAGTCTATAGAATAATTATTTTAAAGTAATAGGAAAATTTTCATTAAGCATAGAATTTTAGTGTATTTTTTTTTTTCAGTTTATTATCCTGACCTATAAAAATATTCAGACCCAGATACATATCTGGTGACAGCTCAGGCTTGCAAGGAGGTTGGTTTCTTTGTTGAACATAAGACACATTAACATGATAATTTTTTAAGCATTCATTATACAATCACTAGTGAGATTTGAACTCTGATGTTTATGTAAAACAAAATCAGCAAATCAGATTGAATAAAATAATCTGTCAGTTTAGCTCTCCAGAAGCTGTCTTTCCTCTTTATTTTACTAGGTTAGGTATGTAAAAACATATAGTTTAATTTTTTTCTTTTTTTTTTTTTTTTTTTATTTAGCAAAATATTCTTCTCATTTCCCTCAGGAAAATAACATTGCTGCTTTAGTAGAACTTGGGATGTTTTTAAAATTGCCGGTTCAATTTTCCTTATTGTTATTCAATGTCATAACAAACTATTTCTTATTACACTTTCTTGCATTCTTTTAAATAATAATTTTGTCATTTGGGTTTTCATTCTTCAAATGCTTATTGATTTCTCATTTCACTCCAGGCATTAGACAAGCCAGAGGAGTGGAATTTTCTAGAATTTTCCATTCCTTTCTCATAATTCAGTTGCAATTTTCTTTTCCATGGTTGATTCTGAAGTCCCTACAGTTTATAAATATTTATCTGGAAGGTAGTTTCTTGAACTGAATCCTGTATTCTAAATGTTACTTGACCAGATATGCCCAGAGACAAGTGCTGCCTGTTTGCTTTGTCATGAGATATCTCTGCATACTCAGCCCTAAATTGGAAAGTATTGGCTTTCCTTTGCTGTCATCTCACATTGAAAACTCACGGTTCTTTATCATATGAACAAGTTCTTTGCATTTCTGAGGCTGTCCATCAGGGACGTCTCTCTAGCACACTGATAATTTGCTCTTCACACGGTAGTCTCCTCTTACCCTTTCAGCTCCCATTGTTTCTAAAGTTCCATCTCAAAATTTCAAACAGAAAATAAAGTAAGAAATGACAATTGTCAGGAATTCCAGTACTTTGCAACATATAGTGGCATACTGTAGCCATCATACATACTCATTCATACAGTACATTGTGAATAGCAGGGAACAAAAAAATGCAGTGGGAAAAACTCTGATCTATGTGCTAGAGAAAGAGATGAGCTCCACTGAGCTGGGTCACTAAACCTGGAAATACCCCTTGCTAATCTATAAGTTCAGGGCAGGTAAAATTGCTTTCTGATATCTTCATGCTGTAGAATTGGAAAAAGACATCCAATACAGAAACACAATGTGATTTGCCACATGAATTTCTGTCTCCGAGATTTTTTGGTAAGATAAAGTGGATAAGTAAATATAAGTTAGAAAGTATCCATAGGTTTCAAAACATGCAAGCAGCAAGCAGGAATGGGAGCATGATTGTGCATGTATTAAGGAAGAAGACAGGTATTTTGTAGCTCTAAGTTTCTGTGAAGTAGCAAGGACATAAACCTAACATCAAGGAGCCACAAAGCATTTAGGAATCTCTCACAGAAAATAAAAGTTTCAATAGACTGCAGCTAAAAGACAGTCTACCCTGGTTCAGTTTTTTTGCATTGTGTGGTTTAACTGTGCTGATTGCTGAGCACACTCTAAGCCCAGAGAAGTGGTTTGTTGCTCTAGTTGTTACATACAATGAAATTAGGGCAGAAAAGTAGTGATATTCTGGGAAACTGCATTTAATAAATACAATGCATGAGCCTAGATATCTCCTGTGCAAAAAGATACTTTTTATCTCTTGATAGTCCAGGGAAATACAGCTAAAATTCTCCTAAATACCAGAGACTTTACAGACTTTGCTGCTTTTAATGGTACCAGTTGAAACGAAAAACAATGACAGGCACAGTTTCAGGCCCATCTGAAAACACCAAGAAGATAATGTGTTGTTTTCTACTCACATGCTTAACTAATAGCACCTAAACTGGTGCACCATAAATGTATCTACTATTTCTTGACTTGTCTGCTGAAGTTTTCTAGATTAATATTTCACCGTAATTATTTAACCCAGAGTAATTTGATTTGCATAGGTAATTTTGGAGGCTAAAGGCAAATATTTCTGTCAGTGACCTCAGTAAAATGGCTATTTCTGACATGTAAAATTTTCTGTTGTTTTTTTGTTGTTGTTGTTGTTGTTGTTTTATTATTGTTATATAATAGCTTAAGGTGATAGGATCTAGCTTTACTTTGCCATGTTTACAAGACTTTAGCATGTGTAGCACAATCCAAAAGAAGATGTCACTTATTACCTGGAACACTGGGTGTAGGGTATCAATACCAAGGTTCTAATATAAGACTCTCCAGTTGACTTTAGGTGAAATCTTCTCTGTGCTTTGTTTTTTATCAGTTTTTAAATGAATGTAGTGTAATAATCACATGTAAAAGTAAGGGTAAGACTTAATGTATATTTAATGAAATATTTCCCCAGACAAATAAGAATTTCACATTTGTCTGGATTTGAATTAGTTTTGGGTTAGAATGCACAGCTTAACAAATATGTGCAAAAGCTCTGAATAAATTGCCTCTTGGAATAAGGACAAATAGGGATGAATCTTAAATTGACTATTGTAAGATCCTATACTCTCAAGAATATGGTTAAAACTTTTATACAAATGAATTATTACTCCTCTTGACAAGTATGCGCAAACAAATCTGAATTTCTATTTCCTCACCTGTTAATGAGAAAGCTAAATGTAACACACATGAGGAGCTGAACAGCTCTGTGCTTATCTCAGGACTCATGGAAGTTTTTTCACGTTATGCAGTTGATGATCTGATGGCTTTTGTTGTTGGTAGATCCCTCGTAAAGGCAACTGTAAGGCAGATGGAAAAGTTTTAAAATCTTTCTGACAAATAAACAGCTGACAGCATCCCTTGATGGTGTTGTTTGTGACATGGATTCACCAAACACTGTCTCATTTACTTGGAAATGTCAGCAGCTGGAATAGAGAACAAGATGGTGACTAATAAGTTTGAATTAATTGCAGCCATTAATTTTAATTGGGACTCAAAATGTTTCAATTTGGTGTACATTTAAATTACTAATTAGGCTTCACTCTGTGTATATCTCATATGAAGCAATTACTGATACTTAATCTCTGAGATAAATACCTCAAAAGCAAACTGAAGAAAGCTTGGGATTTCCATCTGCACTTAAATTTGGCATTTCTTTTATTTCTCCCTTCTTAGTAAGACTTTTTAAGGACTGGAATTATTTTTTTTTTAAAAAAAAAGGTTGTTTTAATAGAATCCATACCTTTTTTCAGAAAAATTAATTACTTATAACTTTTAGTACACTATATAACAATGCTTAGATGTTAGGGATTTTTAGATTTCAGGTTTTGTTTTGTTCATTAGTTAATTAGGTAGCTAATTTGTTTGTTCGTTTGTTTGTTTGTAAAACAATGTTGCACAAAGAGATGTCTCAAAAGCTGTCTGAAATGACTTAACTCTTTTTCACCATTTTGGAAAAGGCATCTATCCAACCATGGAGAACTCTCTGTAACGTAGGTGATTACTCCACACACTTTGAACAAAACCAGGATGTTTTAAAAAAGGAATTTTTTGTGAACTGCCTGAATTATGCCCAGAAAAGGGTCTAACAAAAATGTTTGCATAATAAGTAAACAAATAATAAATAGATAAAAATAATACATAATTAAAAAAAAATCAATAAAGTAAAAATACAAGGATTGACATTATCTAGGGAATCCAGAAGCCTAGATAGTATGTTTTTTTCCAAAAAATTGTCCATGTATAAGTAAAAATACAGTTTTCTACTCAACAGCTCATCATACCATGCTGTTCTCTCAGTAATACAAAGAAATGTGTCATCTACTTGAAAGAACCAAGTAAGACTAAAAAGATTCAGGTCAAAAATCATGAGGTTATCTGGAGACTCTGAGTAAAGATAATAAACTTAAAATTCTTCCTTTGATGTCCTAACAATTTCCTAGTAATAAAATCAAAATAATTATCTGATATTCTGTATGAGACAGCCCACAATATGGGGATCTTATTTGTATATATGATTTTTATCTTATAGTAATATATGCTGGTCAATCTGTTCATCTTTCTATTCAGATTACCACCTATTCATTTTACTATATTGAAAATATTTTTTTTCTTTTTCTTTAAAAATTTTATTTTTTTCTAGCAGCCCAGTCAAAAAATGTTTGAGAGTAAAACAGTGCTACATATCCAGGAAAGGTCTGATGTTAACAACAAAATTTGTTTGCAAGAGGGCAGTTTACATCAAAGTATCCTCTTTTTTTTTTTTGGTTGTTATTTTTTTTTTTTTTTCTGTAAAAAGTAAGCAGAACGAACTCTGTATGAACTCTGTATCTACTCCCAAGTCGCTTATTCATGTTTGGTTGGTTTTTTTTTTTTTTCACTTTATGTCTAAACTTACAAAAAACAAGTTAGCAAAAAGCTCACTGCTTATCTTATGGTTCTGACTTGCTTACATCTAGCAATACATTTTTGTTGTGCTGATTTTGTCTTGGGTAGAATTAATATTCTTCACAGTAGCTCATAAGGGGCCATGCTCCATATTTGTGCTGAAAACACAGTGGGATAACAGTGGGATGTTTTAGTTACTGCTGAATAGCGTTTGTACAATGTCAGGGTCTTTTCTGCTGCTCACCCCACCCCATCAGCAAGGAGGCTGGAGGTGCATAGAGAATTGGGAGGGGACACAGCTGGGACAGTTGATCCCAGCTGACCAAAGGGATATTCCAGACCACGTGGCATCATGCTCAGCATATTAAGCCAGGGAAAAAAGAAGGAAGGGTGGATGTTCAGAGTTATGGCATTTGTATTTCCAAACCACTGTTAAACATGATGGGACCCTGCTTTCCTGAGGATCGCAGCCCCTGCTGCTTGGGGCTTAGTTGCTGACTGGCCTTATACCACTACAAACATTTAACAAAGACTTGTGTGGTTATGTTAATCTGTATATTTTATTTTAGTTTAGTTTAGTTTACTTTACTTTATATTTTATTTTATTATTATTTTGTTGTATTTATTATAATTTTAATGAAATTGTGGTTGTTTAATTCTGCACTGAGAATTCATATCTTCCATCTTTCATACCATAAGTCTGGCTAACCAGTTAGGAATATCATTGTCAACAGTTGAATTCATCTAAGAACTTCTTATGCATATTGTGAATAAAAGCACACTGTCATGCTTTAGCTTCAATTTAAAAAATAATGTTTTTTTCCTTTCCAACTTAGGCTGGGAGTAAGTGGAGAAACAGAAAAATAGGGATCCATAGTAAGTGGGAAATTACAACTCAGCTCTACACTTGCTATATAGAACAAGTATTTTAAGAAAAGGTGAAACTAATACCTTAGGCATTAAGGGGTATATATGTGTATGACATTATCAATAGAATAAAAGACTGTGATTGCAGGAGAAAATCTGATTTCTCCCTGCCTGCAACATAGCTTGATAATTTCTGTTTGTTTGTATACCACTGCTTTTAATAAATGCGGGAGTAAAAGTGTGATGGTGGTGTGATGCTGTAAGTACATGAATTTGCATATTACTGGGCACCTTTTTAATAGGAATAAAAGCAATAAAGAAGTTAAGAATAGTTTAGTTGTGAGAATGCAAAGTGTCCAGAGAAACACGGAGAGCAACTGCTGATCCTAAAGGAGAAGAAATGTAAGCACATTACTTCTCTGTGTAGTTAAGTGGTTGATGACAGAATCAAATATAGCCCTGCACTGCTACTGTGGGAGATGAACAGTGTGCTCAAGGCAAGAAGAAAGGTAGGCTTGAAAACAATGACCTTCCACCTGTTCAAGTAATGGCCACATCCTCTTTTCAGGCTGACACCATTAACTGTTTTTACACTTGATGAGGCAGAAGAGATCCCAGACCTCT
This sequence comes from Anabacerthia variegaticeps, assembly GCA_035583185.1. NCBI lineage: Eukaryota > Metazoa > Chordata > Aves > Passeriformes > Furnariidae > Anabacerthia > Anabacerthia variegaticeps. The sequence goes on along the minus strand of JAWWEW010000078.1, from coordinate 74,043,817 downwards.
CCCTCAAACTACTGTGTCGTAAAAAAAGCAAAACATAAAAGGGAACCTGAATGTGACAGAAGAAAAATCAAGTGTTGTATTAGAACATATATATGAATAGCATAATATAAATATTGAACACTGCAGTAATAATATCTTTAAACGCAAGGAAATTTATATAATTTTATGGTTATGATTTTTATAATTTTATTTTGTGTCCTCTACACAGATTATAAAAATGAGCTTTATAATTATTGTTGTTGCTATTCAGTTCTTTTCTGATGGACGCCAAATAATAAAGCATTTCTCCTATGTACAACATAAAGTTATGAATTAATCAATATGTTATTAACAATATTTTTCATTTAGAGACAATAGGACCCAGCTAAATGTCCTCAACAGTTCAGTACCTTATACTTTTTTGTATTATAAAAATATTATAACCATTTCTATTTTCTATGGGTTATTTTTGTTTATGGGTTAACTTCGCTGATCAGTCTCTTTCTTGGAATAGCTTAATTTCATTCATTCTGCACAATTATAGTAAATATTTCAAAACCAGTTGATTGAAATCTATAAGATTTTCAATGATCTCTGGCTTTCATTTGATTTTTAGCGGGAGTCAGTTATCTTCACCTTTCTGTAAGTCTTCTGCCCTTCTAAAATTTTTAATTTATGCAGTTTTCCTATGTAGTATTCTGATAAATAAATCGTTCTGTCCCTGAACCTAAGAAGTCTATTTAACGAATTTATAACAAACAAACAAAAAACAAACAAACAAGAGGAAGATCACAGTTTTCTTATTACCATTAACAAAGGTTAGATGCTGTAAATAGGACTCTGCAATGATTTACCCAATGAATAAATACGAATAGTTAGAAAAATGAAAAGGTAAGGAAAAGAATAGTTTACAAAGTTTTCTGAGAGGGAGACAATATTATTTTGTGACAAAGAGCACAGCAAATAAATAGAATTTCTCAGAATCTTTTTTTTCTTCTTAGAGCATCCTTGATAAAGGAGATGCTCTTTGCTTAAAACATGTATCATTAGTGCCAAGTGTGAAAATGGGCATAACAATGCCCACAACAATAACATAACAATTTAGGCAATTGCAGAATTATTTTTCCACAGAATACCACATTTTTGTTAAAAATAGAGATAGCAAACTTCAGAAAATCTAGGGGAACAAATGCATATTATGTCAACAACGGGTGGAGGTCAAGCACTTATGAATACTCACACTCACAAATAGAAATATCTATATTTGCCTGGAAAGAGCTGTGGACCAAAGCATGGTCTGGAACAAGTGGTTTTGCAGAGCCTAGTGGTGGAGAAAGAAATTACTATTCTTATACCTACAGCTGAACTATCCAAACTAGCTGAACTAATTGAAATATTTTAGTGAGTGTTTGCACTGAAAAGTAACAGATATTTCAGCTTTTGAAATTCTTTCGGTCTTCAGTGAACAGTCTAACACAGAGCACTGCTAATTATTTCTCTGCTACACCCACCTGTACTAGAAATAAATGAAAAATAAATTAAAAAAAAAATTGTAAACCAGAGGAAAACAATTTCATATGAATTAATAATTCATTGTAACTCCAATAAAGTATTCTGACTCAATTGTTATGTTAGATCTAGTGCCGCTTATGAACTAAGAATAGTGATGCAAGAATCAATAAAAAGTTTCTGAATAGATGCAGACCACATTAGAAAAAAAAGCAAGCAAACAATAAAATTCACTGAGTAAAACAGAAATTTCTACTTGCTACATCTTGCATCTGATTTAGTTGTCGATTATAATGAATGCACAATTACCTCGCAGTGACTTATACATAAAAAGTTCCTCAAAACATTAATCTTCTAAGGACTTACAACAACATAAGTTAAATTAGACCAAAATTTTTTTATCATTCTCATTATAGAGTTCAATAAATTCAATTTCTTTATTGTGTATAAAGCAGGCATTAAGGTTTAATGCTCAGCATTTTAGGGTGTGTAAATGCTGCTTTACTTAGTACTACAACATCTGAACCAAGGTCTAATATTTTATGTTGTCACATCACTTTGAAAATAAAAAAGAGAAAGAGAAAAAAAAAGAAAAGAAATTACCTTTTATCAAAAATTGCAGTGTGTTAAATCTTAGTAAATATGCACCCAAAATTCTTGATTTCTTTGATAAAACAGTGGAAATGACCAGTAAGAACATTGTGTCAGAATTCTTCCAATCAATGATAGGAGTAATTAAGAAAAATTATGGTCTCATTGATCCAGAAGATTATTGATTCAAGTTTGTTGCTGGCTATGATGATCTTGAGAAAGACACTCAACTACTAAGCTACTAACACTTGCTGTTGGCATTTCTGGTTTGTTTCACAGGGTGCTGAGAATATTCTTAGTTGAACTATATGATAATTGAATGTTTTAAACTAAGTAGAAATAGAATTTATTATATTTTATTTCAACCTATATATCAAAAAGTGGTCATAATTCATATGGAGATATTTCTACTAGCTATAGACAAACTCAAAATAATTCTGTCCTGTGCCTAAGAGACCCGAGGGAATGTGCTGCTGAAAATGCTTAAAAAATTTATTCAGTTCTTGGGTTGGTGCATTCTTTTCTCTTGACAACATTGTGCCTCTAGCAAAGCAAGGACTTGCCTACTGGTGGAGGCTGCAGGGCTGGAGGGGAAAAGGCACAGAAAATATGGAGATATTAATATTTTAGTAGTGGGGTAGTGCTGTGGAATTCATGTCTACTTTTGAAAAGTGTCCTGTGAAGGTGCCAAAGCAATAAGAAGTGCTTTTATTTATTCAGATATATTAGATAGTTCGATTCATTATTAGAAAAGTGCTGTTATGGAATATAAAAAGCCTTCTGTCAGACCGCGCCCAGCCCAGATGGGTCGGGAAGCATGTCATAAAATACTGTCTGTTGCGAGTAATAACAGAGTTACTCAGCCACAAGCTTACGTGCTCATTTAGCTCTGTTGGGGAGAGCCCTGCTATGAAGTTTTGCTTTCCATTTTCTTTGTTTTCCCACTGATTCATTAACTGTAAGATTGTCTGTTTTAGCTTTCCTTAGTTCAGTCCTTTTCTTGACACTTTGTCCCTCCCATCTCCCTGCTATGGCATATCTGTACAAAGAGTATCTCCTCACCCTTTGAAACCTGCTGTTTGGGACAGGAGACAAAGATGGTTGTAGGGATGACCTTCTTACGTTTGCCTTGCCCACCCTCCAGGTGGGATGATAATTTTCTCCCAAAATCTGATAGAATAGTACTTTTGTTCTTGAATGGTAAACCCCACCCCACTTCCATAGAAAAACAGAGGATTCATGTATGCAGTAATTAGTCTTAATTTCTCAAGCTTTAAGTCCTCTGATGAGCCCTTCCAAAGCGCTGTGGAGGTACACAATTGTTTTCTTCCTTTCTTACTTCCTTCAGCAGTTTTTTAGAGTTCTAATCAATAGGTTCAATAAGATTTGTTGGATAACACAATTAATTTATTATATATTTTTAAATATATTTTATGTAATTAATTTATTATATAATTACGTAATTATATAATGTTCATTACCACGGATTATTTTTTTATGAAGTTTTGGAGAAAGAATTACTATGGCATAAACTGAGAAATAAGCTTTAATTTTGATATTTCTTTTTCTAGAAGATATCACTATTATTTAAAGAATTTTAAAATAGGGGTATATAATTTTCATTTGAAGTGTAGTCATTTTAGAAGTCAACTCACAACAAATTCATGTATCAAAACATAGTGAGAAGCATAATAATTCATTGTTTTATTTCATAAATAAATGATAGCAGGATGAAATGGGCGATAAAAAATGCCAGTTGTTCACAATTGAGCATTTCACGTGTGTTGAATTTCTGTTGATTTTTAATTTTTTCTCAAAGGTTTTTAGCAGCAGGGGCTGTTGTCAAACATAAGGAGCAAGGTCTTGTCCTGCAATGCAGCTTTCCTTTTGTGGATCTAAACCAGGTACACAGTATGTCTCATGATCACTATCACCCTGATTAAATTTTAATCCTCCAGCCAGGATCATATCTGAGGGGTTGAAATCCTTTCCAACTGTAGGGATATATCTGAAGATTTGATATACCCTGGGCTTTTTCCAAGACAGTCACATTTTAGTGACTGCTGGACCTCAAACTATTCAGATAAGGTAATGCTCTAATACTTTGGCTACTTTAAGTTAAACAAACTTGTAAAATCAGCCAAGTCTGCAAAAAATTGCTAAAAGTCTTGAGAGTATTTTTTTATTTTGATATTTCTGGGGATTTTTTGTTTTGTTTTGTTTTGTTTTGTTTTGTTTTGAAGATCAGTGGAGATATATATGTATAGATGCATAGAGCTTAAAATCTAAACTATTTTTTAAGGGAGTTCAGTGTTGAAGTCTTTCAGAACATACTAACTTCATAGCTTTTTGCACTGAAAAATAAAATGGACATACCTTTGCAACTAAGGGAACGATTAAGATGACCTATGATACACACACACACACAAAAGATAAACATCAAGAAGTTGCTGTTTAAATAAATTTTATTTGAGAGTACAGAAAAATTCATTCTGCAGTTTTGCATCAAAACTGTAATGGAGTAAAATGCTTGACATAGGAATTAAATGAAAGAAAAATTCAAATTAATTTTAAAAATACATTTCTGGAGTTTGTATGCTATGTATACACAAGATTAGTATAATGGTTAACAAGCAATTTAAAAATGCGTTATATTAAGAGTATCTTCCATGGTCTCAATTGTTTTAAAGCAGGAGGGTTTTGTAATAACAATGTCATCTTCTTGACTGAAATTATACACCACTTTATAGTGGTTTAAGGCTAAATGTATGAACATATTTCAGTCATCAATCAATTCCAGACAGCTAATTAAACATTAGCTTCGTAATAGAATGTCACATGCTGTTACTCAGCAGAGTGCTCTGCAGATCCCATAATGTAAATCATTTATACATGCTGGGAACACAATTGGGCAACTAACCAAGACCCAGATTCTTATTTTCAGGCAGTTGTCCCAATATCTTTGCACACTTACCCATCAAATTTTGAATACAGTATATGGTGATAAAAGTACTGCTAGTTTGAGTTTTTAACTGCTTAGTTTATGTTTTGGTATTCTTTTCTTGATTTTATCCATCTGCCTTTAGAAGCCTCATCAAGAATAAGAATCCTGTATGCTATCCAGTGTTCAGATATATTATTGCATCCATGGTGGATAACATATTTGAATTGAAATCAGGAGACTTGGTTTATTAGGTGCAATGTTTTCTGAATCCATTTCACCTCATTTTGTATCACAAATATGAAATTTCATCTCCTTTTATATAATAACACTGTGGTCTATGAATAAAAACATTATTCGAGACATAATGACAATTGTCATTCTTTATACTTAAGAGCTAATAATATAGATGGACAGTAAGAAAGAGTGGAGTGGATACAAAGTAGTGAGGAGTGCAATGTGCCCATACTCACACAGTTGTTCATTGGCAGAACAGAGACGATTTTACCCTGCTCCTGGATTAGTACATATATAATCTCTTCTTAGAATATCTGCAGTTTTATCATGCACCCTTCTGAAAATAGGTATCAGTAGCTGTTTACTTCCCAGTCCGGAATTTGACATATATGTTACGCTGATGTCTGTGAGCACTGGAGGCACTCTGTATCTTGTGAAAGGTACTTCGTATTTTGCAGAATTTGATTTTTGTGTCTTTGCAACATGTGTCTTCCTTCAGTGATATTTTTCAATGAGATATGAAATTCAGTCACATTTTCCACTGCCTTTTTGTTAGGGCACTACTTCCCTAGCAAACACTGAATCAGCACATTAATTGTCCTACAGCTCTAGATCTGCTTCTTGTACTATCATGTTAGGTCACAGATCCTCACAGCTCAATGTGTTCTTTATAGCAACAGCTTTTACATATATATATATATATATATAATATTTTCCTAAATCCTTTGATAATTCTGAACTCAGAATAGTATCAAAGAAGATATGTAGAAGATATGTAGGGGTGACTAGGAAGTCTAGGAAGTCTTGAAGTATCTGATTTTTATTTAAGCAGTTGGCTTTCACTTAAAGGGTATTTTTAACTTTCTTTGGCTAAGCTAAGGCTCAGGCGCTTAGTCAATATAAAAGCTCACAGATTCTTTAGAATTGCCATGTTCAAGCACTTTTCCAGTGCTCTTTAACCTTTAGGTTTTTTTTCAATTTTTTCTTCTAAATTTGCTTATTATGTTCTTACTCCCTAATTTAAGACCTTAATGTGACCTTTTTAAAATAAATAGCTGATCTTTTGAGCAGTCGAACATTAAAATAAAAAAAAAAATAAAAAAAAGATGAAAAAAAATCATCCCTTCCTTCCTGAATGGACAACTTCATTTGTAAGAGGTGTTTATAGAGAGGAATGATACTGATGCCTTAGGATTTTCATGTATTTGTAGATTTTTATACTTCTACATAGATTTACATTAAGAGTAGCTAACAACCTCTAACCCTGTGCTAGCTGTCTTAAGGGTCAGATAATAGCTGGAACACCATGCCTGACAAACATGTACCAGAGCTAAGACAATTAGATACCATGTTAGTCAAAACAAGAAAGCAAAGCCCAGTAACCTTGGAGAAGCTCCGATAAGGGAAAGTGGCATGAAGATAATGATAAAGGATGAAGTAAGGGGTCTTAAGACCTCCAACTCAATTCTAGGAGAGGCGTGCCATGGGGCGGAACCAAAGAAAGTTCTGGGGATGGACATTTCTTAGACTGGGTGTAACCTTTATATAGGATAATTGAGTAGTGTTATAAAATTAGTATCCTGCCATGTAGACAGGGAAGCTTTCCCAGCTCTTATACCCTGTTGACATTCTCATACACACACCCACACACACCCACACACATTTTGTCTGTGTGCCGGCCTTGCTTTCTGCTTTCCAGCCAGGTGTGGTGCCCTGTGTTCCCCAGCCTCCAAGAAAGGGGGCAGGGGATTAGAGCTCAGAAGAGGTCAACATGCTTGCAAAGGGGTTTTTCCCTCTCTTGCTCTCCTGAGGTGGGGGGAGAAGATGTTTACACTCCCTTGTTCTCCCAGACTGGACCTCAAGAACCTCAAGTCCTGCTTGAAGGAAGACGAGACCGGTAATGGGAACTGGGCACCAGCATGAGCTGCTGGGGTAGCTGTGCTGCGGGGAAGCAGCTGCAAAAGGGAGTTTCTCCCTTGCTTACAGTAGGCTGGGAGGTGAGCTGACTTGGGCCCAGATGTTGCAAGAGTCAGTGTTCCCAGCCTGTGGGTGAAAGGGTGCTTCACCCTGGAGGGGTAGGTTGTTGTCCCTTGTTTGCTTCTGTAAGACATGGCAGAGGGGCTCAGGGGTTGGCTGGATACAGCCAGGAATGAAAGGGACGCCTTTCGGATTAATTTATTATGTGTGTTTTTGAAGCAGTGATGCTTGGGAAAAAGAGCTCACATGGTATTCCTGAGGCCGTGAGTTCAACCTAGCACTGGTCTTTTCTATCCGTTACTTGTCAACACTGGTTGTACTCCTTTATACTCTTTTATACTTTTATACTCCTTTATATTCTGTACTCTAAAACCCTATAAGTAAAAGAACTTTTCTCTACCCACATAAAGTTGTCTTGGAAAGTTTTTTTCCTTCCCTTTATGCAACAATACTGAACTGTAAATTTCAGGTTAATTGACGATTTCTTTTGCTTTTCTATTCAGTTCTATTCTTTTTTCCATTAAATCTAATGCAGCTGCACTAGTCACATAGTATAATTTATAATTGCAGTTTTATTTGTTTTTTAGTGGCATTGTTATGATGTAGAAGTTTACACAACACTGCCAAAAATCATTAAAAAAATAATGATATGGAATATGAAGGTGTAGGAAATTTTTTTCTACCTAAAATTTCAGTTTTGAAATGCAGCAGATATTTGTCATACTTTGCTAAGAAAATAATTGGAAAACTACTTTCAACTCTTGTTCATATTTGTTTTCAATCAAAATGTACCAATAAAAGTTGTATTTTAATTCTTAATACATATTCAGATTTAAGCTAAGCAAATACTAATACAGACAGAGTAACAGTTTGTTTAAGGAGAAAATCTGATCCAAATATTTTTTTTCTCCATAAAAATGACTACAAAAAAGTATAAATTTGTAGTACTAAAAATTCTAGTAGTGTTGCTAAATGTCCAATAAATTCAACCTTCTTTTATACAAGGTGTATTCAAGTACTACTTAGTGCACTCCTAGATTGAAATAATGTTTATCAAAAAACAATGGTCAGTTTGACAAGTCAAAATTGGCCATGTTTTATAAATAGTGATGCCTTAATGCATCAGCAGCTAGTTGACTGCATTGTGTTTTTTGTGGAATAAGACATTCTGATGCAAAGCTTCGGGCTGAGCCAAAAATTTCTCATCATAACAAAAGCTTTTATAGTCATTGTAGAGTATTAAGCTAGGCTGAGGGTTGGGAAGAAATTTAGTCAATGGCAAGGTGATAGACCGTCAAGGAATAATGAGTTTAGATTTGAAGGCTTATTGTCAAGCACCTCTTTTTAACTTCATTTTTTATTACAATGAAAAGCCAGTTGTTTTGTTCTGTTTCTCTCATGGTGTCACATGCTTTTGCTGATTCTGTTGCATTTCAGGCAAGGAGATCAGAAAGGACTTTTTGGACAGATGGTGGTATTGACTCTGAGTTGTAATTCATATGCAAGCTCTGTCCAGAATTACATTTGTGCCATATGCACTGGCTTTTACATTCCCTTTGGAAATGGTTTTAAGTGCAGGAACAAACAAGATCTCAAAATATGTCATTTATCTTCTCCCTGTGGCTATAGTAAACGCACCTCTGCAAGGTGTTAATGGACAAGGTGTCTCAAACCTCAGATCACATCTCCATAAGTGAGAGGCCAGCCTCAGCTGCTGAGAACAGGTCTCCTAGGAAAACTAGCTGTGAAGAAGATAGAAAATAATTTATATTCAGAGATTAAATTGAAATGAATGACATAAATTTTAGTTGATATTTGGAGCCAGATAAACTGCATCATCGTCCAAAAATCTGCCCTCTAAAAAATAGAAATGAACAGAAAGCAGGAATATTATCATCTTTATGAGCCATAATATTGGACTACTTCCTTTCCTTTCAGTAACATGGAATGTGATTGTTGTGATTATAGTTATTCATTATACTCAAAAACAGAGAAGGCAAATTGGCAAAATACTATATTTAAATAGTGCATGTGTAGTGCAGTTTACACTGCAAGGGCTCTACTTTAACAGCAAAATCAACCATAGGTAGGGCAGACAAGTTAATTATTGTAAATGTATAAACAGGCTACAGAATACAAGGCATTCACTAACTGGTGTAATCAGGAAGTATATTCCTTTTGCAGATTATACCATACTTTACCTTAGCAGGTGATTTTTTAGTTTCCATGATGCTTAACTGAAGAAGTAAATGCAGACAGACCAGGCTATCAGGTGAGACCAAACTTCAGTCACAGTATTAAAATAGCAGAAATTGTTTTAGAATTGCAATATTATTTGTCAGATTTGTTACAGTTTATGGGTCAAGTCCTTGGCTCTTTGAAAAGAGGATCAGGGAGTCCAATCCTGACAATTTTACAGATCATTTGAGGATTTCTCTGTTACAGGTAAGTTTCACATGTTAAAAATTAACTGCTCTGGTTTTCATCACCTTTTTCATAAATGTCTCTGGTAGTAGAATTATAGCTACAGGATCTCAAGGAGAATTAGTCAGGAAAAATCTGTTGGAACTACATTGTTACCAGAAATATCATTTTCATTTTTCAGTCAGAAAACTGTAACATCATATTTTTCCTGTTAGGAGAATTGAAAAAATGGGCCCTTGGATGTCTGCTTTTGAAATCTTCAATTTTATTCTCTCTTAGAGAAAAAAAGACAGGACACACAAAAAATTACAGGACACACAATATGGTCAGTATGGAGATTGTTCCATATCATGCAACCCATTATCTGTTAAACTTAGACACAGAAAAGTGATAGTTTTTTTCTTTAGGCTTGCTGTGTCATGCCAACACACCTTAAGCTGCAGAAGATACTAAAGCGGTTGTGTCAGAATATTAGCATTTCCTTGATAACTCTCATTCTGTAAACTTGGAGACCTTATAGCAGCTTTCCAGCAAAAGACAGCATCCAGGAAGGGCATGTAGTGATAAGACAAGGGTTGATGGCTTCAAACTGAAAGAGGATAGATTTAGATCAAATATTAGGAATAAATTATTTACTGTAAGGGTGATAAAGCACCAGAACAGGTTGCCCAGAGAAGTGGTCGATGCCCCATCATTGGAAGTGTTCAAGGTCAGGTTGGATGGAGTTCTGAGCAACCTGGTCTAGGAAAGGTGTCCTTACCCATGGCAGGAGAGTTGGAATTAGGCGATCTTCACAATTCCTCCCAACCTAAACTGTTCTGATTTTCAAAGAGAAGAAAATGTATATTGTAATTTAGAAGTAATGTTCCCCCTTCTTAGAAGCAGAAACAACAATTATTTTTGTCTTTTTTTTTTTTTTTCATGCATGGATTTTACTTGCTTCTGAAAACAGCAAGGAGAATGCCATTTCCCTTCTTTTAATATTGTAGGGTTGAAAAAATCCTTCTGCAATGACTTTTAGGATACTTTGTACTGCTTCAAAATATAAAATAATTTCATTGCAATGTGATTAAATAACAGGGCCGTAAGATATTGTGACACGGCAGATCAGTGATTATTGGGTCAGAACCACCTTGACTGTGTGTGTGCGTATGTGTGTGTAGAGGGAGGGAACCAGGCCTTTAGCACAGTGCCTACATGGTGAGCCAGGATGCCTTTGGAGTCAGCAAGCACATAGCATGGGAGGCCACATGGGGCACCTGCCAATCAATAAGCTACATGTGGTAACTGGCCCACACCACCCTCCCTGGAGCCTCTGACTGGCTGTGGCACCCTCACTTTGGCAGAGGAGGCAGGGAGTGGTCAGGGAAGCAAAGGTCCTGCCTGGGGGGAGCAGCCACAATAGCCAGAGTCTATAAAGAGGCTCGCACAAGGTTTCCATTGGACTGCGGCCTGTCCTACTCAAAACCATCAACATGTGACCTTCTAAGGGGTGACTATGTTTTTCTCTCCTCTTTTCCTCTCTTTATTCTTTCTTAATCTCTCTTCCTGTATTCTTCCTCTTGTGAGTAACTTAAACACTTATGCATGTTATCTCTGTAAAACCCTTTTTGCCAGAACGCCTATTTTCTCACCAAATTAAAAGAAATCTCTTAGGAAAAAACGTGTAGCTATTCTCTGGACACGAACTCAAGGTACCAATGGCTTTACAAGAGTTCATGTGGACGAAATCCCTTAATGTTTGAAATTAAAATGTAAAGCCTGGGGCTTCAGGACTGTGTGGTAACAGATATAATTCTGAACTTATCTAATAGGATTTGTTTCTGGTTTTCAGATTACATGTTTCTTTCAAATCTTGTTGAAGGGAAATTTTCTTGTATGCATAGCAGGTAACAAAAAAATGAAAGTCATGTGAGTAAATATGCATTATAGATGCCATAGCAAAAGTATTCTGTGTAAACTGCCAGATGTAACCTATCTTATATTTTGTTTTCCTTGAGTGAGGTGAGAAACTAAAACTATGTGCTATACACTTCTTTAGGTGGCAAGAACTTTCAAGAAACCAGTGAATAGTCTCTTAGAAGGACCATTGGTAAAGTTTCAACAGATTTTTAATCCTATTGCAGCAATTTTATTTATTGCTTTTTATTAATTATCAGGATCTTTAGGCACTGGACTTTTCTTAACTTGTGGTGATGTGTGTTCTGGGGAGTTGTGTGTTTGTTCATGATTTGTTTTTCTAATTTGTTTGTGGAGGTTTTGCACCAAGTTCAGTGCTAAGGACCTTACCTCACCCTGGCCAGCCTTATTGAATCTGATTTTCTCTCCCATTGAGTTGATATGTTTGTACTATTGCCAAGCCAACTTGGTCTTTAATTATTCTGGATAGCAATGCTAGCTTTATCCAAATATGCATATTGTGGGGAGGGGTTGTGTGTTTATGTTATATTTAAATTAATTAGGAGAAAATGTATTCTTAATAATAAAAGCTGACAAAATCTATAAAGACAGAAACAGTGAAGGGATAAAACAAAATGACATTACTTCCAGCCAGTCATCTTTTGTTATGTAGTTTATCAAAAACACCATGAATTTTGAAAGCATTTGTTTACACGTGTATTGACTGCACGTTTTTCCAGCCCCTTTCTTCCTTCTTGGAAAGCAGAAAGAATTTCATGAACTCTGGTCTCTGAAGTGAAAAGATTAAAGCAAATCCATACTTTATTCTTTTATACAACACTTTTCGAATTTTTCACTAGTGTTACCTGATCTGCTGAATTCAGTTATAATACTTTGGGGTGCAAGAGATCTAAGGAATCAAGGAATACTAAGCCTTTTTATTAATGAAAAATTATCCCAGGAGTTAATTTCTGTTCTCCCAAGCTAAAACAGTGTGTTTTGCAATTCTAGCTGTTCTTTAAGTTTGATGTGAAAATCCATATCATGTAACACACTTTCACAGGAGACAGGATAGAATATAAAATTCATCATTGTATTAACAATACATTTCAAACTAATATCTAATGCTGTTTTTGCAGATGAAAAAATACACATATTCTAGTGGGCAAGCTTTTTCAAATACATTTTAGAATTATTTATTAAAACAATAATGGCAAAGTTTGGGAAATACTGTCATCTATTAGACTGTTACTAGTTGCGTAGAGAAAAGAAAACTGATGCTAGTATAGTACCTATAAATCAATGGTAGATATTATCACTAGAGACAGTAGTAGAAATTATTACTAGAGCAATAATATTGCCAGAATGTCATGGCTGAAATAGAATTTCTTATGTAGAGTGTTGAAGTAAATTCCACCTTCAATGATGGTGATGCCTGAAATCCTGCAAAACAGACACTCTGCACAAGGTTAATGGAGATAAGATATTACCTTTATTGT
>JAWWEW010000078.1:74001206-74030661 GCA_035583185.1 Anabacerthia variegaticeps | reverse complement strand
TACTTCCAAAGCTATAAAGATCCATAAAATACACACCAAAAATACATAAAAATACATAAAAATCCTTAGGCATCAATGGAATTGTTATTAGTCAAACTCAGAGCAAATACTCTGTTGTAACAATGAAATATGGAATAACAAATTTGGGAACTGATAGTAAGCAGTAATGAGAAACTAATGAAGAAACAAAAGCTTAATGTATATTCATAAACTCTGCTGCTGTGAATAGAAATGACCCACACAACAGTACTGTAAATGACGCACAGAATTGTGTCTTACAGCATCAGCCCAACTGCCTTTATTTAAATCTGAAGTTTTCTAAATTCAAGGAAATGTAAATAAAGTTGTTATTAACAACGTGTTGCACCAGTGAAGATTAATTGGATAGCTGGTCAATGAGCACCAGTTCAGATTTAAGATCTTGCTGTTTGCTTTCTCTCTAGTTTTTCTTTAAGATGGTATACTCACTGACAGAATTAATACTAAGAATTGAAATGGTAACTGTAACAAAGAGATAAGATTTAATATAAAACCATGCATTGTATTTTAGAAAAGTTAAAGAAAATATTTTTGGTTAAGGATGTAATATATCAATAGCTATAATGTTAATTCAGAAGATTCATAAGCGTATTGTAGCTCTATAAATACATAGGTGTTGATGGGAATATGTTGGTATTAGAGACAGTATGGTGAATTGTTGTTTCTTATTGAATGCAATACTGTTTTTGAAACATCATTATACTGGCAATAGTGATGATCTGTAGGCCTTCATAGATCTTTGAAAAGAAGAGTACTTCTAGTACAGATCTTGCTGTTTCTTTGAAGAATAAGGAAGAATCTTAGATGTACAGTTTTATGCATTTAATATGTTTTGTTGTTTTTTGTTGTTTCGCTGTTTTTTTCCCCATCCTGGTAAAAGTACTTAGAAATAATAGAAATACATATGAACAAAATATGTCCCACTTTGAGAAGTGAAAATTGTATGTTTTTCTTTTTTTCTCTCAGCTAGGTTGTACTGTACTTCTGAATAGTTCTGTCAGCTCCAAAGAAATGTACAGAATAAAAGTTTTTAGTCCAAATGAAGTTGCTAAAATATGCCCTTTTTCTTTATTCAGAGTCATATGGTACTTTGCAGGTAAGTATAAAGAATGAGCTTTTGTCTCTAAATGACTGGAAATTTATGCTAAGCATGCCAGAGAACATTAAAGTCTACAAAGGGAGGGAGAAAGAGACGAGAAGATGGCAGATATGACACAGAATAAATGGGACAGTAATTTGTCAACACTTTTTTGTCACACTCGAAATATATGGATTTTAAGAGAAGATCTCAGATATGAAATGCTTTGCCAAGAAAACTGCTTTAACTGTGGGACTTTACAGTCTAAATTTCTTCAGCACTGCAATAATGCATTCCAATGATGCTTTGGTAGAAAAGAAATTGCTGTCTATTATTTCTCTTGATAATTCATAATAAATTGTTGGTTTAAGTCTGCGTAATTTTTACTGACAAAATAAACCAGAATTTTCTCAACAAAGACACTCAGGTAAGTGTATCAATGTTTAGAATATACAGACTATGATAAAATTATCAAGAAAAAAGAGTAAGTAGTGATACGAAAGATGTGAAATGTTCCTCAAGTCAATTATTTTTAATAATAAATATTTTCTAGAACTTTTATTTGGAAATTAGGTGCAAAGAAGGATAGCAATGAATAGGAAAAAAAGGCAGATGGAACTAAGTCAGAAAAGAATAAAAAGTTCTGAGGAAATGAATGATTCACTGAAAGTATTCTTATCAAGGCATATCTTTGAAAAAACCACTTAAGAAATAAAGATTATTTTGAATTGTTGGAATGTCACATTTCATTAGACTTTGATATGATTTATGTTTAATTTGTAGAATTTTGGTTTTTTTCATTCACTAAGTTGGATATTGAGAGATTTCAAATACTTCCTAGGTAAATTCTTACACACTGTGAAAAACCACCTTTGAAAACTCTAAGAAAATATATTCCCTCTTTGCGACCACTTCTGCTGAAATTGCCCCCTTTTCTCTAAGGACATGAATCCAATCATTTCCCTGATGAATCTGCATCCTTTTCCTCAAGGATGGTTAAGGGATAAAAAGAGTCCCTTTACTCACAGGACTGAACATAAGCATTCCCATCAATTTGACCTACCTTCTCATGAAATCGTCATTCAGAAGTCCACAGGGATAATATCCTCCCCCATTCTAGGAGAAAAACAAAAACAAACAAAAAAATCCCCACAAAACCCAAAACAAAACATGCCCCCACACACAAACAAAACCCATAAACAAAAAAACCCAAACAAACAAAAAACCAACAAAACCCATCAAACTCATTTCCAAAAGCATTTGCTTAGAGATGGGAGAAATGAAGACATGCTTCAATAGGTCAAATATGTTTTCCTATCAGTGCTTCTCTGTCAGCAGCCATATCTGTACATCTGTAAGTTAGTTGCAATTAAGATACTGCTGCAGCAGCTTTTCCAAGACATCTTTAGGCTGAAAGAGGAGTTGAAATCTGTTGGAGGACTGGTTTCCTCTCTGAAGGTGAACACTAAAGTGTTCAGCATGGGGAACAAATAGGGGTAAATTTGAGACCTGCATGTTGTAGTTGCTTTGAGGTGAAAAAGATATGCTGGAATAGGTCACACAACTGGAGTGCTGCATTGAGTGGATATAGTATTTTTCAGAAAGGACAGAATGGAAAAGTGAGAATGAAGGAGTTACTTGTGGGAAAAGTAGCAGGAATTTATGGAGCTTTACCTTGGGTTTGATGAGCCACTTAAGAGTTCAGGATTAGTGGGCAGACCAAAATAGGTAGTGTTGTGGTGGCTACATCAGTGACAGCATCCTGGCACAGATGACTAAGGTGCAGACGATAAGAGATACTTTTCTGGGCTTGATACTAAAAGAAAAAAAAAAAAAAAAATTACTGGTAGGAAATCTGAAAGTTGGGGCAGCCTTGTCTGAGGTGTATGTGAGATGCTGGAGTTCAAGATCCTAGAGTAGGGCAGGGAGGTGGGGGTGTAAAACAAAAGGCAGGATCATAGCCTTGAGCTTCGTGTGAGTAGAGTTAGGCCTCTTTGGAGAGCTGCTGGGAAGAATCTCATGGCATACAATCATGGAGAGAACGTGTGTCCAGGAGAACCAGTGGATTTTCCAGGGTCACCTCCTCCAAACTCAAGAGTGGTACATCCTGAGAAAAAGAAAATCAAGTTAAGATGATACCAAGCTTGTGGGAATGAGCAAGAGGCTTATGAAAATGCTCACATATGAAAGTGGAAGTGTAGAGCAGCTGGAAGAAGCATTTGGTGACCCAGGAGGAATATAAAGTCACTCTCAAGTTCTGATGGATCGATTTAGAAAGTCAAAGCCCATCTGGAGCTGAAGCTGGCAAGGAAAATGAAGGGTAAGAGAAGGGGCTTCTACAGGTGTATCAGGAAAAAGATGTCTTCAGGAAACCAGTTACATTAACAATTTTGAGATGATGTTTGATTCAAGTCATCTGTATGGCATATAACTTACTGAGTTAATCATTCTGAAAATGTTTTAATAAAAGAAAGTGAAACTGTTTTCTAGGCATCGAATCAATTATAAATAATAAGAAGGAAAGAAGACTAAGTTCAAAATCTGGTGAAAATTGTCAAATCCTCAAAAGTCCAAAATAGCAGTTTACCCTTTTTTGCTCTGTGGAAGGTTAGTAGTTGAATCAGTAATTCTCACTGAATTTTGTGTAATTTTTGTTAGAAATTATGTATTTAGTATTAGAAATGGAATGTCAACTATATTAGAGAAGATGAAAAAAACAGGCCATAGTCTAAATGAAAGGATATTTTATTTTAATTATGTGTTCCAAATGTGGTTTTTTTTTTTTTCAGTCTGTTCTATCACAAACACGTGCATGCAAACAAAATATGCTGTGAAATTTAGTGTCTCAGAGGTATAACCCAATCTTGTTTTAGTGCAGTATAGGGTACATACAATTGCTGTTTCATAAACAAGTCAAAGAGCTGTTATTTAAACTTGATATCTGAAAGAATGATAAAAGATGAGTTAACTGAACTTTCCTTATGCACAACACTTAGAGATATAAAATTCATGTGCTTTAACACCCAGTAGTATATACTTTCAGAAAGCATATTACATTGTCCAACTATTCCATTTTGGAAATCCAGCAATTATTAAGGCGGTAGAGTTTCCCAAGCTGAGGAGTCTGAGGAAAATCTATTGTTTGCCAATATTGTAGAATGAATCATAGGACTATTCATTTTCATTTTTAATAAGCAGAGCTGCTAAGCTGTGGAAAAACACAAGTGCTAATATTCATGAACTCTGGATATCTGCAGAAACTGGATGCTTTGCACTCATTTAAGTCACATTCACTCTTGAATAGAAGGGAACAACCAGAAAGCATTGTGTACTCAAGCAAGTAGTACAGGAAATGGTTAGGAATGGAATCATTTAAGTTAGTAAACCTGTGCTATTTTATAGTAGGGAAAAAGCCAATTAAGGGGAAAAAAAAAAAAAAAAGAAAAGAAGAAGGTGTGGCACTGCATCCCCCACATCCTCCCTCACCAGGTAACTGAAAAAACAATCAGAGTAGTGGTATTTCATTGGGGTTTTTTGACAGACCTTAAAACACTCATTTCATGACAAATGGTATGTCAAATCATAGACAATGAGTTTTCTGAATCGGTGGTTTTTTAGGGATAAAAAGCATATGCTTTTTATAAAAAGTATCAACTCTGTCCATAAATATGTACTCACCAAAACCAGATAATGATATAAAAAGTACATTCTGTGGGAAGCAGTTAATTTCCCCATCGTGATTGCAGATACCTTTGGAGACTGCAGTATTACACAAAAAAAGGAATGTATCTTCATAACACAGTAAAATAGTTGAATATTACTACATTATATCACTATTCTTTCACATGGCAATGTTCACAGAATGATACACAGTACATTCTTTGCTGTTAATCATACTGATCATGTACTTATTGATTGCTGCAATGCTTAAGAAATGCAAAAAACCATGGGGAACATATTGCATGTTGGATGACTTGTTTAAGGACAGTACTGAAAAAAGAGAGATTTGCCACAGTTGAAACAAAGTAACTCTAAGGGGCATCTAAGAGATGGGAAGGTTCTCTTAGTGGTGTTGAAAAAGATTATCAGGTGTTGAAAGTAACGTCCTCCAGGTGTCATGTCAGTCGTAGCCCTGAAGAAAATTATCTATGCTTCTTGTCAGACAAAGAAGTTTCACATTAATACTACTACCTTGTTTTAGAGGCCACAGGGATTTTATGTTCACAGATAATGTAACCCTTTTTTGAGACTTCTGTGTCAACAGAATTAGTCATCACAGGCATCTCCAGCAAGACAAGTTAGTTTCAAGTGCTCTGAGAAGCTGAGTTTTGTACAAATCTTGATTTCCCAAAGAAATATTAGTAACTTTTTTTTTTCTTATGTATACCAAATGAGCACAGAAAACAGCCAAAGGCTGATCATTCAATCATTTCAGGTTTTTGTTCTTATTTACTCTTCGAAAGCCTTGACAATTACAATTAATTAATCCACAGATAAAGCTAGTGATGTGTGATTCTGTGATTCAGTTTCTACAGCCCTCCCCCCTTAAACTTGTATAACAGTACTGTATTGTAGAACAACACACTTCAGTAAGAGAAAAAAGATTCAGAAACGTAAAAGTGAAAGTTAGACACATGGCACCTTTTTTTGTCACCTAGAGTCTCTCCAGAAGTCACCACTTACTGCAGTAATAAAAGACTAATTGTATTTCTTTCTGGTCTTCTGCAATAGAGAGAGTTAAACAAAATAAGCGGAGTTAATGAAGGAAGTGTGCTCAAATTACATACAAAAATCAAACTAGAAGCCAATTAAATCTATGAAGAAAGCACCTAAAATTTTGATTTTGTTGTGTGACTAGTCTTTTAGGAGAAAAAGAGCGTGATCCACTATGAAACATAACATAAAGAAAATACTTTTTTCCTGGTTTTCAGTAAAAGAAGGTTTCCATCTTATACCTGGGAGCCTGTGTCAGCCATGGGCACAAGCAGTGAAGGGGCGCAGAATCACCACTGTAATGAAATCGGAGCTCAACAGTATCACTGTCATTCAGACAGAAAAACTCTTACCTTGCCTTCAAGAATAGTATATGTTGCATCACAGCAGCATTTAGGGACTGCAAAAATCCCAAGATATTCTGTAAATCTTAGGGAGTGTAGACAGGACTGCAGGGTCATGCCACTCTCAGCCATTAACCAGATGAAGACAGCTTTGAACATATTGGTGGTATCTTGGTACCCTGCTGCTGTAACTCTGACTTCACTCTCTGACCCTTTCAAGAACTCAGAAACAGGCACCTGCTGAGTTACTGACAGCATTCCCTTTGGAACCAGAACCATGAATCATGAAGTAACCTGTATCTTGGATCATGTCAGATGATAAGAAAACCTAGTAGTTTTGTGGCTTCTTCCTGTGCATAAGATTATGGTAACACTTTTCTTTCTTTACCAGACTGCGAGTGAGGCCGTACTGCAGTATTTAATTTCAGAATGCACCTCTTCACAAAGATAAATATGTCCAGTCTTTTTGGAGAAAAGTAGTTAGAACAAAAAGCAGCAAACTCTATGCAAATGTGGTGATTTCAGTTTTTTACTTCCAAAGGGGTAAAAAGAGCAA
Source organism: Anabacerthia variegaticeps (assembly GCA_035583185.1). Lineage (NCBI taxonomy): Eukaryota > Metazoa > Chordata > Aves > Passeriformes > Furnariidae > Anabacerthia > Anabacerthia variegaticeps. The sequence continues at coordinate 74,023,931 of JAWWEW010000078.1, read as the reverse complement.
TAAATCTTCTACATGTTCTCTGGAACCATTTAAGCTACCACTTTAGGTTCTTTCCATTCAGTTAAAAGCTTTTGCAATCTGAAGAACCAGAGCAGTTCATATGTTTAACTTACTCATTAGACCATCCTGGAGAGTCAGAAAAAGCACCTTGACAGGAAGATAAAGACACTCCAGGATCACATCATATTGTCAGAATGTCCACACTATTTTTCTAAATTGAACTAAATTAGATTAAATTATGTTGTCAAAGTGAAGTGAGAATCAGTTATACCTTTTTTTCTTATTTTTTTTTAACTATTACTGTATACAAAGTATACCTTCAGAACATCTAATTAACATTTCAGATTTACTAGAAAATATAATTTGTTGGAAAATGGTTCAAATCTTCAAGGTTAGGAAGGGATGAGTTTTTGAACATTTGGAACCTAATAATTGAAAAGGAGAGACTGAAATAGAACTTGAGGCCAGACAGTCTAACTTGCTGCTAAGAGCGGTGAACTTGGATCAGGTAGCTGAAGGCTTTATTTAGCTGGATGTTGAAAATCTTCTGTTTATTTCCATAAATTTTAAAACCTGATAAGTAATCAGAATTTTAAAGACTATGACTTCAAGTTGCAGTGTCTTCTAACATCAGCAACTATTACTGACAAGCTAAACCTTCAAAGCCCGACCAGTGAAGCTGAATGATTCCTCTGTAAAATAGAGAACTCTGTCACAGATGTTCTTTTTTTATATTACTGCTAAAAAAAAAATTAAAATCTCACATAGGGTTAAGGAGCTGTTCAATGAAAACTCACAAAAAAGAAAGGAAAAAAAAAAAGGCAATATTAGTCTATTTTAAAGAAAAAAAAGATATCAAAAACCACTCAAACATATATGTTTCCATAGATAAAATTCATTTCTTTGTTAAAATGCTAACACTTTTTTTTCTGCAGCAGTGCTGAAAATGACTGAACATCTACTATGGACAAATACATATAGTATTTAAACAAACAGATCTGCTGGCATGCTGAAACCACCCTGTAGACTTAGGTCTGACCAGCTAACAATTTTTGCATTTTAAAAACATACCTTAAATTATTAAAAAAACCCCAAACAAACAAACAAAAAAACGAAAACAAAGCCAAACAAGGAAGAGAAGGAAACAAAACAGAACTATTTGGGCCATGTGGCAGACCTCCTTTTAAAAAATTTCTTTTTTTTTTATTTTTTTTTTTTTTAATTTTTTTCTAAACTGAAGAAAATAATATCCTTTCTTTCTTGTAGGACATTCTGTAAATGATCGCAAGATACATGGTTTCTCATGTCATGTGTCTGCAGTTGACAGTCAGAGAAGTTCCATGTCATGTAGTGTAGTTTGCCCAATTGGATGGAAGTGGTCTGGACATAAAGAAGGGCCACCATCTGGGGAAAAGTATATTTGAGATACCTGGTTGTATGGTGTGCCAAAAGTGTCAATAAAAATCCTAAGATTTTGTTGATTATGTATATTTATTAAAGGTATCTAAAGCCATGTGCCTTCATGAAATCTTTATTTCAATAATTTCTTTATAAATGTATTAAAAGAGGACATGAATTCATATACTTAGTACCTTGTTTACTGTGATAGCTCATCAGTGAGAAAAACATGCATTAAATGAACTGTAATCTTCATGGATATTAAATGAATTTAAATTGTGGTGCAGATAAATGAATCTACTTTTTAATTTCTCATTTACCATTGTCATTGATTGTTTCTGAAGTTGTTACTGTGTATCAATTATGCCATCTTAAACATCATTCATATCTGTATCAGAATGTTACTGTCAGTGGTATGAGTTCGTGTGAAGGGATTTCTTTCTTTCTTTTTTTACTTAATGTTCCTTTCCAGTTATCAACTGTCAGAAAGAAAAAACCTTTAGAGAAATAAGGGTTCAAATACTGGAGTTTTAGATACTGTAGATGACTGTATAAAGAATGCAAATCCTTTCCATTTAAAAATAGAATAACAATTTTTTTCCTGGAGAGTGTCAATCATATCACCCTTGCTCCAGCCCTGAACTGTTCTTGGGAAAAACCTATAATTTCTCATTAACTTTTCCTATAGCCCTGATTCAAGTATTTCGTAAGTCAGAGGGAGGCCCCTAGTATCTGCCAAGACAGAAGAGTTTTGATTCTTATTTCAGATAAAGGATGAACCATTTGGAATATAAATTTACTTTACAGTAAAAGTTTACAAATCTTGTGGTAGACTTTAAAATTGCATATATTATGAGATTGATAGTTGATAGGAACATTTGGAAACTTCCACATTTTCAATTTTTTTAATTAAACTTTTTTTAAAATTTTTTTAATGTTCATGGAATATACAGCTTTCTGATTAGGGAAGTATTGTTAATATCCAGAGGGAAAAGAAAAATGTCTGTTTATACCTTTCACATGTGTTTGAAACTGAAAGTTTTCCTCTCTGTGAATTTTAGTTAAGAAACTTATGAAATTATTTTCCTTCTCAATGAAATAGTATAAAGCAATGCACAACTTACTAACTACAATAACTTCATGGAAAATACTGACAGCATCTCTCTGCAGTACCTCTTCATACAAATGTGAGTCCATAGTTTATAATTTAAGAGGGATTGTCAAGTAATACTTTTATGTTAATAAAAAGTTTGGTGGAAAGCAGCAAGGCCAGAGATGAGAATGATTAATTCTCCCTGTGTGTAGCTATGACCACAAATAGTAAAACTTCATTTTCATTCATGTTTGTGTCTGAATTTATCCATCCTGGTGGTAACAATATAGACAAGGACTACCCAGTATAAGAGATAAACATCAGGTAGCTGAACTCTGTGGGGCATTGGCTTATCTTCTACAGCACTAACTAGGGTACAAGAAACACATAGGGAATAGTAGCAACTCCACAAATAATGCAAAACTACTAGAAACTGGGTAAGGTATTTAGCTCGTCTGTTTTACAAGGCATATCCGGCTCAAAAGCATGAGTCAGTCTCAGTTCAAGGCTGGAGTTTTTGAAGGGGTTGGGTAAAGTGTATGGGATGGATTTCATACTGGTAGAAGTATGAAGCATATAAACATAACTGGTAAAAGTAAGGCAAAATTAAGACAAAGCTGTGGTGCCCCTAGCAGAAAAGTAACTGTCTCACTGAAACAAAAGACTTTATGATGTTAAAATTTGCTCGCTTAGCTAAAAGGCACGATAGTTAGGAAATTAAGCCTTCTCTACCCTTTCAATTGAGAAGAAAATGCTGGTACTGTGCTTTACAGAAAGTAATTGACATAATTGTTAAATTAATGAGTGGAAGCCAATTTTTAATAAATGGAAGTCGACAGTTTGCTATCTATGCCTTGTATACACGTGTATTTTTTGTCTTACAGAGAAGTGAAGTGAGTTCATAGTCTTTTGAGAGACCTCAGTCTTCCTTTAATATCTATGTAAGGGCATTAACACTAAACAGAAAAAAATATTTTTATATTTTTATATAAGCCATTTTTATGCTTTAATATGCTTATGATAGTTTTATGGACAATAAGACCATAGTGCTTACATTATCTGACTTAAAAAAATTATATCCAGTGATGAAAGAAGCGTGTAGATAATTTTAAAATATTCACTGCATAGACGAAAGAGACATGATTTATAAACAAAAGTATTAAAAATACCCCAACAAAAACAATCTGAAATACAAGGTTATTGTTTGGTTAGACAAAGTTATTTTTTGAAACTTGGGATCCTCAAGTCTGTTTAACGTACCTGTATTAATATAAGTTAAATAAAATCCTTGCAAAATGCTTGCTATTAGCTTACTTCAATTATATCAAGAACAATGATTCTATTTCCTCAAATAACATCAACAATGTCTATTAGGTATTAACAAAGAACTGTAGACATTGATAAATAAAACACAGAATTATTTTGGAGTTTATGTGTGTATTTCTGTTAAGTTTCTGAATAGTTTACTAGATGCTTAAATAAGAACCATGTCCTTTAAATATAGGCTTAACTTCTGTATTGAGATACACGCTTTTGCCATGTAGCTTTGAAGTGATTTTGTTATCTAGAATCTGTTTTTAAACTAAGCCAAGTCATTAATGACTGAAACTATCTGCTGTCTGTGATCAGACTTTAGTGAAAAGACTTGAATGTGAGTATTTCCAAATCCTGACTTTTCCAGGGATTAAATAATACTAAGCTGGTATGATCATCTGCTCTTTAAAGATGATCCCACTAATACCTCATATGAATTGGCAAGACTTACAATGTTCTAACATTCCCTTTTGTATTTTTTTTTTTCTGTGAACAGATGTATGACTTCTTGCCTACAAGTATATACAATTTGTCAGGACCACTGGATTCAACTGAAATACAGAAACAGAGACATTCAGAGAATGTGCAGTATTAAACCAAGGACTTTAACATCAAATGTATTTTAAATGTTTGTTTTCTAGCATTTTAAGAAAGGTCTTGTAACCAGAAACAATTAGTAGAAAAAAACATTTATTCAAAAGAATGTACTAGTTAACATATTTTGAAACTGTTCAGTAATGATTTCCATCTATTTTCTATGCAAAACTGGTGATACTCCAAAGAAAACAGACAATCTCTGTATTATATTATGTAATATCCACTATAAATGTACTGCAGTGGCAGCTCAGTGTGGGGGATGCTTGAGACAGAAACAGTTGATCTTGAACTAAATCATGGAAGGCCCAAACCTGTCAGTGTTCAAAGCAAGGTTGGATAAAGCCTTGAGTAACCAGGTCTAGTGGGAGGTGTCACTGCAGATGGCAGAGGAAGTTGGAACTGCATTATCTTTAAGGTCCATTCCAACCCCTTAATGTTCTTTAATTCTGTAAATGGTGACAGAAAAAAATATTTTTTCATAGAATCATAGGATATGCTGAATTGGAAGGGAACCCACAAGGACCATCAAAGTCCAACCCCTGGCCCTGCACAAGATAACCTCGGGAATCACACAATGTGCCTGAGAGTGTTGTCCAATTGCTTTTTGAACTCTGCCAGGCTTAGTGATATGACAACTTCCTTGGGGGGTCTGTTCGAGTGTCCAACCACTCTCTTGGTGAAAATCCAGCTTGAACCTCACCTGACACACATTCATGCCATTCCTCAGGTCTTGTCACTGTTCACCACAAAGAAGAGATCAGTGCCTGCCCCTCCTCTTCCTCTCACAAGGAAGTTGTAGATTGTGATGACACCTCCCCTCAGTCTCCCCTCTCCAGGCTGAATGCAGCAAGTGACCTCAGTCACTCCTCATATGGCCTTCCCTGTAGACCTTTCATCATCTTTATTGCTCTCCTTTGGATGCTCTCAATAGCTTTATACCATTTTTATATTGTGGTGCCCAAAACTGCACACAGGACTCAAGGTGAAGCCACTCCAGTACAGAGCAGAGCAGGATAATCCCCTCCCTTGACCAGCTGACAGTTCTTTGCCTGATGCATCCCAGGACATGACTGGACCTTCTGACTGTCAGGGCTCACTGTTGCCATTGACCAGGACCCCCAGGTCCCCTTCCACAGCCCTGCTCTTCAGCATCTTGTTCCCTAGTTTCTAAGCAATTTTATAGTTTGCAAATCATTTAATTTCTAGAAGAACTACTAAATGCAATTCTACCTGCATCCAAAGCCTAAATTCATTGACACAACAGAAGGATGAAATACATGAAACTGCATACTTATATTTGTAATGAGTGGGAAGAGAATGGCTGGGATTAAAAGAGTGGCACTAATAATTTCCTGAAGGAAGAATCTGAATAGGACCACAAATCATTTCATGAATAAGACCACACACCCAGTGTGGAGAGAAACAAACTTACTATCTAGGCTCACAAACAAAGAAAGGATTCACATGCCACCATGAACCCTGTAGATTACATCTTTGAATTTCTCACCAGAAAAAATTACTACCTTGATAACTATTTATTAAATGTAATTACAGTAATTATTATATTTATAAGCCTTTGGATCTAATCTTTAAGTCCCTGAATTAGGTCTTCTGGAATAAATCTTTTGCTTGTTTAAATGAGATGTGATGCTAAAGGAATGATGATGTATGGCATGATGCTGTATGTTCACCAATGTAGTGTGGTGTTGGGTTTTTGTTTTTAGTTTGGCTTGTTTTGGGTGTTTTTTTTTTTTTTATGGAAAGGAAAGAACCTAAATAAAATGTCATGAAAGGGAACTCCCAAGAGACCTATATCTGCAAATATGTTTAGCATAGGCAGAAGCTTGGAAATAATTTGTGTCACACTGCAGAGAATCATTGATGGATGGGAGAGGGATGGTATAGACAAGTGTATTCATTGGGCAGGAATTCTTTTTAAAAATGCATTAACTCTCACACTTTTCCTGCAAAAGCAGATGGCTGTGTAACATATTGCAGTTCAAAGAAAACTCAGAGTGCCACAGGAGGCTGTTCCCCTGAGTAATGAAGCTGGTTATGTAAAATAAAAATAAATGAAAGATGGGTAGCTTTTCAGTTGCTCAGAATAAAGCTGAGAGAGCATGCAATAGATCTTATTAAAGAGAATGACTGGTTTCATGTATTTGAGAATGTCTTTATAAAGGACATCCAAGACAATAATGGATTGCAAACCTGAAACCATTGTGCTGTAGTTTCATCTGCAATTTAATGTCCTATCTGATGCTTGATGGAAGCTGCACCTTCCCTGAAATACACTTTCAACTTACACGTAATTTCTTATTGAACAGATAAACAGAATATAAAATTTATTTTTTGAAAGACAAAAAATATATTTACAAAAATTCCATTAAATTGAATTTTGAAGAGTAGGTGAAATGAAGTAGAGCCGAATTAGTAATTGAATATATGAAAGCAACATTAATAAGGAGATTTAGATTGACAGCCCTGAAAAAAACAGAGCTGCCTCTTCTCAATATAAAGGGCCATTGGCTGTATTTATTGCCAATGTAATTGTTTTGTTCCATGAAGCAAAGAAATAGCTTTGTTTATGAGTGTGTTTACATATTTGATGACATTGACCATGAACATGCCAATAAAGAGGACATGACATGTGAATTCCTTTCATATATAAAAACTTTTTTCACAAATTTTATTATCTATTATAGAATACTGAGCATACCATCTGACAGACAATGTAGAAGAGCAAGTCCCACAGTTCCCACATTTTCTGCTTCAAATTCTGTGGGAGAATGGTCTTGTGAAGAATGGAAAAAACCAGCATGAAACAGTTTGTTGAGACCTGGAGATGAAGAGGAAGACCATCAAGTTATGAGCTATCTGAGCATGAAAGAAATACATATACCTGGACACTGTTTTAATGGCTCCCAATGTTATTACATGTTCTCTCAGTTTTGTATGTTGGTTGCTATATACATATGCCCATACATTATATTGTTCAGAATAGTTCCCCAGTTCTCCCTGTTTTCCCAGTGGTCGAGATCTGCCGCAGTGCAGTCTCACCATATATGGTTATCTCCTCCCCAGTTTTCCCTAAACGGTTGTTGCCCTTCCTTCTTTTACCATACATGTGAGACGATTTGCATGCTTCTTCCAATCTCCACCCAAGTTCTGGAACCTTCCTGCAACCCTCTATATAAGCCTGAGTCTCATTTGAATAAACTGCCATTCCGCCTCGCCCCTTCTCAGAGTGCGCCATGTCCGTCTTTACCCTTCTAAGCTGTGTTAGAATTCCATGAGCATTTTTTGAATATGTGTGCTTGCAAAACTCCAGGATGCTTAAAAGCACTCTGAGTGACTTTTGAAAAGTCATGGCAGTCGTGTGAAGTTCCCAATGACTGAAGAAAATTAAATATTGTACCCATTTTGAACAAGGATGATAAGGAGAACCCTGGGAACTACCAGCCAGCAAGGCTCACTTTTGGACCCTGCAACATCATGGAACAGATCATCCTGAAAGACATGCTGAAACAAATGGAAGACAGGGAAGTGATTAGAGACAGCCAAGATGTTTTTACCAGGGACAAATCATGCCTGAATAATCATGGCCTTCAACAATGCAGTGACTGCATTCCTGGACAAGGGAAAAGGTACAAATGTCATCTACTGGGACATCTGTAAGGCTGCTTATACAGTCCCACACAAAATTCTTGCCTCTGCATCAGAAATAGTTTTGAAGAACTGTTAGATGAGAAATTGGGTGAATGGCCACATCCAAAGGGTTACAGGCAACATCTCAATGTCCAGGTGGAAAAGAGTAGTGAATGGTGCCCCTCAAGGTGTGTACTGGGACCATTACTATTAAATATTTTCATCAGTGGCATAGATAGTGAAATGGAGTGCACCCTCAGCAAGTTCGCAGGTGACACAAGTTGAGTGCTGCAGTCGATTCGTTTGAGGGAATGCATGCCATCCAGAGGAACCCTTGACAGGTTTGAGGAGTAGGTTGATAAATCTCATGAAATTCCACGAGGTCAACATCCAGACCTTGGATCTGGCAATTACCAATATTTATACAGACTAGGTGAAGGACTGATTGAGACTAGCCCCACTTGGGGATATTGAGAAGTGAAAAGTTATGTATGAGTCACCAAAGTGCACTTGCAGGTCAGAAAGCCAGTTGTATCCTGGGCTGCATAAAAGAACTGTGACCAGCAGATCGAGGAGGACAATTCTCCCTCTCTACTCCACCTCATAAAATGTCACCTGAAGCTCTGGGATCCTCAGTACCAGACAAAGACCTGCTAGAGCAGGAGGGGCACCTCTCCTGTGAAGAAAGGCTGAGAGAATTGGAGATATTCAACCTGAAGATGCATCCAGAAAAACCTTATTGTGGTCTTTGAATACTTATAGGGGGATTATAAGAGAGAGAGATAAAGACTTTTTACCAGGACCTGTAGCGACAGGACAGGGAGCAGTGCATTTAAATGGAAAGAGAGTAGATTTATATTAAATATAAAAAGAAATTTTTTATTATGAGAGTGGAGAGACTTTGGAACATGTTGCCCACAGAAGGAAAAATTGAAAATTTACTGAGGAAAAAATATATTGCTATTTTTTTCCTTTCCTCCAACAGAATAGACAGGAAATTTTCTTTTATCCTCTACAAGAATCTAGAGAGCTCTTGTCATATAAGGTGATTGTTCACTAAGTGTTTAGTCCACTTGAAATGTTTTCATGCCTGTTTATTGAGTAATTAAGCAGAAGTTTTGCTCCTTAGCAATTTCCATTTCTTATAAACCGGCCATTTTTGTTAAAAGTTATGTTCCATTTTTCTAAGGTTTAAATTACCTTAGTAAATAGTTGGGGGGGGGGGGGATTAACAAATTGGTTTTTCACAGAATCAGTGTGGTTACTATTGGTTAATATTGGTTCTTATTCATCGTAATTGATAGTTCAATAAATAATACCCTTTTCTATCTCACCAGATATTTGCTTTGTTGCTGTGCACATGCACTTCAGTATCATCTCAATGACTTTTACATGAATAGCTGAGACAATAACCAGTAGTGCACTCAGCGGGGAACACCATTCGTTTTTTAAAATGCAATAAATTGCTCCAAGTCAGATGTATGACAGAAATTCACTAGCATAGTACAAAAGTCATTAACTCAGACTGAGACTTGGCTTATTTCCAGTGATTTGAGTGGAATTAAGCCAGTGTTGAATTTGGCCCATTAATTTCTGTATGTTTCTGCTACACATAATTTTGCACATTCTGTATTCAAATATTTTATTACCAAGATTAATAGCTTCTCTCCTATTGCATAAACAATCCAATAGCGTGACAAGGAATGACTGACACAATACAAATGCACAAACATTAAAAATAACTACTTTAACACTGTGGATTGTGCTACTCAGGGACTGATTTCAAATCCTGATTGAAGTCTATTGCTGTACTGGCAAAATGTCAGATTCATGGCTTCTTACACAGACCCTGTAAACTGAATACTGTCATGCATAGTATCTTTAAACATTATCTACAGAATATCTTTCTTATTCTAATAAATTACAGTACAAGTCTCATTTATGGTTTAAAAATGAATGTATTAATATGACTAGGTGGCTCCAAAAATTTTGTAAGGTTATGACATATTTAACTTTTAATGCTACTTGGCTGAAAAGCTAAGAAGGTTTTAATCTTCATTGGATTACATGAAGAAATACTTGAATTAAATGTAAGATTTCCCTTCATTATATTTGATTTCTATATATAGTTTTCCCCAAGGAGGTATGGTCAGTATTGAGACAGGGTAGTTGTTTAGGTCCTTCATGTTATGGCCTTCAGGGACATATGGAGTATTTTGCCTATCATTGCTTCAGATAGTATTGATGGTGACTTTCAGTGCCATTAACTTTGTGCTTTATCTCCAAAAGTGAAATATCTTCATTTAGTTTTCAAAATAGCCTAACTGCACTTATGCATATTCTGTATTTCTGAGCAGAGCAATGCATAACTATAATGGTTATGAGGGAAAACCCCACAAGGTTCTGCATTCAGAGATAAAATGTAGGGAAAAAATTCAAGCAACAAAAGCTCAATTGGAGTTATGTTGGCCAGAAATATGGGGGACAATAAAAAAAGTTTTTTCAAATACATTAATGGAAATTAATGTATTTAGTTGAAATTTAATAGAAATTTTATCAGCCTGTTAAAGGATGAGAATGGTCAGTTCACAAGCAGAGGCAGAGACATAGACATGACAGAGTTTAATACATTATTTGCCTCTGTCTTCAACATGGATGATGGACCAAGGTGGTCTCAATGCCCTGAGCTGAAGGACCTTGAATGTGAGAATGATCAACTCCCAGCTGACTCTGAAATTCTATGGGATCTGCTGCTCCAGTAGAACCCTAAAAATCCATGGGGCCTGATGGAATTCATCCAAGAATCCTCAAAGAGTAGGCTGATGCAATTGCAAAGGACTCTCTTGATGATTTTCAAGTGGTTATGGGAATCCAGAGAGGTCCCAGCTGTCTGGAAACTGTCAAACGTTTCAGTTTTCAAGAAGGGCAAGAAGAAGGACCCTGGAAACTACAGGTCTGTCAGTCTCACTTCAGTGTCTGGTAAAATCATGGTAAAAATTATCTTGAAAAACATAGTTATTGGCCACAGCCAGCACAGCTTCATGAGATGAAAATCCTGCTTGTCAAAGCTGGTTTCCTTCCATGACAGCTGACCAAGGGAAGCTAGTTGATGTAATCTTCTTGGGCTTCAGTAAAGTTTTGATATTGTCTCTCACAGTATCCTTCATGACAAAATGTCCAGCACACAGCTGGATAAAGATGTCACATGATGGTTGAGCAACTGGCTCACAGGTTTGGCACAAAAAAATTATAGTGAGCGAGGTAACATCAGGCTGGCCCTCAGTCACTAGTGGGGTTCTACAGGGCTCCATCATTGGCCTGGTTATCTTAATCTTTATTAACAACTTGGACACAAGACTTGAAGGACCACTAAGTAAGTTTACTGATGACACTAAACACGGAGGAACTGTCAACTCTCTCAAGGGCAGAGAGGCCCTGCAGAGAGACCTCACAAATCAGAGAGATGCACGATCACCAACTGTGTGAAGTTTAACAAGAGCAAGTGCCAGATTCTGCAATTGGGATGGGGCAACCCTGGTTGTGTATATAGACTGGGGAAGGAGAAGCTGAGAGTAGTGTACAGAAAGGGGGACCTGTGCATCCTTGTCAATGGAAGTTGAATATAAGGCAGCAGTGTCCTGGGGGGCATCAGGCAAAGCATCACCAGCTGGTCAAGGGAGGTGATTGTCCTTCTCTGTGCTGCACTGGGGCGGCCTCACCTTGGGCAGTTTTGGGCACCGTATAAAAAAGAATCATAGAATCATAGAATCAACTGGGTTGGAATAGATCTCCGAGATCATCAAGTCCAACCCTTGATCCAACACCACTTTAATTACTAGATCATGGCACCAAGTGCCACATCCAACCTAAATCTCCCCTGGCATAGCTTAAGCCCATGCCCTCTTTTCCTATTGCTGGTTGCCTGGGAGAAGAGACCAATCCTCACCTGGCTACAACCTCCTTTCAGGTAGCTATAGAGAGTGATGAGGTCACCCCTGAGCCTTCTCTTCTCCAGACTAAACAACCCCAGCTCCCTCAGCCTCTCCTCACAGGACTTGTGTTCGAGTCCCTTCACCAGCCTCATTGCTCTTCTTTGGATCCACTCCAGCACCTCAATACCTTTCCTGAACTGAGGGGCCTGGAACTGAACACAATACTCAAAGTGTGACTTCACCAGTGCTGAGTACAGGGGAAGAATCACTTTCTTCATCTTGCTGGCCACACTATTCTTGATACAGGCCAGGATGCCACTGGCCTTCTTGAACACCTGGGCACACTGCTGGCTCATGTTTAGCTTCCTGTCAAACAGCACCGCCAGGCCCCTTTCTGCCTGGCTGCTCTCCAGCCGCTCTGTCCCCAGCTTGCAAGGGGTTGTTGTGGCCAAAGTGCAGGACCCAGCATTAAGCTATTAGAGAGCATCCAAAGGAGGGTCCCGAGAATGGAGAAGGGCCTTGAGGGCAAGCTGTATGAGGAGTGGCTGAGGTTACTTCGTCCATTCAGCCTGGAGAAGAGGAGACTGAGGGGAGACCTCATTGCAGTCTACAACTTCCTCATGAAGGGAAGAGGCAAATACTGATCTCTTTACTGTTGTGACCAGTGGCAGGACCCAAGAGAATGGCATGAAGCTGAGTTAGACGAGGTTTAGGCTGGATAACAGGAAAAGGTTTTTCACCCAGAGGGTGATTGGGCACTGGAACAGGCTCCCCAGGGAAGTGGTCACAGCGCCAAGCCTGTCTGGGTTGAAGAAGTGATTGGACAATGCTGTCAGGCACATGGTGTGAAGCTTGGGGACGGTCCTGCGCAGGACCAGGAATTGGATTTTGATGATCCTGGTGGTTCCCTTCCAACTCAGCATATTCTATGATTCTATAATTCTATGATTCTGTTCTATGATTCTATGATCCCTGTTCCTATTACCCATTAATTTTGCTTATCTTCAGACCCTAAACAAGGGCAAATCAGGCCTGTTGAATAATTCTTAATTATAGTTTTATGCCATGGTTATGTCTTTAAACACACATTTTCTAAAAGCTCCTTATTTGGCTATGAAGTAATGCAGCTGGTATTCCCATTTGTGATACGGTAACAAAGAAGAGCAATGTATATGTTCTTTACCTGTTTACCATAGTATAATTTGTGAATGTCTGTTCAATTGCAACAGTGTAAAAAGTGTGACAATGCAGTTTATCACTGAGTTCTACATTAATTATTTGCTTCTCATCACTTGAATGGAAGTAGAAATATTTAAGACCTTGAATGACAAGAAGGCCATTTGGCATAGACTGTACAAAGCAGTAGCCTTGCATTAACTTGCCTAGCAATTCTTCAAAACCTCTAAAAACATGGGGTTTCTTTTCCAATATCTCTCTCCCAATTACATTGGAATACAATAGTTAAAATAAGAAGTATTAAAGTGGCAAATCCTGTTATAATGCACATCTTTTGCATGCAGTCATCACTACTCTTCCTTTATCTTACCGATGACTAGAAAGTCAAAACACATGCGGATTTGTTTAGAGACAAAAGGATTCAAGAAAGGAAAGAACCTCAGCAGACAGAGAAAATAGGACATGACTATATAATATCCATGCTTGATAGTGCTTTACTACCACTTTGCAAACTATGAAATACTCATTCATTGGTTTCAAAAAAATAAAATTGCTAGCAGACAGTCCCCTAGAAGTTAACCTGTCAGTCTTCATTTTCAACTTTTTTTACTTTCAATAAAAGAGCTGTGTTCTGCATGATTAATTTTGAAAGTATTCTAGATGAATGTTAATTAGTAGGTAGTAAGCATTTTGCTCATCTGTCAGTTTTTTCTTTCTTTATGGCTAACTTACAATGATTATAAGTAGCATGTTTTACCAAAAGTTTTGTCAGCTACGCTTTTCAGAACTTTAGTAATTTATGATTGGATATGTTTATATGCCAGAGCCGCAGATACCATCCTGACAACCATTTTTCAGTATATAGCTGTTGCTTAGAGGATAGACTACATTTTCCAGTATTTGTCATCTTAGTATCCATATTCTAGACAACAAGAAAACCTGAATCTGAACTCTTCTGAAATAGATGGGTCTTCAATTGTACATTTTATTTTCGCTAATTTTATATATACTGCTCTTCATATCTGTAGATTTAGATATAAATTCTGTAATAGATCTCAGCCCAGTTTTGTCTCTTTTGTTTAACTCTTTAAACAAACATGCAAATGGTCACAGTACAGTTTATTCATGATGCTTTATTCTGTGATATAAAGAGAACCAAAATAACCATGCTGCCTAAACTAGAATTCCACTCTGCTGTTTTGCATTATAAACTTGTATAATGCCTGCCCTCTCAATCCATGAAAAATCAGTACTGTTAGTCTTGCATCTATAGGCCCTACAATATTCATTGGTTGTTTAAATACTATATAAATAAAATAATCTATTCCCTTTGTTTTGACTGGAAAAGAAGGACATCACACAAATTGTCTCCATCAAAAAATAAATTGAAATTTGTAATTGAAATATCTTACTTTTACAGTGAAGGTGCATGGAAGAGTGTTTCCCAGTATAGATTGTAATTGTATATTTTTCCTGATGGCAATAGCAGATGCATAATGGACAAAGGGTTGTTTTCTTTTTCAGAAGAGCCATGCAATTTCAAGAATACCAGAGAGTTTCCCCATTGAAATAAGCATATGAATATATGTGTATATGTATATATGCGTGTTTTTGTGTGTCTGTGTGTAGTGTTTTCTCTCTTTCTTTTTAACAGGCTATATTATGAGAAGAGCTAACCCAAGCCCTTTGACATTGGTGTAAATGTAACACACATTTGTAGAACACCGAGCAGTAAGGGGTTAATGCATTTCTTTTTCCTCAAACACCAACAACTCTTCAAGCAGGCAAGTTAAAACTGGATGTGGGTGGAAACAGGTCTACACAGAGGTAGGGTAGAACCTTTCTGGGGCCAACTTCCCTGTTCTGGTCCATGTTGCTCACACAACATAAAGAACAGCACAAGGGCAGAAGTGAGGTCAAAGCAGTCGTGAACTGTCTCCTGAGGGTCAGTCTAGTAGAGGGGGATCTAGACCACCAGAAGACCCTCAAGGGTCCCCAGCTTCCAAAAAAAGTCCAGAATAACAGACTGCACATGTTAACTCATTTACATGAAGAGCAAAAAACCTAATCCCAGAGTGGGGAAAATTTACCTATAAAAAAGTACCCCTACAAATTCCATGTGGTATGCCCCCAGGACCTTGGATATCCTGATGGCTGGATTGATGCTGGACCCAGGACTGGTGTTTGCCTTTCCTCTCCTGTCTGATCTTTCTTTCACCTTATCTTTCTTTCCTATTTTCTTTTATTCTTTTATTCCTTTAAATATATATTCATTTAATATATAATATATATATATTCCTTTTAATAATAGAAGATGAGGAAAAACATATACCACTTTCCATTCTGAGTGTTTAGTTTGCTAATAAAACTCTGAGAGCTTTTTTAGATCCTTCTGGCTTTTGTCATTCTTTTTCAATCATGGGCATCTATGAATCTCAGGTGCTCCCTTCTGTTTAGGAGTGGGAGGCAATACTATCTACAAGAAAGCTCAGAAAGAGGATCCAGGGAACTACAGGCCTGTCAGACTGATCTCAGTGCTCAGGAAGGTCAGGGAGCATCTTGGATACCATTATGTGACAAGTGCAGGACAGCCAGGTGATCAGGGCCAGCCAACAAGGATTTATGAAGGGCTCAACCTCTTTGAGCAATTTTATTTCCTTCGATGACCCCTGATCCCCTTTGTGGATGAGGGAAAGGCTATGGATCTTGTCTACTTAGATGTTAGTAAAGCCTTTGACACTGTCTCCCACAGCATTGTCCTGGAGAAGCTGGGCCAAAACTTGGCATATTCTTTCCTGGACCAAAAACTGGCAGGATTGCCTGGCCCAGAGAGTGGTGGAGATGAAAGGAGTTGCATCCAGTTGTTGGCCAGTCACCAATGGTGGTCTCCAGGTCTTAGTACTGGGGCCAGTCCTGTTAAATACCTTTATCAATTATCCAAATGAGGGGATAAAGTACACTCTCAGCATGTTAACAGACAACATCAAGTTGGGTGGGAGTGTTGATTGGTAGTATTGGAGGGTAGAAAGGCTCTATAGAATGATCTGGACAGGCTGGACCAATGGGCTTAGGCCAGTGGAATGAGGTTCAAGACTAGATTCCGAGTCCTGCACTTGGGTCACAACAACCCCATGCAGTGCAACAGTTGGGGCAGAGTGGTTGCAAAGCTGTTCAGTGAAAAAGGACCTAGGAGTGCTGGTTGGCAGCCATCTGAACAGGAGTGAATAGTGTGCCCAGGAGCACAGGAAGGCCAATGGCATCCTGGCCTGTACCAGCAATAGTGTGGCCAGCAGAACCAGGGAAGTGATTGTCCCTCTGTATTTGGCACCGATGAGGCCTTGCCTCAAACGCTCTCACTACAAGACAGACATGTCTAGAGAAGGGCAGCAGACCCAGGGAAGAGTCTGAAGCACAGTTCTCATGGAGAGCAGCTGAAGGAGATGGAGTTGTTTAACATGGAGAAAAGGAGATTCAGAAGGAACCTTATCAGTTGTTACAACTACCTAAAAGGAAGTTTGTAGCAATGTGGGTGTTGGCCTTTTCTCCCAGGTAACCAGTGACTACATGAGAGAAAATGGCCTCAAGCTCCATCAGAGAAGATTTATATTATATGTAAGGGAAAATTTCTTTACTGAAAGGGTGTTCAGGCATTGCAGTAGGCTTCCCAGGGAAGTGGTGGAATCACCAGCCCTGGGAGTGTTCAAAGGCACGTGGATGTGTTACTTGGGGATATGATTTAGTGGTGAACGCAGTGGTGCCAGGTTAATGGTTGGATTCAATGATCTTGGAGTTTTTTCCCAACCTTAACTATCCGATGATTCTAATTCTACATAAAAAATAGAATACATAATTTTTAAAGGTCACTTAATTTTTGTGTATTTATTTGTGTGTGATATTATCAAAGACACAGATTTTGTCTGTGAAATTAGTTTAATTGAGAAGGTGATTTATATTTTCCAATGCACAGAAACCCTAATGTCTGCTGGGACAATGCAAACATTGCCATCAAGAAACTTGTCTTTTGCAAAATATAGGTTGGCAGATGGACACCATTCAGGACAGATGGAGACACAGGTATTCAGTACCTTCAACCCCCTGTTTTTTTAAAGTTTCCCTTTTGTGTGCTGCCTTTTTAATTTCAAAGATTGTCCTTGTTTCACTCTATGTGCTTCTAAGATTATAATGAGAAAAATACCAAGGATTCTCAACATTATAAGGAGTGCTTCAGGTGCCTAAGCATAGGTGCTTAGTTCTGCTTTAGAAGTATAAAATGGCAGATATAACAGAGAATCCATGGAAAGTCCAAACTCTCCTGGAGCCAAAGTTAGAGGCGAGGCAGAATACAGTATACAGTAGGGAATTAGTTCTAGTTTACATTTCAGTGGGGGTAAAGTTGAGTGTAATAAATACCTTTACATATAAGTATTTATTTTTGTTAGGTAGGATGTCTAATGAAAAGCCCAGATGTGAAGGTAATGTGTTTTCAGAGATAACCTTGCTGTAGTGAATTATACAAGAATATTGGACATTATATGTGAAGGCGGTTTTCCACTAATACTGTTCCAAACCATAGCATTTAATGTATCTCAGAGTATCTCAAACTTGTTTTTTCTTCCAAGATGTTGTTTTACCTAAGTATTTGTTGTTTTACTGACTTTAAAGTTGTGTGACTATTTTAGGATGTTTTACATTAATAAACATTCAAATGGTAGTAATACATAACACTATAGTACTATGTACTGCAGTATAATAGTAACACCAAATTAGATAGTAACGAAAAATCTCTATGTTTGTATCACTCCCTCTTTTGCTCCCCAGTACTAATTTCCAAATTGTTTATAAGAACAGTTGTGCCCAGGATCCCTTCTGAAGAGGAACTATATTTTCCTAATTCTAAGCAAAAGCTAAAAGCAGTTTAATGGATTGGATTGCTTCAATGAGCACTCAGAGACAGTACTAATAGAACAAAGCCACATCTCACTCACCTACATAGCACCACTCTTCTCCAGCATTTGGTTAATAGAGTTTACACTCTTCCACAATGATAATTTCTTTGCTGTGCATACAAAAAAGAAAAATAAAACCAAACCCAAAAACAACAAACCCCTCCCCAAAAAAACACAAAACAAACAAAAAACCCAAAAACCTGAAAAAAACCAAAAAAACAGAAAACCCTCAAAAAACCCCAACCCTCCAAAAAAACCCATAAAATCCAAACAAACTTAACATCATAGGATCAAAGACAAATATGGTGCATTGTCTACTGGTCCTAAAGTTACCATGGAAATCATCTAAGAAATCACTAAGTATTTAATAATGCTTTGGACCATTCTAGAAATATTTTTTTTTCATCTATACCACTTCCTCACACAGAGTCCAAGAGGCTGTCCAGCCATCTTTTTTAGACTGGGCATTGTCTAAAATCTTTTTTAGACATCTCAAAATATCTCTGCAGAGGTCTTCAGGACCCCAAAAGTACCAAGGGTAGCCTGTGATATCAAAGAAAATTCTAAGAATTGATACATTCATGCGGCATGTGTGTGGGAAGAATGCAGGCATCATACCTTGATTTTTTTTGGCATGACTGAAGAGCCAATATGTGTGTGAATAGACTCAGAGTCATGCAAAATAGATTCGGACCCAGCTCTTGCCCTGTCTACTGTGGGCATAATCAGTCCATTTTAGACGAGGCCAGCCATAATCATGATTAATGTAAGCTAAATGTTTTTAAGAATAGAGGATGTTTTCAGCTGGTCGCTAATATAGTACAGGTTAGCAGAAACCATGAGTAACAAGACTGATGAAATGCTCAGGCATACTTTTGAACAGTAATGAGACTTTGCACTGAATAAGTAGAATGTAGAAGATGGTGGAAACAGGGAAAGCCTCAGTGTTTTGAGGCATAACTCATTGGTTTTGGTTAACATGAAGAACAGTGATTTTATTTAAATAGATTGTGTTGAAATATTTGGATATCAGACAATTTATTTGCTAAGATCAGCCCACTCCTGATTTTCAGTTCCAAATGTCATAGTATAAATATGGGCAGACTGAAATTACTTTCTTGTATTTCACTGGTCACATTGCATTACTTTCTGACAAGCATTTGCATTTAAAATAAATTGCATCAAGTATACTAGTTACTCTACACTCAAATTTCAAGCAGAGTATGTGATTCATGATGCCAATGCTATTCCGTTGATGGGAATTTAATAGTAAGCAGCAAAACTGCATCTAGAAACATGATGACTATTAAAAGAAATCTCAGAGAGATAAAGAGCATATCTAATAATTCATATCACTCTTGTAGAGCAGTGAAAAAGCATGCAAAACATAACTAAACTAAGTTGACATAATGAAAAAGTTGATCATTGAAGGTTTTCGGTAACCATATGCTTAATTTTATTGTTTTGGTTTTGTTTTTTGTTTTTTTTTTTTTTTAAATGTATTACCCTAATTAAACATCCAAAAATACATTTCAAAATGAAGTACAAGGGAAAGATTTAAGGTTGATGATGGGTGTATTATGATCAGTTAAACTTTTTTTTCATGCTTCCTGATGAGGCTTTTGAAAATGTGCATCATTACATCTGTTTCTAAAAGGGGCAAAAAGGAAAATTCATGGAACAATTGCCCAATCATCCTCAACTCCATGCCTCATAACAACATAGAATAGATCATCCTGAAAGACATGTTGAAACATATAAAAGATAGGAAGTGGATTAAAGACAGGCTTTAAACCAAAAGTACATTTAGATTTGATAGAAAGAAGACATTTTTTTACAATACAGGTGGTGAGACACTAGAGAAGCTGTGGATGCCCCATCACTGCAAATGTTCAAAGTCCAGCTGAATGGGCCTTTGAGCAACTTGATCTAGTGAAAGGTGTTCCTGCCATTAGCAGGTGGTTGAACTAGATGATCTTTAAAGGCTTCTTCTGACTTAAACCATTCTATTATTCTATGATTCTGCATTGTTCCTAAAAATTATATTTTTGCATGGAAATAAATTGAGCAATTTAGTGACTCTCCACCATTTTTACTACTATGATTCACTCTAAATGTTAAGCACTGTAAAACATAGTCTTGCTATCACTGGGGATAAAAGAAAATTAATACATTATCTTCTACAGTTAGAGAGTGGAATAAAGAGTAATTGGAAGTTGTTAAAAAGAAATTCTTTCAGCTGGTCAAAATTAATAGTTTAAAACATCATCTTTTCTAATAATGATTGAAGAAGTTACTGAGAGCAGATAAAATGGAATCTCTGACTACAATAGGCAAAAAAAAAGTAGAAGAATAATAGTCCCCTTATAATCACTTTGACATCGTTATTGTTGCACATTAGGATTGAACTCACTGGCACACTATTGCAGCTGTACTATAAATCCTTAGATTTCTTACTGAATCAGTTTTTATAGTTTTAAAACTTTATTCAATCTCACAAGGGAATACCCTCAAAAGAATCCAATACTGTAGTTTAAGAAAGATTAGCATTAAAGGTTCTCTTTGCTGTATGGTAAAAAAAGACAGACTTTGGCCCTGATAAAAACATAGAAAGAGCACATTTATGTTTCCAGACATAAAACAAAACCAAACAGAATTTCATAGTTTGATGTCATGGCTTAACATCATAGAAGCATAGAATCATAGAATGGTTTAGATTGGAAGGGACCTTAAAGATCATGTAGTTCCAACCCCCTGCCATGGCCAAGAACACCTTCCACTAGACCAGGTTTCTTAAAGCCCCGTTCAGTTTGGCCTTTAACACTTCTAGGAATAGAACATCCCCAAATTCTCTGGACAAACTGGTCCACAACTTCACCACCTTTACAGTAAAGAATTTCTTGACTATATCTAATTTAAACCTACACTCTTTCAATGTGAAGCCAGTCCGTCTTGTCCTGTCACTGCATGCCCTTGTAAAAAGTCCCTCTCTGACTTTCTTGCAGGACCCCTTCAGGTACTGGAAGGCAGCTCTAAGGTTTCCCTGGAGTTTTCTCTTCTCCAGGCTGAATATCCCCAACTCTTTCAGTCTTCACAGAAGAGGTGCTCCAGCCCTCTGATCATCTTCATCTGGACTTACTGCAAGAGATCCCTGTCCTTATGCTGGGGGCCCAAGAGCTAAACATAGTACTCCTGATGAAGAATAGAGAGGGAGAATCATCTCCCTTGACCTGGTGGTCTTGTTTCTCAGGATAGAGTTTGCTTTCTGGAGCTTCTTGTCAACCCACACATCCAAGTCGTTCTCCTCAGAGCTGCCGCCTATCTATTCTCTGCTCAGCCTTAGTTTTGTTCTTGGTGTTGTCCTGACTCACATGCAGAACTTCGCACTTGCTTTCTTGAACTTCATGAGGCTCACACAGTCTCACCTTTCAAGGTTGTCAAGATCTCTATGGAGGGCATCTCTTCCTTCCAGCATGTTGAACACACCACACAGCTTGGAATTGTTGGCAAATTTGCTAAGGGTGCACTCAATCTCACTGTCCATGTCACTGACACAGATGTTAAACAGAGCCAGTCCCAATGTAGATCTCTGAGGAACACCACTTGTCACTGCTCTTCACTTGGAAAATGAGATGTTGAGTGCAATTCTTGAAATGTGACCATCCAGCCCATTCCTTATTCACGAACTGGATAATCCATGTCTCTCCAGTTTACAGATAAGGATGTAATGCAGGACAGTGTCAAATGCTATGCACAAGTTCAGGTAGATGACATCAGCCATTCTTCCCTTATTCACTGACAGTTTCATCCTCCTGTAGAAAGCCACTAAATTTTTCAAGCACAATGGTTTTTACAGAACAGCTTTTATCTTACAACCCTTTAAATAATACTTTTTCAATACGTGCACATTCCTTTTCTTTAAGGAAGAAAAATATCAGATGCCTTTGGAGTGTCAGATTTCTTTCCTATGCCAAAATCGTTCCTTAAGTACTAGAGACATTAGTTTTGTTTAAAGTAAATTTGATTCGTGTTTGCACTAACTATTGAAACTTGAGTACAGTTGTATATTTATATATATGAGTCACATCAGCAAATGTTTAAATAAGTTACTCCTATAGAAACATGATTTACCCAAACTCATATGGTGTTTTTGTTTTGCTTTTTGGGAAAAAAAAAATGAATACGGTAACATGGATTTTGGAATTGAAGTCAAAATTTTGGCAGGAAATTGAATTTCTGCTACAAATTTGTCTGCACGTGCTGCCTCATGTCATTTAAGATGTGTATCCTGAAAAGTACACTCCTCAATCCTGTACAAATGTTGTTCTTAACACTACCTCACTTAATACTTGCCTCAGACCTATATATTAAGTGAAACTCAGGTCAAAATTTTGAGGAGATAGATTCTGCCTTCTGATATACTTTGCATGGTGTTGGGAAAGACTTCTGCCACAGTACATGTGAAACAGAGACAAAGGATTATCCAGACTATACATTGTGGAAAAAGAAGCCCCTGGATACAAGACCGCCACTGTGACAACTTTCAAAGGACCAGAGACTTTATAATTCAACATTACCTGCGTCTTTTATGTACAGATTTTCCCCTGTTTAGATTGTAATC
>JAWWEW010000078.1:73982654-73993215 GCA_035583185.1 Anabacerthia variegaticeps | reverse complement strand
TTTCCATTTTCCCAGCCCCGCCCCCCTCCCGACCTTATTGGATGTATCACCTGTCATTCCCTATTCCTGGGTTCCCATAGGGTTTTGGTCCTCCTGCTCCCTCATTGGCCCCTGTGCCCGCCAAACCGCACCACTCCCCCTGAACCCTTACCCAATCACACCCTACCTTCCTAAACACCGCTTAAATAGCCTGGACACAAGTAATTAAAGGCTTTTCTATGACCACTCAATCTGGGACTGTTACATCTTTTCACTCCTGGCCACGTGGGGATTTCGCAATCCCCTCCAGACTCTGGTAGGCTGGGGGAAATAGAGGAGCCGATCCCCCTCCACAGCTGTTACATGGCGATCCCAGCCCTGCTCTGCCCACCCACAGACCCATGTCCCAGGCTGATCTCAGCTTGTCCCCATCCCCATAGGGGTGTCCAGTGTCTGAGGCTGGGCCTGTCCCACTCTGCTGGTCAGGGTGGTGGGATGGGTCCTGACTGCAGGTCCTGCCATCATGGACACAGGGAAGTCCCGGCTCCCCTGGCTTCAGGGAGCT
This sequence comes from Anabacerthia variegaticeps, assembly GCA_035583185.1. NCBI lineage: Eukaryota > Metazoa > Chordata > Aves > Passeriformes > Furnariidae > Anabacerthia > Anabacerthia variegaticeps. Next base: position 73,992,671 of record JAWWEW010000078.1, on the reverse strand, counting down.
GATAGTGTCATAAGGACCAAAGATAGTTAAGTCTTTGCATGCATTCTCCTTTCCCTTGTAAGTGTCTCTGATAGGCAATGTGATTTGTCCTGAGATAAGAACACCAACTGCGAATTGCAGGAGGAACTGTGGGATGTCTGATACATTCCAGAGGAGATGATTGAGTTTAGCTTTGGTACACATCAGCCTGCAAAAGGACAAAAATTGCTGCTGGAGACAGTCAACCAGGATGACTGGTCTCCCAAGGATGCAGGTATCTTCCAGGCGGATCCCATGTTCCTGGCAGGGACCCCTGCAGACTACATCCAGCCCAAAAACAGGGAACGCTTGCTTTTGGAGGGTGAGTAAAAGTGTTAAAATCTGGTCAAATACAGAAATAAAATCCTAAAGTAGCTCCATAGGTGTTTTGATGCTTTATAATTTTGTGTTCTGTAAGGCCAAAGACTGCAAACCTGTATACTTCTAGCCAAACTAGCTTATATTAAAACCTTTTACATCCAGTTGTATTATATACTTAATTGACAATACTTAGATGCTCTATTAACACTGAATCTAATCATAACTCTCCACATAATCATACTGAGAGTCTTCTCACTACTACACTACCACAATGCCCTAGTACTATTTTATTATGCAAGTTCAAAAGCATCCATGGCTACATCATCAAAGCCAGAAACGTGACTACAGGGAATCAGAATATTACTTGGTACAACTCCTGTCATTGATTCCCAGTTATAGATGGGATCGTATAAATTTCTTCATGAAAACCTGTATTTTCATTTTCACTTTGAAAGGCAGATATAGCTATAATCTCAGTCTTTAATATTCTTTATCATCCAATACCAGGCTCTACCTGACACATTTCTGCACATTTTTTCCCTAAAGGAACGAATGAGCTATTCAGTGAAATTCCTGTAGGATTCTTTCCTTTTCTTTTTTTCTGTTTTTGGTGTTTATTGTTTTTTTGTCTTTTTTTTTTAATTGGGAAAAATCTCCTTCAGTACTCCCCATGGTGTGTTTTGTAACAGACATGCATTTACTTAACAGTTTTGTAATTATCAATATTTAAAAAGCCACGAGAATTACTAACACTCTGTGGGGTGCCTAATTTCCCAGTTCTTTGGATTGCTTTTCTAGAGTATTTCAACAGACTAGTGACCAAGCTGGTGTGACTGGATCCCCCTGAAAGATTTTTGCATGAAACAGAGCTGACTTCAAAGTATAATGTGGGGTGAACAAGTCCCCCTTTTTATTTCTTCTGTGTGAGAAAAAGGAGTAAAACCAGAAGTGCTATTAACATGTGTAGGAATAATGAAGCTTCAAGGAGGAAAACTCTATCATCCAGACACAAGCAAATGCGGTTTTCTTAGCAAGTAATTACTATTTGAACAACATAAATGAGAGACAAGAACAGTTCATTTGAGATACATTGCCGCCCTGATTACAAGCACAGCAGAGAAATAGGGACGTTAACAGCAATGTCAAGGTACAGTAGAAAAATCATCAAGGAATATTAAGCTGTCTCTGTGCTGAGCAAATCAAGGTACTGCAAAATCATGAAGTGAAAACTCATGCTGATACGATATTGTGTAAGGGGATGAAGCTCTGATTTTGCATTATTATAAACAGTTCTAGATTACTTTTGGAAAGCCTAAATAATTGGTTTTTTCTTTTTTCTATTTCCTTTTTTCCCCCACCTTTTTATTTCTTTCTTTTTTTTTCTTTTCCTTTTCCTTTTCCTTTTCCTTTTCCTTTTCCTTCTTTAAAACCTTTGGAAGTTTAAAACAAAGTAAGAAAAGCCCACTCTATAGCCTAAGACATTGCATAGTTCTTTCAAGCTGATACTTCATATAAGTTATAAGCAAAATAAGGCAGATACTGCTAATGAAAGTAAATAAATGAAAAAAGAAATCCTTTTCAAAGGAACTGTTATTTGTTACTGTTCTTTATCTTTGATCTTAATTGAATCATTTTATGGTTAATTATATTATAATTAACTAAAATTAATTAATTATAAATCAAGTCTTGTTTTTAATTCTTTATACTAAGACTGTTTACTGATTTAATTTTCAAAAAAACAGTAATTGACTAGAGACAAACTGACATTGCAACATAGAACTGAACTGGGCAGTTAGTTGCTCTGAAGTAATGTGAACTCCCATTGTGTTTGGAAAGCACATCCTGAGGTTAAAATTAACTATATTTACAGAATTTGACATTTTTAACAACTGATGGCTCTAATTTATATCACTTTAATACAGCATTCACAGCCTTAAAACTTTTTTTCTGATGAATGAGATTTTCTCCTTTCTTTTCCTTTCTTTCAAAGCACAGGTGGATACAATGGAGAGAGCAGTTATCAGAAAGTGGTGAACAGACAAAATCTATCTCCCAGGAAGATGATGATGGTGAGAGAGCAGTATGTCATTTTTTTCTATTACCTGATTGCCTTCAAAGAAAAACAAGTGGGTCTGTGTGACGTATGAGAAAACAATGAAAGATTGGCAAGGAGGACTTTAAACATGCTCAAGTGACTTGTGGTGACTTGCAGCTGAGACATATATCATCCTAATTGTTGTGTAGCCTTGTGTGTTGACAAATAGAACATCTGTGATAATGTAGGCCTGTGAGAGGCTTGGAGGCACCATCCATATTGAACATGTTTGAGATTCTTGCCCAGCTGTTAAAAAGATCAAAGCACAGTGGTAGACTGTGTCTGCTGAAATTCCTGATATATAGGCAAAACAGCAGTTTTGGTGATCTTTACCATGGACCAAGCTCTGTGGTGCCTGCAGCCTGCTTTTGTGCCTCTGCCCAGGTACTGCTTTGAGAATTTCCTAGTTGCCAAGCGAATCTACTCTTTGTATTTCATCTGTGGTGATGTGGTTGTTGCTCTGTTCACAAAGAAAGTATATTTTTTTGGTAGCAGAGCAAACCTCTCGGAAAGGGATATCTTAGACCTCAGTTATTTGGTCCAGGAAGCTCAAGAATGCTTTGTCAGATTGAAACATGAAGGACTATTTCTAGGATGTATTCACCATACCTCCTAATAGAGGGGAAAATTTGATTGGGGCTAAGCAACTATTTAGTTATCTTTGGTGCAATTTCTTTATCTGATAGAAGCTTTCTGTGTAATTTTGGATATGCAGTGTAAGGATAGGACAAAAGGTTTTCCACCAATAGCCCATTTGGTGGAACTGGACTGCTTCCACATTCAATTGAAAAAAAAAAAAATCATGAGGGGGTCACCAATGAAGTTGACCATTAAAAAATGTGTTTTGTCCCTTAAGGAGTAGTATACTTAAATATCAGTAATTGTGTCAGCAGAGTCATATTTCAGTGCAACGGTGTTAAGGACCTCTGGGACATGGTGTCAAAACTACCAAACTCCACTCCTCTTCCAGGGAGTCTCAATGACCAGGCAACTGTGATGGGACTGCAAAAGGTTCCCAGAGCTCAGCTGTGGTGCAGTTTTGTGCACTAAATCCCACTTTGCACTATATCTGGGTCTCTGCATTTTAGGCTAGCCAACCTGAAGCCTCAGCAAATGCGACTGCTCCATAACTGCAGAGTCAGAAGCACTAATTTTTTGGCAGTGATGTATTTGACCAAGAATCCACACGGAATTTTCATGGATACCTTTCTTACTTTGAGAGAAAATGTAGTTGAATAACTCAGTGCAATTGAAAGACTGAAATTAGATATATTTATGATACCACAAAGATGACTTTCTGACCTCAGTCACTGAGGGTTTTTTTTTTCCACTAGTTTAATTGCTAGACTGCTTGGTAATTTTTCTTACCTTCCTGTCTTAAAAAAACCCCATTATTAAATGTTTGTTGTTCAGTGGTCAGAAATGATCTCTCACTGTGTTTTGCTGGACTATCGCAATGGAATATTTTGCCTGGAGTAGTATTGCATAATTCATTTAAAAGCTACAACTTTTAAGTTTTCTTCTTCATTAATCAAAAAAATTACTCTGAAACAACAATCAAAATGCATTGTAACAGGTATTTATACATAAAATATGCAAGCAGTAATATTTTTTCCTGAGAGGTAATCACCTACTGATTACATTGCAAATAAAAACTTTGCATTTTTCATAATAAGTTTTTGTTATGAATACACATTATATTTCATCAGTGAGACTATTATTTCAGTTATGTAACAAAGGAACACTCGTTTTCTGGTTAGAATAGAAATGGAACAATTTGTTCTTTTCTTTCTTTGTAAGAGAGTGTTATTCTGAGCTCCTCCCCTTAGCTCTGACTTTTCTCGGAGATATTCTTTCCTGCAGGATTTGAGGAGAGTAGTTGAAGGACAGACTTAAAAGGAAGAACAGTGATCACTTTAGAAGGGGTAGTCTTCTGAGGAAACATGGAAATTTCACAAATGATTGAAGTGATTCTTTTGTGTAGCATTCAAATTAAATTTACAAGACCAGTTTTTTGGAATAACCAACTGCAACTAAGTTTGTGTTGTGGCTTTTCTAAAGGTTCAGATTTACTTTGTGTATTGTGTTTTTCTAAAGTTCGTAGAATCATAGACTAGGCTGAGTTGGAAGGGGCACATCAGGATCACTGAGTCCAACTCCTGGCCCTACACAGGACACCCCAAGAATCACACCGTGTGCCTGAGAGCATTGTCCAAACATTTCTTGAACTGAAACAGGCTTGGTGCTGCCCTGCAGGACTGTTTCAGTGTTCAACTACTCTCTTCTCTAGGTGACAAGCCTTTTTCTGATATCTGACCTAAACTAGCTTCCTGTTATTTCCTTAAGCCCTGTCACTGGTCACGAGAATAAAGAGATCAATACTTGTCCCTTCTCTTCTCCTTGTAAGAATTTTGTAGACTGAAATGAGGTCTCCCCCACTCTCCTCCAGGCTGAACAGACAGAGTGACCTCAGCTGTTCCTCATATGCCTTCCCCTCAAGGGCCTTCACCATCTTCATTGCCCTCCTTTGGATGCTCTGTAATAGCTTAATATTTTTCTTATATTGTGGCACTCAAAACTGCACACAATATTCAAGGTGAGGCTGCACCAGTGCAGAGCAGAGCAAGACAATCCCCTCCTTTGACTGGCTGGCAATGATTTGCCTGATGCCCCTCAGAACACAGCTGGCCCTCCTGGCTGCCAGGGCACTGCTGACTCAGATTCACCTTGCCAGTGAACAGGATGCAAACATAAAATCCCATTCATGTACTATAAAAATTGAGAGGAACAGTGTAGTCTGTAAAATTAAAAAAGAGTATAAAGTCCATCTGAATTGTGAATGCACTTTTGATATTCCCCCAGTTGCAGCTATAACAATGCTGTTAATTAAAATTGTAAGCTGCAGGTACTCAGTGCCACAACTAACAGATGAATGTGTGATTAGAATCAAATGAAAGCAAATTGAATTAATTCCTCCTGGGGTAGTGTGGTGTATCCAACATATACTCCATGGTCCCAAAGCTTAGAATATTGCCTGTTGCACTGTGAGACATCCCTGAAATGTGAGAAGGTTTGGCAGAAGAACAGAAAGCCACAGGGGAACTTCTAAATGTAGCACTCAAAGAATGCTTGTGGTGCATAATTTCTTAGCATGCTTACAAATTCTCTTATGCCTATGACAAAAAGTGTGATGTTCTCTGAAAAATCTGTTCCAAGATTTCTTTCTTTTTTCTTTTTTTTTTTATTTTTAAGATGAGGGAAGGTACATAAGGTACTAAACCTTTGCAACAGCTCTGCTTAGCCCAGCACAAAAAAGAAATGTTGACAGGCTGAACATACGTTTTAAGTCACTATTCACATGTAGTGATTGCAGTGGTTTGTGTGATGTTGGAAATGTAGGTCAGATGTAACTGCTGTTAAATCACATGATTGATGGTAAGGCTACACAAGAAGATAATCTGCTGGATAGATCCTTGCCTGTGTATGTGGCCACATGGCTGTTAAGACTTACATAGTGGTGTCACTCTGTGATCTAATTCTGTACCCAGCTAAGCATCTTATCTACAAGCTGTGCACTGTCTTGGAATGTCTCCTTCATTTGTCTCGGAGGTAGGGAGTACCCACCCTCTACCTCCTAGCTAGACAAGTTTTTCAGTCAGAAAAGATGGTCATTTAGACGGCCCATCAAGCTTATTGATTCATTGATCTAACAAGATCTGAGTCAATAGAACAGGTCTGAAACCAAATTCTAAGTACTCAATGTAACTCCAATGTAAATTTGCTGAAACATTGCTGGTACCCTGTATTTTACAAGAGGTAGCAGAACATGATGAACATTATCATGTAAGGACTGAAACATTGGTTGTGTTCTCTTAGCTTTGCCTTAGCAAGAAAGCAAATACAGTCATGTAGCAAAAGATTTGCAAAGAAAGTAGCTTATCTTAGTAGTGTGCACTTTTATCTCTCTTCTTTAAAAAGGAAGTAAATCAATAGTCAATCAGCCTATGATGATTATTCAGCATGATCATTGTATATCAACTGTCCTGTGGGGTTTTTTTTCTATAACTAAAGAGAAGGAAAAAGGAACAAAGAAAAAGAGACAAAAAAATTCCAGTTAGCATTATATATATTATGATATCTGAACATCACGTCTGAGGCATCCAACAATGTTTTTTGCCTCAGTCTCCAATGTCAATCTCTCTTCTCACACTTTTCAAGGGATGTACAGCAGAATGGGGACTGTGGAAGCAAAGTGCCTCCCACTGTAAGTAAAAATCTGATTCATGACCCCCTGAAGACCCCAAATGTACAAAAGTCAATGGAACCTCATGAGCTGTATTGCAGACTCATGAGGGAATTGCTTGACTGCCAAGCCAGTCTCCATGATACCTGAAAAGTCATGGCAACCAGGTGAAGTCCCAGGTGACTGGGAAAAAAGGAAACTTTGTACCCATCTTTAAAAAAGGTAGAAAGGAAGACACTGGAAATTACCAACTGATGACGGTCAAAATCTAACACATTCCCAGTTAGGGGGCAATAACTGAAGAACCTTTATTGAAAGCATGTTCCACAATATATAGGGTTGGTAGGTGTAACAAGATAACATTTGTGCTGAGTAAGAAGGGCGGGTAGTGTGGTTTCATGTTATAGTGTTTAGACAGGAAGAGAAACAAAGGAATTCTTACAGATAACTACAACCTAATTACAAAACCTAAACCAATCAGGGCTTTTAAACTAAGTGAGTGATTTAGTAGACAATCTTGTGAATTACCTCTTCTTCTGTGAATTCTCAAGGCTTGGGGGAAAGGAGTTTCTTTTCTCCCTTTGCAGTTCCAAGGCTGACTGGACAGCCCTGTTAGCATCTTTCTTGTTGGTAGACAGCTTCCAGATGTTCCCACAACTGACCTGTCAGCCTTGCCTCTGTGTCTGGGAAGATCATGAACAGATCCTCACAGAAGCTGTGCAAAGGCACAGGGATGTGATTTAGGACAGTCCTTCACCAAGGACAAGCCGTGTCCAACTAACCTAGTAGCCTTCTAGGATGGAGTGACCTCATCAGTGTACAAGGAAAGTACTACAGATATCATTTATCTAAACTTCTGTAAAGCCTTTGACATGGTTCCCTCTCTAAATTAGAGAGATGGATTCAACGGGTAGACTGTTAGAACACCAAGCCAGATGGGAGTGCCGATTTTCTGGAGGATAGGAAGGCTCTGCAGAGAGATCTGGACAGGCTGGATTGATGGACTGAGACCAGTGTATGAGGTTCAACAAGACAAAGTGCTGTGTCCTACATTTCAGCCACAACCACTCCATGCGGTCCTGCAGGCTGGGAGCAGAGTGACTGGAAAATGTCCCAGCAGGAAAGGGCCTGGGGTTGCTGGTCCACAGCTGGCTGGACATAAACCAGCAGTGTGCCCAGGTGGCCAAGAAGGCCAATGGCCTGTGTCAGAATTAGTGTGTCCAGCAGGACTAGGCCAGTGATCATCCCCCTGTACTTGCCACTGATGAGGTCCCACACTGAGCACTGTGTCCAGTTCTGTGCTCCTCAATTCAGGCATAACATTGAGGTGGTGGACTGAGTCCAGAAAGGGGCAATGGAGCTGGTGAAGGGTCTGGAGCACAAGTCTTATGAAGAGCAGCTGAGGGAACTGGGGTTGTTTAGCCTATGGAAAAGGCTCATGGGTGACCTTATTATCATTAATGACATGGATAGGGAGATTGAGTGCACCCTCAGCAAATTTGCAGATGACACCAAACTGAGTGGTACAGCTGACAAGCCTGAAGGATGGGATGCCAACCAGAGGGACCTGGAAAAGCTCAAGAAGTGGGCCCATGGGAATCTTATAAGGTTTAATGAGACCATGTGCAAGGTGGTGTACCTGGGTTGAGGCAACCCCTGGTATCAATGCAGGCTGGGGGATGAACAGATTGAGAGCAGCCCTCTTGAGAAGGAATTGAGGATGCTGGTGGATGAGATGTTTCACTTTTTCAAGCACATAAGATATCTCTACCAGTGAGTAATTTAATGGGGCAATACCCTGGTGTCTGAAGGGAAGTTTAATTTTTAGTTTAGTCTTTTTTCTGCCTTCGGCAGTTTGTTCTGAAGTTAGAAGGCAGCAAATGTCAAACATACCTTCTTGCTTGATTTGTTATCATGAAAAATAAGTGTGACTCATGTTGTTATCATTGTCCTATTGATTTTTTCCTAGGATTCTTCTGACAAATGTGAAAATTAATCAATTATATGCCATGTAATTCTAATGGGTTTGAAAATATAGTCCCTGTGTAGTATTAATGTTCTGTTGCTCTTCTATGTGTTCGATGTGCTGCTGTTCAGTTGCTGTTTAATTTCTAGTACATGCTCAGCTTCCATAGGCAACTTAGAGTAGGTAAAATTGCATGCATGGCTGCTGTCTAGTGTGCTGGCGAGATTGCTGTCTATAATCTTTGAGAAGTTGTGAGATTTGGAGACTCCTCAACGTATGGAGGAAGGCAAATATTGCCCACACCTTCAAAAAAGACCAAAATGATGATATGGGGATCTGTAATTTGTCAGCCTCATTTCAGTTCTTGTGAAAATCATAAAAAAAGTCCCCTGGGAGGTCTTTTCAGGCCACATGCAGAAAAGAAAAGTGACTGAGAACACTCAACATGGATTTACTAAGGGTAAATCATGTGTGACCATGGCCTTCTGAGATTTATGTTCTCTTTAGCAGAGCAGTTGCAGTCTGGAGAACTAGATAACTGAGAGAGTAAAAAATTGGGTGGATAATTGGGCCCAGAGGGTAGTGGTTAATAGGTCATACTCAATGTCTTTGACAAGTGGAGTACTGCAGATGTCTATGCTGGGACATTTCCTGTTTAGTGTCTTCATCAATGGCCTAGAGGAGAGTACAGAGGGCAAGTTCATCAAGCTTGTAGACGAAACCAAATTGGGGGAAACAGCCAACAGACCTGCAGGCAGTGATGCCTTCTCCAGGGACCTAGAAATGCCAAAGCAGTGGGTCAGAGAAAACAAAATTAAATTCATCAAAGGTAACCACCAAGTGCTGTCCCTGTGCAGGAAGCATCAGACATAAGCTAGAGCCTGTCTGATTGGGAGCAGCTCTGCAGGAAGAGACCTTAGGGCCAACATTGGGCTATATACAAAGGGATGCAGCTAGATGATTAAAGGATATTATTATTCCCCTCCTTTCTTGGCTGGATAATTTTGTCCATTGAGCATTTCTGGTAGTAAGAAAGGGCACAACCTTCAAGTTTATTCAGTATTGTCTTTCAATCATGTAACAGAGTTTTCTTAGACTGATTAGCAAAACACTAGCCCTCAGACTGTTCTTGAATAGCAAAGATTATTTTTACATTTTTTGAAGCCAATTTAGCTCCGTGTCACTGAACCAGAAGTGAATCTATTGATAAAGTTAACTTTATGGGACAGAGAACATTCACATTGTCAAGGACCAGTGATGCCGAATTTGCCCCAATAGGCACAGAGAAACTGCTTAAAGACAAAGTTTCATGCTCAAAGCAGGAGGTATTTTATTTGCAACGCGTTGGGGAACTCTCCAGGTCACCCTGGGCAA
>JAWWEW010000078.1:73940554-73982554 GCA_035583185.1 Anabacerthia variegaticeps | reverse complement strand
AGTGTCCTCCTCTGTCAACCTACTCTGTTCTTTTAGACAATTTATTGCTTCTGTGCTTTCCTAATACTAGGCTTTTTATAGTGTTTCGCATCTCGGTGTCTTAACTCTTGGTTTCTCAAAAACTGTTTCTCTTTATTGGTTTCACCAGTACCATCTCCAATGCGTGACAAGTGATTTCAGAGACTAGTTTTACTGCAGGCTATTAAGCTATAGCATCAGACTAATGGGAGGTGTCTCAAGACTCCTAACAAATAGATGAAAGAACCAGGAAATCTAGCTGTTGTGTTTCGGTTTGCCCAGTGCCTTTTTTGAAGTGTAGTACTTGGATCTGTGATTTAGTGGGTTTCAGTGAAGTTAGTGCTGTCATATAGGACATTTCAAAGAGTGTAGGTGTTCTTCTTTTGCTCATGCCTATTTGTTAACTGAAAATAAAATTGCAAAGCTCTCAGCACAATGAAATTGGTGTCAGTGTCTGAGATGCCCAGCTGTGAAATGTGCCCAGACCTGCACTCTACAGAAATTTTTTTTGATAGGGATATATTTTTCTTCACTCTTTCTTTCCTATTGATTAACTTGAAGATAAATTACTTTTCAGGTACAGTCTGTCAGTGTAGTGTGGTGAAAATGAAGCTGGTGCAACCTGCACCAGATGCAACTGAAATAAAAAAGAGAACTTAGTTAACAAACAGAAGTATTTCTTTCTTTTTTGATTTTCTAAGGCAGAACTAGATGAGAAAGTTCAAACACATTGGATAAAGTTAAGAAATATTCATGCAAAAGAAATTTGATTTAAAATATTTTTTGCAGAGAAACTATTTTAGCCTATTTTTATAACTCTGTATGAAAACTTATGAGTCATTGCAGGTCTTAGCTACAGAAACCACACATTTTGCATTTAGTTATTTTGTTTTGTTTGCTCAGGAATTTTACAGAAAAAAAAAAAAAAGAGCCCTTTGCTTTAATGAAGTCTTAATTCAAAGACCCCATGGGTGTTAAAAAAGATGAAACATATAGATGGACATTCATTAGTATAACCCTGATTCTATGTGTTTAAGTATGAAATACGAATAGAGAGTATATCCTATTATTTCCACCAAAATGTGTTCTTTTATATGCTCAGTTCTTGTTTTTTCTGAGCTGAGTTGGATGTTACCACTCTCTTCTTGTGATATTATCCATTTTCCATCACTGGAACACTTTCTCGCTACTTTGGAGAGTCCTTTTTTTTCAAGTCATGAGATCTAAGCTGAACAACCACTATCTTTATCACTGTTGCTACTATACTAATAACCTTGCTTCTCCTTCAGGTCACTTCCACTGACAAGAAGCTTCTACTTCCAGTCTGTGAAAGGTATTATTTCTTCATCTATCTCTCTCCACCTTTTCATTGTCCTAAAGCTGTTTTACTGCAGCACTGTTTCAGATTTTTTCCCAAATCTGGACAAAAGATATCCAAAATACCCTTCAGCCTCTTTTCTTCAGAAGTATATTTTAGGAGTGTTAAGGTATGATTGTCAGGTTTTAATCACGAATACTATAAATTCTCAGGAGACTGTAAATGGCTTCCTTATATTTTTTAAGAAATACATCATCTCTAATTCTCACACAGATAAGGGAGGATAGCAAGAATAAGGAATTCTTCATCTTGCTAACACATGCAAATGATAAGAAATGTTCCTGTGCTATGTCTATGTATGCATTTCATGGTGCCATTATCTGCAGCTACTGGAGAACAGCACTGTGCTGCTCTTGGCCATACTCACATGTATTTTCAAAGGCATTGCTGGAGACAAAAGCCTCTGCTACTTACCATATAGAGTAACGGAGAGAAGCGTCTTCCTGGATCAGAAGAATTCCACTTTGTTTTTCATTTAATTCATTGTATCACTTTCTGTGTCTATTTGATAACTTCTTTGCCTGTTTTTGAAGAAGCAACCAATAGTTCTCAATTAAATAGGTAATTGTCATTGAACAGTGGAAGGATTTCCAGTAAGAAGATTGCTAAGTCCAGGGTTTGATATATTAAAATATGGCACATCTTATTATGACTGTTCTAACAAAGCCCATTTCAAAGTGGGATTTTGATATATTTTCTGTTCATTCATACATGAACACCTGGTAACTAGCAAATGTTAACTGTGTAGAGTGTACCAGCAGCAAATGTAGTCTGAAGCACTAATACATCTATAGTCCACAGAGATTAGCAGTCTCTTTGAGACAACATCAAAGCAGTTTAACATAAAAAAGCTGCCAGAAGGTCGTGACACTGCTGCTGATGTCTGACTCTCTATGTTACTACCCGTTTGAACTTTTCTAACTCTCAAAATTGGAACACCTTTGTGACAGCTGATGTGGGGATGCTCTCCGTTCCTCCCCCCAACCAGTCACGTGGCTGCCGAGATGTCGCAAGGAGACAGACCACACATGCAGGTGGGAGAGCAGGAAGCAGAGTTTTATTTCCCAGGGGATGGGTTTTTATACAGGTAAAAGGGGGAAGTGATGTCACTCCCTGGACATGGGGAGAGTAGGGAGAGGCAGACAGGAGGCAGGGGACAGGGCAGGCTTTCTCACCACACCAGTTAGAGCAGTTCCTTGCATACTAATGTGGGCCTTTACCAAATGCTCCCTGGGGGGCCAGACAGAGACGGCCAGGGACAAACTCTATTTTACAATGGCATAAAAAAACATGACTTTAAAACATTATAGTGAGCTTTATCATCTTCTGAGGCTTATTGCCACACACCTTTAGTGTCATGAAGTTCTAAGATTTCTTGCTCTTGTGACCTGTTTTTCACATAGGTAATGTTCACACCAATTTAATGGCTGAAGAGCTCCTATACTTATATAAACCTTAGACAACACAGCATTTTTTGTTTGCTCAGGAAAACTCTACAATTTCAAGGAGAATTCTATTGTCACAGAATAAAACCATTCAAGTGTTCTGTCTTCTTTCTCTTGCCCATGTCCTGCAGACATATATCTCTTGAAACTCATCTTCAAGAGGGTCTAGAAATCTTGTGTTATTTTCTCCTCTATATGATTGCTAGTTTACATGTAGAGCTGTTTGAATATGACCTGATGGAACTATTTCTTAATGTGAGTACTGCAAACTACTCCAGTGGAACTGAGACATTTTGTTGATGCTATAAAAATAAATTAAAAAGAACAAAATCAGGCAGATGAAACAATTTCATCCTTGTGGAACTGAGGTTCTAAAGAAATAAAAGGGAAATTTTGAAAGGCTGTAACTTTTCTCTCACAGAAATCATAATTTTTACTATATTTTCTCATCTGTGTAAACAGATATATTGGAGTGTTTGAAAGGGCAACAAAACTACTTGATTTTAAAATTATTTTATAGAATTATGAATTAATTTGTATTCTGTCTTAGCATTCTATTTCTGAAGTAAAATTGTGAAGAGTGGTTTTTACCATTGAGATTTAAAATCTACTGACTCCTAATTTCACAAGAGACAGCTACAAGTAAATGCAAGACAAACATCTTTATCTGAATGTTGTGGTATTTCCCCATTGCTGTAGGCTTTGGGAATACTAGAAGTTCTTGACACCATTTTATTCCTAATGAAACACAATTTCCATCAATATTAAATTCTGTGTAACATACTAAAAGGGAACCACATCTTAATTAATGCACTTAATGGCTCATGTTATACTGTTGCCAAAGAGCCAAATTCAATGAGATTAAGAAATAGCAGTTGCTTTCAGCTTTCGATATATTGTCCTGCTTTTTAGTAAATGGACTAATGATTGTTGAACAATTATATAGTTTCTCAACATATCTAGTTACAAGGCAACTCCATGGTAATATGTATAAAAGAAGATATTGAACTTTCTATTTTTCAGTTTTTTTCCTCTTGCATAATTTCTGCCTTCATTTGAATTTTATTGATTTTTCAGATGTTAAGATGTAATTAAATTCATATGCCACAGAAGAAGAAATTTCATGTCTAGAACAATTGCACTGACTTCCACAGCTTTCTAGTGGAAATATTAATGATATGTGCTGAATTTATTAGATTTTTATCTCCACTCTGTCTTGAATTACTTTTTTTTCTATAAGCAATATTCAAATTTGCTCAAAATATGAAAATCAATTATAATTTCTGAAAAATACTAGCTTCAGTAAAATGGCTCAGCCCTTAAAGAAAAACGGTTTTCTTTCAAACATATGAAAATATTTACATGAAAAGTAAACTTTAAAGAAGTATAGGTGTTTAACTTTGAAAGTACAAAGTATGATGCAAATCAGCTACTAGATAAACTATATTAACATAACTTAAGCCTTTCCATAATACATCTGTTTAACAGTTTCATTTTAAAAGCTCTTTGGTTTTCTCCAAGTTTTCTTGGGAAGTTACCTATATATCAAAATAGAGAGGACATTCTTATGAGTCTGAAGGATGAAGTCACAGTGTTTATGGTATGACCCAAAGTTGCATATCAAAACTGAAAAATAGAGCAATATTTACACCTGTAAAAAAAAAACCAAAAAAAACCAAAAAAAAACATAAAATGATAAACGTTTGAAATGTAAATAAATTTTAATAATAAAATAATATTAAAAAACTGGAACACTTAAGGAAGTTAAAATCTTAGATTTGTTTTTCAAGAAAATTATAGGCAGAGCTAAAATAGTATAATATGAAGAAGACTAAAGCTTAAAAAAATAGTACACTAAGCTGATGAAAAGAATGCAAAATGGTCTCAATTTTCATGTAAATCATTACAAAAAATTTATTATGTATTTAAAAAATGTAACGGGTTCCGTTTAAACCCTTTGTTGAGTGCTTTTCTTCCACAGCTTTAATTTTACTGTCCTCACTTGACTTGATGTTGTTTTAGAGTGGTATTCCATGCTGACTTCAGTGGATTTATTCTGCTTCATGCCATGGTAAATTAAATCAAAATCTGTCTCACTATGCGTCTTCATTGCAAGTAAGGCTACTAAAGCAGCAGTGCCCTTTTGCAAGTTAAGCGTTTATTTAGCATTTATTATCTATGTCAGTAACTGTTTTCCAATCTGAGTGTCAATGTTTATCTGTAAAAATAAATTAGGTACGTACATCATTTTCTCATAAAGCTATTGAACTGGTTGCATAAGATCAATATTGGCATCTATATGATGTTGTAGCTTATCTTTTAAGTAAATGTTTCTACTTTTTGTTTCCCTAAAGAATCTTTCTGTACTAAGGAAATAATTAGTTTTATTAAGGCATTTATTTGGTAGATATAAAGAGCAGAAAACAAATTATTTATTCAAGGCAAGTCCTACTATTCAAAAGTTTTTCTTTTCTGATTAATTGTGTGCCATTGCCACTTTAAAAATCAGATTAAACAATAATAGTGAACTAAGCAAATATTTGCATCTTCTAGTAACAACTATAAATTGCATTCTAATTATACTCTGCGTTTATCAGACTTGCAAAGAATGTTAATGCATGCAGCTTACATCAGTACCATTTAAACAGAAACTTTTCATAACACAAAGATTAGATGAAAAAGACATAATGTTTTGTTTGTTTTGCATTGGAGGGTGTTTTTTTTTTTTTTAATTTAAAATTATAACAAAGATGAAATAAATGAGAAATCCAGTTGAGGGTGCATAGAATGATTCCACAAGGGAGACCAAACAAATAATTGTAAAAAGAGTCACCTTTATGAGAATAGAATGTACAGGATAAATTAAAGATGTCCTGTGTGCATGGATATTCTGTATACTTTTGCATACTGTATACTTCAAGCACATTATTTAGATGCTGCTGATATCCATCAAGATGCACTGTCTTCGCATAGAACAGCTGGCAATGTTCTTCACTGAAGTGAATGTGTCACTGTATTCATTTTATTTAATCCACCCCGATTCTCATAGGTCAGACAATGTAAGTAAGTTTGCATAAAAAACTGCTCACAGTTTGCATAAATGTAGTGATTTCTTCCATAGAATCATAGGAATTGTAAGTAGCAGTTTGCTATTTTCCACCACAGGAATTTGCACTGGAGTCTGATGACTTCTGTCATCATGGCATATGCTCACTTCAAACAAGGCTTTAGATTATGCTGCCAATCTACTTAGATGTATTTTCCATAGATGACAGGTGTGAAGTAGCATTTTGTAATATGGGACACAAGTCTTACAATAATATGAAATAATTTTAGGGAAAAAATCTTCACAGAAAGGGTGTTTAAGCATTTGAACAAGCTGCTCTGCGAAGTAGTAGAATCACTATCCCTGGAAGTGTTCAAAAAATGTATGGATGTAGCACTCAGAGACATGGTTTAGTAGTGAATACAGTGGTGCTAGGCTAACAGTTGAACTTAATGACCTTAGAGGTATTTTCAAACCATAAATATTCTGTGATTTTATGAAATGTACACCCAAAGGATCTTTTAAAAATCTAACAATGTGGTAATTTGTATCATTTTGCTTGAAAAAAGGAGGTCTTAACAAGACTTCCAACAGTTTTGTTCCAGTTTACTTTTGTGCCACGTTAAATGTTTCATTTGGTTTTCTGTTTCAGTAAGATTTTGGACCTTGAGATTCTAATAGTTACCAAAGGAGTACTATTTTTTTGCATAATGCACAGATTTCTAGGTATGTTTTGGTTCCCCCCAGCAAAACATCCTGTGGCTTCTAGGCCTTTTCTTTTTGGAAGCACTAGTGTTTGGACACACCTAGAGTAGCAGACAAAATAGACCAAGGTTTATATATAAGGCAGTTAAATCTTGCATGAACTTTTCCCAATTTTCCTGTCCAGAAATGTCATTAACACAAAGCCTACATACATTTTGTATTGGTTTGTGGTTTTTCTTTTGTGGACATCTGAACTTGCAACAGACCAGCTGGACCTCCTGTATGTTTAATCTGACTGGGAGTCTGACCTGTTGTCACGGTTTAACTCCCGGCAGCAACCAAGCCCCACACAGCTGCTCACTCACTCCCTCACCAGTGGGACCGGGAGAGAATTGGAAGGATAAAAGCTGCAAAACTCATGGGTTGAGATAAAAAGAGTTTAATAGGGAATGCAACACATTTATTTAAGTTACAAAAGGCCCTTATATTGCAGACTGGGGAATGAATTAGATTTTTTTAATAAGGTAGATGTAAGATAAATATGGTACATTGATGAAAAATATCTACTGAGAAATGCTTGTTTCACTCTAATAGTTGCACACAGCTTTAGGTTTTCTGTGATAAGAGTCCCATTGAGAGATCTCCATTAGGTACAAAAAATTAGATATGTATGGCTGTTTCTCTTAATAAATGAGCTAAGATGAGATATCATTGGAACATCATTTTATTTAAAGAAGGTATGAGAGGGAAGTGGTCTTGCATTCTGCACATTCTGTCTGCTTTAGGTTACTTAGAAAATACTATTGTGCGTTAGCAAAGCATAAGGAGGGAATAATAATCAAAATGCTTTGATGTTTCAGTAGATATTTAGTGTACTTATTTTACTACTTGTCCAGCTTTTAAACATATGCTAAGTAAATTATTGAAATAAAATAATTCTTGAAGTGTTGGCACATACACAGACATTTTTGGACTATCTCTGAAGGAGTCTTAATATATGTCAGCTATCTGTCTTTGTCAAAGGATTGAGAGTAAAATAAGTTGCACTAATGCATGCAATTATATGTATACAGATACACACATATAGAAACCCTTCTCATACCTAGCTAGGGTTTTCAGAAAAAAAAAAAAAAATGCAAAGCAGACTTTTGCTTGTGTTATTATTAAGAAAAATAGAAATAGAAGCCTTTTAGAGAAACAGATATGCTATTATTATGTCTTTCCTTTCACTGTAATCACCATTGTCATAAGTATCATAAAATATATATCTACTCACTTATAATAATGCCTAAACATTCTATGGGTCTACTTGGACTAATACCAAAGGTACTCCACATTATTTGGTGACATGCAATTATGGTAGATGTAAATTCGCAGTTGAAGGAGATCACCACTTGATTTTGCAATGAAGGACTTTTAGATGAGTCACATGACTCTTGTTAACAAGTTTCACTACTTAAGAGTAATACTTAAATCTAACAAATTAGAGAGATACAATATTTTTTCACATTTTTTGTTTAAAGCTGTCGTCACTGGTATACTTTAAAAACACAGTTCCAGAGGTTGCATTAACTGTGTACATCAGCTTTGGTTGTCCATTCCTTATAATCTTAATTTTACTCCCCTCAAAAGACAGGTTTCATAAATTTACATAAATATTTGTATTCTGGCAAAGACAGAACATATGCAATTCCATATAATGATTTATAGATGGCGACTATAATTTAATCCTTCCAATTATGTAACAGACTGTCTACTTTGTAGCTACTTATTCTATAATGGAAAGATTTTTAAAAATACTTTACTTTTATTGTAAGTGTCATGCCTTCTAGAAATAATGTGGTCCACAGGATAAACAAACAACATTCTGGGTTGCAGAAAAATTAAAGCAGCTAACTCAGCTATTTTGTAAGAGCTGATGTATAATAAAGAGAGGAATGTTGATAAAATGAATATGTATCCAAGTCAGAAATTGTTAAACATTCATAAACTTGGCAAAGGCACATCTGCTCCTGAAAAGATAAGGGAAATTAAATGTTTTCAGATACAAAGTAAAATTACAAAGGACAACTTAGCCTTTATACTGTTTTCTAGACTAGTTTCAATATTACCACTTTATTAAGAAAACTATGAAAAGGTAGTGACACCTGGAATACATGTAAAGAGCTTGTATCCAAATGCTATGTACAGTAAGTTCTGCAGGTGGTTCTGAGTCAACATCAACCTGTTATGTACCCCTGAATATTTAGACAGGCAGAAGAATATCAATAGATTTCAATAAGTAATGTAAAAAAAGATGACTTCAGATAGTAAGCAGTCACTTTTTAACTTTAAAGTTTGTCAATAACAAAAATGTTTATATCTTAATACTGTAAATTAGCTACACAAGCAGAAAAAATTGTAAGCTAGCATGTAAGGCATCCTCATAGGGGTATAACTGTGCAATTAGTGTTGTGAGATATTTGACAGGAGAAATTAAATTACTTTAAATTAGGTGTTTGCTAAATTGTGAGATGTTGAAAGAGCTAGTTCAACTTTGTTAATTCTTTTTTGACTAGGAGATTGCATTTTAAAATGTATATATAATCACAAATAGACATTTCTCCTTTCACTCACCAACCTAATCTCTTAAAATCACATTTCCAGTTGCATGCGCAAATTCATATTGATTATAAACAGCTCAAATGTAATGTATATTGAATAAAATTGTTTAAATGATCTTTTAAAACTATCCTCTTCCCATATTTATTCCAATCAAAGATATACAGAAAGTCACTTCTGCAAAAAGTAACAATATTAAACCAAATAATTACTGTTTATATTTTATATAAAATATAATTAGTAAAAGCTCAAAATAATTTTAACTACTGGATTGTATAGCAAGTTATCGCTAAGTGTTGTGGGAATAGCCAACAAGAATCTGTTACTTGAGATCATCAAATGCTAGCAAAATCCTTTCATTTTCAGTGCCAATTTTTAGGGTGTTGACTTTGTCTAGATCAATTGTAACATAGTCAAAATATAATAGAAGTACAGAAAGAATAGCGAAATATCCTAGATTTAACATACATTGTATAGTAGAGCATAGATAAAAGTACCTTTATTACCAATTCAGACCTGAAAGACTGGATAGATGAAGTGCTTAGATACAGTGTGTGATTATGGACTATATATAATAGAGAAAAAAAAAAATCTAACTTCTTTTTCTCAACACGATTTTTTTTTCAAGTGAAGACTTTTTGAACATAAATATTGTTTAGTAGACTTCATTGCAATTCACTTCTAATGAACCACACTTTTAGGTGCTTAGTTGGCCTCTCTCCTTTACCATACCTACCTTTAGCAGCTAGCAGTAAATGTATCTCTTAGCTCTTTCCATCATGACAGACCATAAGATTTAATTCATGATATGGATCCTGTGAACCCTTCCTAAGTTTTTGTGTGACTGTGTACACTGCCTCATTAGATAGTAGATGGAGTAAATTTTTTAAAATTGGGAGTTGCTTCCTGCCTTGCTTGCCCAATGTAGAATGGATGCAGATTTTGAATACCTGATTTCATTTTTCTATTTTCTCTTGATTCTAGTGTTCTATTTTAATCTATTTAATGATTTAGTGAATTCAGATGAATTGGAAAATCCTATTGAATTCTTTCAGAATGAGAAGATAAAGATTACTGCTGCATTCAGACAATGTTCGTTTTTGGTTTTTTTCCTTTTTAGGTTTCCCAGTCTTAGGGAAAACCAAATTGTTCAAATGAATTATTGAATGTTTCAGAGGAAATTCTTGTAAATATTATTGCACTTATATTCTATGGTCTGTTTTTTATAGCTCTGCAGCAATGGCAACCCTCTTAGTGGTATTGTAGAATTTACTACAGTCTGTGTTATATTAATAAATATTGAATTTATTTTCCTTAATTGTTTATTCTGTATTAAAATAATAGTACTTCCCTTAAGATTTGCTAAAACCTCTAAGCATAATGTTGAATCATCATTTTTAATTTTAACAAATTAAATCACAGAATATGGAATACTTCATGAATTTGCAAGTCATCCTTGCTCAGGGGGCATGCTAATCTTCTCTGTATTATTCCAGTTCTAGTGTATGTGCAGCCAAAGTGGGCACTGGAGATTATTTTTGTTGGTTAGAGCACGGTGCTAATAATGACAAGATCATGGATTTGATCCCCATACAGACCATTCACTTAAGAATTGGACTTAATGATCCTAATGGGTCCCTTCCAACTCAAAATAATCTGTGAAGCTGCTGAGCAGACACAGCTGGCCCAGGCACATCTGACTGACAGTCCAGCACTTTATACTGTAAATCAAGCACCTATGTTTTAGTATCATCACAGCTTGAACATATGTATAACCAATCTAAATCAGACAAGCTGAAAAATATATCTTGAACCTGACTATTAAGCACTCCCTTATTCTCCACTGATTTGAAAAATTACCTCAAAGATTAGAACTAGAATTAAAAGCATGAAAGATTTCCCTACAAATTTCCATTTATTTCCAACTGAAGGTTATTGATGATAAGTCAGGCGTTTTCTATTTTGTTTGTATCTTGTTCGTGAATGAATGAAAATTGTGAGTCCTTGCCACTCACCTGGGGGTTGCTGAGCTCCAGTAGTCTATGACAGCTGCCAGATAACCAGTCACCTATTGCTTGTTGTCTTTGTCATGGAAAATTAATTTTTTGTACACTTCTTAATTATTTTCTTCCCAAGCTACAGGGCTTCTGTGGTCCCACAGAATCAGTCACATCAGCATAATGTTGTAGTTCACAATACAAAATTTGAGTGCTGCATAACAAAACATGATATATGCTTCAACTTTGTTGCATCTATTTTTTCCATAAAGTGATTTGTGCAACGTTGGTAACACACTTAGTCTCTTGTTGCTACTTGTGACACAAGAAGGAAAGAAAAAGCATTTGTATATTACAAAAAAAAATAAAAATATTACCAACCAACCAACCAACCCACCCACCCACCTCTCAATCTCCCCTCCCCTCCCTTGTCCTACTATTTTAACTAGTGAGACTGAAAACTCTTTTTGAATGTCACAGAGGAGTGAAAGCAGTGAAGAACTCTTAGTGCAAAGGGAATGCTAGGAATTGCATAAGACTTTGTGTCTCTCTTGTGCATGGGAAAGAATATAGCGGTGTTGAATCAAGGTGCTCTTTAATGTGCTGACACTGAAAGTTTTTGATCTTAACATTAACTTTCAAGATTTCTTTTTCTTTTTTTTTCTAAGAGTTTGCTCAGTTAAAGTCCCAAGAGCAAAATCTTCCTTTCCTCTTGCCTCCTTCAAAACAACTACACTTGGCTTGTGTTATTTTAAAATACATAATGGAATTGCATAGTATAACCAAAACTATTTCAGAAAACTTTCTATCATTGGGGATCAACTTCAGCAGTGTTTTTCTGTCAGTAATTCATATATTTTACAACAGGAAATTGTTTGTGAAGTTAATTTGCATACCAGAAAGACTAACATTTCTTAAAACTGCACTAGTTCCACTGTCTTTTATTTTTGTATTTCTACTATTGCACCTTAAGCACTACTGGCATTCTGTCATGATTATAATCATGAGGCAAAATACGGCTATACCAACTATTTTTGATGAAGTCAAGGGGTAGAATGAAGACATGCATGCAAAAGAATGCAAAGTAATAACTTAAAATTAACAAACTTGGAACATTTAAGTTTATTTTTTACAGTCTGAGAAGAGTAAGCCCAAGGCACACATTTTTAATTTATGAAATTCATTGAGGCAGGAAAAACGCTCAACATGATTTCTCTCCTGACACCGCATAATCTCCAGGTGCTCAACTCCCTTCAAACTACAACTGCAAGGTTGCCAGTGTGCCCTATGCCCCAGGCTTGGAAATATCTGAGTAAATTTGGCATACTCTAGAGATGAGTTTGCACATCAAGTTAACTGTAAGGTTTCATTATTTATTTGTGCCTAACTTGTGTTTGCTCAATTGCTTCCCATGCCTGCAACCTTTAATTCAGTTCTCCAAAGCTGATATACTTATCTATGGCTTTTAAAAAAATATATATTTTAACCAGAAGTGGGAAGAAGTCATATAGGAATCAGTCCCTGGTTTATAATATTCTCAAAAGGCAAGTGTGGGAAATGTTACAGAGATGTTACAGAGTGTTGTCTTCCTACAAATAGGGAGTAGAGCGGCAAGAAAATAGTGCCCCAACCCACAGAGTTCTCATGTGACTGATGCAGAAAAAAGATTTGATCTGTTGCCCTTTGTTGAGGGATGTAGCCTTAGGAAGAGCTTCTGTAGGACTGCATAGAAGGTTTAGGAGTTCACTGGTTAAGATATCAAATGAAAATGTTGTAGACTTGGCAGAAATACAGGTTCAAACTGAAACTCTGTTAGGTGCCAAAACATGTGAAAATAAAATCATATGCATACTCTCAGTAAAATAAACTGGATTTTCATCTGTGCTCTAAAGATTCAGCTTAGTGAGGTGCTCAGAGCCCTCAAATATACCTTTGACTAGGCAGCTTCATCAGATTCACAAGGTTAAAGCATGCAAGCTTCTGTAACTAGCAGTATACCACTGAATTTGCTGGCTGACAGAGGAAGAAATTCACAAAAGTGCATAAGCAACAGTATGAATATGAGCAACAGTACAGTTAGAAAAAGTGGGATTCCCTACACTACTATTGCACTTTCTGTTCACTCAAGTCAACAAGGAATACCTTCCTATTGTGACATTTTATGTCACAGCACAAATACACACAGGAAGGAGATGGGGATAGAAAGAAAGGAATGGGAAAAGACTCAGGAGACATTACTGCCTTATGTCGTAAGAGATGGCCTTAAAATGCTGTTCAAAATATACCTCCTTCATATCCCTGGGTTAATTGATGAATTAATTACCAATATTAATTAATTACTAATATTAATTACTAATGTTACGTATTAATATTAATTATTAATAATATGTCACTAGATCGAGTCCTATATTAATTATTACTAATTTAGTATAATTAATTATTATATTGGCATATTAATTGAATATTTAAATTTCTATTGATTTATTTATTATTTATTAAGCACATTTAATTAATTTTGGAAGTGGTAGGAAGTGGGAAGATTGCTCTTTCAACATAGCTGCTTCCTTTTGATTCCCTTACATATAGTTAATTGTTTGGCAAATATCTTAATTTTCTTTGGCTTTTGAGGAGCAAATCTAGAACACATTTTCTAATTTGAACTTTTTCAGTTTTATTTGTTTAACAATTTCTTTTAATTTGTTAGGAATTTTTCTATTTGCTATCTATGCTTTATTTATAAATGTCTCCAACTTAATAACTGAGCTGTTAGAAGCTTATTACTTTCCAATTCTGATAACAAACTGTGGGCTGTTAAGAGGTCTTACTTAAAAAAAATTACGAAGATAAAATAGCACACACAGTCTGTGCAATAATGATACATTAGGACAGACTACTACGAAGTTTCATACAATAAAAAAAAAATAAATTGAAACAACTCAAGGGAACTAAAAGATGGAGTTGGCGTGTTCAATCTCTTCGCTGTTTGCTGTGAACCTTCTATTGTGGTTGGACAGAAGCTGTTAAAGCTGAGAATGCTGTGCCTGAAGGGTAGCATGCTTCCTCTTCACTTAGGAGTGCAGACTGCATGTACACCATCTGAGCTTCAAAAACAGTGAACAGAACCAGGAGTCATCTTCTCCTTCAAGCACGTCTAAGATTGTAAAAAAAATCATAGCTGAGCAGACTTGTCTCAGACAGTGTGGCAACATAAGCCTCCATTAGCCCTATCTCCGTGGGTGTCTTGCTGGTAACAAACTGATTAACTATGGCTTTGTAGCAATCTGGGCTTGTGTCTGCACCCTGTGATGGCTATCCGTTCCTTTATTGTTGATTTCCCTAATACTGGCATTGGAAGATCTGTGAGCTTTTTGGTTAGATGGATCTTCTTCTTCATATAGAAATTCTGTGTGATTGTCGTGTGCTTGTGAAAACAGTATATCCTTCATGCCACTTTTTCTATCCAAAAAAAGCCACTTTGCAGTAGCTGTTGGAAAGGGAAAGCATCGGGAATCCACAACACTGGAAATGTACCACACATGTTTTTGCTTCCACAGCAGGAAGCCTGACAGTTTGTGGCTGTGACTGTTCTGGATATATTAACTTTCCCTTGACCTCCATCCCAGAAGCCCTGAAGCAGCCAAAACCTCTCATGATGCTTTCCCAGTTTCTGCATGCTTCTATGACCATTCCAAACTGAGCAGGACTGCTTTGAAAGTACTCAGGGTTTGTGACTGGAATTTCAGGGGACAGAAAAGTACCAAGTACAAACTCATTCATAGAAAGCTTCCCCCTTTGTTATGTGTATAGCCATGCCTGGGAAACAATACTCAAGACTGCAGCCATTTCACAAGGGCTACGTGATGCTATAGAAAGATCTGAGTTTAGGATATTTTCAAGGGAGTTTGTATTATACTAAACCATTAGGGTAGACAAATTTTTTTTTGAGGCCACTGTTAATCCCCATTTTGTAAGGAGTTTTGATTGAAGTAATTTAAATTAAAAAGCATTAATTTCTGGACCTTCCCACACTTTTCAGATCTTTAAAGAGGTGGAGTCCTGGAGGGAATTCTACAAAAGTATCTTTTCTTTCCAGAGCATCCTAAATTTAAATGACATGGGGGGCAGTATTATGTAATGGCAACTTTATGAAAAGTATGCAAAGTTATTTTTGCATTTTAACAAGTAGGGATGCTTTTACCCTTTCTGCAGTGTCAGCATTAGCTGGAGGAATGAAAGATGAGATATGCAGAAATCTTTCCCAAGAAAAACACACATATAACAAAAGCAAAACTCAAGATTTATAAAAATAATTAGTTTTGAAAAATCAATACTGAGCATAACTAAATTTCCTCCTCCATACACTCATCCTCTTCTATTGTGATTTTAAATCTCAACCTTTTTACAAATAATTTTGAAGTAGGTGTACGTAGGAGTAAAATAAGTTTACCTTTGGCTGCATATGCTTAGTAGCAGCGGGAAATTATTTCGTTTAACTGATCTGCTAATTACCTGCAAAAATAATAAAACTCATGCATTTGAAATAAAAATTCCCCAAAATAGTCTTCAGGGATTTAGGCCAATTATAGGATCATTAACATTTGTCCTCAGTCTCATAAAACTAAAGTGAAAGGTAAGAAGATGAAAAAAGAGAAAAAGAAATCAGGAAAACCAAAAGTTTCTCAGCCATATGTTGGACTAGCTCTGTAAAATTATTAATAATTTTCTGCCTTCTTGCTCTCTTCCTCCCTGTCTCTCCAGCAAATCTGATAACTGGAGATTATTTCTGTGGGAAGTCTAATGATGACAGAAATCAGCTACGAAATCACTTAGACCTCATCCACTAGCAGCAAAATTAGTACTATGTGATAACCATTATTTCCAATGGGATGGCTGAAAAATTTTGTGAAGTTTCTAATTAAAAATCATGACCTTAACAGTCTATATGCAACTGGTAGAAGGTTATAAAGGAAGATTTAGATAAAAAAAAAACAGACTATAAAAGGCCATAAAAGTCCCTTAATAGTACTATTTTAGACTAGGTTTTATTTTACTTATTTTTTGTCAATTTGCAGCAATCGTGTGCCAGTTCAGAAGTGCCTGTCTTCTTTGCTTAAGCTAACTGACTAGCTGTCTGTAGGCAGTGCCTGGCAGGAACAAGCCATTTTCACATCATTTGATTTCACTCTCTTAATACAACGTAATGTTATTTCCCTTTGCAAGTAAAATACATTTAAAATTTAGGCCTGATCAAAGAACAGTTAACTTTAAAGGACTTTTGATGCCCTAAATTTTTTTATTTGCATGGCAGTTCTCTCTATACTTCTGTGGCACAAAATATCATGTTTCTAAG
The DNA here is from genome assembly GCA_035583185.1 of Anabacerthia variegaticeps. Lineage (NCBI taxonomy): Eukaryota > Metazoa > Chordata > Aves > Passeriformes > Furnariidae > Anabacerthia > Anabacerthia variegaticeps. The sequence continues at coordinate 73,966,014 of JAWWEW010000078.1, read as the reverse complement.
GAGATAATCCCCAACAGATTTGCAAAACCAAAACTGTAGCAGAACATTATCTTTGGCTGGACATGGGAGAAGGAAAAAAAACCAAAAAACCAAAAAAACCAGAACAGATACAGTTACAATTCAAAAACAAATTTTGTCATGCGTCACAAAAGTCTTCAGGTGGCAGCTTAGTAGCTGACAATAAAGTGTGCAAGTAAGTGATTTGCTTTACAAAGATCTGCAATAAAGAGATATACCTCAGCTGAGGTTTGGAAGCTTCCCCTGTTTTTATCTTCAAAAGCCCAATAAGGTTCATATTTTGCTTATGTACTAGAAGTAAATACAATTAAAAACACAATTTCATTGCTACCTCCATTTGGAATCAAAGGTAAAGGTTTTGTAACAAAACCCTTTCACTAACCTTTAAAAAAGGCAAAAGTTAGCTGTTGATGAGATACCAGATGTACAGTGACAGGATCTGTTGAGAATTATATCAGTATATGATTTTCATTTGTGTTTCCTCAGATATTTTGTTGACTGAATAATTCATTCTTAACTCTCTCTGCCCGAAAGGTGAGAATTATTCTGCTCTTGCTGATCTTTCTGTCTATCGAATTCAAGTCACGACTGACAGACCCCATAGGGATAGGTATATACTTAGGAATAGATAGGCAAGAATAAATATAATACATGGATAAACTGTGGTGGACAGAATAAGATCTTCCCTAATCTGTGGCTATTCTTAACTAAGATAAAGTTCAGTCATTCTATTCTAAGGAAACAAATTCTTGCTTGTGTTTTATATCTTTTGCTTTCCATACCCCGAAGAATTTTAATACTGTAAAGGAACAGCTCCAGCTCTGTAACAGAGCACTTCTCTTTCCTGAACACTCAGGAAAGTCAATGAGAATGGCAAACCTGGTTACTTTAATAGTGTTAACCCTTTACTTGGAAAGTTAGGGAGTTAATAAAGGTAAATTAAAACTACTTTAATCTTAAATCAGTGTCCTTACAAAGATTTAGTGCAGATAGCAATTCAATTTTAAATTCACACTCCAATTTAATTTGTGTTGTTTTTATTGAGTGACCCTGAAAAAAACAGAGATGTTATAAATACCAATTAACAACCTGGTCTTCTGATATTTTCAGTTTACAGTGAAACAAGATTTTTAGGCAGAAATCTTGGTGCATGTTATTTAGACTGAGATCTGAGTGTTAAACTTTTGAAGGTCAAAACTTCATATCCTATTTGAAAACAAAAGACACAAAAAAGCAACGCAACACTTTCTAATGATAGACAAATTGAGACCATCTGAACAAACACATTTACTTTTTTTTGTTTGTTTGTTTTGGTTGTTGTTGTTGTTTTTAAATTTTATTTTTTAAATCAGAATTTCTTTTAACCAGATAGAAAATCAATAGTTGCCTATTTTAGAGAGACTCTGAGTGTTTACCACTGACTTGAGCTCTATGGGCTATACACTAGAAATGAAACTTGGAGTGTTAAGAATGTTTAAACTCAAGAGTTCAATTTTTGCAGAATATTCCTTTGCACATATCAATTATTTCTATTAGAAGTAACTGTTCTCATTATGATTTCTTAGATGCCATTTTCCTCCTTTTGAAAGATTTATATTTCAATCAGATACCGTAAAAATAAATAATAAATAATGTTTTCTCATGGGGCACAATCTTTTATTTACTAGCTTGGGAGCTTGAAGACATGGAAAGGTAAGCTGCCAAATAACTTGAAGATGTAACTAAAATGAGGTTTTAGTTTCCTAATTTAGTTTTTTTTCCTAGTTATGTAAGTATGCTCTAATTTAATCATTTAAATATATGAGTGGGACACTGAGGTTTATGTATATCTGGTTCACAGTTTGATACAGAATACATAATGCTAAATTCAGCCAGTTTTACATGCTCTAATTGTCACCTTGTATCTTCTGTAACGTAGGACTGGATTTCTGTTTAAGAGAGCAAAAGAGCGATTGCATCCATATAGCAGAGGTGATGGTAGAAGACACATGGATCAGCAAGCAGATGGAAGGAGTGTAAGGAGGCTGTGCTACCAGGAATTAGTTTCATATCAGGAAAACAATATGGGATATAGCCTTAGAAAATCTGCCTCAGTAATAAGACCTTTAATTATAAGTGCATAAATAAGCATGTGGTGTTTTCATTGAATTTAAGGAACATCGGGAATGTGGTAAGATTGGAAAAGTGAAAGATAAGAGAAATAAAAGTAGTTAGAGGTAGCCTTGCAGTATATCTGGTTTTATATATCTTCTAACTTGCATCAAGTTAACAACTGATAGCATAACTACAGTTATGATCTCAACATTATTATTGAAAGTTAATGCATTTCATCATTTGATCTTCTTTAGTCAAAAAGAAAAAGCATGGAAACTTTTAAAGAAAACTCAAGCCATTCTTCACAATACTGTTAATTTAAAGAAAGAGTAACTAATTTAGCAAAATATTCTCTATTAAGAAATATATTTTTATTTAAAGGCAAAGCAACACAATAATTTACCATTATTAAATGAAAATACTAATTTATCTGAGCTCAAAATCACAAATCTATATAATTACTTTTGAAGACATTTATGAAGAATAGAAGGAAATACAACACTGAATGCAGTGAAAATCTCCTAGGGAAATAATTCTTGAAAATAGAAATGCTACACCTGAAGATAAGATGTATTTGAGTAATCATTGTTTCAACAGTAGAAGGATGTAAGAATCAGGAAATATTAAGGCTTGAATAAATGGTGTTTGCTGATGGTGTTTTTTTTTTTTTTTTTTACTTCTGCTATTTATGAACATTTCAACAGAAAGCACTTCAGTTTAAAGAGAAGGGTTTGTGCTACTTTAGTTTTACTTTACTGGAAAGGTGAAGGTCTGCAAACATTAAAGTAGTAGATAACAAAGTGCTTTCTGCAACCACAATAGTGTTCAGATGAACAAGTAATCATTATGAATTTATAATCCTTGTGCTCCCAGAGCATGAAATATAAATTTTATGTAGCAGAACAATATTCATCCAAAAGGTATATGATCGTCTTTACTATCTGCCATAAACTTTGCATGAAATCACAATATTATTTAAAAAAGAAAAGAACATATGAGCACTTTGCAAGTTTTCCAAAACTACTTTTGCAGAAAGCTCAGAAAGCTAGGAGTACTCACCTAGTTTTGATCACAGAAAGTGTATCAAATATAAAGTGCATTTGAAGACTAAAAGGGAAAGGAAAAGAGAGCTGTTTCTTGCTCCTTCCCTTTTTCCTATAGGTATATACACTGGTACATAACCTTATAGAAGACACCTGAACCAGTCAATGGTATGTAAACATATTTACACAATATTTGTTAAACCTGAGGCACTGACTGTGTTGAGTGCTCCCATGACCCAGCATGGAGTCTAGGTAGCATTACTTCCTGTTTTTCATGGGTTCTCTCCCACTGCTTTGTAGAAAGCCAGTCCTATTGTACTGTGAGACGTCCGTGGGGAGTGCCTTCAGGTGGTCAGCCTTCAGCTTCTGAGGCTAAACCAGTCTTGTAAAGCAGATCCACTATTTGATTTCCCTGCACCCTACTACCACCACTACTACACAGATAAAGTACATGTTCCATGGATTCAGCCCAGCCTACAACCTGGTCACATTGTCATTTCCCACAAGACCAAGCTAATACAACTTTTGAAATTTCCCCACACTGGAAACAGAATTTCATAAGCTTTAGGTCTGCCTATGAGAAGACACCTTGAGAATACTTGAGCTAGGGTTAGTGACTGGTAAAACCTCTGAACTTATAGCAGATGATGATAATGAATGAGTGGAAGATGTAGAATATGATCTGGATGTGTGGACAGAGAAATGGCTGATGGGAAAAAGCTCATATTTTGTGCAAAACAGCAAGAGAGAGAACTAATTTCAGGCATGGATTATAATGGGCAATCCGATGCTATCAAATCCATGCCAGCTGAGTTCTGCAGGATGTCTTTGGTTTCAAAAATAGCTTTCTACACTTCCTGTGATGCAAGGCTTATTGTTTAGGAAATGAAGAGAATAATTGTACCAGCACCCAGGGATGCACCAGCACTAAGACTTGATACTCAGATTCCTAAAACTGGTTAAAGACTATCTTACATTTCAGGGTCATTCTGCTTTATGAAAAATAGCCAAAAATAATGCAACTGTAGTTTCCGAATGGTTGTTCTGAAAGGAACATAATTTTATTATGCTTCTGAGGTCCAGACTCAAATTTCTGCAGAAGTGTCTTAACATGACCACTGTCCTGTCTAGTGCCTGCTAACATTTTCTGATTTTATGGCCTAGCAAATATATTTAGAGTCCACCATAGCCATCACTCCAGAAATATTATATTTTTGTTTGAAAGAAACATACAATGTGCATGCTGGGAAATGGCTAAAAGCGCAGAGTAGAACAGTTCTAGGCAGAACTATACACAAAGTGCTACAACCTAGTTGCCAACTATTGTGCTATTCCCTTGGAACATGAGAGAAGTGCCTTTGTAACTAGAAGAAACCAGAATGTGTCATGAACTTGAATCCTAGAAGGGTGTCAATCTACCCCTTCCAATTTCCTCCAAAAATTTTGATATAAATTCCCTTGTCAAATATTTGTGTACAAATTTCTTCTTGTCTCCAAAAGCCAATGTCCTCTAGGAGCAGTAAGGTGAATGACTAATTTTCTAATGACACTGAAATATAGGTTGGAGTGGTTACAGCAGAATATATGTAATGTGAAGTAACAATAAATGGGGGTCAGATATGTACAGAATGTCTAAAAGTCGACAATTTTCCATTTCACCTTTTTATTGTTTATTATTATTATTAGCCATAGTGGAATTGGAAGGAATGTGGACACAGATTTGTTTATCAAAGATATCCAGGGACCTGATATTTGGAGCATTAAATAATAAAACAGTAGGGAATAAGGGTCTGGAAAATTAGCTTATGGAGGCACTGTTCAGGACAGCTGCCAGGAAGCAGGAGTAAAAAAATCCAAAATGCAACCAAGCCCTTCGGGTTCAAGCTTAGCTGCAGAATTATTCACAAAAATTTCACCTAAAAAGAAAATTTATGAGGCTTTTTGCACAGAGACTTGTAAACTGATCACTTAATTCAGGTAGTATTAACCTTCAGCGAGTTGCTTTTCCATTTGTCTAAAGTCTAATCTTTTAGGTGATTATTATTAATAATATTATTTTTAGGGTGTATCTGGATTTTTTCAAGACTATGCCTAAAAGTGATATATAAGTTTTAAATTAGGCTTCTCTTTCAATACCTTCATTATTATCATTCATGTATCTTTTGGCCTATCACAGTTGTAAATTGCTAACACTAATCTTTTATTTAATCCTGTAAACAATGTTTCAGTTGCCTGGAAAACTGACATCCAACTGCTGTCCTGGAAAAGGACTAAAGATTATTATCCCTATGGAATTCAAACAATTCTGTCACATGAAAAGGTCAAGGGGAGGTTTTTCTGCATACTTCTTTTTCCTTCAATAGCATTAAAACATTGCTCCTTTAAATTTTAGGATAGTACATAGAGGTGAATCTGGAATTCTTTTGTAGATGGCACCTGCCTTGTAAATAAGGTGCTATGAATAGAGAGGCTTATTTTGTTGAATAAGAAAGTATAACCTTCTAAGCATTCTAGGGTTAAGCACTCTAATATCAACTCCAGTTCATTAAGAGCAGACCAAAACTGAGAAAAACCTAATGAAAACTGATGTAGCCATGAAAATATGGTATCAAACAAAACTAAGATCTAGCTATGAACAGCAGCGTTTCACTCAGTAGCATGTTTGACACCTTAGAGTTGAAATATTCATCTGCTGCAAAGCCGTTGTCAGAATAACAAAACCAATATTTGGTCTTTTCCCATCTGGACGGGAATAGAAATGGATTTCTCTACTTCATCTTATCTCATTGGATTAGTGCCCTGCGTACCTCATTGGAAACAGTTAACACTTTCAGTCAAAGCTGTGTTAATATAATGTTCAGGGATTCAATGAGTTCGTATCCCTGCAATTCACTTTCTCACTCTCTCACTGTACTAAATGTTCATATCTTTCAAACTCTTAAATATTTGTTTGGCTCAGAGGTGATTATAGTCATGACAGCAGTTGGAAGTCTTCTGGGCTTTGATACTACAACCATCTGCCTCAAGAACAGTTTCAGAGATTGTTCACTTATTTGTGCCATATCAGCAAGCCAATTTTGGATAAATATTCAGAGAAGGCATCTAAAATGATATGACTGTATTTTGCTCACTGATTTTGAGTGAAATGACAGGTATTTTCAAGAAGTAAACAGCAGAATTATGTCCAGATTGTGCTTTTATTGTTTTAAGAGAATTTCCAAAACAGTAAAAGTCTTCTGTTAGTCTAGAATGCTATGATAAACAAACAATCCCTTCACAATGGTTTGGCACCAAACCCGACTGAAAAATTGAAAGCATTTCTGAGACACTGAACAGGTGAAATTAAATCAACAAATTCAGCCACCATGTGAATGCAAATGCCAACCTTATGCACCTGACAGTTAATAGAATAAAAGGGATAGAATTACAATAATGACGTAGGATTTGCTTGCAATATCAGCTGTTGAAAACTAAAAAGATTAGAGCTATTAGAGATATTAGAGCTATTAGAGATATTAGAATATTAGAGATATTTATGATAATCAGAGCTATCAAAAATAGTAAATAAAAAACTTCATCTAAAGAACTATCAGAGATATGAGATCAGAGATGAGTATAGTTTAAGACTTCAGAAAGGTTTGTGCACATCAAAAGTAATAGGTCCCAGAAAACTAATAGTGAAATTTGTTAGTGTTCCTGAAATTTAATGATCTTTGAAATCTGAATTTTAATTTCTCAAATCAGGCAGTTGACCTAATTTAAAAAAAAAAAAAAATATATATATATATATATATAAAGAAAATCCCTTAATAATTAATACAAATGTAAAAATTTTAGTCTGATTGGCCATTTATGTATTATCTTACACAGTAGGAAGACTCATATCATTTATGCAAAAGAGGTTTTGAATTCTGCAGCAACATAAATTGAATTCTGAAACTGTTTTCAAGATTCAGGCAGCTGTGTGAAATGTTAATGAAGTCATACATTATCCTTCTGAAGTAATTTTAAAATTATTTAAAAGCTGAAAACGTAGAATCATTGATGTTTATTTGTAGAGCAACTAACATCTGATGGACTTAGGCTCCTACAGTGTTGTATCTGCAAAACTAACTTGGAAATAAGTGATATGCATAGCAGAAAATTCTGGTTTCTGTGTGCGAATAGCAGAGAAACAGTCAGTGTTTAATTCAATACAAAGCTCCCTTTTGGCTTTGTGTCCTCTCGTCCCAGGTTTTTTATTTTTTTGGGGAGGGTTGTTTGTTTTTGGTTTGGTTTGGTTGGTTGTTTGTTTTGTGTGGTTTTTTTTGTTGTTTTTATTTGTGGGGAGGTTGTTTTTTTTTTTTTTTTTTAATTTTATTTGCTTTTATGTTTGCATCATTTTTATTTGCTATTATGCAGCTTCTACATTGCACCTCATTCCTGTTAAGTTCATGAGCCAGATACACCTGAGAAGGCTCCTGCACATCTAGGAGGCTTCATGTCAGCCCACTGACAGGTTTCACCTTACAGGATCTTCACAGACTATTTCAGTCCTTTTTTGTCCATTGATGCAATCTACTCATGCTAAGCTCTTACACATGAAGATGGAACATTTCAGTGTTTGGGGGATTAGTCTGGGTTTGGGGAATTGAGCTTTCAGTTTCTTCTTTTATCCTGTTAATATCTGAAGCAAAGCAGTTGGTCTTCCTGTAACCCAGGGGATTACAATAATCATCTGGACACTAAACTGCAATCCTTTCCTATTTAAGTGCCTCAAATAATGAAACTATTATATTGTGAGGATAATTCAGCATCAGATAGTAAGCATCTAATATTTCAGAAGAATCTTCTGATTGTCTGCAAATTTCTTTCATGCTATAAGAGAAGATGCAGACTTCCCTCATAACCCTTAACTTATCCTTCTTCCTCTGGTGATAACATTAAGGGAAGCATTAAGGGAAATCCAATGTAAAGAGAGGAGACAAAATGTTGAGCAGAGAAATTAATTTAGAAAAACAGCAAGTCTTTCTGTTACTTGCAGTAAAACTTAATATAGAAAAAAAAAAGTTATGAGGAGCCATGCTTTGTAATAAACAAAGTTAGAGGATGTTTCAAGTTTTCTAATCCATTCTATTATTATAATAATCCAGGGCATAGACAGAGTTTGCAATCAACCTTGAAAGAGAACATGTTGGTGTTCTGACATATATATATAAGCATTGCCTAGCTTTTCATCAGGAGGTGTGCAGGACTTTCTTGGATTTCAGTAACTCTCACTTGTAGTATTTCACTGCAGGTCTGGCATGTAATCAAACTGCAGAAGTTCCCATCATGTGATAGTAGCTTCACTGTATGCTTAGCCATTTTGAAGAAGGAAAAAAAAACACAACAAACAAACAAAAACACACACACACACACACAAAAACAAACAAAAACCAACCAAAGGCAGAAAGCCTAGGCTGTAAAAACAATCCACTTTGTTTGGTCACAGCGGAAATATGCATTGTGTATGGCTTGGTTATTGCCAGGTAGCTGAAAACTGGGGCAGATAGTTGAGAACTAACTTGAGTATGTCTATACATTTTCCACATTGAAATAATCAGTCTGCTCACTCATAAAAAAAGAAATATACATGATGGTTCCTAGGAAGATTTTTTTTCTATGTGTCTGTTCTCTTAGCACCAATAAATAACTAGCACTGCTAATAAGCAAAACAAATGTGTTGTCAATATACCATTTCTGTACTCTCTATGATGAAAATTTTTCAAATCACTGTGCTCTCAGTCTGCTGAAGTGTAAAATATCCATTGTAAGTTAAAAAATAAATCAAAATCAAATGGTTTGAGTTTATTGGGTTTTCTTTATAAAAAATGTCATTCAGTATATTTCAAATCAAAATAACCCATGTTTTATATGTGAAGATATATCCAAAGACCAAATGAAAATAAGGTTTAAGTGACCATATATTGTTTTCATTTTTTGTGTCTATTAACTGCTAGCTCCCTTTAATATTTTTAAGTGTGCTGGCTAATTACAAACCACAGAAAGATAAGAGGAGGAAAGGCATTAATGTTGTTTGTGTGAACAGCCAAGGGAAAGTGGAAAGTCCCACAGTGCAAAAAATTCTGCTTCAGGAATTTCTCATTGATTATATGTGAAGCAATACACAGAGATCATCCCTGAAACAAAAACAGAGGGGAAAAATGTTCACATGAGTGCAACTGTTCACTTAACCATTTCTTTAAATGTTTACATTGCAGCCTTTTGCAGATCACAGATATTTGCTGTGCCATATGCAGTCCTTTAGAATTAAATCCATTTAAAACATTAATCTTTAGAATAACATAACTCCAATTTAAGTTTCACAATTGCAGCTTTCTGTAACATTTCATGTTTAACTGACTTTTGTTTAATAGCAACATGTTCAGTAACAGATTGCAATGTGAATTGCATTGCTGCTCCGCAGCCAGTTAAGCACTGATTATCTTACAGCTGAAAGCTTTTAATAACACTCCTTTCTTTATAGTGTCATGTTTTATTTAAAGAATAAATAAACTGTGTGTTTTTAACATAATTATTTTCTTTATTTCAAAATAGTTTAATTGGTTTAGAGAGATTAATGTATCGGTTAAGTGAAATATTGTTTCATATTAAAAATGCTATCAAACATCTAAGAAGGCATTATTACATCAGGAAAACAAACAAACAAACAAAACCGGAAAAAACACCACCAAAACAACACCACAGAAACAAAGGAAAGATTGGTGGGATGTACATTTTATATCCTAAGGATCTTTAGTGGTGTTCCTAGGTTAACCAAACTTTATAAGCACCTTCTGGCCAAACTACGCAACCCATAGGATGTCATTCATAGTAGCAATAAGAAATCTGAAAATTATTATATTCCTCCATTTTACACATCTGCTATTAATTGTTGATTACTGATATGGAAGCATTTTTGTTGCTCAGCTATGCATCTGTGCCTATTTCTGAAATTAGTTTCTAGAAAAACACTTTTTGTTTGGACATATTTATGAATGCTAGGAGCCAAGGTTCTGATAAATAATAATAATAATAAGAAGAAGAATATGCAATGCTGTACGTGCATACTGACGTAGTTCAAGAGGGCTTATCAGCGCATTTCATACTGCTAGTAGAATGAAAACTCAATGTGGCCTTAACAGTCGCCCAGGATTTTTGTGCACCTAAATCTCTTGTTGCTTCTGCAAGCATGCTCAATACATGTACCAATTTATTTTCTTGGATTAAAAGATGCTAGTGGTTAAAAGATGCCTGTGGATGTGAGCTTCATGTACAACTACAGTTATAGGAATTTATTAATATTGTCTTTTAAAGAAATATATATTTCACAGAATCACAGAATGGGTGAGATTGCAAGAGACCACACTGGGCCACCTAGTCCAACCTTGCTGCTCAGGGAGGGCCATCCTAGACCACGTTCACAGCATTGCATCCAGTTTGTTCTTGAACATCTCCAGTGAGGGAGACTCCACAACCTCTCTGGCTAATGTGTTATAGCATGTGGTCACCTGCATAGGAAAGTTCTTCCTCATATTCAAGTAGACTGTGCATCAGTTTCTGCCTGTTGCCTCTTGTCCTATTGCTTAGCAGCACCAAGAAGAGCCTAGCTCCATCCTCTTGACATCCTCCCTTCAAATACTTATCGACCTTGCTAATGTCCTGTCACATAAAAGGGGACTGTTCCTCGAACCCCTTGTTTTTGATTTGTCTGTCAATGTCCCAGGAAAGCCAAGACCCTTGTGCATGTCAAAGTCCCCTTAAGGAGACTCCGCTGAAGAGTTTGATGTACTGGATGGTAGCTCGACTAACATGTCAGGGACATGCACTGACATGGGATTGGAACTGAATCCTTTATTACAATTTAGGAAGAGGGAGCCTCCCCTGGACCTCCCCACTTAATCGAGTTTGCTGTCAGCTGCCAGTGACTGATAGTGTCCTTGAAGTACTCAGAAAAAACAGGTTATGGAATAACAAGCTTGACTAATACGCACACTGGAAATAAAAAGAATTTGACAAGTTAAGGTTCAAATATGTCTTTCTTGTGCTGGAGAGCCCAGAACTGTAAGTTCACATTATATATATCTATATATATATATCTATATATATATATCTCTATTTCAACATATGTAGAGGAAGATTCTAGATGCAGATTGAGACATTTTTCATTGTTCTACAATGAAAATGATTACTGGGGAGGCACAGCAATGTGAAATGTTTTCAAAGAGGGGCCCATTGCATGATTAATTCTGGTGAATTGCATCAATATGGGTATGAACCAAAATTTTGATGAATTTACAGAAATTGCAACTCCATAGTCACTGTAACTCCATAAACATAGTAAAAATCCCAAGCTGAGGTGTAGTCTGTATCAACACAGATAACCAGGACTCTTTTCCTACAGACATTTGCATATTCTATTGACTTTACTAATTTGATTGACTTATTGATTTCAATGTAAACTAGAAAGGTATTGTGTGTACTGAACAACTTAGTTATGCTGTTCCCAGAAGTGCAAGTCCTGCACATGAAGATTCATCTCCAAAAGCTTCAGTCAAGCTAATTGATGGTACTGAGTATAGTGGAATGTCAGCAGCCAGGGCAACCTCTGTCTAGCCAAAGGTCTCTGTTTAGAGACACCTGCTACAGTCTTCTGGGAAAACTAAATGTTTGGCCAACAAACAGGCAAAAATTCTGTCCACTATTTGGTTAGTGATGTCTTTCACAACCAACAATGAAGGGCAAACTATTCATGTTGCATAATTAACACTGTAATTTCCATTGAGCTATAAATATTCAGTAATAGAAAAAGGAGATAATCAAATATTTCTCTGGTATGGATATACCTTTGGGGTTTCACAAGTACTGTCAGCCTTGAAATGTTTATACCTTTCAATGTGAGGGCCAAAAAGCAGAGAGGCAGTAAGTAAATCTATATGAAAAAGAAAATAACATAAAAGTGAGAGAAACTCTTGACTATGGATTGTGAGTGCAGTGTATTTATTACTGTGCAAAAAAATAATATCATAAATATAAAATCGTCATCTGAGAACTTATGAAAGAAGCAATAGAAAAAAACATACCCAGAGAAAAAGGAGAATCTGAGATACAGAAATTGATAAAAACATTTAATCAATTGCCAAACAATGAGGTCAGTTCCCAGAGTAATTTCTAAGCACTGATTTAGGTAGCTGTTACATAACTCAGTAGCTATTTGAATTGCAGAAAATAGAATGAGAGGATTAGGAACCGATTACTAAAACCAAACTAATATAAATTATACATATCACAATTAAGCATCAATCCCATTATCATAACAAAAGAAATCTCGTCAGCTGACTAGCATAAGAAAAGATTGAAATGTTTCTCACTGTTTTCTGCATTTCATAAAGATGAAGTACATAACTGATTTCTGTTATTACACTGAAACTATATAGTTGCTAATTTATCAACTATATGTTTATAGAGTTTCAGTATATAATCACAAAAATATATAATTAAAGTTAATTCTGTATATTTTTCAAAATTTCAAGGGGATATATAGACACTTTTGAAATATTATATTAATATAAAAATATAAAAAAGTCAGGATAATTTGCATTTAGTATTTATGTACATATCCCTGTCAAAGAACCCTCACGTGTTTCTTTGCAGCACTTACTCTGATATCATTGTTGAGGTGCAGAGGCAGTAAGGCCAAAAATCTCAAAAATAGTTAGATTTCTACAACAGGATTGAATGTGTCTTTATTTAAACATGGCAAATTTCTCACTGTAAAGGTTTCTACCCAAGTTCATTTTCTCAAGCTTTGTTATTTTGAGTAGAAAGATACAGACACTTATAGGGCAAGTTCATCTCATCCGAAAGGAAATGTCTAAAATAGATCAGATGACTCATACCTTAACAACCTTTTTTTCCTCTGCTGACCGAGGTCTCTCAGATACATATGCTTGGACTAAGACTAGTAGCCACAAGCATTAGCCCAGTTGTTAGAAATATATATTTTCTGCTCTAAAATCTTTTCTCAGAAATGCAAAAAAAAAACCAACCAAACAAAAAAAAACAAAAAAACCCACAGAACCAAACAAAACCAACAAACCCAATCAAATCACAAAACCAGATCAAAACCCTCCCAAAAAAGCAAACAAATAAAACAGAAGGAAAAATGTATTTATGGCTGAGTTATCAAAATGGAAAGAAAACAGAATTAAAAAAAAAAAGAGAACAAAAAAATCCTGAGCAATCTAATGTAGTAATTGTAGTACATATACTATCATCCTGTTGTTATGATTTTATTTTAATTATTATTACTTTTCTCATTGATGTCTAGTGATAGGATATGTGGGAGTGGTTCAAAGATGTGCCAGGGGAAATTTAGACTGGACATAAGGAAGTATTTCTTTATTGAGAACTCTGGAACAGGTCTCTTGGAGAAGTGGTGGAAGCCACAAGCTTGTCAGTGTTAAAAAGGCATTTGGATAAAGGTTTAATTACATGTTTTAACTTTTGGAGAGTCATGAAGTGGTTGTACTAGATAATCATTATAAGTCACTTACAACTGTAAAGTTTTATTATATTCTAAATAACATCAAGGAATAAGATCAAGTCATCCATAGTCACTTATGCTCTGGCATCTTTGACAAGAATATTTATCTGTATTAATTCATTTGCTTTGAATTGCATAATTTACATGTAAAAGCTATACAAGATTATAATTAGTTCTTATGGTAGAGTAACACCAAATTTTCATCTCAGGTACACATATCATATTTTCAGTACATTTATAACATTAAAAATGAATTCATAAAAGTAATCTAAGATTGCAAGTCTATACACAGTGTCAGGTTTTCATGCTTTGAAGTGGTCTCAATGTCTGATGTTTCAAAGAGCTAAAAGAATTTTACTTTAATTAGCAGACAATATAAACCACTCATTCTTTGCAGGGAAGAAGATATACATTGAAGAATGTAGTCTGTAACTAGAAAGAAATCTGATATCGATATTCTGAAGTCACTGGAAGTTACATGTCCTTTCTTTCATGAGGATGCTGTTCAGGTTTGGTTTGTTTTTTGTTTGTTTTTTTTTTTTTTTGTGAAAGACCATTCAGAAATTTTTATACAAACTAAATGAAATCATCATGGTTAAGATCTAGTGTTCCTTCAGGTTTGTCCTTTTAGTTAAAATGTTAAAAAGTATTTGAAGTAGGTGGACAATCAGGCAGATATATAGAATAGTTGTTTTGCTTTTGGTTTTAGAGAAAGGTAAGTAAAGTTATTACATGCAAACTAAAAAGTTAACCCATATAACATGATATAGTAACCTTTTATTTTTTTAGCTGTACTGCTCAGCGCAGCAGCATGAAGACATGTAAGATGACCAGGTGATGTCTTGATGACTACAATGGGATGCATCAGTTTTGAGCATTCTACTTTGAAAGACAAAAAGGAAATGTTCTTACCCCTTCTTAGTGTCCATTTGTCACGATATTGAAAAGTTTTAAGAACACTGGGTTTTGAAAAGTTTTATTTTTCTTTAGTTATTGCAATTTTGTTGCCTTCACCAGGATTATGCAACTGACAAACATTTGAATTTACTTAATTATTTGTTTCTTAGGATCTCCGGCAAGGAGATATGCACAAAATCCTTATAGAACTCTAGAGTTATTTTTTTGTTTTGTTTTGTTTGTTTGGTTTGGGTTTTTTTAATTATTAGATTTTCTTGAAGATCTTTTGACTGCTTAAATGTCTAAGAATACTTAAAATTAAGTCTTTTGATTATTATTTAGAATACATATATATATTACAGTTTATTTGTGTTTACAAATATAAGTACATGCCATTTTTCTTATACTGCTAAATTACATATTTTGTAGTGTCAAACAAATGCAAGTCATTTGTTTGCTTGTTGGAATCAGAGTCAAAAGAAGAGAGCAAAATATGCATCCTCTAGTAGAACCGGTTTTTATTAGTATATACGTGTAGGCTTACCCTGAGCAGACTATGAAATCTAATCTTATTATACAAAATGGCAAATGAAAAACCTGAAAAGCTAGCTGTAGAAGATATTTTTCTGTATTATGGGAGTGGAGATGGTGATGGGAGGAGAATGGAAAATAAAAAGCACGGGAAAAGTGCTGTAGGAGGGAAGATAATTATAGTGTGTAGATGGTGAACAAAATGTCACAAAGCATGCTACTATCAGCTCAAGATTAGTAATTGTAGTTTAAAAAAAAAAAACAACCCAGCATCTATCTTTTCTTCTCCTTGGCTCATCACTTCTAGCTGCAATGAATTCTGATTATGTTCTTAATCTGGAAAGAAAAAACTAAATCTGATTTATATGTCTAAACTGCAAAGAAAAGGAAAAAAACAACCTTCTAATATTGCCCTTCTAAACAAGAGGCTAGGCCAGACTGGAAAGCAGAAATACAGCAACCATGCTAGTAAAAGAGATTTAGGTTTACTATGTTAAAAAAAATTACAGCGACATTTCTGAAAAGTGTAACAACCTTGCTTCAAATGGTTTGTACTGAATGGTTTTTAATTTATAGCCATGCTGGGATCCAATTCTCAAGTTTCACACAAGATATTATATTACAAAACTAGCAGAATCCACTGTTTTGACTTAAATCTACAAGGTTCAGCTTGTCTTGAAAGCAAACTATAATATGTTTTGCTTCTACATAAGAAACAAACAAACAAAAAACCAAACCAATGAACAAAAACCACAACAAAAACAAAGCAGATGACTCACACCTGCATAGAGGGATAAGCCGTTTAACCACATCTGTGAACCCCATTTACCTACTCAAACAATTGCTCCACCAATATACGAATGTAGCCATCTTTTTGCAAGTAAATCTGAGTTTTGTTTATTTGACTTACTTGATAAGGAGGTATTTGAGAAGTTTTTAACAGGTCTGTTGATGATAGGCAGTGGGGCTATTCACCATTCTAAATATGTAGGAAAAATAACACATTCACATTGGTGGCTAATGATGTCTGTTCATTCATGTGTTGCTTTTTTACCCTGACTGGATGCAATGTGAAGATTTAGGAGCATCAGAGGGTCTCTGAAGAGCTTGAAATTATTAACTGCAAAGGAGAAGATAATTTAAGACATGTTATTTAGCAGAAAGGTCTGCTGCTTCTTTAGATATGCTGAGCTGTTGTGAACTCACCTGCACTTCACATCTTACCTACATTGTCAGTGATCAAAGTGTTTAAGAATGAAGGTGAGATCTACTCCTTAAGTGCTCTTAGAAACCCATCCGTTAGGCCCCACCTTAACTTAAGTCAAATATTGTTTAATCCTACTTCATGTGACAAAAATACTTATGTTTAAGGAAAATATTGACATCTTTACTCTCAAAATTCATTTTCCAACCATGTGTGGTTTTGACTGCATAATGAGCTTGTAACTCTTTGATCACAGAAAATAAATATATATATACATATACACATTCATATGGATATATGACAACCTCACTACTTCTTGAGGAAGTTACAGGACTTATTTGGAAGAGGTGATTATTTAAAGATCCCATGTTTGCAGCAAAAACCTTGTACTCCCTGAGCTACCTTTCCCTGTGTATACAGACACAGATGCTCTGTGCCATGTAACATTTATTGGATTACAATATACTGTGTGCTGATCGGAATTACATGCTGAATTATAGCCCCATATTTCCAACATTCACAGTGTCTTTGAATCACCTGAGCTGCATTATTTATCCTGGATATGTGATTTTGCTCAGCACAGTAAGCCTGGCTCATGCAGTGAAGTGTCTCAGCACTGGTTTTACAAAGTGGTCCAATCTTAACAGCAGGGTGGGATGACTCTCAAATTTGGACAACCCTCTCCTGCATAAATGGAGACAGTACTTGACTGTGTGCTGGGCTGTTCAAGCTTAGGAAGAGGTGTGTCTGCAGACCTGTGATGCCCACTCCTGTTACATCTGCAACTTGCTCACTGCCAAGCCATTCACAAGGAAAGAGATCTGGCTTTTAGGGAAATCTGCTTTCCAAACACCTGCTCCAATTTTTTCCAGAAAACCGTTAGCCAGGTGGATGCTTATATCTTGCAGATGGGCTACAGCCTTCAAGTCATCTGATGGGCCTCACTGAAAAATACCAGCCTTTTATGGCTCAGCAAAATGTATTTTTCAGAAGCTAAGAAAGAGTGTAATTCCTTCCAAATCCAGTCCTCCTTTATTATCATGTGTTGAGTGAACACTAATTAAATAATAGCCCACAAAATTATGGAGTCATAGGAAGAAAATTGCTACAGGTATTAGAAAAAAATTCTGATTACAGCTTGTGAGTACTGTGGTCAGAATGATGATGGTTTATAGGGGAAATGAGAAGGGAAGCGGGAAAAGTACATAGATAACCTTACAGAATAATGACCTCTGTAATATTTAGTATAAACAACTACTCATGAACAGTCTTGCATACATAATTATGAGGGAGGCAAGTAAAACAAAAATTATTTCCATTTCAATCAGATTTCAATCAGTTTCAATTCAGCTCAAACAGTTTGTGTATAATTATTTTGAAACCCACTCAACTACATTGAACTGTCTACTTGGTCAGCTTCTCTGGAAATTGCCCTTTCTGCTCTCCCACAGTGCTATGTGTGCACACACAATTTGTTTTCACATAAAAAAATATTTTAAAAGCTGATTTGCAATGCTGGATTTGATTATCAGTGTAATTCCTACTTGCTTAAGCTGATCTCATAGACATTTCATCAGCTCTTGTGTCTGTCCTTCACAACTGTGTCAAGGCAGTGAAAATCACAACCACAGGAATGCTTTGCATAGCCACACCTGGAAGATAGTGGTTTGCTTCAATTCCCTAATAGGAGCAACACCCAACATCACTAAAACAAATTAATCTAATACTACTAACATTTTCCTGTTTGAGCTGTGCTGAACTCAGCTCTCCTCATTTGCAGTGCAGGGTGCATTCCCTCTGGACAAGTGAGACATACGTGCAAGGCAGAAGGCAAGTATGATAACACAGGCAGCTTTTTCTGTACACATGTCAGCAAGTAGTCAAGCTGACAACTAACTCATGACGAGGTTATGGCTTCCTACCCATTGCTTGTAGTCTAGTGTGTATATTAGAAGCTTAAGGACACCGTTAGTGTTTGCTGATCTAAACAGACTTCATACACACCCTTTATTACTCTAAAAGGTTGAGCGCTTCAGATTAAATTTTTAATTTAAACCTCAAGGTTGTTTGGACAGAGAAAATGTCCTTTCAGCAGCTGTTGTATGACAAACTTTGTTCTGATATATTTTGCAGCCCCAGAATAGAAGATGGGAAAAGTAACAGAATGGAACTCAGGCCAGCATAAATGGCCTCTGTTTAAAGGTTTATTTTTTAACTCTAACTCTTTGCTTTCTGAAAAAAAAAAACCAGCATGCAACAGGCTTGTCAAACACCCATCATTAAGTCCAAATGGTTCACAATGGTCATAGGTTTTCGACAAATTAAATTTCGACATAAACTGATCCAATACTCAAAACTATAGGAAAAAATAGCTCAGTCCCACGTGCACCCTTCAAATGCTGGCACTATAGTCAGAAAACATTCCAGTCAGCACACTGCACAACAGTCCCTTATTTCTTGCTTTATAATATTTGCAAAGGCCCTGTGTTATTTAACATATTTTTGGCCTGCTGACTGCTAACAATGTGAGGAGTAACATTCAACTGTTCTCTTGCTTAGCAACATCCATAGCACACTGTTAGTATACCTAAAAATACTTCACCTGGCAGGAAGATGTATTCTTGTCCTCTTTCTGTGCTGGTTGTTTGTGACATTATTTAGAAATCTAAACTTGGAACCTTGCTCTTAGCAATTGTTTTTTGGTTTGGTTTTTTTTTCAAGTTTCCCATATTTTTGCAGTATTATTACCTACTATAATGTGTCAAGGAGTCCCTTTCTTATTGTTCTGTACTTTTTTTAACCTGGACTTGTTCTTAGTTCTGTCTGAAATGGAGCTTGCTTTCAGAAATTCCTCAGGAGATTTTGTTGCAGTAGCCTTTTCTTGCTCATACAGACAGGCTGAAGGTGTCTGTACTGTCACTTCACTGTTACTGACAAGCCAGCAGACACATCCAGCCCATTTTGATATTTCTTTGACAGACAGCAGTAAAATTCTTTTCTTCCCATATGCAGCAAATAAATATTTCTTTAAATAAGAGGGGTGTTTTATTTCTTAAAAAATATATTATCAGTGGCACCACCAAAAAGCAAGGGAGTAAAGAAAGCTACCTAACTAATAGTGAGGTTACAAATGCTGTCTGATATTTTTTTTATTATTTTTTTTTTTTTCCCCCAGTAAATGTATTTGCAGCATATACAAGCTCTGATACTTTTAGCTTGCTGGTAATAATCCATTCATACTTCACTTAGATGAACCGACTTATTTCTAGGACTTTCTCCCCTCAAATACTCCTATTATTCATCCCATGAGAATTCTGCACTTAAAAAAAAATGTTCCACATAACTTCATGAACACATTTTTCTCCACAGAACTCATCTGAAGCATTTTTAATAGATAAGTAGAAAAGCAACTTTTTTATGCATTCTTGAATTTTTCCTTATACCCCATTTACCTTATTTTGAAGTTAGATCTTGGGATAAATAGTGCTTTTGAATTCTTAAATCCAATATTCTCTAAATTCACCTGTCATTTATGATCCCTTTAAATACATCTGGGAAAATATACTTGGTCTCTGTCTCTCCATGGGATCCCAAAGTACTTAAACCACATTTATCACTAACTCTGAATACAAGCTGGATGAATTTCATCTTGTTATCTGGCATGTCGGTAGAGAAAGGAAAAGACTAGGTGAAAAAAAATTTCTGTCTGGATGAAATGGGAATACAGACTACTAATAAGAGCTAAAATAGCCCTTTATTTTGCCCAAAGGCTGTTTTTATTTCTCTTGTATTGTGTTAGTCCCAAGAGCAGGTAAAATACTTCAATATAGGTTGAAAATCTCTGTGCATGCCAGGTTGCAGATGATCCCCTGTGTTCCACATAGGTGCTGCCCAGACTCACACCATGCCATCTAAGTGCCTGTGCCTAAATCTATGGCAATTGTGTGGAATTGGATAAAGCACAATCTGAAAAGCAACTTGAACTTGAGCAGTCATTAAATTATCTATTCCCACAGCACTCTAATCTTTTCATAGTATATATCTCATGCTGAGTCCCGAAAAATGCAATTTTTTTTTTAAGCACATGTCCATTATGTTTGCAATGGAACAACAGAAAAAAGGAGTGTGGGAGTGAAGGCTTCTAACAAACAAGGTATCTTTCACCTAATAAGTAGCCACAGTCAGAAAACAAAGGATGTTTAAAGTGCTAAAATTGCATAAAGATTCAAAAGGTGAACCAAATTAAAAAAAAAAACAACCAAATCACCAAACAAGGTAAACCAATGAAATAAAAACAAACCACTTACACACACAATACACAGACAACACAAACAAACAACAGCAATAACAAAAACACAACAGAGAGTGTGGGGAGAAAATGTTTCCACTAAAGTGTGGATAGGATTCAGCCAATCTCAAGCATATACTCAGCCAGTATACTGGAGAAATACTACTAGGTGTTTTCCCTTTTTCTTTTTCTCCCATAAGGTGCTCAGTCTTCATAACCATTATAAACAGAGGAACAGTCTAAATGGGCGTCTTCTCTAACCTCCTAAGACATAAGAGAATTAAGAAAAGAGAGGTATAGGTCACAAATGGCAGCCTGGATTACAAACTGAGATTATTGTTTAATGAATGAAATCAATAATAAATTAATGAATGAAATCCGTAATAAATTAATGAATGAAATCTGTAATAAATTAATGAATGAAATTAGGGTTGTGTAGTTATATTTGCTCTCACTGATATGTGCTGCAAGTCTTAACCTTGTCTGTTTCAGGTGGTTTCCTGGTTTCCAGGTGAAGCTTTGGTGTAAGCGCTGCCATTTAGCTTTGAAGCTGCAATCTATATTACACATTTTTATTTCCACTGGTTTGGGTTTTTTTAACCCTTACAACTTCAAAGAGGAGAAATGCTTTAAGGCACCTTGCACACAGGAAAATGAAAACAGTTTTGTTTAAAGGAAGACATATTTGGCAACAAATTCATTGGATTATTTTCAAAAAGAATCCAGAGTGATTTCCAATTTTATTTTCCAAACTTGAATGCACGGACATTTTTGCCTCTGTTATCTGTAAAACCTCTATTTGACTTAAATCAGAGTAATACAGTAAGACAGGATTTGGAAAGACCATTCAGAGTGTTACACACACTGAAAGATGCTGCTGAATAGTTTGGATAGATTTTTCTATTTGAAATACTGGTTTTTAACTGAAGCAATTTGCTATAAGCAGATACATGGATTTAGAACTTCCAAAAACCTTAACAAACCAAGTAGCTACTTAAACTACACAGTAGTGCTCCCAAGAATCGAGAGGGGTTTATTTCCCTGCAGTCATCTCCCCTATAGTGTTGCCTTGTTTTGCCTGCATATTCTATTCATGCTGTACAATAACAATTATAGTTTCCTCAGTCACACAGAATGGAATGGGAATCTGAAAATATCTTAATAGTTCAGACTGTCTTGCAATTTGGCACAACTGCTAACTCTACACATAATTGTTGCCTGGAGAGAGTATTCCCAGGAGCACTATGTTAAAAATAGTTCCAATAACTTATCTCATTATCATAGCTCCCTAAAACTGCTGATTAGTTGTACATTCAGCCACAAGGTTTCCGGTGGCAAGACCCAATCAAATTCTCTTAAGAACCTCATTCATGAGGCCAGAGTACTAGGTAAAGATTCAGCAATATGTTATTTGCCCTCAATAAGAAAAGATTAACAAAGGACTTTACAGGGCCAGAACTTCACTTTTCAGATTCTTAATAGGTTAAATAACATCTTTAAAAAAGTGTTGCTTTTAAATGGAGAGTCTAGTGATCATGGTGAGTAGCTTTTCTCTGCCTACATTTTCACCTTTCTCTTGTGCTTACCAAATCTCACATATGAAAAATAGAGTCATATAAAGATAACAGCAGAAATCTCTGCCCTGTTTTAAGGTTTGTTGGTATCTTTTTTTTTTTTTTTTTTTTTCACCCTTAAAACCAGACCTCCTTCTTTCATAACCTTGGCAGTAATTTTTACACTAAGTCCTGCAGAGAATGGCTTGCATGTGGGAAAATAGCAGTGAGGGGAATGAAAGAGAGATGCAGATGAGAGAGTTGCAAAGATGCAATGGAAGAAGAACAGTACAAAAAAAAAAAAAAAAAAAAAAAAAAAAAAAAAAAAAAAACCAGCAAGCATGAGAGATCTACAGTAAAAAGAAACACAAATGTATAGTAAAGTGGTAAAAAAAGGAAAGTAGACTAGTGAGGAATTCCTCTTGAAATATATCTTTTTTTTGTGACTAAAACTTCCTAGTGTGTCTACTTATTTACATGTATCTCACAATATTTTTAGGAGTGTATTATTTCACTGAACACTCATAAATGTAGAATATTTTTATTTCCATCTTCAATATAGTTAAAAGGATGAAATACTTAAATAACTGGTATAAAACTTTACAGATTTTTTTAGCAAAATGAGACTCATTGTGACCTAAAGCACATGAAAAGGAAATCAGGGGAAATCTACAAAAGCCCTTTCTTTTCTTTTTTCTTTCTTTTTTTTTTTTTTTTTTTGAGACAAAAGGAAAGAGGCAAAAATGTGGGAACATTTGTTTATGCAGTCATGCACTAAGTGATACTGCAGAAACAGTAACAGGACTGGCTGCAAAATAACACCTCTATTTGGAGCAGCATTTTTCAACTGCATGAATTCCCATATCAGGACTTGTGCTGACACAGGACAGCAATTTTTTAACCTAAGACTAAGAGAGAAACTTACATCGAACCACAGTTTTAAAATCCTAATTCCTTCCTATTTGTAGCTCTAGTATGACTTTATGTAGTCAACACACCTATAATTGTGCGACCAATAACAGGGTCACTACAGACAATTTATGAAACTAATGAAGCTGCATGCAAGATTCTCTTAAGTCTTGCTGGGGTATTTTATTTATAAGGATTGTATCAATATAGCAGGAAATTTACCCGGAAACTTAAATTGCATAGAAAAGCCTGAATCACTACAGAACAACACAGAGATCTGGGATAGTATTTATTGCAAAAGGCAAACAACTAGACAGATAACAGATGCAATAGAAGTAAAAAAACCCAACAAAATAATTCTCAGTGATTACAGCAGGTTCTACTCAACTGTGCAAAGACTACTTCTGAGGTCAGGCATCATTAGGGAGCACTTTAGCCAGCTCAACTGCCTTGACGTAGTGCGACTATGATTCTCTGCTTACTTAGTTCGTAACCAGCTTGTTCTGCACAAGGATGTGGGTCTTCTTTTGGTTGTGTTTGTCAGCCCTCTGAGGATTTCTCAGATAACTTAGAGTACCTCAAGTGGCACTAGATATCTGTGTTTGGGCAAGAACCTTGCTTCCCTCTTTTTCATGAACCATACCACAGATGCACTTTTACAGCAGACGATAATATCTAATCACCTTGACTGGATTTACATTCTTTGGGAGAAGCAATGTAAACATCATCTGTGTTTACAGCAAATGCAGCCCTCATCACGTCTGCCTTAAATATGCTATATATTCTCAGAAACTGTTTTTCAGAGACTGACTAAGGTCTCCTCAGGAAACTCTACAGCCCTAGCTACAGAAAGAATGGTCAGGAACAGGCCACTACCACAGAGATGGCTGTTTCTCTGCATCTTACCTTCCTGCCCTCACAGAAGTCCATTTTAGTAGTCTCCAAAAGGAATAAGGAAATCACCTTCAACCAGTGGGAGCAAGGAAGTCTCAAGTATGGAATATGGAAGGAATCAAAGTATCCAGTGAGAAAAAATTGGAAAAGATGACTGAAAAGGACAACCTAAATGGCGAGTTAGGAGAGCTGGTGAGTGTTTAGTAAGTGAAAATTGAAACCAGGAGGAGGATCTAGGGTTAAGAAGAGGCTGGAAATTAGGAGTGAAATTAAACTGCTTGAGAGTCCAGTCAGAAGAGCAGAGTGTAGTGGGGAGATGTTCAAAGCAACTATGATAATGCTTGGCAGAATATCATGGTCATACTAACTCTCAACTGCATGTATTAGTGAATAAATAATTATTTTATGATTTACTGTTTGTTTTCTTATGTCATTGCTCTTTCTAGTATATTGTTCTTATCTCAGCCTGTGATCTTTGCCTTTTGTGCCTCCAGTTCTCCTCTCTGGCCACCCATGGAGGGGTAGGGGAGGAAAGAGGAGGGGGACAGGGAGTGAGCAAGCAGCAGCATGGTTTTGGAGAGTCTCAGTGGGATAACTAAATTGGGGAATACCATTCCTGAACCACAACAACAGCACAAAGAAGCAATAACAAAACAGAAGTTAGTATACATTGTAAACCACAAAGGCAAAATGAAACGTTTTCCATTATATTTGTTAACTACTGTATGAATCCTTAGCTTTCTGTTGGGCCAACTCTAACCTGAAGTAGTTTATTTCCTCTTCCAAGTGTTTCCATATACGTGTCCATATCTATGTTATTGATCCTGTACAGCCTACTTCAAAAGGCTTATGTAAACTCTGCATCATTAAGCTTCTTATATCAAGGGATGGGTAACAGCTAATGACATAAAAAATGAGTGTTTGTTTCCATAAAGAACTTCTGGCATTTTATTATTTTTTTTTCCCTTTAGAGATCATTATATTTTGAAATGGCTGTTCATTCAATATGACATTTTCTGTACATTGCATTGTTCCTGGTCATTGCAAAGTATATGTGCATAAAAATAGTTTATTTTGCTTGTGTTCATTTGCTTCTACTGTCTCATAGCCATAACAGAGCATAATCCTAACAGAGGCAATGCAATATATAAGCAGCATACTTTGTTGGTAAAATAAATTTTAAAATCTCCTATACAGTTTCCATTGCTTCTTAGTGTAAAATGATGAAACACAAATGAAGATACTCTTGTTGGCCATAGAAAAAGTATGGGAATGTTCACTCTAATTTTGGGGTGCAGCCTTTGATGTTCTGCCTGTCCAAATCTCACACTGCAGAGTCCGAATCATCTCGGTAATTCATTTCCACAGCAGACACCACTGCAGTGTTGTGGTGGTTTAGTTTTCTTGGTTTTGGTTTAGGCCTTCCTTGGTAACCAGGTGATAACTAAGGAAGTATTCCACA
>JAWWEW010000078.1:73901338-73934142 GCA_035583185.1 Anabacerthia variegaticeps | reverse complement strand
TGGGAACCCAGGAATAGGGAATGACAGGTGATACATCCAAT
Source organism: Anabacerthia variegaticeps (assembly GCA_035583185.1). NCBI lineage: Eukaryota > Metazoa > Chordata > Aves > Passeriformes > Furnariidae > Anabacerthia > Anabacerthia variegaticeps. The sequence continues at coordinate 73,934,101 of JAWWEW010000078.1, read as the reverse complement.
AAGGTCGGGAGGGGGGCGGGGCTGGGAAAATGGAAAGCTCTTTTCACATGTGAGCAGGGGGTTTCTGGGGATTACAATCTAAACAGGGGAAGACCCGTACATAAAAGATGCAGGTAATGTTGAATTATAAAGTCTCTGGTCCTTTGGAAGTTGTCACAGCGCTAGTCCTGTATCCAGGGGCTTCTTTTTCCACGATGTATAGTCTGGCTAATCCTCTGTCTCTGTTTCACGTGTACTGTGGCAGAAGTCTTTCCCAACAATGGAAAAAAAGCATTTCCATTTGTCAAAAAGACACAGAAATTGATTTTTGTTTTGGTTGTAAAATGATTAAGCCAATTATATCTGAAGATCTTTAGTAAGATAATAATCCTTATTCTAAGGAAAAATAATTACAGTACATATTAAATCAAGAGGCTTATTTCTTTCTATGAAGAAGGCAAAATCAGATTCTGTACTGAATGGGTTATATCTCTTATGAAATAGCATGTAGCAATTTCTTGTGTGTCTGTGTTGCAAAAGAAAGAAAGAGACATTCAATGAACATTTAATAATTATAAAAACAATCCCACCTTAGTCACAACAAGTGTAAACTATTTTTCCCCAAAATGAAAATCACATATGTCACATTGCATCCAAATTGCAGTTCAATACCTAAGACAGAAGACCTTAAAGTAATGTTTTATTATGGGAACACATACACAGTTCTCCTCAGTGCTGCATTAACAGGATCAATGTTTAGAGCTATAATTAATTTTCCAACTGAATAAAAATTATACATTGCTCATAAATGTGGGACAATCCCAACCCATGTTATCACATTAAAAAGCAGTATCCTTCTTGGGCTGATGAAGAAGACAGATAAGGGAAGGCAGTTTATCCAGTCATTTACTTGCATTTCATGAGCTCTAAGAGTGGCTACTTTACAAGGCTTTCAGCCTGTGGCTGAAAACCACAGGCTGTGATATGCTGTAAATGCTGTCTTATCCAAATCCCCAGTAAGATGAAAAAGGTGAAATTAATATTGTAGGGAAGCTTTGGAATCAGGCTGCCGGACCTATTCTACAGTAAGCTCTTTAGCCCCTGGGTTACTTCTATTCCTTGCCCCTGAACACTTCCCAGAGAGATTTTTCTGTGTTCTTCCCTAGGCTATAGATTACATTTTTCTCCAAATAGGTGTTCTGTTTTTCTTGCAGGAAATGACTATGTGAGTTTTTGGTATGTGAGCCTGTCAGGCTCCAGAAAAAAGAAAACATTTAGGAAGGGATGTTTTAGGAAGTGAAATAAATTCATGTGGGACTCAAAGTGAACTCAAAAACAAAAAGAAAAATCTAGACAGAGCAAAATGTTGCTTGACTCTAAGTGATCTAAATTCAATCTTTTCTTTGCAGATATCAGTTCAGACTCCACTTCACTGAACATATGATAAAACAGCACAGTACAGGAGAAAAAATGTTGTCAAGAGGCTCGTAAAATTCCCGTTTTCAGAATGGATCTCCTGCTCCTTGAACTCTGGCAAAGATTAAGGATGACTAAAGTGAAGTAATTCGTTTATTTCAGCATAATCAGTACGATTAATATAAAAAAAGTGCTGGTTTTGGATAAGGTAGAGTTAATTTTCTTCACAGTGGCTGGTATGGGGATGTGTTTTGGATTTGTGCTGAACACAGGGTTGATAATACAGAGACATTTTCATTATTGTTGAATAGGGCTTACAGAGAGCTAAGATTTTTTTTCTGCTTTTCATACTGTCCTGCTGGCAAAGAAGTTGGGCATGCTTGGGAGGCTGGGAAGAGACACAGCCAGGACAGGTGATCCCAACTGACAAAAGGGATATTCCATACCATATGGCATCATGCTCAGTATATAAAGTGGGGGAAAGAAGGAAGAAGGAGGTATGTTTGGAATGATGGTGTTTGCCTTCCCAAGTCGCCATTATATATGATGGGGTCCTGTTGTCCTGGAGATGACTAAACACCCTCTTGCCCATGGGAAGCAGTGAATTAACTGCTTGTTTTGCTTGCTTATGTACACAGCTTTTACTGACTAAAACAGATAACTGTCTTTATCTCAATACATGAGTTTTCTAGCTTTTACCCTCCCTCCTGGTGGGGGAAGTGAGGAAGTTGGTGTATGGGGCTTGGTTGCTGACTGGGGCTAAACCATGATAAGAATATGGCATAAAAATAGTAGAAATTATCAAGAAATATTTTGTTTGAAAAAACAATGTCATATTAATGCAACATTGTAAAATTAAGTCTTATATGACATTTGATGAATTCTTTACAAGCTAAAACATTACAACACCCATATTTGAGGCGTTGAAGTAAGTAACTTGTTAGATTGCTGAAAGGAAACATACAGAACTTTTTTTTTTCTATTACATTGATTAAATTACAGTTTAGATTAGTAAAAAATTTAAAAAATTAATTAAAAATTAAAAACAAAAACAAAAAGACCATGGCATTTCAAAAAGGGCTAAGAAATAAAATATTTTGGAATTCAACTTTTAAAGCAGGCTATTCTTGGAGCCAAAGTTTTTCTTGAACTACCTCTTGTTGTGGCTTAATGCTTTCCTGTGTAGGAACTGAAGAGTAAATGGAGATTAAAGGTGACTGAGACATTTTTCAGTTCATTGTTTTCCTTAGCAAAATCTTATCACAGATAACAGGTTCAGTCCCATGCTGACAGTCATGCCTAAGCTGGAACAGATGATCATTTCTAAAAATCAATAAAAGTAGAAATGTGGGCATTGACTGGACTAGTATTGCTGCCTTGGCTTGCATTTCCTTTGGTATTTCCAGTCGATTTATTAGCAGGTAATGACACTGTATTCTCTGCAGTTCTCCTGAGCAATTTCACCATAACTCATCAATCAATCTGTCAATGCATTTTGGAAATTCTACATATTTCTCACATAATTGCCCTTCACAACAAAGTTGCTAGAACATTCATTCACTGTCTTTCATTAAAGTCTAAGGATGCAATTAGGATCACTTCTCAAACCATTCCAGATATTTGCTTTCTGATAATGAGTATTAAATGCCAGCAGACATTCAACATATAATAAAAATTCTGGGCTGTAGAAAGAATGCAGAGTGGATAATGAATTTTAGAGAATGATTCCTGTGCACACCAGTCATTTTGTTAGCTTCTAATGAAAGAACATAGAGGTAGTTTAAGCTGTTTTGTCTGGACTTAAATAGATTTATTAAAGTCATAATTTAAAATATATTGACTCTGCTTGAATCAAAATAGTGGTTCTCTTTGAAAAAGATTAGGAAATTATGTCTTTTATTTTTTCTGAGCTAGCATTTTTAGTTAAAATTAGAGTAAACTTTTGACTGCATGCTTTATTTGTGTGTGTGTATATATATATATATATATATATATATATATATTAGAGGAAAACTATGTTACTTTAGGCAAAATGCCAGGAAAATTTAATGATTTCTTGCCTATAACTGATTCACATTCAAACAAGCAGGCAGTTCACACCTGCCCCTAACCAATCTGCATAGCTGAGTCACTACTTCCCAGAACTAAGCAACATGTAAGACACCTTTTTCATGAATTATGAAGTCTGGCTTGCAGTCCTCCTGGATGCAGTCATAGTAGAATACACATGCTTCTGTTACTGCTCACACAAGTGTGGAAGCTGTACTTTTCCTTCAGAAATGGCAATACTAAGAAACACAGGGCAGAATAAATTTTTGTATACATGTATTTGGGATCAAAAGGAACCAGAAAGTTTAGGATGTGCAAACAAATGTATGAACAATGTATAAATATGTACATCATATAATAATAAACAATTAAAACCATTTTAACCTTGAACTGATTTCATGTTGCTGTATAAGCCCAGGGATCTAGATTTTTAAAGATAAATTCTTTCTTTTTATCACCTTCTCTGTCTTCTGATTCTGAAAGTAAAAAGATAACTTTACCTTTTTTCCTCAAAATTATCCTTATTGTCATTAAGTAGCTATGATCTGATCCTATAGGGTTTTTTAATAATTTTTTTAAGTTGTCAGCTTACCAGCATTCTTGTCTGGTAGTTTATAAAAGGACATATTCAGGTAGCCCAGAGTTCAAACTAGCCTAGAAATATTTTTTTTCCCAGTTAATAAATAGATCTAACTGCATTTGCTCACTGGGACATGACTAAATTCCTGAAAAGAAATCACATTTTCTAGGGGAGGTTGTCCTTACTAGGCCTTTTTTTTTTTAGAGTGAAATATGGCTTTTCTTACTAAATACAGACTCAGTGGTGAAAAGGCTCTGGTATCTTACAAAAGAGCGAGGGCAAATAAATCAGTCTTCATTTCACCTTAAAGTCTTAGATTTTCTGTTATCATAATATTGAACACTTCAATAATGGCACCAGTCTGGCATGCCTGGAGAGCTACGTATTTTTTTCTTGCATGGAAACTACAAAGGTGATAGATTTACATTGAGGATAAAGGTAATCTTGCAAACTCAAATACTGTCTTTAAAAGGTTACTAAATTCAATCTGAGCATAGCACTGTGTTTTTTTACTTTTCTGTTTCATTCAACAGAACATGTTTGTCAGTTAAACTCAAGTATTTGCGTACATCTTTTGCTGAACACAGTCATCATTAATGATCTGAATGAGGGGACTGAGTGCACCCTCTATAAGGCTGCAGATGACAACAAGTTGAGTGTGTTGATCTGCTTGAGAATAGGAAGCCTATGTAGAGGAATCTGGACACACTGGATAGATGGTTTGAGACCAACTGTATGAGGTTCAGTAAAGGAAAGTTTCAGGTCCTGCACTTGGGTCGCAACAACCCCATGTAGTGCTACAGGTTTGAGGCCAAGTGCCTGAGGAGTGGCCAAGTGAAAAAGGACCTGGCGGTGTTGGTGAACATGAGTCAGCAGTGTGCCCAGGTGACCAAGGAGGCCAGTGGCATCCTGTCCTGTATAAGAGATAGCGCTGCCAGGAGGACCAGGGCAGTGATTGTCCCCCTATATTTGGCACTGGTGAGGCCACACCTTGAATCCTGTATTTAGTTTTGGACCCTTCACTTCAGGAAAGCCATGTAGGTGCTGGAGCACATCCAGAAAAGGGCAACAAAGATGGTGAAGGGTCTGGAACACAAGTCTAATAAGGAGCAGCTGAGGGAGCTGGAGTTGTTTAGCCTGGAGAAAAGGAGGCTGAGGGGGAGACCTTATCACTCTCCATAACTATATGAAAGGAGGTTGTAGTGAGGTGGTGGTCGGTCTCTTCTCCAAAGTAACAAGCGATAGGCTAAGAGAAAATAGGCTCAAGTTTCACCAGGAAGGTTTAGTTTGGATACTAGGAAAAATTTCTTTCACCAAAAAGAAGGTGTGTACATTGAAACAGGTTGCCCAGGGTTGAGTTATAGCCATCAGTAAGAGGTTTAATTTAGCAAGCTATTTGCTTGATGACAAGTAGGTCAGTTTTCAATTTAGTGAGACTGTAATAATACACTGACCTCATATACCACATAGAAAATGGAGAAAATTGTTCTAAAACTTGTGGTGGTCAGTGAATTAATTTTTCCCTCTTAAACAAAAAATTAATTCATTTAAAGAAGACCATTTCATTAGAGGGAGAAATTCAATAATATAGATTAACTGGGCAATGCCTGATATCTAATGAGGCCTTTTCTTGACATTTTACTATTTGAGCTGTCTTGTTTTACTGTTTTTTTCATGGAACAAATGCTGCACCAGCTATGTTGTTCTGACTTCTAGTATTAACTGCTTGCGTGTAGGGCACTCTGACCTACCACGCCAGGCTGAAGTTGAAAGATAACTTAGAAAATAGCTCTCAGTCTTGATGGTAAGGAATTAGTGCTTCATCCTCATAGTTATACCTTATAGAAAACCTATGTTTCTAAATTACCTGTAAAAGAAAGCCTTATTAGAAGGCTTAGAACAGTAACTCTGACTGTAGACAACCATGTCTAATCTCTTTCTTGATATGAAGAACATGCACATTCCACACTGAGTTTTGTGATTCCCCAATCTATTTTTGTGAACATCATGTCAGCCTCCAGTTCAATTAATAAATGTAGCATTTGATGCCTTAGAAACCGAACTTTAGAACAGCCTGGTAAAAAACCAAACCCAAACCCAAACAAAACAAAACAACAACAACAACAAACCAAACCAAACCAAAAACCAAAACCCAAAGAAAACAACACTATAAAACTACAGAGATCCCTAATAAAATCTGTTTTGGTTTGTTGCAGGGGGGAGTGGAAAGCTTAGACAAAGTTTACTAAAGTCCAGAAGTTGAGTCACAAGGTACAAGGTGGTTTCTAAACTCTTTCTCAAAGAGGAGCCTAGGTGAGGCTGAACTCAATCTTCGCCTCAGATTTTGTCCACAGTTTAAATTTAAGGAATTATAGAGGCGTAATGGAAACACTTTTGTCCCACAATTTTTAATGATGGTAAATGTATGTAACATGAATCATTTATTGTTACAAATGAGCAGACAAAAGATCTTAATTAGAATTATTTACTACACAATACAAAAGATAAAATTACTACTAGTATAGTATAAGATAGGATAGTGCATTATATTTAAGAAATTACACTAAAGCAATCATATCAACGCTCCCAAAAAGAAATAATTATTAATTAGAGATTGATCTAACACACTCATTCCAACACTTGTGGGCACATTTCTTTCTGTCAACCTCCAGGAGAGATTTTGAGGGGTGTCCCCACCCAAGGGAGGAATTTGCACTTACACACTCCAAGAAGGGTTGTATTAGAAGAACCTGACCATATGAGAGCAGACTGGACTTTTATCGTATAAACTGATAGACTAACAGTCACCTGACTGCAGTGGTTGCCTCACCATCAGGATGTTAACTGAGGGTGGAAACCAGATTGGTTTCAACATTGCCTGGTGCCTCTATCAGCCCACCACTGATACATTTGCAAATAGATTATTAGCTCGGTCACATTCCAGGGGAGAATGTGCTGGCACAGGTTATGTGCCTTGAGAGGTGCAAACTTTTCTGAAATTTGGAAAAATGTGTAGACACATGATCTGCTTTTCAAAGATCATTACAATCTTTTGCTCATGTAATTGAGTGTCTAACACTAATTTTTTAAGGCAAACAAACACCTGTTTAGGCAGACAGTAATATCCACATCTGCAGCTAGTCAGACACACATATTTAAAAGCGCGTTCTTATGCTCACAGAAGTCTTTAGGAAGCAGCATACTTGTAAGCACTGAAAACGTGATAGTAACACACATATCAGGAAACTAAATAGCTCATTAGAGCAAGGCAGTAAAAGAATGACATTAGCAGTGAGAGACATGAGGGGAGAGGATTCCTGTGCTACAAAGAAGAGCACTGAAAAAAACCTGTGTGTTCCAGACACAGAAATGAGAACAGCTCACTCAAAAAGTGAGCAAATCAGCAGTAAAAGAGTAAAGGAGAAATTGGCAGTATCTGCCAAGCTTGAGAGTGATTATTGACAGTGATAGGGAGAAATGGGATGCCATAGGCCAGCTGATGACCGTATGAGCATCCACCTGCCAAAAGCCAAGAACTGACAAGTCATTTAAAGGACTAAGAGGAAAAAGTATCGGGACTGAAAGCTGTCAGGATTCTAGGAAGTATTTAAAAAGCTATTCACTCTTCATAGATCCTGCCTTTCTAAAGATAATCTCACTGCACCGGGGAGGGGGGGGAAGTGAAAGAGGTTTCTATTTCCAAAGATCTTAGATTTGTCACTTGCAACACAGACTGAATACATGTGACCCTATATGAGACTTATTCACCATATTTATTCACCATATTGTTCCATTTGTATAAGCCATTATTTTGTTTGGTTACATGATTCCAGCTAATCCAAAGCTGTCTCTCTATAATCACTGTTTCCTTTTGTACTTTGCCATAAGACATAAATTTTATGACCTTGTACAATTTACAAGATAAGGCATTTGAAAAAAAAGCAGGCTTATTATGCAATGTATCACTGATCAATATGCAGTTAGTCGGTGGTATCAGCATAGTGAGGTTGTATGTTTGCAAATATTTAGTGAACAGGAGAGCTCTACATTGATCTTGCTATATTTGGTCACCAATAGATGCACTTTATTTTTATGTTTTCTTTGACAGGATGCAGGGGTTTTTATTATGGTAGACACTACACTGGCATAATGAAATATATTTTTTGCCCTGAGCAAAATTAGACGTAGGATGTTTATTTTCACTTTTCTATGTTCTTGTTCATAGCTGAAAAAATTTTGTACTTTTTGAGTTCCTTTGTAAACAATTTTGATCAGCAAATTATGGAAAAAAATAAAAACCAAATAACAAGAGGAACTATTGTCAATATTCCAATATTTACAGGAAAACCCTACTGTTTTTCAGGGATCTGTTAACAAATTATAGATATTTTTAAGAAATTAATTTAAGCTTTAACATTTGTAAGAGCTAGATTTGGAAATGACTCCTAAGGCAGTATAAGACTAAATGATACTTGGTCACTCCCAATTAACACTCTCCAGGGTCTCCCTTGTGAATATTTAAACATTTCTATTTTCAGTGGAAGACTTCCAAGGGATCTTCTCTCACTTAGTCTCACTGTAAGTGTTGAACCATGAAGATATAAAGAGGTGAATGACTTCATCTCTTAAAGTGGTGTAAATTAGTATTTCCTCACAGAAGTAAAAAGAGTGTTTCAGATTTACATCCGCTAAGAAAGTGGTGAATTTTTCTCAGTTTGAACAATAAGGAACAGGATAGCTGGCACTGATTAAATACAAAACCTGAGGTGTTCACTGAATCCCAGTAACTAGTTTCTGGAGTTTAACAACCACTCAAGCACTGGACATTGATGACTAGTAAAAAACAAAATGCAAACTACTGCAAAACCATACTTATTATTCCCTAAAAATGTAGTGGAAACAGCTTGAGGAAGCTCATTACATTAATTTCCTTGTCAGGTAATTTTCAACAGTACTCTGAAAATACAGAATGTATTATTTGAAAATGAGTTTTTACATTTAATCCTTCTGTGTTTTTTCTATCTTGAAACTAAGTATGACATAATACTACTACTAATAATAATTCTCTGTGATACTATGTATCTATTTAGTAATATTTATGAAAGATATTTGGGAAAAGGGCTATTTTGGTTCATTTTTTATTATGTCCTTGGAACTCTCTAACAGAACTAGTAGAATACTTATAGTGAGATATAAAACTTTTAAAATCATCCTTACATTTATTTTGTATTTTATATGATAAATGCTCACAACTGCCTAACTGGGCTACTCATAGGCCAATGTTTACCAAGTGTCAGATATTGCACTCTGACTCCAGTGTAATGAGACATGCATGACTCTGAACAAGTCTGCACATGTGATAATGAATTTGGTGAAGAAGTTCTTCTTTCCTTCATATTTACTAACAAAGTAATTTTTTTCTATTTTTCTTCATGATTTTTGTGTGATAGACTTTATTTGTTTACAGTAAAAAGTGTGAGATACCTCAGCAACTATAGTAGGTTCTGTATTAGGTGTTCTAAGCAGTAACATAACATGGTGTTCTAGACAACCTGACATCAACATTCAGAAAAGCTCTCAGAACACACTTGTACACTCCCTTGGAATTACAAACAATAAAGAAAATTTCTAGATAGTTGAAGTGCTATCCAGTTATCTTTAGAAATCTCCAAAACGAGCATGCTTTATAGATGCACAGTGTTCCCTTCAAATTGACAGGCTGTATTTATGCTGAAAAGTTGAAAATGCTGCTTTACTGTATTATTTCAAACAAAAATGTAAGAAAACTTGTAAGGGGTATAAGGCTGGGGGGGGGAAGGATTACATTCCAGAAAGTTTAAAGCTCTTTTGCTTTTAATTTATGTAGAGTTCACACAACATCTTACAACTGAGAGAAAAGTTTGGTTCAAATGCTCAAAAATTCATGAGTCAAAGTGAGATATTTTCCATATATACAAAAAATAGTGTGCCATTAAGAACCACAAATATAATCACTTGCTCTGTTTACCTCATAGAAGCTTGATGATGAATGAATAAGCAAGTTTTTCACAGCATTATCTGCACACAGTGTTTTGGCAGTTGAAGCATCAGATAATATGTCTGTAAATACTCTTCTCAGAATAGCTAATGCTTAAGAATAATGTTTCATGGGTATATTAAGAAAAATAGTAGGAAGAGTCAATATATGGTTAAATATTTAAATCTGATCAATACTCGCTGAGAATTCTGTGGAGAGGTAGTAATCTCATGTTTCATTTTCTGATAAGTATTGGCCTGGCTCTGATTTAAATTTAAACAAAAAAGATATTATCTGTTTGGGTCATGTTTATTTAAGTACTCCTGTGATGTAGTGTTTGCAATATCTGAGCATTGGAAAATACTATAAATTGATATAAAATGTAACCTGCCTGACAAGACCAGCAAAGCTCCAAACATTTGTTCTTTTATGACCATTTTTTAGCACTTGTTTTATTACTCATAAGCACCATCATAAAACAAATGTAATTTAAAGAGACCAGGCAATAAACATGATTTTTAGCCAACTGAAACATTGTAGAACGTATCAGTTCATCATTTATCATACTCTTCTTACTTGGTCAATAAATAGAAGCTTTCCAGAGGTACTTGTTCATCTTGCTGGACTGCTTGACACACATTTCCATCGAGTCAATAGGTGTTTGTTTATCATGTTTGTCTGCTATATGAAAGGGGAGTTATTTTTTAGACTGGATTTTGTTCTGCATATAAAGTTTAGTCAATGCATGCGCTTAAATAATTCCTTCGATGAACTCAGAGAGTGAAAATGAGATAAAAGAAAGCTAAAAAAAGGACATAAGAAAAGGGATTTTTGAATAGTTTCCAAAGAATTGAAGCTTTTAACCAGCCTGGTTGGAATAGTTGCTTCTGTTTAGGTATACTGATTCCTAAAGAATCTGTTGTCTTCCCGATGGAAGCACCGCAGCAGGAGACTGACACCAGGAAGTATCCACAGTTCCTTTTGATCCAAAGGCTCTGTGAATGATAAAACTGCATCCCAACTTATAAACCATAAGTTAGAGAACTGTGAAATCAAGAGGTTGGGAAGACACTGTTTTAAGACTGGCTATCAAATGGAATTTTATCACATAATCACAGAATGGTTGAGATTAGAAGGGACCTCTGGAAGTCATCTGATCTAAATCCCCTTCGACACAGAGGCATTTCCCCAGGACCATGTCCAAATGGTTTTTTAAATTCCTCTCTTTTATCTTCTCCTTTTCCTGAGTTATCTTTGGCCAACATATACACATTTATTTATATGCACACATATATATGACTATATATTTGCATATATGGTTGTATGTATATTTATATATTTACATGTATATATGTGTGTGTGTGTGTGTATTAGTATATGTATACAATGCATGTATACGTCACACATTTACATATATGTCTACGTGATCCAAAAGGTCCACAGCAGTATGAGGCTACTGTAAAGGGGTGAATTAAATACCAAGACAGTGGTATTAGGTTTTGAAGGAGAATGTTTTTGTATAAATTCTGGGTGACCCATACACATTTTATGACAATCCATTTCTAAGGGTGCCAAGTCAGTTAAAATGTACTTCATAATATTGGAGTCAGGTAAAAAAATTCTAAGTAGATGAAGATTCTTTAAAATCCTCTATTCCTGTTAGTGACAATTATGTATCTGGACATATTCCCCCCCCAAAAAAAAATAGAATAAAAAGGCAAGAAAAACTCATTAGTAAATGCATCATTATTATTGGATTATACAATTTATTTAAGCTATTTTAATGGTAGCTAAATGATCATAGTATATATTTGTCATCAGAAACAACTAAGAAAAGTCTGTAAAAATCAGTGTGAATTGTTAACTGCTGTGTATTATTTTAACATTTCCTTCAAAAAAACAGTCTATAAAATGTTTATGAAATCCATTAAAATAATAAAGGTGTACCTTGTGATCTAAACAACAATAAAATGAGACTGGCTGTTGAAAATATATGCATTTTAGTTTTATAACCCATATTTCCAAGAAGAAATTAAAAAATCTGTAATAAATATAATTTAGGTGTACTTTGTGAATAAACTTGCCAGTATTTATTGCTCTACTGGGATCCATATTTGTTAAAATTCAAACAAGAGCCCATAACTATGATCTATGCAAATAAGTTATAATGTATTATTCAAACAAACCTGAGATCTCACTGTTTTTGATTCAAAGATTTTTGCATTTGCCATGCATATATGTAGCTATATTTAATGCTCAGTAGAAAATTGTTTTTCTTGTATGTTATTAATGAATTTGTTTTGCATCTAACTGTATATGCAATAAACATACAATAAATTCCTGTGAAAAGTATTCTCAGTAGGTGTGTTAAATTTGAGGCTAAAACAGATCATTAACCTTATCTAATTATGACAGCTATTTAATTCAGTCATTAACTGAATTATTTTCTATTTGTGTTAGTATCAAACACATGAAAAGTGAAATTGAATCCAATTTTTATTGCACGCAAAGTAGAGTTCTTTCAATTTGCTGAAAACATCTGCAAAACTTGGTGGGCAAGAGATCTGATTGCTGTATGAAAACCCACATTTGATTCTCCATTACAAAGAGCAAAGACTCTGAAAAATACTGACATTTAGCCTTTGAAGAATATACTAAATGTGACTTTTCTAATATATCTTTAATCAACTCCATGACATTTTATAACTATCAGATCACAACTTTAGGCTGTTTCACAATAACTGCAATTATGCAAATCATTCAAATGGCCAAAAATAATATAAAAACCAGATAGAAGCATCAGAAGTGAAACCCAGCATTGGTATTTCTAGGCCTCTGATTAGAATCTCAGGCATCATTATGGGGCCTAAATTTTGCTCTGATGTTCTGCAGTTCAGAGATGTTTAGATTTATCTTGTAAAGATTTGTCTGAAGACATCAAACTCATTGTCTGCTTCAATTTTTGTAATGAATCTTAACTCTTTAATTTGACAAAGCTTGCTATAATACAGAGAAGTTTCACCATTTATTTTGTGTAAATTTAAATGCCACATTTAAAAGTACAATTATTTTACAGCTTCTTACTGAACAACAGAGTCTTGGGCTGATTGTTCTATACATGGGGGAACTTCTGATGGTCAAGCTAATTTTATTTTCATATAATTAAATGAGACTATTTAGTGTCATTTCAATAGTGGGCTTTAATGTAAATAGTTCATAATTTTCCTTTGGACAAATTTCAAAATCAAAAGATAAATAAATACAAAATTTCCTCTTACATCCATTTCAGAAGACATACTTGAGCAGGCACTAATATAGCATTATAAAATTTTAATGAGAATGAACCTTTTAATTTTTATCTTTTCAAGATAAAATTAGATCAAGTTTTTTTCTTTCCACATACAGAAAATGGCATCAATTATTATTTAAAAAAAAAAAAAAAAAAAAAAAAAAGGTGGTTATCATAGTGTAAAGTTGCCCTATCAACCCAGGATTTTCTTCACAGTCTCTTTCAAAAACTACATTTCAGTACAAAGCTCAGAAGACCAAAAAATGCAGCACACTCTTAGGAGGTGAAGAAAATAGCTTACTGACATGTCATACACAGGAGATAACATCAATATTTTCCCAGTTATTCTTCTCTATGAATGCACAGCTTGACATGCTCAATGGAGCAGAAAGTGCTCACTTACTTTTCTGGTTTTAAAAAGATACATATCCTTTCTATTTGTGTATTTATCCCATATATATCTGTTTGGTCTTTCAGATTTGGCACCTCTTCTTTTTTTGACTGTCCATTGTGATTTCTTGTGTTAAAATATCTACATGGTTTTGTGATCTTGTGTTCTTTGTGGAAGAATGCATGCTATTCAGGAACTTCTGAGTAAGTCACTTTCAACTATTTGTTGCAGGTACTTTATGGCCTCTTCCAATCAAATTGAAATCTAACTTAGCATGGACACCAGGAAGTCACTAGACCAGTTTATATCCAGACTTCTTCCTGGTGTTTTGATTTATCTGGGGAGAGGTACTGAATTTAACTTGTCCCCTTATAAGTTTAGAAGCTAGACTGTTGAGTCTACTCACAGTCTACTCACAGTGCGCCTACTCACTGTTGGGACAATATATAGTAATAATTCCCCATTTAATATTGCAGTGGAAAAATATGTTATTAAAAAAACCCAACCAAAATCCATAAAGAGCAAATATTAAAAAAAAAAAAAAAAAACAAAACCAAAACAAACTATTAAATGAATAGCCATCTACTCTAAAGACTTCATGAAGTAACTAAAAATAAAAAATGTGATCAAAATGATCAAGATTCATTACTGGATTATTTGCAAACAAAAATACAGTTATTTTTGTAATGAAATCTGGATTGTTATTGCCATCCTTAAACCATATTTACAGCACAATTTGAAGCAAAATATTTTGTAAAATATTTTGTAAGTCCAGTATAACTATTGTAAAAACCACATTTGCTGTCTAAAACATATAGTCTATGTCTGAATGGCAACAAGTTTATTCCTTCAATGACTGTGAACCAAATAGTTTTTCTTAATTCAATTGGTGTTTATTTTTCAAGACAAAACGTTGCAGACCTACTGCCTTTTCAGTTTGTACAGTCTCACAATTCAATTAGGGAAGTAGAAATAAACTCTAACCGAGTGCTGTGCAACTCATTGCCTTTTCCAGACTTGGCCACCTCCTCTGTGATTTCTATGCATTTTATGGATCACTTATTTCTAGGTAGCTCTGCAGATAACTCATGCCAACTTTCAACCTTTGAAGTATATTTAGTAAAAGAAAATCAAAGCTGGATGTTCTCATAGTTTTGAGGAGGAAAATGTGCAAGGAGAGACAGCAAAATGCTTTCACTTTTCATCATATCATGCCTAAATAAAGACAGAAGTTATTTGAGGTTATGCAGCATGAGGCTACAAGGATAAAAGTGAGTGCCTTCATCAAGGTCTGTGTTATGGACTGGACTGCTTCTGTTATTTAAGCAAGACTAAATTTCTCTGTTTTGAAGACCTATGCAGAGCGGAGAGATGTCTTTCGTACCACAGCTTATAGATAACCTGAAACTTCACTTGTATCTCATATCTGTGTACTCCATAAATAAAGTTAAGCTCTTCATCTAATAGATATACACTGTCATTTTCTACTCCCAAAACTAAATAAAAATCTTTTCCTCGAAGCAATGTGAAATTATGAGCAAAAATAATCAGAATTTGCAGCATGCTTTATATAAGATATTCCTTTGCAGTCACAGTGTGTGGAGTCTCTATAATGAGATCAGGTAGCAGCTCTACAATAAACTGGACATATGAAGTCTTTTTCCTTTGCCTAATTCGTATTTCCAGAAAGAAAATCCAAACACTGTAACTGTGTTTGATACCTTTTTTCTTACTCCAAAATTTCATCAATTGGAAAAGTTACTGGAAGGAGGTCAGAGCAGAGAAATTCACACACCCTAGGCTATGCATGCACAAATGTAGGTGCAGGGGTACTGTGTTCTAGATCTGAGATCAAGTACCACAAACTGCTTCCAAACCTTTCTTCTTACTGTCTGGAATGCAGCCCAAGCAGCATTAATATGGGTTATCTAATATGTGTTTCTTTTTCTTCTGCCTACGTAACAAATTGTTCATAAATCTGCTGTACAGTCCCAGTAAAGTACAAGGTATATCATATAAACAGATGTTTGCTAAATAAGAAGCTCTAGAAAAATAAGACCTGGAGTCAGTACAGTCTATTCAAAGAGGAGTAAAACTGGCAAGAAAAGCATCTTCCTTCACTGCCTATATCCTGTTCTCAGGAGGGAGGAAAGACAATTGCAGTGGAAGTGGTTTCTATCCCTGTTTTAACTTACCAAAAGCAAAAACCAACATGGTCACTCCTGAATTGACTCAAACAGAAATTATCATCAGAGGATGTTTCTGCTCTTGTTCATCATTTGAATCTTGAACTGTAAAGACTGTTAGAATGAATACTGTGTATTTTACTTCAAGATTTGGGTCTTGAATACCACTATTGTCTATTGGCTTTTGGGAAATTGATTTTGGCACTAGAGCAATATTCCACGTAGATGAATTACAGCACACTGAAAACCATTTTTGAGGTTTGTGAAAGATGCTGAAGCTGATCAGGACAAAGCTATGTTTTTGGTTTTTGTTTTTTTTTTTCCCCATAACACTTCTTAGGGAAACAAAGCTGAAAAAAATCCATAATTTCTTTACAAAAATTAGTGAGTTTTCGCATATTTTATTTTGTGTGCCAAAATCAGTGTTGTCAGAGTGTGTCATGGTTTAGGAATGGTGTTCCCCCATTCACTGTTCCCACGGAAACACTCCAGACTAAGTGAGGCTCATTCACTTCCCCCTCCTCTTGCAGCAGGATGCAGAGGAGAATTGCAGGCACAAAAGCTAAAGCTTACATGTTGAGGTAAGAACAATTTACTGGAAACAGCAGTAAAATTGAGAAGAGGAGACTGAGGGGAGACGTCATTGCAGTCTGCATCTTCCTTGTGAGGGAAAGAGGAAATCTCTTCTCTGTGGTGATCAGTGACAGAACACAAGGGAATGGCCTGAAGTTGTGTCAGGGGAGGTTTAGGTTGGATATCAGAAAGAGGTTCTTCATCCAGAGGGTGGTTGTTCACTGAACAGGCTCCCCAGGGAAGTGGTCACAGCACCAAGACTGACAGACTTCAAGAAGTGTTTGGACAATGCTCTCAGGCACATGGTGTGACTTTTGGGGATGGTCCTGTGCAGGGCCAGGAGTTGGACTTGATGATTCTTGTGGGACCCTTTTAACTCAGCATATTCTATGATTCCATGAACAGTCATAGCAATAACAGGGTGTACAAGAAAGGCTCACCACGCGGAAGCTGGTAATACATGAACCACCACCACAGGGAAGAGACTCCCTTCCTCCCCCCACCTCAGTGATGTGAGGTGGTATAGATCAACTGTCCCTTCTTGCTGGAACCAGGAGACAATGTTGTCCCGAATCTTGTGAATCCAGCATTCTTCTTGAAGACCAACATTCTGGTTCTTTCAAATGCATAGGCTATCTATTTCCGTGTTCTTGCTCTTTGTAGGATTTAATTTAAAAAAAAAAAAAAAAAAGAAAGAAAAAAAGGAAAAAAGAAAAAAAGAAAAAAAAAGAAAAAAGAAGAAATGACAGTCATGCTGGAAGGAAAAGTTGAATTCCATTTGCAAATTATCCTTACTTTATAATTAATTATTTATTATTGATTTTAATTTAATGGTAAGAATTTTTCTGCTAATATGTGGGAACCCAGAGAGACATGACAATAAAATACACACAAGCGGCTACATGAGGACCTATGTCTGCGTAATTCTTGGAGGGAATAATACCTTATTCTACTGTAAAAGTTCTTGGGGAATAAAAGTTCTGTTTATTTACAAAAACAGAGACAACATATGTTTTGTCCACAGCTTTCCCAGTTATGTACTTGAATATCAAGTTATTACAGTGTTTCCTCAAACCATAAGCTAACAGCAACAAGTTGTTAATGTACTCTGTATTGTGCCATGTATTGACAAGTATTTTTTATCTCCTCGAGAATCTGGAATTGTGTTTCCCCATTTGTTTGCAGGTGTGCATATTCTTAATAATGACAGGAGTCTGTCACTTTTCATATAATGGTTAATTAGTTCTTGTGAGTAAAAATTAGAAATTTCTTCAAATGCTATAAATCCCTACATTATACACCAGGAGACCTTGATCTATTTTTCCTGAGAAATCTTAATTTACTTGATATTCTTAAGAAGTAATCTGATGTCTAATTGTGCACTGTGCATAGTTCCACATAGGAGTTATGTAGGACTGATGTTGTACTCAATGAGTTGAATTATAAACCTTGGAATAAGTAAGGAGAATGATTAAAGTGAGGAAGCTTTACAGTGTCCCAAACGGTATTTTTTGTGAAAAATTTTAGCAAAATTCAAACTACTTTGAAGAGAGTAAAGAGAAAAAGGTACCTAGTAACTGTGGTTTGCCTTCAGAAAGCCTTTTTTTCACTATTTTGTTCCTGTTGTCATTACTGTTATTACTGCAACAAATTCATTAGTGAAAGAAGGTAGTTCTTAATTTCAAAAAGGAGTTTTATCTTGTTCACTTATTTGGAGAGCTTGTTGAGCTTCTTGGGCTTTAATGATCCAAGAATGTAATTTTAGGACAGGGGTTGAAATCAGAAAATTAAAGCTCAATGAACTGTTTCAGAAAAACATGAGCTGATCTGAATAAGCTACAATTAATTCAACTGAACAAAACAGAGGTATCATTAATTTAAGTGTTCTGGTTTATAATCCTGAAATATTCATGCCACATGCTAGCTAATATACAGTCAGTCTCACCTCTCAGCTACACAACTGCACCACAAGCTGCAGGATGCATGTGGCAGGTGGCATGGCTGTTTCCTCAGCTGCCACAGCTTACAGTTCCACATCTTAAGGCAATATGAAATAAGTGCAAGTGCAAGCTGATATTTTGAATTGCCATTTGTGTCTGCTCCAGGTGGAGGTTTGGCTAAGATGGACAGCAGTCTGTTAGAGAGGGTGGTCAGATAGGGAAAATATACTGCTTAGAAAGCACTTGCAGGGATTGTCTGAGTTGTGACTGGAAATCTTTAATGCAAGAACATGTTGACATTTGCATTATCGTATCACAAGTGCACCCAAGAAAGCTTTATCATCCTGAAAGCAGCCCATTTATTTACAGATGAAAACAGCCCAGGAAAATCAGCACAGGCAGGACGCTGCTGGTACCTCTGCTGAGCAAGCAGCACGTCTCCATTCAGAGTGGAAATTTGAAGGTAATACGATAGAGATGTATATTTCCTTGTGAAATACATTGTAATCCCATCAGACAAAACTAGAAGTAATCAATAAATATTTAAAGACAATTATGTTAGTTATGAAGTAAGTTTAAAGCAAACTAGAGGTCAGAAATATATTTCATAGACTAGTGCCTCTTACATTCTTGTTCCTGTCTCTGTGTAGGATATACAGCATGAAACTATCAAACCCTATGTAACTAGTGACTTTAACTATTTTAACAGCTCTTCCTTCCATTTCAGTCTTACATTTTGAAGAGTGCAACAGGAGAAATACTCACAAATTGTCAGAAAATAGCGTAGCAAATGTCTGTGTTGTAGGGGCAAAACAATTAACCTTAACAACATGTTTGGGAGATTCCTTTGTAAAATATGCTTATGGGAAATTCAATTTAAAAACTATATTTTTAAGAGCTCATATTCAGTATGTAGAGCTGCCACTAAGAGTAGAGGGCTTCAGCCTCATGCATTCACAAAAAAAGTCTCCATTGTTGATGGAATGATACTGGAGCCTATGTCATACTGTTACATAGAGGTGCATCTTCTGCCAGTTTGATATATCTGGCTTTGGGCCTATGGTATTACTACATATTGTTTATTGAATCCTTCTTAAATGGGGGTCCAAACGACCATGCAATAAGAAGGAGATGTCCATAAATGGTGGATTTCTTCTTGGCATACTTGAATTGTGATAGGAATGTAAATCCTAACAAACAAGAATGTAAGCATAGCTCCATTACCCATGACCCTTTAACTGAATTCATTCTTGAGAAGTCCATTAAAGTAAGTAGTAACTAGTAGAAAGTGATCCACACACAAGGGTCTTATGGTATTTGCCAAACATGCTAAATTCTGTAATAAATACCACTGATTTTATGTTTCTGGAAGTATATTTACTGATATGAATTCATGCATCTCCCATGTTTTGATTCTGCAAAAATTATCTTTTATCATGGCTTCATAACTGAAAACAGTGCATTAAAATTTGTATATTAAATAAAAAATTATGTTTATTCATGCTTCCATTGAATGCAGTTTCCTAAAGAACATGCACATAGAGAAAAGATTGTATGTAAAACATAGTTGGCCTCTTGACATTAGTAAGTATAGATTTAATGTTTCTGCACTTTTAGGTTTATTTCTCATTCCAAATTGTCAGTATAGCCTGTAAATGAAGAATATGCTTTGGCCTCTGCAAAAAGTTTTTCTGTATCTGTTGAAGTCCTAAGATGTGCAGTTCAGCAGCAGCTACTGGAAAGAATATTGCTATGCTTTGCTCATACTTTCTTGCCTGAGGAGTACAGAAGCCTCTCAGACTGGTGTCAACAGAATGGCTTTCAAGTTAATTGAAAAGTGTAGTCAATCTGCTTGGGATTTCTGTCACAGAGCAAGGGGATAAATTGCATTTAACCAAACCTGTGTAGTGTTTATGCATGATGTGTTCTAAGTGTCATGTCAAGCCCTAGACAAAAAGTAAACACAAAGGTAAACAAAAAGGAATTCCACAGAAATTGGGCAAAAACATTCTGATTAAAAGCATTACCTGAAGGACCTTGACAATGCATTACTGTCATGAAGTCTTTTAGGGCTCCAGTTCAACAAATTCAGGACTGATCAGCTGACCTTGTTGTAATTCATCCTCAGACACTTCTCTAGGTTGTGAGCTAAACAAACTCCAGTGAAGTCACTCACAGGATTCAAAAATCTTACTGATCTCCATCAGTTTGAAAGAGTCATCCATCTTTAGCATTTTAGGGCAACTTGGGACTAATGTATGATTGCTGATGTGTTTTTTTTTTCATGTGCAACAGATATTTTGAATGACAACGAGCAGGTCATACGCTGTGTGTAATTGTTGAGGTACAGTGTACCTCTGTCTAAAAATGTCCTATAAATAAATATCCTTTCCTGTCTCTTTGAAGATTGCATACTGCAGATAGACGTCCAAGAATACTTTGCTAAAATTTACCTAGAATGCAAAGCTTCTGCTCCCTTTTTATCCTTGTTGTCTCCTATTGTACATAGTAAGAAAGATCAGTGTCATACTAAATATAATAATTTGAAATATTTATTTTACAGCCTACAAATTTTAAGATTATTCTATTTTTCTTCTACTAAATCATGCTGTGAAAAACTTAATTTTAGTAGATCAGAATTTTTTACTGAACTATAATCAAAACTGCTTCTTTAGCTCTATATGTATTTATTTTTAATTCCTGTGTGTCTCTTTCATAAGCAGGAATTGGGCTTTTTATGGATAAACACAGTCAGTTCACATCACTAATGCTCTACCTGTGTGACTTAGCCCACTGAATCAAATTCTGTAAACTGGCAACTGAAATGGTCCTTATGACAGCAATCAGTGTATCTACTGCTTTACACATTTTTTTAATGATAGGCACTTAAGCAAAAACTTTAGACTTTTATTGCAATTAACAAAAGTATTTATTTCTCTCATAAAATTTTGAATGCCCAGTGTATAATTGACTTGCCTGATCCTTCCCAGTCTGTTGCAGTGCATGCACTATTTCTGAATCCTAAGGTCCTAAGTGAAAAGCAGTTTTAGTTTAAGCAATTCTATGGAGAAACATGAAAAAACTGGAAATATTGCACAGCATTTCTGTCCCCTGTTGTGTGCAATTTTTAATATTTTTGCATTTGCCAACACACATAAGTACATGAGAAAAAATATGCTTAAATTACAAATTTAACTATGATAATTACAGGTGCAAATATATTATCATAAATAAAATTATGCGTATGGCGCATAGATATATGAAAACAGGAATATGCATGTACAACAGTGAAAAAATGGACTCATACCTTTGTCCTAGAATAGTTTTAAAATCTTGAAAATGGACAGGAAAGCATAAATGGTTACAAAGGATTTGCAACCTCCTCCCAAAACTTGGTGGGTGACATCTACTATCCACATTTTACTTGAACTTGACAGCTGCAATTGAAAGTGTGGATCACTGCTCTTATCTTTCTAAGGGAAAAAAAAAAAAAAGATTGTGTTCTGGCTGGCTTACACTCAAGGCAACAAGAAATGGGCTATGACACAGATCAATAGAGAACATTTTATTGCACTCACAAATTGTCCTACAGTGCAGAAAGCTTTATGCAACAATAGGCTTTGAAATACTGCTTTTGTGTATCTGTAGGTAGTCTTATTTTCAATAAGATAAAATTATTATTTAAATAAAAATGAAACCAAGCATTGAGGTGATATTTCTTATTTTGTGTGGTTATTCACAACACCCAGAGCAATGGGAAGTGCACTGGTTTGATTTCATCAAATTGAAAAGGGGTATTGTCAAGGTAAAACACATATCATCCGTTACCAGAATTTTTACACATACCTCCTTAACAGATAGGTTTTACAGATTTTTCTAGCAATGAAGTCTCCTTAGAATGCCTTAAAAGCCTGTGAGGAAGAAATTTATAAAAATAAAGCCTTACAGACTCTTGTAAGACTTCCTCCATGTGCATAAATGATGATAAACCAAAAGAAAGTAGAAAAGCTGTAAGGTAACCATTTAGATCTATATGACTGTAAGCTTGTAAAATAAAAACAAGCATATACCCTGTACTGAACTAAATGACAAACAGTACTAATGTCATTAGGACTGTGTAGTGAATATCGTGTGTGGAATTTCTACAGCACTCAATGGTAACTCTTTTTAAAATATTTTTTGGCATCTCCAAATGAAGGGTACTCCTGTCAGATAAACAGAGACTGTATTCACAGGCATGGAATATTACACGTGTAAAAGACTTTATAGATCGCAGTCCTTATGTATTGATGGTAGTTAGCAGAACTCTAGAATGTTGCTCTTTAATTCACAAGGCTTAGATGCTTGTTGCGTTGCCAGAGTGAATGCAGCTTAGATGCTATTTTTATGTTGGGTTTACTACAAAGTTTATGTGGACAAGGCCGATGTCATATAAGAGCAATGTTATATATGAGCAACATCATATATGAGCAAGGCCAATGTCAAAACAGCTAGGAAACTGCCACAGTCAAGTGAAGGAGAAACACTAAGATGATGAATTTCACAGAACATTCTGAGTTGAAAGGGACCCTGTGACAGACCAGATCAGTGATTATTGGGTCAGAACCACCTTGTGGGAGTACATCTGTGTCTGTTTGGGGAGGGGAGCAGGTCTTTAGCACGGTGTCCATGTGGTCAGCCAGGATGGCCACTGAAGTTTGCAGCCATGTGGCATGGGAGGCCACATGGGGCACCTGTCAGGCAATAAGGTACATGTGGTAACCGGCCCACACCACACCCCTTGGAGCCCCTGACTGGCTGTGGCACCCTCACTTCTGCTGTGGGGACAGGGAGTGGTCAGGGAAGCAAAGGTCCTGCCTGGGGGGAGCGGCCACTATAGCCAGAGTCTATAAAGAGGCTCGCACATGGTCTCCACTGGGTCTTGGTCTGTTCTCCTCAAAGTCATCAACATGTGACCTTCTAAGTGGTAACTATGTTTCCTCTCTTTATTCTTTCTTCTCTTAATCTCTGTTCCTTTATTTTCTGCCCCTCCTGGGTAACTCAAACACTTACTTTCTGTAAGATGTGAGCACTTCACTTAAGTGGCATAGAGTTTGTGTTTGCTGGGTCTAACAAGAATTCCTTACTATAGCACTGCTTTTTAGCCCTGTTAATCTGCTGTAATGCTTTTGTGAAGTTGCATGTTATCTCTGTAAAACCCTTTTTGCCAAAATGCCTATTTTATCTCCAAATTAAAAGAAATCTCTTGGAGAAAAATGTGTAATTCTTCTCTGGTTGTGAATTCAAGGTAGCAAAGAGCCAATGGCTTTACGAGGGTTCATGTGGGTGACATCTCTTGAAGCCTGAAATTAAAGTGTAACACCTAGCAAAGGCTGGGTCTTCTGGGCTGAGTTGTATCACACTCATGGAGATCAAGTCCAGCTCTTAAGTGAATGGCCCATACAGAGATCAAACCCACAACCTTGCTTTTATTAGCACCATGCTTAACCAACTGAGCTAATCTCAGGGAATTATGATGTACAGTTGTCCTAAATCTATGTTCAACCATGTGTTCTTATGCAGACCTGGGATATTTCAGCTGAATTTCCTGTGCAACTGAGTTCATAATATTTGCATTCTCATAATCAAATATGAAAGGATAAATGAATAAAAGCAGCAGTGACATTTAATTTAAAAGATGCAAAGATATTACTGCAAAGGCAATTTTATGTGCATGACTCCAGCATGTTAGAATCTTTGCTCTGTCAAAACTGGGATTATAAGAAAAAAAAAAAAAATTACACTTTCTAAATTATTTGATATAGGAGTGAAAGATAAAAAAGCAGTCAAATTTTGACAAGAAAAATCCTGATGAAGAAAAAGCTGATGTCTTAGTACCTAGAGGTTCTCTGTATATAAGATACCGATAAGGTAGACTGGAATTTAATCTTTTTCATTATTTTAACAATGAAATCAAGGATTGTCAAACTGAATTCCTGTGGAGGAAAGAGTTTTACTAGCATGTATATGAGAGTGAGTGTGTTTGTGTGTGTGTGTGTTATTGCCCTGCAGCCTCTGTTAAGCTTCTTCTAGTCAGTCAGTTTTCACTGCATTTGTTAGAAATACAGCTCTCGAAGATAACTAAGTTTCCAAATATTTCTTGAAAACTTTCTGTAAATCTATGAGTCAAGAGAAAACCAAGTTTTTTATTCCAGTGTTCATGGACCCTAGTTCCTTTGGAAATAATTTTTTTTCAAAATATGTTAAATTGTGTCTTCAGCACTAAGTCAGTTTGGTTTATAGGCATTGCATATAAAATTTGAAATCTAGAGCCTGGTATGAGAAAGAGTAAATCATGTGAACTTCTCTGTGAGGGATTGAACAACAGTCTTGGTCTTGAGAAACTTAGGAGTCGCTATGAACAGAGGTGAACTTCACTCAGAAACCATGAGTTCAGCTATCCTGGGCAAAATGAAGTATCACCGAAAGGTTGTAGGATCACACGGAACTTAATTAAGGTTGTCACTCTGCACTAGTATTACTCAAATAGTGGTAAGTTTCTACTTTTTTTTTTTTTTTTTTTTAATTGATGCCAACTTTTTTACCAATATACTTGATGTGTTTCCTGAGTGGGGGAACACCAGGTAGTGCTGAGCCCATCCAGTATCCAGCCTAAGAGTGACTGAGGACGGCTGGGCAGAGCCAGCAGTAGTGGTGGCTGTCCCCCCACACCAGCAAAGGTCAGCCCTAGGCAGCATGAGCAACCAGGAGCACCATAATCAGGGCAGCCAGGATGTGGTGCAGCAGTTTGGGTGACAGGGTGTGCAGAGATGGCACCTCTTTCTTGAAGGAGGGGTATTCCACTGGCTGAGTGCAGTCACCCGAAGTCCAGGAACCAGGCACAATTCTGTGATCATCTGCACAGCTCACTTATCCTAACTGACCCTCAAAGCACAATGGTAGGCACTTGTCTGAGAGCCAAGGCTCCCACTGCTACTGGGGACTTTGTACCATCTACCCTGATGGCAGCCAGTGCCTCCACGCAGAGGGAACTGCTAAAAGAAGAGGCTGCAGTACAGACCTCAGACTGCAGGAAGTACCAAGACATTTCTCCTGGGGCAGAGACGGACAGAAGACCCACCTGCAAAAGATGTGCCCAGGTGAGGGACCACCTGTAGCAGGTGGCTGAGCAGCAGGAGGTGGTGAGAAGACTGTGAAGCATCAAGGAGTCTGGGAAAGAGTTGGATAGCAGATTCCACATGCAGCCTGCAGTGAACTCACAGCCCATGGCCAAACAGCCAATACCTTACCCCACCCACACACACAGAATGGAGGGGCCCAACAATGTAGAAGAATGGAAGCTTGCAATGACAAGGAGCTGCAGGAGGGCAGAGCCTCTTCACTCTGCAGACTGAAGATGAAAAACCCTTTGCATCAGCAAAGATGCTGGGGCAGAGTAAGACAGCCCAATCTTCTCCCTGTATAATAACTAGCACATCTAAGAAAAGCTGGCAGTTAAACAGTAGTCTTTTCTGAGAGGTACAGAAGCACCCATTTGCCAACCTGTTACACTTTCTGGAGAGGTGTGCTGCTTACCAGGGGCTTGTATCAGGGATATCAGGGAGAGACAACCAAGCCCACTACAGCCATTGCTGTTATTTTTATTTTAGAGTTCTTTTCAATATCATTTTATAGTGAAATGTAGTTTTGAAAATATCACTCTCCTTTGAAGTTAAGAGTGTTCCCTGACACCTGAAGTGTCACAACTCACCTGCCAAAGGAAATATCATTCAGCAGCGGAGGTTAGGATATTCTGAACATTCAAAAGGAACAATTACAAAAGACAGCAGTTCCCATTCCTTTACAAGTCAGCTGTGCTTACATTCAGATGCCATGGCAGCTATCTTCCACTCCTGTGCTGAAGGCAAAGTATATTTTTCCCAGTCATGCTGCATTTGTGCTCTGTCTTATATCTAACCTAGTTAGCTTTGACTGACACCCACCTTACTGGAGAAAAAACTAAACTTAGTTTAAATTTGCTATAGGCCAGGCCAGGTCAACTGCAGACAGTCCCAGAGACTTTCCACCTAAAAAAGTCACAACAGGTCAAAATGGATCTTAAATTATTATTCTAAAGAAGTTGATGTACATCTCTGATGTTGGTAAGGAAGTGTTGGATGTTTGCTTATGGCAGTGGGCAAGATGTTTTATTCTTTGAACAACAGTGGAAAACTTAAATACAATTAAAAGGGAATGTGGACAAGACTGATCATCTTTGTGTCCTTTGGACCTGCTCAAGCAGTTCCATGTCTTTTTTATACTGGGGGCCCCAGAGCTGGATGCAGTACCTTAGGTGGAGTTTCATAAGAGTGGAGGAGAAGGGCAGAATCACCTCCCTCAACCTGCTGGCCATGCTTCATGGTCTTCGTCCGTTCAACAAATCAAAAATACAAACTTCTCATGTTTTCCCATATTCTGCCTTGAAAGTAATTTTTGTCACTACATTATAATATTCCCATACTGACTTCCAATTTTTTCTGCCTCTGTAGCTTACTCTGAAAAATGAAAAATTCATTAAGAGCAGAGAAACTTTGTAAAAAGAAAACTCCAATTATCAACATAAATCAAGTGAAGGAGTGTAAAGTCTGAATGCCATTTCTGTTTAGTAGTTCTTTAAAATGTATATTTATTCCCATTTAGGTGTGCTCTATGACTTAAACAGAAGTTTTTGAAAAAATTGTGCTAAAACTCTTTTAATGAAAACGTGATTTTTTATTCTTCCTATCTAACTCTTAAGTTATATTCAAAGAACAACCAGAAAGTATGTGATGGTAAACACAAATGGAGGCAGTAGCCTCCTGTAAACTTTCAGGTAAAGCCAAAAGAATTCCAAACTTTCCAAACTTGGTTCTAAGGTCTTCCTCTTTCATGCAGACAGTCTTTGCATATTTAACCAGATCAAAAGAGCAATATAATATTTTGTCTTTAATATGTGTTTCTTTAGACTATGTTTAACGGACAAAAGAACATATTTTAAGACAAATTCCACAAAACTAAAGACAGTAACATACAGAATATAACAATATACCATTTATAAATCTTTTTAATTTCATCTCAGGGGCATCCTGTGCTAGACGGGTTGGAAAAATTATTTTCATTTTTACTTTTCAATTGGACTTTTTCAATTATTGTTTACAGTTTCATGTCTCCAACTTTTTGGTTTTTTGCAACTTCAAGAGAAAGAGAACTACATCAATCTCTAATACTAATTTCTATGATAAATTTATGGTGAGCAACTTCTTGTAGGAAACAACCTAAAAAGTATCGGCAACAGAAGTTGACAGGTCCATGTCATAATACTAAATCAAAATACAAGGAAATGGCACAGGAAGCTGTCAAGAAATTTACATTAAAAAAAAAAACAAATCAAAAACCAAACAAACAAAACAACAAAAAATAAAACAAACCATAACATAATGCAAAAATATTTCAGTAGAGCGAAAAAGAATCTGTTTTCCATTTTCAGGCAGGCAATGGTTGATAGAATCGTAATAAGCTTATTGATTCACATATGAATTATAAGACTGATATCCATGTCAAAAGAGGATTTCTTACATCCACAGAATATGTTTTCTTTTAAGAACTAAAAAACAACAAAACAAATAAAAATATATTTCTTATGAGATATGGAAAATGGATACTCCCGCTTTCATTCTGATATTTTAGATATTCCAAAGTGACTCCAAGAGAATAAGGATTCAAACCAAAATCGTAAAGCTCTCTTAAAATGGAGACTTTAATTTTTCATTGCACTGGATTGAGTTGCAGTTTGCCTTTAAGGAAAAAGGATTATTTGCCTGGGGATTCTTGAAGATATCAAAATATTAAAAGTGTCAAATCTTCTGCCTGCAATGAGATTTGTTATAATTGGTATGAAGTTAAAGGCATCATTAACTTTAGCTATACACGAGGGTTCCACCAATATTCCACTGAAATACTTTCTGTTTAACTAATCCATTAACTTTCCCTGAAATCAATTGACATTAAGATAACCTTGTTTGTTAATGAACATGCTAATGTGTAATCATTCCTTTAGATATTTAAAGTGTTGCTGTGTAGATAAAGGAGATTATTAATCCTCAGTAATGTAATTAAATTCTATATGAAATTATAATACTCTATTAGCAATATCACACAGACACAAAAATCTCATTTCTGTAATTTTTCTCTTGGCTTTTAAAAGTGTTAGTGGGGTTAAAGATGCATTAGAATATTAGGTCATAGTTCTGCAAACTTTTCCAGATATAAAGTAAAACATGACTGAATTACATGGAAAAATTATCTTTTTTTTTCCTTTTTAATTAAGTAGAATGAATGAGGCTTGTTTTGATGATCAAATCCTGAAATTTTCAACTAACAAGACCCCATATCCTATAAATGTAACAATTAAGGGATGAAACAATAAATGAATGAATAAATAAATAATAATAACAAGAAAGATTCATTAAAAAAAATAAAAAATCCCAACATGGTTCCTATATAAGAAAACAACTGACACACTAGATACCTAGGAAAAAATACTCTCATCACATAAATTGTGGAACTCTAATAGAAATTCTGTCAGCTATTCTGTATGCAAAATGGCTACAAAACATGCAGTACAATTTCCCAATGTAGATAGGATATCTGCAATGCAGATCAGAGGAAGGAAATTCTGCCTGCGTTTACTATATATATGTCAATGCATGTTTATGTATTACTTATAAGCTTCCTTGCAAAGAGAGCATCTTCCATATAAATACAGTATTTTTTATTTTATCTACGCTTATAAAAATACAAAATATGATTACTTTGGCACATGCCCACTGCTATAAAATTTCTGCTAATAATTTCTATTCTTATGTATTAAAGGAAGGGAAATAGAAACAACATGTATCCTATAAAGCCTACTCTTTGAGAGGACACAGGGTCTTTCACAGCTTCCCTTCTTCAGTAGCTATTTTGGTGATAGACATCTCTCTCTCTCTCTCTCTCTCTCTCTCTCTCTCCCCATTTAACTATCTGCTTTAGCTCTCACATATGCAGGGGTAGTATATTTAAAACTATTTTTTCACTTGCCTCATCACAAGGTTTCAAAGCTAAGGTACCAGACGGTGATTTAAGTTTCTTGAGTACAATGCAAAATTAATGTCATCAGATCAGGTTTCAGGATAAATCAAGGTCTAAGTCTGCTTTACATTCAGTTTCAAAGGTTGTCATTAAAACAGTGGCCTGAAAAAAACTAAAAGCCCAACCATAAAACCCCAAAGAAAAGCTCAACGACCCCCTCCCCACGCACACATTTCATTAGCTTATCTTTTCCCCTCCAGACTTTCTATTCTCTTATGGCAAATTGAGAAATGAATGGTTATTCCTGAAATACTAGGACCACTCAACAAAGAGAAAAAGCGAAAGGTTGCATCCAAAGTAAAAGTTACAACACAGGATCAGCAATATTTCAAGGTTGCTGTGTCAGGCTGTATTTTTATTTTCTCAAATTGGAGATTGAAGATGTTGCCTCTCAGAGGAAAAGGTGTCCAAGTGTCTTAACTGCTCTGCTTTCTCTCTGGGTGAGGCAGCAGCTCCCAGGCTTTTTTTCCTGAGCTTGGACCTCTTGGAAATCAAGAAAAACAATTATTTCTCATAGATGCTACTCTCCATATATTATGTTTCAGTGATGGACGTCCTGCTCTTCATTTAAAAATCTGCCTTGGACAAATCCTTCTATGCTGTCTTTGGCACCTAGTCTGACTGTCAGCAGTCTCTCCTACGTCACATGCTGGAAAACTTTCTCAGCCTTATATCTAAAGGCACTTAAACAATGAACTTTGTATTAGCATCTCTCTCTTGTCATTACCACTTTCTGATCTACTGATTCTATAATTATGAAATGGCTAAGTAAAAGGAGATGTTGTAAGAAAAGCAGAGATAATGAAATTCAAACTTTTATTTAGTAGTGTTCTATATTTTCTAATAATTAATTTCTCCCATTCCCCCATTCCCTGTCATGTCCTTAAAGTCTTTCTTTTCTCCTTTGCACATGATCCCTTCCCATTTTTCCTTACATTTAATAGAAAAAAATACTAGGTTCAAAGTTGCAAGTATATTGATAAGGTAGCTATTTATTCTGGAAGAATCAGGCCAAATTTACATCTGATTTTTCTTCACTAATGTCTCCCTACTCACCAATTTTAACTGAATTAATAGTAATAGAATACTGTTGGCAACATAACTCTCAGGCAAATTTAACTGAGATGACCAATAGGTTTTAAAGTTATTAGGAGATATTTACAAATATACGGATGGAGAGGCAGTATGGCTGCTGCATGCATCTCATTTCTTCCAGAAAAGAGGCTGAAAATGCTGCGTTAAAACAGTTGTGTACCACAGGTGGCTCACAAACCTTTGCTCCAAACCATTGGTGAAAACCTTACTGAAAATAGTGGATCATAGCAACAATACAGTTTAAAATTTATAGACCCATACTGATCTCAACTTGTATCCAGTTGGCCACTTATTTCGGAGAGCATTAAAACTCTCCAGAAAGTGATCAAAAGATAAATACCTTCTGCATGGTTTATAAGAAGTCTTTTTTATACTTTTCTAGCAAGGTTCATTTATTCTGTGTTGTTTATTAATGTTAATTGACCAGAGCTCTTCAAATTAAAGAAATTATGACATCAGAGAGCTGTATGAACATACAGCTGGTGGAAAACCTGTTCTTATTCAAGATTTATGTACAATTGCGTGGTGAGGTCAGCAGTCAAAATATCTGATTTGTCATTGGTATAGGGCAGATCTATACTAGGAAACTAAACAATTGCAGGTACTGTTCCCAGGTAAAGGAAATCAATTGTTCTTTTTTGGTTTGAAGTTACCAAAATGGTTCATGGCAAGAATGTGGCCTATTCTGACTCGCATCCTTGTAAGAAATTCCTGAATGTGGTTTGGGAGTCAGCGTAATCTCGAAATATTTGAGGACAGAATTTAGTAGGGCCTGTTACAATAGGACAAGGGATAACCATTTTAAATCAAAAGAGGGCAGATTGAGACTAGATAAAAGAAATTATTTTTTCATACAATGAAGGAGGTGAAGCACTGGAACAAGTTGCCCAGAGCGGTTGCCCTATCCCTAGAAAAACTCAAGGTCAAGTTGGACAGACTCTGAAAAACCTGATCTAGTTAAAAGTGTCCCCATTTATGGCAGGAGGGTTGGACTAGATGACCACTATTCTGTGAGTCCATGTTTCTTTGTAAGTAAATGGCAAACCACAAATCCACAAAGAAAAAAAAAATACAATTACAGGTTTGAATATGCATTGCAACACTTGCCCAGTGGAACAAAATAGAACAATTTCGAAATATGTGATGACTGAAGGATCCCAACACTGGAAAAGTTGTTGGAAGAAGAAATAATTGACATTACTATAGGGTCTCTGCATGATAAAATTGTGTGAGATGAAAATGGCAATACTTCCAAAATTAAAATGGTAGTAGCTTTGGGAAATTATAACTGACCTTTGGATGAGCCAGTATCACCTCTGTTAACCACTTCTAATGCAAATATCTAGTCCAACTTTATCAGGCTTCAAGAGATTTTGCTTACACAAACCATTGAAAAGTCTGAGGTTCTTTGGTACCCAGAGCTAATGTCTGGAGAAAGCCTATACTTTTTTCTCTAAGAGATTTCTTTACATTTGGTGAGAATATAGGCATTTTGGCAAAAAGATTTTTACAGACATAAACACACAATTTCACAAAGCATTACAACAGGTTATCAGGATTAGCAAACATTGCTATAGAGAACCTTTGTCACACGCAGCAAACACAAACTCCACGCTACTTAAAGTGAGGTACTTGCAACTTAAGTTAAATACAGAAAATAGGTGTTTAGGTTACCCACAAAAGGAAGAAAAGAATAAAGGAAGAGAGATTAAGAGAAGAAAGAGTGAAGAGAGAAAAAGAGGGGAGAAAGACTATAGTTACCACTCATCGGGTCACAGGTTGAAGCTTTGAAGAGAACAGGCCAGGGCCCACAATGAGAGCTGGTGCCGCCGCCTCATCTGCTCCGGTCACTGTGGGCACTCCCTCCAGGTGGGACCTTTGGTTCAGCGACCACTCCCTGTCCCCTTATCCAAAGTGAGGGTGCCACAGCCAGCTAGAGGCTCCAGGGGCGTGGTGTGGGCAGGTTTCCAGGCAGGCCTTCCTTGCCTGCCAGCCCAGCCAGGCGGCTCCATGGCCATGTGTCTGCAGCCCGCGTGCTCCGGGCGGGCTTTATGTGTGGGCAGGCACAGCCCAGCCCTTCCCCAACACACACTCACAGAGA
>JAWWEW010000078.1:73884647-73897436 GCA_035583185.1 Anabacerthia variegaticeps | reverse complement strand
GCAGCCCGCGTGCTCCGGGCGGGCTTTATGTGTGGGCAGGCACAGCCCAGCCCTTCCCCAACACACACTCACAGAGACGCTCCCCACAAGGTGATTCTCACCAAATAGTAGCTGATCTGTTGTGTAATATCCCTAGCACAAATACAGGCTGAGAAGATAATAAAAAAGGACTCTCTCTGAGGAGAAGGAATTGGGGCTGTTGGTGGACAAGATGCTTGACGTGACCTGGCAGTGCAGACTCACAGCCCAGAAAGCCAGCCATATTCTGGGCTGCATCCAAAGAGGAGTGGCCAGCAGGTTGAGGGAGGTGATTCTCCCCCTCCAGTCCACTCTCAGGAGACCCCACCTGGACTGCTGCTTCCAGCACTGGGATGCCTAGCACAGGAAAGACGCACACTTGGAGTGGATTCAGAGGAGGGTCACCAAGATAATTAGAAGGCTGGAGCATCTCTCTTTTTCAAGACAGGTTGTGTGAGTTGGAGATGTTCAACTGGAGAAAAGAAAGCTGCTAGAAAAAAGAACCTTCTAGAAGCCTTCCAGTACCTAGATTGGATGTACAAGAAAGCTGGAGATGGTCTTTTTACATGGGACAATACTTTCAAAGTGAAGACAGCTTTAGACTAGATATAAGGAAGAAACTCTTTACTGTGAGGATAGTGAGACACTGAAAGAGGTTCCCCAGAGAAGCTGTGGATGTCCCCTGCCTGGAAGTGTTCAAGGCCAGGTTGGGTGGGTCTTCAAGAAACCTGATCTAGTATAAAGTCTCCCTGCCCATAATAGAGGGATTAGAACTAGATGATCCTTAAGGTCCCTTCAACCGGAACCATTCTATACTTCTGTTAGTGTTGTCACTATGAACAGCTGAAAGTTGTCTTTCATGCCCTTCATTGACAGCATAGCAATGGTCCTTTAATGATTTTTCACGAAACAGTGGAAATTTATTTTTAAATATAGCACATACATGACAGGTAAATTTTCAAGCTGTTGCTTAAATAATTCTCTGTTTATCACATTTAAATACAAAATTTTAACCAAGGGATTTCAACTATTCAACGTGGAATTTTCATCTGCTGTTTAATTCTTCCACATACTCTTTAAGTCACATTGAAGGCATGGGGACTCTGTTTCTTGTCTCTGTATATAACATCTCTGTTGATTTCATATAAATAGTCATTACTTTTAGCACTCATTAGATAAATGGAATCTCTTCAGACATCAGGAACCTAAATCATGTAAGACCACTCAGGCACAGAGCCCAGTATTTCTTCAGGTGTAATCAACTGTACCTATTAGGATAAATATGAAATATTAGTGGATACAGGTATTTACTGCTGAAACCAATAAGAGATTTTCCATGGAACAATAGGCTTGAGTGCTAAATACCATGATCTTGCCGAGGCACTGTACTGATTAAAATCTAAAATAAAATTGAAATCACGGAAATGCTCCATCCACATATAAAGAAGTTATTATATGTGACTCACCACAGCCAAACAAGCTTGCAAAGATCTATTTTTCAGCTGGTATCATAGGATTTTGATCAATCTTTTATTTTTTGTGAATTAATTATATTACCTATGTCTAGCTAAAAGGGGAATTTTATTAAAAAGAATAAAAAAGTTCTTTTTCTATGGCCTATCTTATGAGATTTAAGCTCTGAATGTTTTAGTAAAGGTTGTATTTTCTAGATGCTTTTACCAATTGCCCAAAGACATAAAACAAATTAATTATTTTATAACAGGAGTAACTGCTGAATCATTAATATAAATTTTCCTCCAGTGTTATGACATCCTAAGAACACTGACTGCAAGACAATTAATTAGCTTTACGTTGAAATTAAACGTAACTTTGTGCTTATTAGTCATTCATGTATACCACTTATTTATATTTGTTTATTTAATTACTTTAGAAAGACATCCATTAACGTGGCAAATGGGAACCTCATATTCAATTTGGGAACTTATTTTTCTACTGAGGATGCATCTGCTGTATGGGGAAGTTTGTAATGCAGTGGAACAGAGTAAGTTGATTTTCCAGCACAAGACTGGTGTGAGAGTAGGATTTAAGAGAAAAAGAGTAACGGAAAGAGAAATGTCATAAACCAGTTTGCCATAAATCTATCTCCTGAAAACTAGTACCGTGACTGAGAGAAATGGTATCCTGCAGCACGGAAATAAATTTTCAGCTTCTTTCCAAAACTTGTGTCAGTGCAACAAAGAATTTGCTACAATTCTACTCTGAAACTTTGTTTTAAAATCCAAAAAATAAAGGTACATTTAAACACACAGTTTTGCACTGTGCTCTAAATGATATCATTTAAGCTCACTCAGCCATTCAGACTAACCAGGTTCTACAGAAAAGATGGTCTTTTAGATAAATGCTAGATGAAGGTTCTCTGTATTTCGCCACTTCTAGGAATTTAGCTGTCAATTGATGCAGTTAAACGCTAGTCAATCTACTTCAGCAACACTCTCATCTAAGAATAAACTTGATTAGAACTTAATCATGTTCTAAGTAACTCTTCCCCTCCCAAAATTTAATTGATTTAGGGGAAACCTAGTGGGCTTTACTTTTCATTGACCAGCATTTTTCATAGCATTTCAACAAAGGAAGAATAGTTGCCAAGTGGATGAAAAAAATGTCATCCAGTTTGACGGTGTGTTGTATGTTTTTCTGCAGTCTAAACAATTATAGTTGCTACATAGCAGATGAGAATGACTTTCACTATTTCTAGAAAAGTAATTTCCAGAATCTGATGACAGGAAAGCCAACCAGCCCCTAAAATACAGGCTATAATTTCATTTATGAAGGAAACTGGAAGACAGGAAAACTGATTTATTCAAGACTATTGGGAAATGGCTAGGAATATATGTAACCCAACAAATAACTAGCAGAAACCTCCCAGAGGATATTGCTTCAGATGGGTTCTAGCCATTCTTCTAACAATACAAAATTCTTGCAAGCAAATTCAGTAAATGATAAAGTATATATAAATGGTCCAGAAAACCTATTGAAGAAGATGAAACAATTTATTTCATTTTCAAGGCAGTAGTTGAAAAAGTAATGAACTTGAAAATTGTATTGGAATCTGGCATTAAATCAGAAGGTAACATTTAGAATATCCATGGTAACTGAGGACTATTTTTTAAATTTTATTTAATATTAGCCTGTTATCACAGTAGTTTCTTAAGCTTTTCATTAGAGTTTTAACTTCATTTGTGTCATCCTTTATTAATAGAAAATAAAGGCAAAGGGAGAAAATAAAATTCTCTCATTTAAGAGTAATTTCTAAGTAACCTTGAGGTAGTTATCCTTCAGAAAATACTTTTATAGAAACCAAAGTGTATTGTACAGAGATTTAGTTAACGACTTCAAGCAGCTTATATAAATACCCTTTAGACACAAGTGTAGACTTTAATGTCTATTATCATTACTACAGATGCCCAAGAGTTCTGTGTTTGTAAGAGTTTTGGTCTCACACAGATGGCACATTGGGGATTCCTTCTATGCATCTCTGTAAGCAAAGTAAGAGACAATTTTGTAGTTTTGATCAAAAATACAAATAGAAAAACAAGTCAATTTTTCATGTCATATTGAAATTTCTCTGTGGCACACACAGAAAAAGCTCTGTACAGTGTATGTGATATATATATCTATAAGCAGCAATTGATATATAAAGAGAAATGTTCCACAATTTCCACAGCTTCACACTGCCAGCATGCTTTTCTCTGGCAATTAACAGCAAGAAATGATACCTCAAAAAGTGTCAAGGGGAAACAGAGACTTTGATAAAGCACATGCTATTTTTAAATGAGTTTGACACTATTCAAATAAGCCTTTCTCTTTTCCCATTTTCAATACTATTATATTTTAACACCTTTTTGGTGTACAACTGTGTCCTGTCACCTTCAAAAAACTAAATAAACCTATTACATGGTAAGTACCATAATTCAAAGCTAAAAATAATTACGAAAAAATAGTTATTACATTTCCCAAACACCAGGAATGTGCCACAAGAAGGAAATTTAACTCCTACTTAAATGTTATCTCGAGCCAGAAAAACTTTAACTCTTCTCCTTATATCTCAGGAACAAGGTGCTTAACAGTCAATGACATGTCGAAATCAGTGGTTGGCTCAGAGAAATTTCTCACTATGACTATTCACCATGAATGTCTTCCAGATTCATTCTATTTCTTCAATTATTTCTCCAACAACAGCGCTATCTAAATGTGGAAATAGCAACTACTATAAGAATTGGAAATATAAGTAAAATTAATTTTCTATTCAATCCTTATGCCACCATAATCACTACATACTATCTAAGAGTCTACTGCATAAGATCAAGATAATATAATTTAAGGCAAGTAATCATGCAGATCCTATGTGCATAGGCCATCATAATTAATCATCTTCAAAATCACAGAGCTGCTCTATCTACTCACTGCTATGCACCTCTGTAACTATAGATAGCCCTCTTGATCTCACTACCTAACAAAAAAAGAATGACCCTGTATGTATATTCAAGGAGGCTAAGTTAGAAAGGAAAAGAAGGGAGATAAAGGCAAGTTAAATGGCAAGACATGGCAAGGCGAGGGACACAAATGACATGTGTGGTCCCACTATATGGTATGGCAGTGGGACTCACTCATGAAAATTATATTTTCTGTCACATGCTGAGTAGGAATCACAAGACTTCAGGAAGAGAGGAGCAGGCCAGGGATTGTTATCTACCAGAATGACCTGTTCAGCTTGCAAACCCATTTGGAGGTCATGAGGCACTAGGGATAATCAACACCTAAGTGAATTCCTTTAGAAGGAAGTATCTAGTGTAAATGCCACACATAGGGCATGCTAACATATAATATATAAAAAATTATTATAAAAAAAAGGGAATGTAAATTATAAAGAAAAGCTTATAATACAATTCCCATTCAAATTGCTATGGAACTTGCAATCAATTTCTAATGTATCTATGTCCTAATGTATTATTCTAATGTACCTTCCAATGGCCTTATCTTGATATTTATGGTAACATCATCCCATCAGCACAAAGGGTCTGAGGCTTGAAGCCCATATTTCACAGTATATTTACTTTAACTGTATAATTGTTAAATTGAGTCCAGCTTTTTAAGGTATTTTATAGGAAAGGAAAACTTCGTAATTTTCCAACCACCATGTGTTCTGAACATCTTCATTCTTCGGTTTATAAGGAACATTTTAGCCCTTCACAAGAATAAGTGGACTAAACCATAAAGTTTTATTGACAATATATAAGGTCCTTTTTCAGTTGTAATTACAGAAACAAAGATGACGCTAGGGCTAGTTTATTCATCCTCTGTTTGTTTTTTTCTGTTTTTTTTTTTTAACAAGGGTAATTCCAATTAACGTAATGAAGAACTTAAGAAGGCAATAAATTAGCGTGTCTGCTTTTTTCCACTGGGCTTGAAAGACACATGGGGACAATCATGTGCATCATCAGTAATAAGATAATATTCCATATTTTTTTTTGTGGGTGTAAATTAAAGGCTTTTGAAAGAAAAACATAATGTGTTTTTTTAAATGTTTTTCTTGTTGAATAAATCATGGTTTCACAAATGCCTTCAATATAAACTTCAATTTTTCAAAACCTTTAGAAAGCTGTACACTTTGCTCCTTTTATTCTTAGTGATATATGTAGATTACCAAGGAATAAGAATAGAAGTTATAAATGTGAGTTTAAAAAATTTAAAGAATATACAGAAGATATTTTTCCTAGGTGTTACAGAGAGGAAAACAGAAAGAAAGGAAAAATGAAACTATTCATATTGATAAGGATGAACAGCAGCAAGAGGCTACATGCTTGCTGATGAAAAGGTTTGCTAAGTTCCAGCACATCTCCCTGAAGAGAAGGAAAACTAACTGGTTTTTATTTTGGTTTGACAGTCAATCAAAGCACAGGGGAATAAATCTATTTGAATTTAGATACTTATAGTCTAATGAAGCAAACTCTATAGACCAGTCTCATTGCCAAAATATGAAATTTGCTGCCTGTTAAGAGACAGTAGGTGTACTCTTTCATATATGGCAGCTAGAGTATACAGACAACCAGGAATACTACAAAGAACTAAGAAGGGATTACCATGCTAAACTGCAGATGAATATGGGAAGGGAGGATCTATTTCCCTTCTTCACCTAACCATACAAATTTACATAAAAAAGGAAATGGATAACAAGGCAAGTGTAATCATTATTTCTCAGTCTAAACACCAGTCAAGACTGATCTTAATATTAGAATGATTAAAAAATTCTGCAGTTGAGAAAAAAAAAAAGTCTTGACATTTTCATTCAGTCTGCTGCTCAGTTTTCAGAAGGATTGAGAGTCACAGGACAGTCGAGCATAATTTTCCCATTTCTCCATGGAGCAGGATAAGAATCTAAGTCACAATATTCCTATATGAGCAGTTTTGAAATCTCACAGCATGAAACATTTTCTGATTTTGCAGCCAGTGGCTCTGTGGGACCTGTTTTCTAGTTTTTAATTTTTCCATGCATAAATCTTGATCTATTTCAGATGGAAATTTTCCAGCATTCATGAGTTGAGGAATCACATCTTTCATGTGTACCATTGTGGGGAGCACAATAAACAAGGGTTCCTTCCCATGCACACTACCACTAAACTACTAAACCCAGGACTTCAAACAGATTATTTCTTTTCATTAGCTGTAGACTCCCACTCTGTTTTCTTTTAGGAGTTGCTGGGAACTCCCTCTACACCAATTCTTTAGCATTCTTTATGACTTATTTTCTCCCTCCATTGCACATCAAGTCTGGTCATAATGAAGGAAGGGGGTGTACACACAGGATCCAAGAAGTAAATTGATATTCCTTTGTTTCTCCAATTTGCTGCTCTGGAGCATTGCAGTCTGACAAAGAGCTTCTCCATCCTATCCATCTGTGATAAAATTGTGAGCTTCTTCTTCCCAGAACACTTTTAAGTGCAGCCTCTACATTTCAAAGTACCATCCTAGGAAGTAGGAAGCTGTGACACTTCTATATACATTTTCTGGGATATAACTGTGGAATCTCAAGAGTTAAAGACACCAATGCACCAGACAGCCCAGTTAATTTGTACCTTCCAAGCACTTGGGCTTTGACATATGTAGTCTTGGTACGTCAGTGCAAGAAATTATTAAAAAGGGAGCAAAAGTGTCTTTCTAACTGAGCCCTGTAAATAAATACAAGAGGAATATGAGACCACAAAAAATGTGCCTTATGGTAAGATAAAATGTGTATGGTGTGAACATTACCTGACAGAGAAGTGACAGCTTTGTGACAGTTTGAACTGTCACCAAGAAAATTAATTACACTGATAATTTCCAGAAACAAGTAAAGTATCTTGAATACATAGACTGTGCAATAGGAAGTGCTTCCTCCCTCCCCTCTAGCCTTACATTCAGATACCTCTGTACCAACCAAATGTATTTTTATCAAACTTTTTTGGCACTTCACCTCTGGATTGACCGCAAGTCTGAGAAATTTCCTTCCAGGAGTTAGAGGAGACGATATAAGTAGAAGAAATTAGGCCCTTAAAATGGAAAGAACATCTTAACCATGACTATTACACTTGTACTTCTGTCACCTCAAGCTGTGAGTTTAGGTCGCAGAAGACTCATGACAACAGGCTGACTCAGTGCTCAGATGAGAGCCCTTTAGGGAACACTCAAGCAGAAATTCAGCAGAGAGCAGCATTCCCACTGAGCTGCTAATGAAGTAGTACCCGTGCCAGGTGTTTGAGGCTATCCAAGACAAGACATAGAATTATTGTCTGTCTAGCAACATAGTTACTCTGACAGTATAGATGTGAAGCCTGGTGTCCTGGTCCAAGGCCAATTTGCACAGTTACTATCATCCCTCAACCTCATTTGGGTATGCAGTTCTCTCGTTCTTGCTCTGGAAGTGTCACAGTTTACCAAGCTATCAGGGGAAAGATATTCAGTGGTCTTCGCTATCTTTTGTAGCTATGCAGTAGGAGCCTGCTAACCACAGAAGGTACTTCTCAGCCCTTGTCTTTGTTCCTGGACAAGCCATATCAAATTGAGTTTTTAGTCTGGTATGCATAAAGCTAAACTTTTAAAGCAAACACTTTGTCCTAATTGTATGATGTCTTTGACTGAAACAGAAAGGAAGCTCTGTCTCCTTTTTTCAAAGTGTTTGTTCAATGAGGACTTAAATTTATACACCAGTAAGTAAATAGTATTGCTGAGCTTCAGTCAATCTGTATAATATCCTTCAACCTTTTAAGATGACATAAAATTATTTTCCAGTTTCAAATGAATGTTTTGATTTAATATCTGTATGCATCTTTGAAGGTGTCCGATTGTGAGAATTATTATATACGTTGCTGTTAAAATATGGAAAAAGTCTTGGGATCTATTTGCATTAATTCATTTTGCAAATGAGCATATGTCATTCTAGCAAACAGAAAGTAAAAGATGCTCATAAAGTCTGATTTTACTAATACACATCTTCATCTGAAGTTAGTGGTTTCTCTCTGAAATTCAAACTTTGATGCTGTTGTTCTACTGTTCCGAAGCAGTAATTAGGAAATTCACTGCAAGTTCAGGTGAGAGCCTTTATGTTCCTCCCACAGGCCTTGTCATTTGTTCCAGCACTGTGCTTTTTTTTAATTTTTTTTTCTATGTTTTCTATGTCCCCTGGGTGATACTAGTTGAGAATAACACCTCACAGAAAGAAAATTAATGGCCCTTGTCAAGTAGTTTGTTCTACAGACACACATACTCTCTTAACATAAACCAATATTCATCCTTCTACTAAAACTATTGGCTAGTATGCTCCTTAAATATCTTGAGGCATTCTTTTACTTGGTTTTCTGAAAAAATTAAGCTTATGCATTCATATTCATCCATCCATCTATCACCTTATCAGTGATGCCCACTCTTTTTTTTAATTTATTTATCAGAGTCAACTGAATTTGGCAACTGGAAAAGCCATTTCAAATATAAATAGAATTCTGAGCCTATGAACATTAGTCAGAGAGTAAAGCTGCCATTATTGCAGGGGTAGATGAAGTTACCATTTTCCTCTTCTGTTAGCGAGAATAGGGAATACAATTTATGCACCCCAAAATGTAGAACCCCACCTTAAGCTTCTATGGGTCCAGCAGCTCGAGAGAGGCTGGGTTCAACAGGCCCAGTAACCAAGTAATATATAATGGATGGAAAATTATATGCACTTCATTTGAACCTAGCCTTTTTTCGACACTTTCATTTTTATTCCGAGTTCAATTCTGGATCATCAGGCAAATCAAAAAGCTTTTTTCATCATTCAGAAAATGCTCTGGTTTTTTGTTTTTTGGTTTGTTTTTTTTTTTCCCCCATGTCATTTAGAATCCTGACAAGTGTTACTTTTTGTGCCATTTATTAATGAAAATCTGTGGAATGAAGATTTATTGTTTTACATATTTATTAGTATTTCAAATATCAACTATATAATATCACACAGATCATATCCATAGAATACATAGAACATGGGTGGGAGCAGACAGAGCTCAGGTTATAGTGTGTGCCAGAAATAGCATGTTCCCAAAGGTCAGATGTAGGTGCAGACAACCCATTTAATAGAAAAATAAGAACTGTAGGCATATGGGTAGAAACTTTGATGTGCTGCCTGGTGTCATGAGCATAGAGCATGTTCTTTTTATATGTGTTAAGGATGTTGAGATTGCATTAGTTTTGGAATATCTTAATTAAGAAATAAATTTTATTATTCTTGTAATTTTAACAGGTTTTTGCTGTAAACATTTTAATTTTAATATAATGGAGAACATGTTTGCTTAATGTGTATATGCATAATTTGTTTATCCTCTATAACAAATATTAAAAATAAAATTCAGTCTCAGAGTGGAATTTGGTTAACACTGGATAAAAAAAAATACTCTTTTTCTCAACAATGTTAAAGAAATACATTATTAATTGGTTAGAAGGAAAAATACTGCAGTGAAGTAACTTTCACAATATTCATGCTCTTCAGCTTCTTTGTTGTTTTGACATATTTATATGTGCGTGTAAATAGGGATCAAATCATCAGGGGTGAAATTCAACATAGTTTTATTGAAAATAAATCTGTATTGTCTCTGAGGCTCAGCCAATTTTTGTACCTATGCAAGAAATATAGTTAAATATTACTGAGAAGTTGCCATTCCACAATGTAAACCAAGCTTTCTTTCCATGTAAAAACAGTGACAAAGGAGGACTTTTCCTGAAATTATCTTATGGTCCCTTTTAAAGTATAGTTCTATATACCAAAGAGTCCAGAGTAAATGCCTCAGAGAGACTGGATCTGAACTAACATCCTTGATTTGAAGCATAAGCTTGGAGACATATGTATGTGGTGGGTTGACCTTGGCTGGATGTCCAGTGCCTACCAAGCCGCTCTACCTTACCAGATGCACAGGGGAGAGAAAATAAGGTGGAAAATGGCTTGTAGGTTAGGCAGATTACTAAAGCAAAAGCAAAAGTTTGCATGTGCACAAGCAAAGAGAAAAAAAATAGGTTTATTTCCTACTTCCCATCAGCAAGCAATGATTGGCTAATTCCCAGGAAGCAGGGCTTTAGCA
Source organism: Anabacerthia variegaticeps (assembly GCA_035583185.1). Taxonomy (NCBI): domain Eukaryota; kingdom Metazoa; phylum Chordata; class Aves; order Passeriformes; family Furnariidae; genus Anabacerthia; species Anabacerthia variegaticeps. Next base: position 73,886,820 of record JAWWEW010000078.1, on the reverse strand, counting down.
CATGTAGCAGTTGCTTCAGAAGACAAACATTTCAAAAAAGAACGGCCCTCCTTTCTCCTGCTTTTCTTAGCTTTTATATCTGAGCTGACATCATATGGTCTGGAATATCTGGCTACTTTGACTCAGCTGGTCTGATTGTGTCCACTCCCAGGATCCTGCCCACCCTTGATGTGAGTGGGATATTGTTGAGGCAGTGCTGATGCTGTACCAACACTTCTCAGCAGTGGCCAAAACATTAGTGTGTTATCAACACCCTTCTAGCTACCAGCACAAAACACAGCATTGTGAGGGCTGCTATGGGGAAATGAACTCCATCACAGCCAGACCCAATACACTTGAGACACTAGCCTCCAAGTTCCATAAACCAGGGACTGAACTGTAAGAAATAAACTCTAATGAGTCCTATATTTCTTCCTACCTTCTGACAGAGCAAGTTACATTCTACTCTGCTGTGTCTTTGTATTTTGCTCACCATTTTCACTGTTTTTACTCCTAAACAGAACCACACAGTACTTAATAACATCTGGGACCATGGTGATCTTGGCCCTATGCACAGGGAAACATACACTAAAACTTTAATGGCCCACGGAGGTTATCCCTCTGGTCAATACTAACAGGGTAACCATTAGTAACCAACCATGACTCCTTCTCTTATGTAAAGGGTGGAGAAGGAGTTTTGATATACTTTTTATATAGACATAACTTAAACACTTAGACAAAGATAGCACGCAGGAAATTAAACGGCCAAAAGCAGGACCAGTACCCACATCTGGAATTCATAGTCATACTTCTCTTACCAGGGAATCACTTATAGCAATAATGGTAGGTGTTCACCCATTTTTGATACCAGGCTGAAACCCACACATAAATAACTAAACCCATAGTAAAACACTAAACAAAACATTTAAACAAAACTCAAAACATTTAAACAAAAATAAAACCACCAGAGAAACTCATAAAAGTAATTATCCCAAATTATTTGACAAGCTGATTCAAAGCACTGTGGTGCATAGCCTGCATGTCACAGCCATATGACTTATTTTTATGTGTTCTGAGGAAAAAAATGGTGCAGGATTCAAACCGCAGAGCTGTTATTAGCAGGATTTTATCTCACCAAGTGGTCTCAGAATTTCAATTCTATCTTCTAAAACCTAAAGTGAAATTTGATCAAATGCCAAATTGACTTTAAAATTGCTTTTATGACTTATGAAAGCATTGCTCAGTTTGGGCTGCTCTGTTTATATTTATCTTCAGTTCCATCCCTGCACTCAAGTTCTGTGCTGCTGTTTGAAAATAGTTGTCCCTTTAAATTAAAGGAGCACACACGTGTCTTTGCATTATATATTGATAAAGCACTGATTTCTGGCTTCAGGCTGAAATGTTTACTAAGACACAAGATAAATCTAATCTTATTTTTTTTTATTTTTTTTTTTATGTTAGCTATGTTGCAACTATAGCAGAATTTTCTTGGATTTGTATTTAACTTTGCTAATGATGATAAATGATAGATGCTGTGGAAAAGCATTTCATTACATATGTTCAAAAAATAAGGTCATATAATGAAAGAACAAGAAAGGATGACAGTGAGGCAGGCAGGCAGGCAGGCAGGCAGGCAGGAAGGAAGGAAGGAAGGAAGGAAGGAAGGAGAAAAAAAGAAGGAAAAGGAGAGTTTTCCCCACAACTTCTTCAGCTCCCACTGAAGTTAGTGACAATGACGTAGTATGAGGAAAATTATGACAATATTATGTCCCTGTGAAAATGTCTCTCAAAGAAAATACTTCCAGGTCCATCCCTGTAGATTGGTCAATAATTAGACCATAGAAACTGAGGTAGAAACTGAGACATTTATTGTTCACTCACGTTACAATATATAGAACCGAGGAGCGAGGTATGTTAATGAGGAGGTGGGACATGTTAATGAGGGGGACAAGCTATGTTAACTAGGACTTAGGAAATCCAGTCACTATATTTCATCATACAGTATGCATTTCTCCATACCAGGACTACCTCGGGGGAACAAAGGGTTTCTGCATCATTTGCAACATCTTGTAAAAGTCCTTCCATATCTTGCTAGGGAAGACAGGGCTAATATACACAGATAGCTGGAAACAGTCCTGGTCTTCAAAGTAATCTCTTGTAGCAGGCTCCTATCTTATCGAAGGCAGGAAACCCC
>JAWWEW010000078.1:73861172-73879374 GCA_035583185.1 Anabacerthia variegaticeps | reverse complement strand
ATAATTGTATTCTCCCCTCCCCTCTTTCCCCATATTTGCCGCGTCCCCGCCCCTAACTCCTCCCAGTTCCCAAACCCTTTAAAAGTCTCAGTGCTCTCAATAAACTAGTTCCAGCTTTTTACCCCTCATTGGCTGTGGACCTTGTCCTTTGTTTTCCCTCGGATCGCGGCACTGGGGTAATAGAAGAGAACAGAAACTTGAATACCAAGCCAAAAAAAACCAAAACAACCCAACAACCCCCAGCTTTTCTAGTCATAAAGTTACGTGGTGAGATAAAATAAAAGTGCAAAAGAAAGAAGTAATCTCTATGTAAAGAATAATTATGGCACTGTCCCTAGTGACCCCAAATGAGACAAATTGACTTGTATCTCAGACATTGTACTAATAAGAGAGGAGGTACTGCAGAAACAGTGTCCTCTATTGTAGCTTCTGCTTACAATCAGTTACATCTCCCACAGCACCTGGGTTCTTTGCAGCATAACTATTTTCATAAGGCAGTCTCACTGTTTTGGAGGTAGGAAATAAAGTTTAAAAAAGCACTAGTGATTATAACATCACAAAGTTGGAGCAATTGTGCCATTGAGAGGGGCTGTTCTCATAATTTAGGCTCAAAGTAACCAGTAAGGAAATGTACTTTGAGATGGTTACCCAAGTATCTTCTACACAGAGTGAAGAGAGTTAAGTGGAGGAAGAAAGACCAAGCACCTAGAAGATGATGGCATCGGTTTGTAGAGTAAAGCTCAGCTCTTTCTATTATCTATCTATCTAATGTCCACATCGATGTCTTGTGCTGGATTTTGGATTGATAGTGAAAATAGATCAAAGGCATACCTTTGTTTTCAAGCCAGAGAGGAATTTTTGCAAAGTGCTTCACCCTCTTGAAACAATAATCTGAGAAGATACCTGAATTTCTCACAATGCATATTTCTGAGGACATTTTGAATTGGCAGCTTTTGGGAGTGAGGTAGAGTCCCTTCTGTTTGGAGTAGAATGAGAAAATAATGTTTGTGTGAGGTACATTTCACTCAAAAATCAAATTATATAAATTATGTATCTCAGGGAAGCTAGAAAAACAATCTCTCTGCAATTCTTCACCTCTTTCTTTATGAACTGCTCTTATGCTAAGAAGACATACCACGCAGTAAGCCACAAAACAATAACAGTTTCATTTCTCTCTTCCAAATTCTTCCGTCTTTGGCAATAGAAGTTATTTCTGAACAACAAATCCATTTTGTGATCTCAATAACATATGCTTCTATGCCAACATGATATTATGAAAATTACTTTCGGTAGGAAAAAAATCCATGTCTGAAAATCCATAGGTTTTTAACCTTAAAACGAGAAACAAAGTGCCAACTGCTAAGATATTGCAAATCAAATACATAGCAGTTAATTAATTAGAAATCTATATTCATTAAAGTACAAAACTAGAGTCTCTCTGTGCTATAAAAAATCCCCAATCAAATTCACTTAATTTTCACTCTATAAGAACAGTAACATGGGTTAAAAACTCTATTATAGGTGAAGTTTGCATTCCAAATTGGTAGTCCCCTCCTTAATACACTAGCCATAGAGAAGCATAAAGAAGGAAAATTATTAATATTTTTATTTTAGGGAGAAGGCAAAGACTAAGGTCTGTCTACTAAGGCCTATCCATTTTCAGGGGAGACGCGATATTCATTATGCATATCATTCAGAGCATGAAGGTTATGATTTTTTCAGCAGAAACACATGCTTCCAGAAAAGCTTAAGAGCACACGTTGGAAGCCTTAAGCTGACCCTATGAGTACATATTAATTTCCCTCCACACTCTTCAGTCTCATTCAGTTTCCAAGGAAGAAGCAACTAAAAAGTTAAAACAATTATCTGTAATGGGAGCATTTCAGTGATACTTGATGCTGTATACTTCTGACTATTCATCGAAATGTGTCCTGAAATATCTGGAATATCCATCAAAAGGTCTCCTGACCAACCTATACCAGGTATATGTCTTTAAAGGCTGCAGCACTGTCATGCAGTGCAAAAGCTGCTGTGCTACACAGTGCCAATAAAATAGAAATCCTTTGTTAATGTTAACAAAGGGGTACTCTGTCATCTGGCTATGGAATTATGTCAGATAATTCAGACATGTTTTGAACTAAAAAGCTTTAAAATAATCAGCCAAGGTACAGATCTGCTCCAATCTAAGATTCCCATAACTCAGTCACACATCAGAGTTTCGGTCTTAATTAGAGCAGCACATATTGCCCTAACAGGCTCAGAAAATAACGACCCTGGTCACTCACATATTAGCTCAGCAAACACCCAGGCCTCAGAAATCAAAAGCAGTGGTTCAGTCCCTTTAAATCTCAAAACAAAGTCAAATTGTAATAGCCCGCATTTTGTTTCTGTTTAAAGTAGCATTGATTATGCCTCCAGAGACAAAAATAATGTTGAAAAAAGTAATCATAACTTTTAGGAAAGAAAATAGTCCAGTCTCTGAATCTGATCCTCATTTTTAGCACTCAAGCAGTAGTTTTTGGAGTGATATTTTCCTTTAATGTATTTTCACAATTTTATTGGGTTTGTGTGGCAAGATTTTGGTAGCCAGGATTGCTTCTGTGAGAAGCTGCTAGAAGCTTCCTGCGGGTCTAATAGGCAGGGCCAATGCCAGCCAGCTCTAAGACAGACCCACCACTGGTCAAGGCTGAGCCCATCAGCCACAGTGATAGTGCCTCTGGGATATATTTAAGTAGAGAATAAAACAGCTGCGTGCCTTCAGAATGACCTCGACAGGCTGGAGAGATGGGCAGAGAGGAACCATCTGTAAGTCAACAAGGGCAAATGCAGGGTTCTGCACCGGGGGAAGAACAACCACATACACCAGAACAGGCTGGGGGCTGACCCACTGGAAAGCAGCTCTTCAGAGAAGGACCTGGGGGTCCTGGTAGACAACAAACTGTCCATGAGCCAGCAGTGTTCTTTTGTGCCCAAGAAGGCCAGTGGTGTCCTGGGGTGCATTAGGAAGAATATTGTCAGCAGAGCAAGGATGGTGACTCCGTCCCTCTATTCAGCCCCTTTGAGGCCATATCTGGAGTGCTGTGTCCAGTTCTGGGCTCTTCAGTACAAGCCATGGAGCTTTGGTACATGGAGCTCTTGGAGCAGAGACTAGGACAATTGGACCTGTTCAGTTTCTAGAAGAGATGACTGAGAGGGAGCCTCATCAACGTCTAGAAGCATCTAATTGTGAGGGTGTCAAGAGGATGAATCCAGGTTCTTCTCAGTGATGCCTAGCAACAGGACAAGAGGCAACAGGCTGAGACTGAGTCATAGGATGTTCCACTTGAATATGAAGAAGAACTTCTTTATTGTGCAGGTGACCAAGGACTGGAACAAATTGCCCAGGGGCATTGTGGAGTCTCCCTAACTGGACATATTCAAGAACTATCTACACACAATCCTGTACAATGTGTTCTAGCATGACCCTCCTTGGTCAGGGAGGTTTCACCAGATGATCCACTGTGGTACCTTCCAACCTTAGTCTTTCTGTAATTGTGTGATTCTGTGAAGAGCAGCTAGAGAGGTGAATATGTCAGAGAATAGCCTTGCAGACCCCAAAGTCAGTGGAGAAGAAGGGAGAGTAGGTGCTCTAAGTGCCAAAGCAGAGACTCCTGCTCAGCCCATGGAGGCCCACGAAAAAGCAGAGATCTAGCCACAGTCCCTGAAGGACCCCACACAAGAGCAGGTGGATGGACAAAGGAGGCTGTAACCCTGCGAGAGGGGTGCTGGGGTAGACCTCTGGCAGGATCTGTGGACCCATAGAGAGAGCATTTAGTGTTCTGGCTGACCTAATCCTACAGTGCTAATTTTAGCTTATTTCTGCTTCTGAGTAGTTGGATTTGTAGCTAGCCATGCTAATCCAAGGACTGTCATTTCTCTGCCAAACCATTGTTCCTTTATCTTAACTTCTAGGCATCAGTACTCTGGGAATGATATAAGAAGTCACCTTTTATGAAGTCTCAAATACTTTTTCCTGCTGAGAAGCCAAAAATGTCAATCATGATGGCATTTTTAGTATGATGTCAGCATCTCGGACCAAGTCATACATGTGTTTAAGTCAGAATTCAATGGAAAAAGAACCTGTCCCATGTCTCGCATGCAAAAGGGGGCTTAGGTACTCCAATACCCTGAGTCATTGCAAGGGAGAACCTTTTACAAAGTTCTCAGGAGGTCAAGTAACAAACTTTTACCTGCAAAATTTAGAGCATAAAGGTAGAATAAGGTACTTGGCAATTTTTAATGCAACAGTCAATCAAAATAAGGCACTCTACAAAACTCTGATTTAGCAAACTCTAACCCATCCAACTTTAAGTTACCCAGATTTCGAGATGAGAAAGTTAGGAGAAGAAAATGGGACAGACAAAGAGAAGGGACAGAGAAAGTGAATAGTCACTGCCTGGATCCAGCAGGGTCTCAGCAGCTATAAAATCCTAAATAGTGGGCTGCAGCCATGTTTGTTGTTTACTTGTCCTACTGCTTTTCTCTGCTCTGGTATCCGGGGGCCCTTCCCTGCCAAGGTGGGACTTTCAGTGTGCCAATGGCTTGGTAGCCATTCTGGTGCTGGACTAGAGGCTCTAGGGGCGGAGTCTGGAGCAGAACTTGTCCTGCCCTTCCCATTCCACACACGCACATACACACTTCAGTTGTTTTGAGACATTAATGGATTTCTACAGTCTCTCACAGAGACTCCCTTTGGTATAAAGGTGTTGCATTTCAGAAGTCCACAATAATGTCTGAGATACTGTAGATTTTTCCTGGAGGTAGAACTGATATCGGTGCAAAACCACATTTTTCCTTGGAGTTTTTCAATACTAATTTTTCCATTTTTGACTGAAAGTAATTTTCCTGGTTTATTTTGCTGCACCTGGCTTGAAAGTGCTCAAGGCCAGGTTGGATCGGACTTTGATCAAACTGCTCTAGCAGAAGGTGTCCCTGCTCATGATAGAAATGTTGGAACTAGATGATCATTATGGTCCTTTACAACCCAAACCATTCTATGACTGTGATTTTCTGTGCACAAATTTATGCCACTTTACAACACTAAAGTCATATACCTTTTAAGAGTGTCATTTATACCACACAAAAAAATAATTTATAACCCAGCTGTTGACAGCTGACAATTTTATAATTTTGAGGTCTAAAAAGTCATTTAGGCAAACATACCCATCTTTCACACATTTCAGTCATAGTTCGATTCATAAAGAAACAGAATTCCAACAATACGAAAACATTACTTAGAAAACATAAGAAAGAACTACTGATCTGGTTTGAGAGGGTTTCTAGCCTTTATTGCTGGATAGGCTGTAATGCCATGCACAACATAAAGAAAATAGAAGCATATTAACAAAATGTACTTGTCTCAAAAAAGGTTGGAGTTTAATCACACACATGATTGTAGACTGAAAAATGCTACAACAAATTTTCCCTCTTGTATTACGTATCAGTGAAGATGAGAAGTTGGCAGCTCAGAACTGTCATTTTTTGAAAGTTGCATCTCTCTGAGGGAGCTTTCTCGTTTCCTCTGGGAAAGGAAAGATGGTAAGTGGCAAAAAAAAAAGTTAGAAACACTCTTTAAACTAAATGGTGCAAGGTGCAGATATACACCCATAAGTACAAGTGTCTTATTTAAAATTATTCAGGGATGTCATGGATATCTCTATTATACTTTTAAACATAAGGAGATATAAAACCGGTTTGTAAATAATCTGAGAAAATGTGTGTCTATTTAGATCATTGCTCTGGTTTTAGAAACACCAACATACTCTATTACTCAAGAACGTTTCAAACTTTTTTTCCTGACAGCTGTAGTTGTGTTTCCTTTCTTCACAGAAACATAAAATTCCCATACCTATGAGATGCTACATGAAGTAAAAAAAAACACCTTACTTTTAAATATCAGGGCTTAAAATCTATTATTCAAAAAACTCACAAACCCACAAAAGAACCCAAATCAAAACAAAAAAATCACCCAATTTTGTGGTAACTGAAGATGAAGCAGCAACGGAACATGTTTTCAACACATACAAAGAGGATGTAAAAAGGTAGGGCAGCTACCACTGCATTGAAACTGAATCCAGACCTCTACAGTCAGAAATTTTTCATTACAAGCTGCATTTCTGAACAGTTATTTTGCAGGAATTTAAGCATAAATATTCTTTTAATTTAAATTTTGTAAACTGAGCAGTTAAAAGAGGAAAGCTTTCAAATATTGATTTTGTCACTGCAATAGAGGATTTAATGGGAAAATAGTCTAGTTTGAGGGAAGGTTCTCTTGTTTCTCTCAGTTATGGCAATGACTTTGTCAAGGCAACCCCTTGTTCACTGATTTGTCTGTTGGTTTGCTGTAAACCAAGAGCAAATGGCTGAATGTACATGAGAAAGCTACTCTTCTCCAGTAAATTTGAATTATAACTGCTATCATTTTAAACAAAGAAACCATATTCTGAATTTTTTCCCATAGGTATGACAGGCATCATACACATATTATAATAAAATTATGGGAAGAATGAGAATTATTAGCACAATTCGATACTCAGTAAATGATTAGAACATACCAGTGTATGTAGGCTTTTATATTGAAATCTATTGTCTGATTTTGTCTTTTTAAATTTAAACAAACTACTGATAGTGCTATCAGTCATACAGTATTCATGGGTTCAAATGCACTGTTGTGCTTTGTTTTGTTTAGAAGTGTAACACTAGAGAAACCATTTGGATGGAGTACTAATATATCGTTGATTACAGTATTCTGGAAGTCACATTTATTAGACACCACTCAACACAGCTTAATGAATGTTAAAGATGATTGAAAACCTATATAAGTTGCCGAAGTAAATGCCATCTTTAAGAACTGTTCTTAAGCACACTAAATATCTCTCAGTAGGGCAAGGAGTATGCTTCGATTTTTTTCCCACACACTGAAATATAAATGGCATTACTAAATATTTTGTTTGCTTGATTGATTTGATCTATACAAACACTATCATGTTTCTTCCAAGCAAATCTAAAACACTTGTATGGCTTTCTAATTTCAGTTAAAGATTGACAAATATTTTAAGTAATTATTTTCTAATTGTAAAATTTTGCAAGAATTCTCTTGAAAATCTAATTTTCCCTTTTTTTTCATCAAACTCTGTGTTCAAAACACCTGGAATGGTTGTGAAAGGTAAATTTTAAAGTTTTGGTAAGCATTCAATTTCAAACACATTATAAAAAAATCTAATACCTATTTCATATGGCAAAAAAAATCAGTAGTGTGATGATTTCAGTAGGTCAGTCATGACTAACCATTCTAAGTTAAATAGCTACAATAAGTACTTAAACAGCATTTCAGTTATCTGTAGTACACTGAAATCTTCCACAGAATTGGAAAAAAATGTGTTAAATAAACAGAACCAATTCTCCTTGTTCCAGCTAGGGTGAATTTTTGCAGTAACCAGTAGGGCGCATGGCTAGGATCCAGAGGTTATTCTATACCACTTCATGCCATTTTCCAGAAAATGGGGCAAGGTATCCCTTTCAGGTCACAGAGTGTGGCACAGGGAGCACTTTGGCATTGTTGGGGTTTCCATGTGAATTATTCACCTCTTTCTTGTATCCTCTGTCATTAGTATTGTTGCTGTACTCTTTATTCTCTTATTTCATTGCTGCTTCCAGTAACTTTTTTTTATCTCAGTCTTCAATTCTCCCCTCCCACTGCAAGGGGGATGGAGAGGGGGAAGGGGAAATGAGTGGGTGGTGCATAGTTTGGAATGTTTCAGTGGGAACATGAAATTTGGGAATACTGTTTCTCCACCACAACACTAATAAAATAAACAAAATTCTTCATATGACATGGTTTTTATGGAGAGAGACGGAGAGATGGAAGGATTTCTGAAGACTTCTGCTGGTATGAGAATGCACTTGTTTTTCCAGTAGACTGAGTGAGGCAATTTTCTATCCTACAATCAGACAGTAACCCTCATTAAGTGTTAACACAGCTGTTGATCTTCTAAGACAACACGAATTAAAGGAAATGAACAAGTAATGCAAACTGTCTACTAAATTATTAAGATTAATATTTAGATTTTGTTTAATGATTAAATGTTAGCAAACTGTAGCAAAAAACCATGTTTCAATGAAAGACTAAACAATGTACACTGGATGAGGACACCACTCGACACACCACTTGAAAAAATTCAAACATTATGTTGCTTATTTCTGCAACACACTAAAGTTAATTGGTAGAAATAGTTCTGATTTCAACACATTTGTAAAAATAGAAAGTTACAAGCAGTAAGGTTAACACCAAACTAGAGCACCGTAATGGCATTTCGTAGAACACAGAGAGCTATTTGAAAAACTGATGACCAAAAGCATTTCATATATTTGTACAGATTTTTGTTTTGTTTTGGTTTTTTTTTTTAATACATAAATTTTATAAAGTTACCTGCCATCTATTGCAAGATAAATGAAACTAAATTGTCACCAACTCTCAAAGTTCCTTCTACAGTTTTCTAATTCATAACCATCCTTTAAAATGCCCATGGTAGTCAAACAGGTGTGCTCAGAACCATGCCTCAACAATTATTAGATCTGAGTTACTCCAGGTCTGGGGTGAAGGTCTATCCCAGGAATTTTTTCAGAAATCATTGTACTGCCTGCCTGCCTGCCTCTAAATAAGATACGTAAGATATATGTTGTATACCCCATGTACTATGCCAACATCATCATGATGTCATTTTTCCACCAATTTGGAAGATAAACATAAACTGCATTAATTACAATCAACCTGGAAGTTGACTAAACATTTTCTTAATGGAATCAGTATTCCAGATGAAGTGCATTTATACCAATGTATGCAGTATGGGTAACAAACAGAATGAGATGCAAGCCATTACGCAACATGAAAGCGATGACATAGTCATCATGGAAACATGGTGGGATGACTCACATGACTGGAGTGCTGCAATGGATGTCTGCAAATGCTTCAGAAAGGATAAACTAAAGAGAGGCAGTGGGTTGACTGTACATTAATAATATCCATATTACGTACACTGTTCTGACAGTAATAGAGTTCAAGGACAGTGATGATAATGTTGAATGCCTATGGATGTAATTAGTGACCTGCTGTACCACTTAGACACTCACAGGTTGATGGGATTGGGTGGGATTCACTTGAGTGTATTGAGGGAGCTGGCAGAAGAGCTCACCAAGCCATTCTCCATCATTTATCACAGTTCATAGGGGTCAATCTCTTTTTGCAGGCAACTAGTGACAGGACAAGGGGACATAGCCTGCACCAGGGAAGGTTCAGGTTGGACATCAGGAAGAATTTTTTTCGCTGAAAATTTTGTTAAGCATTGGAACAGGCTGCCTAGGGAGGTGGTGGAGTCACCATCTCTGGAAGTGTTCAAAAAATGACTGGACTTGTCACTTAGTATTATGTGGTTTAGTGCCATGGTTTAGTGGGCATGGTGGTGTTTTGGCAAAAGTTGGCCTTGATGATCTTGGAGGTTTATTCCAACCTTAATGATTCTATGATTCTATTACGTGATGGTGTATTAAAGAAGTAACTTATGGCCTAAAAACAATTAATGCCAAATCAGACATCATTAGTTGCTTTAGTTATAGGTCCTTCCTTTATGTGTTTTGACAGCATAAAGGGGAAGACACAGAAATAAAGCTAAGAGGGCATAAACACAAATCACAGTTTTACTGTGCTTGTATATCTATTTTTCTGCTTTCAGGGAAAGTGAGGAAAAGGAGAACGATTTATGACAGGGAAAGCAGGTGTCATTACTCTAGACTTAGAACATTGTAAATCCCAGAAATTGGTGTATTTGGTCATCAAAATGCCCAAACAGTCCTGGCAATTCTTGTATAATCTAAATTATCAAAATATACCTCTGTACAACTTCTATAATTCTGGTGTTAAAATGTTCTCATTTGGATTCTAAAAAATAAGGCAAATACCACTAACCTACAAATTACAATGAAAATATAGATTATAATAATTATTCCCTTTATAACTTAGACAGATTAAATAATTCCTGACCCCTCATGACATTTAATTTGATTAGCTCTATATATATAAATGCAGTAATTTCACAATAAAGAGAAAATATTCTACTGCAATATCATGGTAAAAACTAATTCTGTCCTCAGTATGACTTTTGACTTAAAGTTACATTTTAGTAATGTCATGTCATCTATATTACTCTGCTCCCTGACTTTTTAATTTTTCATCTATTCAGACATGATTCAGGATCTGAATAATTGCATGATTCATTATAGTCAAGGTAATGTTATTTTTCATTATTACTGGTCTTTGACCAAAACAAAGAAAATGCAACATGGACATGTACTTTTTAAAAGAAAGAAGGGGAAAGCCTTTATCCTATTATAAAATTATTTTCAATAAGCTAAGAAAATTTAGAAAAAACAATTTTCATAATTTATAACATGAAAATAACAAGTTGAATATAACAACAGAAAAAATAAGCCACACTCTGGTTATGTCAGCATTAAAAAAAGAAAGATTTGTCTCAGCTAAATTTAATAAAGCTATCTTGCATCCTGCTGACAATTCAGATAAAGGATTATTAGATATTGCGTAGTTTCCTGAGGGTTTATGCAGGACATTGAACAGATTTTGCATATTACTTGGAAACCCCTACTGCAAAGAACTATTCTTAAAATTCCTTCCTGCAGTTAGCTTAATATTAAATCTCACATATCTCTAGAAGTTTAGTTACACTTTTGGATTTCATTGTATTCATATCTAAAGTATAATTATTTCAAAAATGTATAGTATTTCCTGGAGACCTTTCATGATTCTATCTAATTCCATATATTCCATATATTTAATCACATAACTGTTCTTGGCCTGAGCATTTGCGATGGCTTAATAACCTTGTGGACTACTGTTGAACTGTGAAAATAAGCTCCAATCAGGCATCCTCCTCCCCTTGGGTGACAGACACCAGACGTAGCCATGAAACAATCATTCTTGTTGCCACTTCCCAACTGAAAGTAGCACAAGCTCTTATCCAGAAGGTTGTCTCAGTGCAGAGCCCTCAAGTTTTTGATGATCATTCCCCTTGACTAAGCTCTGAAACACAAGTATGCATATAATTAGTACCAGGCCCTCCAGAAGCTGTAGCTCCCACACCCCTTTTCAGCGTTCAAGCCTGACTCTTATCTCACTCCTTGTCCTGCAAGAGCCTGAGATGCCGTCAGGTGTACTAGAGCAGAAGTCAGTTAAATTTGTGTATTCATAACAAATCTGGCCTCAAGTTCTACTTCATGCAAGAACATGCCTACCAATACAAACCCATCAGATGCTATTCAATATATGTAATAGTTTCACGTCAAACATTTCATTCCTAATTTATGCTATAGCTTGACTACTGAGACTTCTGTATTGCAGAATAGGTTAAAGAGTGCCAACAAATGTAAGTGCCGTGTAAGTTTCATAGCACTATTTTTATACACACTTAGACATAAAAATGTTTTCTTTCTAGGGATGAGGGTAGAAGTTCACCCAGACATAAGAAAGTTCTTTTCATTTTTTTCCTTCCTTTACAGTGAAATATTAAACATATTCTCACTGCTCCCTATCTGTTGTTATTAATGAATCTAGCAGTAACTTGAGCTTCATGCTCTTGTTTCAAAACAGAGACACTAATCACATGCCTTTAGCTGACTCAAAATTCCTTCTCAGATTAAAACTATACTACTTTCAACATATTTGTTAAAAAAAAAAAAAAAAAGAAGAAAATAGTTCTTTCTTTTACCTTCAAACAAGCTCTAACAAAATTTCAGCACAAATCCTCACCCCCACTTATTAGGGCTCCAATATATTGTGGAAAATCTCAGTCATAACTCCTGTTCAATGCAGAATTTTTCACGACTCAGTGACCTTTCAAAAGAACACAGAATCAAATGCAATCCTCTTTATAGATTATCATCAAAAACATTGGCAAATCACAACTTTCCGTGGCTTACACATGAAACAAAAAGAAAACTGTTGTTTAGACGTTTGTTTTGCCTGTAAGCATATGATTATATTCCAATCAAAGCAGAACTCTCAATTTAGAAATTCATGGAGATCAAAATTGACAAGGGATTTGCATGGGCTCTTATGATGTAGGACTGCAGGATTTTGCATATCAGGTTCACAGGGTGTCACAGTGTGACTCACTAGGATTATGTGAAAACAACAGGCTTCCTCAACTGCTGTGGCAGCTCCTTAGAATTGACAGCCTGAATGAGTCATGAAAACTACTGAAACCATAGCCTACTTGAAGGAGGGATCTAATACTTGAAAGTAACTGTCAGGGTGACTTGTTTGAGTGTTTTAGTTATGGTTTTGTGGAGTGCACTCTTTCCTTAAATAAGCCAAAGACGCTCTACTGCTTTCCTCTTTTGGGGGCTTTTGACAGAAGAGCCCCTACATTGAACCAGGAAGTCAGCTGGAACTCAAGCAATATCCCATTTTGAGCTTTTCTACCTAGACTAATAGCTGAACCTGAAACATTATTTTGAACTTAAACCACCTAATTATGTAGTGCCTTCTACAAGAAAAATCACTTCTCTGATGATAAGAATAATTCATTTTGAACAAAAGCAATACTTTTCTATATTGCAGGGTTGTCTAAGTTGGATGGGGCGTATATTAATTGTAAAAACTTGACAGTTTAGAGAAACTAAATATGAACTTAAAAAGAGTCTGAGAAAATCTTTTTCTTTCCTTAAAACACAGCTGAGTGTGAGCTATAATTTTGAGGCATTTTGTAATTTAACCAGATATGAATTAGAAAGAATTCATCATTACTAGTAAATCATAGTAGTTATATGGAAATCTGATATCTTACCCTGCTGGAAGAGACCAAATCCATGAGGGGACTCCTACCATGTCTACATTATAAAGTAATATGAAGGAATATATGTACCTCTGTGAGCTGAGCAGCTGTCACTGAGGACTTGACATTGACACTGCATATGCTTTAAATGATTAAAACCTATTTCAGATTAGTCTAGATGTGATGACAAATGCCCATAGAAGTGGGAGTGCACTGAATGCATTCCTGGGATTCATCAGCCAGTTTATTTTCACCAGCAGGGAATCAAGTCTGTGGTCTTGAAGTCTATTTCATTATTTCGCCCAAAGTATGGTTCGTAGGAGTCACTAGGATATTTACTTCTCCTAGTCCTAACTCTAGAACTCCTGTAGGTGCACCCACTGCTTACTAAGGTGATTCAGTGTTTCAGCTGTCTTCTCTGTCCCTTTGGCACATGATCTGCTAGCATTTCCAGACCACTACCATGAATACTCACTTCTGAGTCACAATGCATCACAGGCCTCAGACAAGATGTAAATATTCGGTAAGAGAGAATTGTGCCTACCTAAAATAAACTTGAATTAAATTTCCTTTTAGAAATGGAGAAAAGGGAAGAGATAGAAGCTACATCTTTAATTCTGACTCTTCTGTATTGGAAAACATGGAGTTGCTGCTGGCAGCTGGGTCTTGAAAGCAACCTTTGACATCATTAACATGTTCTGCCCTGTCTGGCCACTGGTAGATTATGCTGTAAATAAATATCTGTGTGTGTATTTCTGCTCCTTTCATGTACATAAAATTTGGCTGATGGGGTTTAGTGTAAGCTCCCTTTTCACTGAAATCTCCTCCTTTCTGTCTCAAAGCAGTATTTTAGCTCCTGTGCTCTGTTGTGTCTCATACCTTGGAGAGTTCAAGAAAAGTGGAAGATGTGAGGTAGACGCACAAGTAAAGGCACTGCTCCTACAGAAAAGTGAGAAATGAAGTTACAGTCTCCTTGTAACTGTAGTGCCAGGAAAATGTACCTTTCCCTTTCTTAACACAGTTTTCCAGTATAAATCACATATGGCGTTGGATATGGCTAAAGAAATAGATTTGGATTTGAATTCTTTCTCAGACATGTTGATATGTACTTGACAGCTGAGTGAAACAATTTGCTAAATGAGGTAGATGGGAATATCATTATATATTTAATATTCAGCACAGTGCTTCTTAAAGCACAAAATAACAGCACAACATAAACTGTGATGACATGCAAGTAATTTGTCTGCCTACAGGCAGTTAATGCAATAAATAATTCAGTTCTTATTAGGGTCTTAAACTTACAGCAAGTTTTTAGTTAATTTAATTAATACTTAACAAATAGCCTACAGTTAGGTAAATCACATCACAGACAAGTGCAGCAATTATTAATCTACTTGTTAAATCTTATTTAACATATTTAAAATTATTTTGGTAAAAAAAATATGGTAAACATAACCATCTGACTGTTCTGATTTAAAAGTGTCCTGGTTTCAGCCAAGGACAAGGTTAATTTTTTGCAGTAGCTCTGAGGGGGTGGATTCTGGACCAGTGTAGGCAAGTCAAGATTGTTATTTTATAGTACCCATGTCATCACTGGAGGGTGGAAGTAAAGGATTCTCACTTCCAAGAAGGGGAATGGCTTGCAGGTGGGGAAAAAAAAAAAGGTACACAGAAGGTCTATCACCATTTTGTTCTTTGTCTCAGGGGCTGTGCAGCACCGGCTTGGTCAGTGAGCATTTTTGCATGTAAATCACCCTCTTTTAGTCTGCTGTTGTTATTAATATTGTTGCTGTTATTGTCCATTTTCTTACTTCACTGCTGTTTCCAGTAAATCGTTCTTAGCTCGGGATCTCTGTCTTTTGTCTCTCTCACTGGAATGTCTTTCATTTTAGTGGGAACATTAAATTACGGAATACCATTCCTAAACCACAACAATCAGGAATTTTGATTCAGTGGTCATACACGAGTACTTCTTTTAATGACTTGTCTTGCTATAGGAAACTTCATCGAATATCACAGAATATTTTGAGTTGGAAAGGACCCACAAGGATTACCAAGTCCAACTCTTAAGTGAAGGGTCAATATGAGGATCAAATCCATTGCCTTAGTGTTATTAGTACCTGCTCTAACCAACCCCTGAGCTAATCTCAGGGTAGTTGCTTGATTCTGCTCTTATACCCAGCCACTGCTAGATTTGGTACGAGCCTTACAAAGTTATAGGAATCCTTGAAAATTTTTTATTTTTTAATGCAGATATAATGCATTTATATGATTATTAAACTACTTTTCATTTGCCCAAATGTTCTTAAAGAGCGGGGAGCTTGGTTGGCTTTTGGTTTACATTATTTTCCACTAAGGAAAAAAAAACCCACAGAACTTTCTTATTTTGTTTGCTGTTCTTAACATCATTTTCCTGTAATGAATTAATACTCAATCCATACATCCACATCTTGCAGTCAGGTATGTCCTCTCTCTTTCACAGCGATCACAATTTCCTGCAGCATTTTGGTTAGTAAGTCACACTTATGACCAAGAAATTACGTTGCCACAGATGATGAAAGCCTGCAAGAAGGAACAGCCAGTGCCTGTGATACAAAACCTGCTCCAGGTTGAAAAACTTTTTTTATGTTTATGGCAACTAGGGAAGCAGTTTTTCTCACTTAGTGTAAAAGCAAGTTCAGCATTTCACCAAGGTATTTTTTCTTTTTTTTTCCTTAAATGATGTAAAGCTTATCTTCACTGAGATAAGAGATGAAAAAAACGTGTGCTTGACTCAGCATATACACAGAAGTATATTACAGAGAGATGGAGTAAAACTAAAATACATTTAGTAGATTTCCCTTCTTCAGCCTATCCCTTGCTGTCACAAGCAGAGTGTTGCATTAAAATGATTCAATAAGGAAATGATGGTCTGGATTTTGAGCCAGTGTACACAAAGTACAGTGCAATACCAATGTGCAGAAATTGAAGTTTGGGGACCGTATGTAAAGATCAGTATCCACAGGCTGAATATCTAAATAGTTCAAATCTTTTTTTTTTTTTTTTTTTTTTTTTATATATATGATATTGATATCTGTCTTCAGATACCACCAAAGTTCTATATGTTTCTACTGGAAACAGTCCTGTCAGTTGAAGTAAGAAACTTTGTGCTTTCACACACTGCTTGTATGTGCATCTATATGTCTATCTCCACAGGAATTCAGGGATTGAAACACTTAACAGAAGATAGTAGGAACATAATTCAAGAATATATTGTGTCCTAGTTGTGAAAAAACACACAAAAGTATATTACATTCAAATTATATTCCTCTCTTTAAAGTAAGAACACACTCTTTGTTGAATAAAGTTTTGCCAGCTTTGTAATCACAATCAATCATCGTACCATCAATCATCATGTAATCACTACAATCATCGTACCATTATCTGGATCCATTTAAACATCTGTTGAACTTACTTTCATAGAGTTACATGGATACATACAGCTTTAGGTTTCTTACACTATATTTAAGACTTATTTACTGAGGTTTTCTTGGCAAAATACAGTGTTTACAGTAACAGCTTGGGCAGCTGCACTTTAGTTCTATTGAATAGGATTGCTTCAGTGTGAAGATAGAGGTTTTCTTTTTCTTTCCTCTCTTCGACCCAGCCAAAACTTGTTCTCTAAAACTGCTGGCATACATTTCGGTGCAGATTTTATCTAGCAAAATGACATAAACATAACATAAAAGGCTAGATCTATGGAATAAAGAAGCTCCACTAATCTCCAGTGCTAATAAATTGAAAGACTTTCCTGTTAGTAGTGATGAATGTTCAAGAGACATATCTGTTCAAATGCTATGATTTATCTTATACATTTTTCATTACTTTGATGCAATATAACCCTCTGTTCAGTGTATTCCTCCCAAGGAGAGCCACACCTGCAGTCTGGCAGGGACATCTTTGTCACTTTGCACAGTCCCAGGATGGGAGATTCCAACAGGTTTTGCAACAGCCCAGGTGAACTTACTGCATGTTTAATCTGACCAGGAGTGTGACCTGCTGTTGTAATTCAAACACAGCCAAGTCCCACACAGCTGCTCACTCACTTCCCCACCAGTGGGATCAGGGAGACAACTGAAAGGGTAAAAGCTAGAAGACTCCTAGGTAGAGATAAAAAACGTTTATTAGGGAAAGCAAAAGCCATGACACAAGGAAAGCAAAATAAAGAGATAATTCACTGCTGATAATTCAAGGCAGGTGTTCAGCCATGTCCAGGAGAGCAGGCCTGTGGCCATCACTCAAAACATCTGCCCTTCTTCCTTCTTTCCCCACTTTATATACTGATCATGATGCCATATGGTATGGAATATCCCTCTGGTCAGTTTAGATCACCTATCCTGGCTGTGTCTCCTCCCAGTCTCCCATGTTATCTTCAACTGCCTTGCCAGAGTGGCATTGCAAAAAGCAGAAAAGACCTTGGCTCTGTTTATGCTCTGCCCACCAACAGCAAAAACATCTCGGTATTACCAACCCTGTGTTCAGCACAAATCCAAATCATAGCCCCATACTACCCACTGTGAAGAAAATTATCTCTACACCAGCCAAAACCAACACATTAATTAAGCCATGTATTTCTGTTCCTATTTTCCCCAGGCCTAGGGCAATTACTTGTGTTGACACAAACAGGAAAATAATTCACCAATAAGTTTAATTCAAAACATGAAAGTTGGGTTCATTTCTTGCTAATACGTAGTGTAACATATCTGGCATGTAAATAGAAAATATTTGTCATGCTTAAAGTAAATAAATAGAGAAAATATCAGCATGACAACATAACTAATATTAAATATTTGTCTTGAATGGCAGGCTTGTGAATTTACTTGATAATTTTGTCTGCTGGAATTTCTGTTAGGAAGTTATGACGCGGTCTGCCGGGGTAGAAAGGAACAGTCCACACTCGAAGTGGGGTGAGAACAGAGTGGAACATTTCTTAAGGGAGCATGGGACATTTATAGGGTTGGGTCTGGAAGCTGCTAGAAAGGGGGCAGAACCGCTACAAATAAGGATAATTAGGGGTGGTACAACACCGTACAAGGAGTCAGGGGGTGAGGCTAACCTTATAGGGTAGTGCTGCCAATGTCAGCCAATGAAAAAATCGGAAGGGAAGCGACCAGTGGGTAAAAGGTAACTGGGGAAGGTCGGGGGAAACAGCCAATAAGAACAATGGTACAAATATAAAGAACAATTATCTATGTAATACAGTCATATTCTAACTATTACAACATGGGAACTGATCAGCAGTCTTTTCCAAGCATTATTTGGTTGACCACTCCATCCAT
>JAWWEW010000078.1:73849458-73861072 GCA_035583185.1 Anabacerthia variegaticeps | reverse complement strand
TTTTCAAGCATTATTTGGTTGACAACTCCATCCATTTGTAGAAGTTCTCTTCTCCGTCGTCCTGGTGTCCTCCTACAAAGTTAGACATAGGATTACGTGGTACTTGCAGGCTTTCCAAAAGTACAGTGTGTTTTTCATAGTGAAGTAACTAATCAATTAGAATGGACTAAACTATATTTTTCCTATCCAAAAAGAGTTTGGACTACACATTCATTTTCTGTAACTAAAGCTCAATTTTTAAGCCTCTCTTCTTTCAGGTCCATATATCATGTGAGTGTGAAATACTTGAATAATGACTTTTCATTCATATTTCCTCTTTATTCCAGAGAAAATAATAAAATAAAATCGAATCCCACTATCTTATCAATACTGTCAATAAACAGATAAAGAAAGAAAAAACCCCTATGTTTCCTATACATGTGAAACCTTTGTGGTAAATTCTGAACTCTTCAAAATTCTGCTTCTGGAAAGCTTTACACATCTCTTTGCAATTGAAAGGTTATCAAATTTCTGTGATTTCTGAAGTTTGTATGATTCATACATGTATTTCCAACAGATTTTGTTACATAGAAGTGGTACCCATAATCATCTCAGTAAATTAAAACTGTTCTGTGTTCAGTTATTCTAATCATCACCCTCAAAAGACAGGATCCAATTCTGCCTTTAGTTTTAAACATGAGATCGCTCCTGACATCCACAATAGAAGCTGGATATGGGTCAAAGAGTAAAGTGTGGCAAAGGCGTCCATGCAAACAAGGATACAGCAGATGCAATAACCACCACACTGAATCCATGGACCAATTAAGCTGCAAAAAAACCACAAACAAACAAACAAAAACAAACAAAAAAAAAGAAACTATTAAGAAAGTTATTACATTTTGTACTATATAGACAAGTAGACATCTTGGATGCTCTCTCATCATGAAGAACTGGCAAGACCAGTAAAGAGAATTTCAAAGAATTTATTTGGTTTTCTTTTTCTCAGTCTTGGAAAATTACTCCTAGTGTCTGAGCTTCTAATTATTTACAAGAGAGGAAGTTCAGCACTTCACTCAAGTTAGTGTAGTTTGGATAGCTGCACCATATTTTAAAATACAATTCTTTAGTGATAAATAATACTGAATAGGTGAATTGTTTACATTTTTAGAACTGGTGTTCTGGAGAAAATGATCTATGAATTCTGTAAGATATGCTAAGAAGGAAGTCGAAGGCATATAGATATGTTGATATATATCAAGGAGATGTTATGTCTTAATTTATCAAACAGTCTGTATAGCACTGTGGGGCATACAATATTTTCTGAGCTATGTTAAGTATGGGTTTACAGATGTGATGGAAAGTTCTGATCCAGGGCCACAATACAATTTTAGCTGTAGTTTATGTTAGTAAATGGAACTCATTGACAAAGTGTGTGCAATGAACTATGTGAACTATACATGAAATATGCATATATATCTAAGATCAGCTTAAGGAAACATTCCTAAATGTTCTAAATTTCTTTAAATGTTAGAATCATTTCTAAAAAGTATTTTATAAGATGCATTTATCCTTTTTAGCCTCATAGAATTTAAGTTATATCTTAAGAAGGGATTTTTACAGTCATGGTGGGTGGAGAGAGTTGCCTACCTGAAGAATGTAGACCCCAAAAAAACCTGAAAGCTCTAACTGAATCATTCTGAAGCACTTCTCATGCTAGTTATTTTTCATCTGAGACAGAATTTAAAGAAAAATATCAGAAAAAAAAGCCTTATTTCCAGTGATATCATATGTATACTTGTAATTCTAGCAGCATATAGATTTAAAAAAAAAAAATATTTGCTGTAGAGAATTGTTCCAAACAAAATATTTTATCCAGGCTTTTTTAATATTTTGCATTTTTCATTTGTCCGCTAAGGTGATTGACTATATGCTGATACAGTCCATAACCCTTGTTTCTGCTGTTGAGGCTTGTGAGAGTACTTCACTAGGCACTTGCAGTCTAACATTGCAGACATTTGATCCTGTATCCCACATATGCAGTCTTAAAAGTTATGCTGCATAGTTATGCTGTTTGATAGATTGTCATCGAGGATAATAGTCCCTGTTCTAATTGCCATGTATACCTGTAAAAGCCTCCTATTTAAACAGAGAGCAACAACTACCAGAGGTTAAAAATATCCTGAAATTGAACTGTGCTACAAATGTTTTCTAGAAGTAAATTAATAATATACTGGAATTCTTCTGGCTCACTACTCTGCATCCTTCACTTGATCAGACCATAGGATTATTTGTAAGGATAAGCAGACACCTTCAAGAAATAAAGCATCTATTAAGAGTGGTCTTGGGAAACCTTGTTTTTCCTCATTTATTTATTCAACCTTGTTGATTTTGGTGAATTCTATTGACAGAGAATTGCACATTCATTATTGTCAATAAGTGTAGAAAAATTGGTAAAAAAATACCCTTGATTTTTCTGTTTGCTTGCTTGTCATGCAAACAAATGAAATAAAAGCATCCCAGGAATAATCTTGGCTAAAATGACATGTGAATTAGCAATGTCTTCTTTCCCTCACTCACTTTTGTTGCCATGGAAATCTTTCTTTTGAAAGTGCAGTTTTTCTACTTGACCTTAAAGACAAGAAAGCATGAAAAGAAAATCATCAGAGTTGCTTTGGTCTTTACATTACCTGTAATAAATTATCTCTACATTTCAAAAAAATTAATGGCAATACATTGAAATACTAAAAGTTCAAACCATAGGTCCTTTATATGTCCTGCATGCATAGGAACACACACATGCCAAAGTGACAACCAGGTTTACCAATATGCTACTTCTGTTACTTTAGTTCATATTAATGATTCACAATAACTATTAAACTGGATAATTCAAGCCAGAAAGGAACAAAGTACCTAGAACGCATCTAAACCTCTCTCATTGCAGTGATGAAAATGGTTAAAGAAACATTTTGTCTTTTTTTTTTTTTTTGGTTTGGTTTTGGCTTTTTGTTTGTTTGTTTGGGGTTTTTTTGTTGTTTTTTTTTCAGAAATAGAAGTGTTGGTTATGATTTTTTTTACTGATGTAAGAGGCACAGACTGGAACAGTTGCCTTATAGGCTGGTTATATCCTTAGGGGAAGCTGAGGAGAATCTACTTAATTGTTACTTCTTAAGTGAAGAAAGATGGGAAGAAAGAAGAACTACACATGTTATACCTGTGGTTAATTAAAGAAATTCAGTAGAGGTCTTGGAGAGCTATTGTGAAAGTTCAGCAGACTGAACTCGAAATAACATTATATCATCAGATATCCTAACTGAATATTCAATCAATTAAATGGAAATTTCAAAACAATTTTAAATGAAAAGGGGATATGATTTCCTAGTGTTTAAATCTCTCCATCCTGCCTTTTGAATACAACGTTTGTTGCAAGGAGCCAGCAAAGAAAATCATTATTATAAATTATAATTAAATTAAATTATATATATTTTTTTTTTTTAAAAGAAGAAGATACAGACTGGATGCTATCAAACAGGCAATAAAATATTGCAACCCAATAAGAAGGAGTATGTCTTAGAAGAAGAGCAGTAAAGTGAAAAACAGTGGAAAATAAAACAAATGGAAAAAATATGCCAAGCAGATTTTTAATGGAAGCCTGAATTTTCAACTAAACAAGATCCTCATGAAAAATCCACCTTCTGGTAAAAGTTTAGTTTTTCCAGTGCAAAGTCAAGTCTGCTTAATTGAAAATACTCTTAGGATATCTTATGATTGTAATTAATTACGACAGCATGGTTGGATCTGCTCCCTCTTCCCCTCTCCCTCCTTGCCACGTGGTCTCCAAGATGTCCCAGGACAGAGACACACATGCGGCTGCAGGAGAGGAAACAGAGAGTTTATACCCACGGTCAGGGTTTTTAAGGGATTTTAGGGGAAGTGAGTCACAATCAATGAAAACCGAGGGTTAACAGCAAATGGGGAAAGGGTTAACCAGGGACCAACAAGGGGGCTTTTCACATAAACCTGCCCAGGTATATACTTGCATTCTAATAAGGGTTTTCCCAAAGAGTCCTGGGAAGAAGAAAGGTAACCCACAGACAGGGTAGAATCCATTTTACAACACAGTAAAAGCCTGTTTTCAAGGCATTATGGCTAGTTTTCTCCATCTTCTTCAGTGGCTCATTGCTACAATTAATCATCTCTAGAGTCCACAAAACACTGTATGTCATGACTGCCATAACAAACTCTTTTTTTTATCAAAGAAAGAGAAGACATTGCTTTCTTGTGATTTCAACAAACCTCATCCCAAGGAATAAAAATAAGAGCATATCTGCTTGAAAATTCCTTTAATGATTCAGAGCATGACTTCCAAATTATAACATACAATTCTCCTGCTGAGGTTTTAGTAAAAAGAACTTGGCTTTGAGAGAATTTTTTTTTCCAAATAAAACTGTTTTAAGTGTGAGATTATCAAGAAGGAACACTCAAAGTAGGACATGCTGTAAGTAAAACTGCAGTACTCTTTAAACATCTTTTTAGTGCTTTTGTTTGTTTGTTTGTTTTTGTTAACATAATTGGCTACAGTGAGCTATTACTGCAATGGCAAGGAAACTGTACTAAAGGCAGAATGTTGCATCCTTACAGGTGATTGTTCTATAGACTTTTAACAGAAAAAGGAAGAAGTTTCTGCGAAAGATGGGAAGCAAAGAAGGAGAATGAGAATATACTTTGAAAGGGCTAATCTAGAAGAATTTTAAAATAAGGACCTATTCTTGTGCACAGGACCATATTGGAATTATTTCAAAGAAAGAACTTTCAGGACTTTCCAACATGATACATCATCAAGGATTTTTATTTTTGCTGAAAGACTGAAATTCTAAGTATTCTAAGTAAGAAATATCTGGAAACATTAGCAAAGTGAAAGCTTGAAAAGCAAAACATGTATTTCTTAGAATGCTGGTAGAAACACACTAGGATTTATAATCTGAATTTCATGCTAAGCTCCAAAAGTTGTTTCATAAGATAAAAATACTTTTCAGCAATATTTTGTAGAAAGAGAGCATATTCCTGGTTACAGGTTCTGAGCATTCTGACTGTAAAGAGACAGTTCACACAATGATGCTGAGAAGACAATGCATTAATTGTCACTCCTGTTGTAATATATGGATGATTACTGTTTACAAATGACCTCCATCTCCTTCCATCTAGCCTTCACAAAGGTCTAACTCTCCAATTTGCAGTGCCCACATGTGTGAAGGAATGACTGACTGACTGAGCACTAAAGCTACAACAGCAAGTTCTGCTTCACCTACAGTGATAGCAGAGAGAATTGTATAACTCAAAGGGTTCCTCGCCCAGGCCACTGCCTCTCACCTCTCCCAGCTCTTCCTAAAAGGAAGTCTAAATGGTTCATGAAGTTGAATCATCACAGTTTTCTTGTAGATTATGAGATTAAAATAAGGATCCATTAGTGATAGTGCACCAAGCTAAAAACTGTGTTCAGTCATGAACTATTCCAGTTTTTCACTGGTCAATGCCACAAAGCAGATAAGCAAGCATATATGAGAGACAGCTATTTAAACAGGATGATTTTTATTCTGCACTACATATGTATGAGAGCTACTTCAATAAGTATTCCCTGTGACTTCATAGTCCAGTAAGGCACAAGTTTATGTACCTTGCTGTCATGTCAGCCTACCCAGCCACTGTAAACTGGCTGACAATTTTGCTTATACCCTTCAGATGATTTATTGAATGTGATCACTTAGTGTGTTTTTAGAAATAAATGTCATTCTACTCTGTGGGTATTTCTGAGCTTGCTATGAATATCAAAAGATCTTTTCCCTCCAGTGTACGATACTGCTGTGTTTTTGTGCATGGTTTCAAGTGGAATAGAGAAAACAGAACTGAAAAGGAATACGTGAACTGAGTGGAGAGCTAGGGCTGAAATTGGAACATCAGGGCAAGATTTTTCTGTCTGCCTTTAATACATGGGAAAGTCAGATTTAAAAGTGCTTTGTCTGGCTAACAGCTTTGGAAAAATGTATGATTAATATTTCGTATTGCTGAATATTTTTTATCAAATGCATTCGAGTTTAACGTCATATGCCTTGTCAACACTCTGGTTTTCTACAGCTACTAAGTTTATAAAAATTAGCACTTGATTGATATTAAAATGTTATGTCATAGTTTCAAGCCCCACTATATATCAACAATCCATTATTGAGCTGGAATTCCAATGATATTTCATTGGAGCTAACTATATGACCTTTAGAAAAAAAAAATAAAATTAGAGTTTTGCTAGTACTTTCCCCAACACTAATAGCTTAATTCCAACTTGCCTTCTGTTGACAGGATTGTTCGATTGCTGGTCCTCCTGGTTGTAATAATCACATAAATACATCAGTGCTTTTGTGAAACTACATCTGCAATAGGGAAAGGTTTTTTTCATTATTTTCTGAAAGCATGCAACGGGAAAAAAGAAAGGTTGGCTTTTTTGTTTTGGTTTGGTTTGTTTTTTTAACCTGTATTAACATAATTTGATAACACAGTCAGTGCTTTTATTTTAACCCCAAAGAAGACTATTGTTTATGTGACTAGAAAATTTTTCTCAGAGTACTTATGTCCAGATTTTAAATATAATAAAGGCCTTCTTCAAAGAGATTGACTGTTAGCTCGAGGTTGGTAAAAAAGCATTTTAAAATTATGCAAATATTAGCAGTTTCAAACCATCAGTTCTATAGATGAAATAATGAATCTGCCAGAGACAATGCAAGAGGCTCTAGCAGAGCCTTGTGGCTACCAGCCTGCAGAGAAGAGCCAGCCCTTGCAGCACCCTGAAACTGAATCAAAGAACTCTCATTAATATTAATTTCCAGGTTTTTTTTCTCTCCACTATTAATATTATAAAGTTCATCATTATTTTCCAGTACAGTTTAGAAGTAGTCCGACATAATTTTCTTGTTCTTTTCAAGGAAACTCAACAGTGCCTGAAACTTGGCACTAAATTCTTGGCATCTTCTTAAGCAGTCAGACATAACAGCTAAGAGGTAGCATTTCAGAGATGTTTAGGAGGATTTAAATGAGCAGTTACTATTGGCTTTATCTGCAAGATCAATGCCTTGACACTTGTTCTGAGTTCTGAACATTTGTCCTTAATAATATTTAGGTTATGTTTTATATTAGGAGTTCCCAGGGTAAATGTCTACATAAACTTTCTGTGAGAAGGCCGTACTCCATTAATTTCATCAGACATAACTGGATATGTAGTATGCATATTTGGAAATGGGATATGTTTTGTAAATTTGCAACAGAACTGGAAGAATGTCTAACAGTGGTATCAATATTGACGTGGACTAATCTGTCGTATTTTTGTTACAGAGTGGATCGTCAGATTTCTGAGAATATTACATTATTTTTCTCATCTGTTTTTCAAAACTCCAAGTCAGCATCAGCTCAGTCCACAAAAGTGTATCTGTACTCTGAAGAACTGAACCATTAACAACAAGGCATGTAGAATTTTCCAGGCTAAAAAGAATTCCTTATATCAGCAATTCTTCCTCTTAATTCTTGAGTTAGACACTTCCCTGTGTGACCACCCAGAAGCCACTCTGGCGGTCACACTCGCACCCCCTGAGCTGGGACTGAGGTCTCTTCACAGCTACAACCCCACAATCACAGTCAGACTGCTTTTCCTCACCAGCTCGACCCCAGGCTACCCATAGCAGAGTCCCTGACATCCGGATCCTTAAAATAATTTAAGCTCAAGCTGGGTGCCTTTGAGGAGGCACAAAGAAAGAACAGAGAAATCCCTGGGCTTTCATACCCTCACAGCCTAAGAGCATGAAGGTCTGGGGGGTAATCAGCTCTTGGCGTGCTTCCAAGTGGCCGGTCCCCTGGCTGGGTCACGACTTTCCAGGTCCTTTGCTGTGCAAAGGGTCGGCAGGTCACGGCCACTTGCCCAGGACTCCCACCACCCACAACCTTCAGCTCCTGCTGCAGCTGCACACCTCACCTGCATTATATATATTCCTCAATACTTGTCTGTATAGGAATTAAGTAGTTAATTCTGCTCTTTCTAAAACACATGACCCTTTCAGAATTTCAGGTACCATAGTGCCAGCTTTAGAAGAATAGGTTTAAGCCCACAGGACTGATTGTGTTGCAGAATGTAGAGCTGCCAGAGAAAAACATTTAAGTGGGCATTATTCTGTATTATCATTAGAAATGTAATTACTTTAAACTTTATTTTATTTTGAAGCAATTAACATCATGTTAATCACAAAAAATAAATGTACAGGAGCAGCATGATAAAATTTAAAGCAAATACTTGAAGCCAATGCTGGTGAGGTAAATCAGTGTTCTTCACAGGTAGCTTTCACTGTCTTCTGAAGTAAGCAATTACTCAAAATTCAGACCCCCACAGGTTGTTTTCTGCAAAGAAAATGAAAGAATCTCACATACCTGATATAATTGCTCCTTTTTAAAGAAAAGAATAGCCAAAATCCTAGAACCTACAAAGGAGAAACTATATATACGCTACCAAGTCCAAGCTCCCTTCAAATTGAACTTGACAGGTTTTCAATGTCTAGCATTTTTGTGTTCTCAGTCATGCTGCTGGCAGTTCAGATAGTTCCCTGATACATTCCAAGACACTTTGTCTTTCAATTTCATGGAATAGTTACATACATATTGGCCAACAAAAGTGTTGTCGCTTTTTTTTTTTTCCTTTTAGATTCATTGTCAGATGGTTACCTGCACTTCTCTTTGGAAAAGGGTTATCAGGCTCTTAGTTCCTTGCAGCTGTCATAGATGAAGAATGGTAACCCCCCTTAATTCACTCACAATGGAGAAAAGACAGTGGTGTTGGCCATGTTTCCTCACACTAAATTTTTGAAAGATATTATCATGAACAAAAGGTGACAATACCTAAGCACTGATTTGTATAGTGATTCTCCCTCAAAATGCACCTCCATATCACAGTTTGCTCTTTGCTTGGCTGGTTGAATGCACACTGCATTTGACATGATAAAGAGTCTGATACAGCATTGGACTTACCAACATTGTAAAAATTATTCAGTACGAATACAGGCAGGAATATTTTACCTGACCTGCTGGCATTGTGTAGTCCTACAAGGAGATTGTGCAGAGGAAGAGAAAAGCCGTATATCAAGGCACAGAAGTAAAGATAAGACTGATCAATACCAGGTTAATTCAGTAGGAAACAAAGACAAGCTCTGTGTACAAAAATGTAGAAAAAGCATATTAATTTTATCTTCACAGTTATTTTGTGTCTTGCCATCAGAGCATCTTGATGACTCAGACCCTAATGCATTTATCCTGACAATACCCCAGAGACAGGTCAACAATGCTTTGAAAGCCATACATCAGATAGCTATAATGTAGAAAGCTTATGGCAAAAGCAGAACAGAACTGTCACCATAGTGTCTTCCTTCAAAATTACCTCCTCTCTCCATCCCTGTCTACTTCCATGTATGCATTAAAATATATGGAACTAATTATATGTTTCATAGCTGATGGACATTAAGCTCATAATTTGTTTTCCCTGTACAGGTACATAAGTAAACATAAGAGCAAGTGAAACAGCTTTGAATTCTGGAAAACTTATTTTTTCCTCTATGCTTTCAGAGACAACTAGGACAGCTATTATATAAAAAAAACTTCCTGCAGTTTTGGGGTTTTTTTGGTTTTTTTTTTTTGTTTTTTGTTTTTTTTTTTTGTAAAAAATACTTTAAGTGAGAAATCTGATGTGTCACTCTAGCCTTGAGAAAATAAAGAACTGCAAATCTTCACGGGCACCAACTTCACTGTCAAACTTATTATTGGCAAAAAGAACATTTGAATAGCCTTGCAATGTCGACTGATTTGTTTCTTTCTTGTGAAATTGTTCAGCATTGACAAATTTATCACAGCTCCTGCTTCTCAACCACTGGAGATGGATCAGTTAGTCAATGGTGCCCAGATTGTGAATGTTTTCATTCTTCTGCTGGTTGTCAATTCCAAGGTACTCTCATACCTATGTAGTTAAACACCATGGAAATAAAATACACCTGTTGTTTCCAACAGAGACTTATTTCACAGGATCAGATACAGCAATAGCTATGTATCTGAAAACTGTGTGAATCACCACATGATAATTTAAGTATTCTATAAAAAAAACCCCTGCATTCATGAACACCAATATTTGTATGAATGGCTCTATAAAGAGTACAGTAATAAATCAATTGGTAGATGGTATGTTCATAGAACATCTATACCATGTGCAACAACAATGGTGGAAAAAAAAAGGAGGAAGGCAACAAGGATATCTAGTAAGCTACTTGTTAACAGAAAAAAATTTAGAGTGAAATACTATTAGATAAAAACAAGAAAATTCTATAACCTGTTTACCTGTCTACCTTCTTGTTTCTTAAATGTCTAAAATTAAGTAACTTTAGGGGACACTTGCTCCACAATGGAAAGGACAAAGAAAAAACCGCCACAGAAACATCAAACTAATATTTACTATGCTATCCCTAAAAATGAGCAAAACAACAAGTTGACTCCTCTTGTATTCAAAAGTTCTTTGGTTTGAGATGAACGCGAACCAGAAAAAATACCAAATATCTCATAATTAGGAAAAAAGGCACCATCTGAAACCAGATCAACTGTCCAATTTTTATTTTCATTTATGGTCACATATGCACAAAGCATACTTTGGATATATTAATATCCTTTCAACATTAGCAGAAACACTTCAGTCACTTCATGTATCAGATTGAATTCACAACTGTCTCAAAACATGTTGTGTGAATTCAGCACATCTTTACAAATATTTTTTAAGGCATGTCATGCTGAAGTGCTTGCATTGCCTGCTGTATGAGCTTCTCAGTCTAAAAGTTTCACGCATTAAAAAGTGTATGGTTTTATTATCTTCATGATGAAATAATGCCTTCTCTTTGAGGTAAAACATTTTGTTCTGCTTCCAAATAAGAAATAGATAAGGATCATAATCAGAAAAAACTCTCAAGAACACATTATCTTTTTTCTCAAGGTGCCAGGAGCAGCAGGCATTCCCTGGGCTGGTGATGACAGGGTGTGACAGGCAGCACCTGTCCCAAATCCAGCTGGGAACAGGGCAGCCAGGACACACCCGGGAAGCTCCAGCTCTGAGCATCAGGTTGGACTCGATCCCCTGGGCTGGGAAGAGACAATCAGGGCTGGCAGTGCCCTTAGAGTCATGATCTTACACTCAAGCAATAACCTTAATTTATGCACCCATCCTGCATACACTAAAAGCCACACTTAAAAATTCAATAGTTCCACAGATACAGTGCTGATCTACATCCAGATATGGATACCTCATAGTCTTTGGGTAAAGGACGATCTCTAAAAGGGAGCTTAATAAAACACTTAAGATACTTGTTCAGAATTTGTTTACAACCAGCAACTAGGCCACTGTCAAGATGAGTGTTTATCTTAGTTCGAGGGGAAAACTAAGATATCTTGTTGGCCAGGAAATAAAATAATCCCTCTCCTTAAATTTAGAAAAAAACTTTAATTACGGAAAAAATATAAATATGAATATGAAAGGATAACAGTTCTTAATCACAATACACAGATATACACATATACCTATATA
>JAWWEW010000078.1:73827661-73849358 GCA_035583185.1 Anabacerthia variegaticeps | reverse complement strand
ACTGTGTTCAAAAGGGGGGAAGATGCAATTATATCTACAGACAGCAGGTGGCGCTGTTGCACCTCAAGCTCTGGCTGCTCCCGCTCCCAGGGGGTGGCAGTTATATTTACGGACAGATGGTGGCGATGTCGTGCCCGGCCGGGTCTCCCTCTCTCCCTCTTCACGGACAGCAAGCAGCCGCAATCTGCTCTCGTGGGTCCCGATGACACAGGAAAACAGCAGCAGCAGCAGCAGCCTATGCAAGGCAGGAGACAGAACAAGTTCCCTCTTTCACAGACGCCTCGCCGTGTCTGTGGGTGATTGGCGAAAAGCCAGAGATCAGAGGACACAGCTCCAGTCTCCGGCGATGTCGGATGTGGGGTGTGCGTCCGTCCGCTCCCTCTCCTCCGTTCTGAGCAAGTGAAACTCCTGACCTGTGCAGAGAAGCCCAGGCCCCTCACCCCCTTCCCCCCAGGCTCCGAGAGAATGTTCAAACAAAAGGCTTAGTTAGGCTTTTAACAACAGAACATACCTATTCATGGCATCCTTTGTTAAAAACCTGTTTTTTCCAGGGCCAACGCATTAGCTTCAAGCCTTTTGGAAGGAATTCTGAGCTTTAAAACTATAACAGTGTTGTATAAAATGTCTCCTTCCAGGACGTGGCCTGTGAATCCAGCATGACCAGACAGCATTAGGTACAGGCTGTTGACATGCAAGATTACTAACACAATGCCCTGTGCCTGCAGCACAACTGTGTTATTGGACATGCATAGCAAACCTCTGCTGTGAGGCATCTGTTCTCCATGGAATGGAAAGTGCCCCTAAAGTGGGGCTGAACAGATTAAAAAACTGCAATAGACAATGACAGCCATCAGATTTTAATGGCAACCATAAATAACAATGATATGCCAACAGGAATAAATATGGCTTGTACTCTGTTCAGAGTCACCAAAAATAGTTGTCAAGAAGAAACACAGGGGAGAGATATTACTTCTCAGGGAGAAAACTGGTTGAAAACTACTTTTTGAGGCATAGAAACTACAGAAAATTTTAATATTGATCAGAAATAAAAAGTGGAAAAATCATAGCCTCTTGAGTCAGAGCTTAGCCATGGACCCAAACTGTGACACTATTTTTCTACAAACAAAATCTTTCATCAGGTGCTGCAGGTAAGCCTGAAAAAAACATTTGATGAAGAGCCATATGGCGAGTTTCATATACAGAACAAGGATACCCTCATTTTAGGACTGGTTATATCAGGAACAGCACTGGGACAATAACCAGATCAGCTGCCTTGAAACCCTGACATCACATTTAGCTATGCATTCTGGTTTGCTTCACTCTTTGGCAAAGGGCCTTGGTAACTTCCACTTAGATTTCCCTCAACACATGGATGAACGCTTCTTTAAGTGCAGAAGGAAAGGTCTTTCTAGTTGACTTACTAGAAATGATACAATAATCTCACTTTATTCAATATGCACATGTTCTAACTTCAGTTCCAGTCTGAAACTCTCATGTATAGATCTTTCTGAGGGATTCTAGTTTCATAGTCCTTTGTTTTGCAGAAATTCTGATATAACATTGAAGTTTGCATATAGAAATAGATGTGGTCTTAAATTAGCCACAATATTATAATCAATTTCTGTTTTCAAGTAGAAAATCCAATTTCAGTACAATGCATGTCCATCCAATAAGAGCTAAAGCTGAGTTTCAAATATTAACATAGCGGGGACTATAGCTGGGACTATTTACTGCAATGGTGGGGTTTGCCTTTTTTTTTTTTTTTCCCAGAAATAAACCCGATATCTACAAGAATGTGACAAGCATTAGAACCAGGTAAATTACACAAAGTGCAATTAAATTGAGATTATAAATGTATCAATTTTTTTTTTTTTTACTTTTTCATTACAGTGACTAAGATGTGATGACATCTGCTCATCAAATTTACTGACATGTTAGTTGTGACTATATTATATCACTCAGAACTAGAAGCAGCACAAGTCCAGGGCAGTAAATCTAAATACTCCGAATTTTAGATGGAGGTTAAATTCTAATTTCTCTATACAAATCCTTTTGTGCATTTCCAAACATCATACAAATTGAAATGTCAATGCTTCAGTTCATCTCTACTTACAACAGAATAAATGAATTTGATATTAAAAGATATTAAAAGTTTTAAATATAACATTTCACATCAGTATGCACTCCTTACCTTTACATCAAAGTGTACTTTTCACCCATTTATGAATCAGTGAAAATATAGCTAATTCATAGAACAGAAAGAGGAGGAAAAAACCCAAAAAACAACAAACCAAAAAACACCTGAATGACAATGAAGACCATCAGTTGTCAACTGAGAATTTCATCAGCAATCTCAATTTTTGCTTTGACTGACTCATCCCACCAAAATAATTTGGTTGAGACTCCACAGAACTCTGAAAAAAGCCATTTTTCCTTCAACCTATTCAAGAGAACAGCAAGAAACTTAGAACGGAAATATTTTCTAGTCCTGACTTTTCATGCATAGGTTAGATTTAATGAAGTTTTAATGTCATGAAAAAGTCATGAATCTCATTCAGTAAGTACAATGATGATCATTGGGCTAGAAAGGAATTTTTGCATTTCTGCATACTTCTTGTAAGGTAATTACATCTGTGAACATTTCGTCTATTATGAATCTTAAGAAATCAACTTATAGTAATGCTATATCAGATAAAACTGAAGTGATTTATTGCATTTGGGCATCTAAAAAACAAAAATACTTAAAAAGCAGTGAAAGTTTCTATATTTTGCATTAGAAACTCTGTTTTCTTTATATTTTCTACACAGACAGATAATGTAGTTTATTTGCATATCAAATATAAGCACATAAGAAAACCTGACCATTGGTAACATAAAGCCAATATCAACTGCTTAATTTCCTCAAAGTACTATTTATAGTCCCATAATTTCTCTCCAAATCAAAGAGTCTGAAGCATTTGAATCCAAAGATTTCTATAACCCTGTAATAAGAATTGAAAGCTTGTTATCATTTAACTTCATTTGTTAAGAAGGACATTGTGTGGTTCAGTGACTGTGAGAGGAGAAAAGTAGACAAGATTACAAGTCCACATTCAGGCACACAAATTTTGTAGTCATCCATATGTATTTATTCATATGTACATATATGAATTCAGAGATGAAAATTACATTTGTTTTCTAATGCTGAAGAAACTCCCTCTCACCTTCCCCAAGAGATCTTTGTTCCTTTATAGTATCTCTCCTGGCATAGTCTCTTTTGATACCAATTGGATACCAATGAGAAAAGTTCATAGGACAAGATAAAACACAACCAAAAAAATCACTAGCTTCCACAAGCTTAACGACTGCTCCCTGTTCATTCAAGGCAGGCTCTAGTGACAGCACCTTGACTTGCTACCACCAGAAACTGTCAACCTGCTCTTCTCCTGAGGCAGTCCCAAAGTACCTTCTGTTTCCCTTTATGCTTTCAGTATCTGAATGCGATAGTAAGAATAGCAGGATAGTGCTTAAGATTAACAGAAGTACTTCATGTTTGCCTGGCTACTGTAGGCATCATATAAATGATTATATAATTAAAATGGATCACTGAAAATTAAATTAATAATAGAGACCATAAGAGCACATTTGAAAGCTGTATTTGAGCTTTGCAAAACAGATAATGTTTGATTAAAAGATTCACAGACTATTTGACTAGTTCATAAACTCTGTAAATAAAAAATAACAGAATATTGTTTAAAAGAAATCACAAAACAAATAAAAGGAATTACTTTGCCAGCTTTAATTCCCACACCCTGTAACTTGAGAATATTTTGAAGAAAATCAGTCAGTTCATATTTGTGCTATGTGGTTTAGGGGATTGCTGATCTCAAAGGTTATGAAATGAATGCCCTTCCATTTCACCTCGTTCTCCTTCGAGTTCTGTATTTCACCCTTCACATTTAAGCCTTCAGTACACGTGGTGTAAAGATTAATAGAGAAAGCTGTGATAACAGTAGTCAGAGGATTAAATATCTCTTACTAGATTTAGTCTTGATTAGTATTTTCTAATTAATACTTTCCTATCCCTGTTGACATCATGAACATCTGCCCTTGCTACTCCTTGGCTAAAAGATTTCTGATTCTGCCATTTCCAGAAATCAACACAATAAAATATGAGAGGTTGCTATTGAATTAGACATGTAAGTTGCAGGTAGAAGCAACCTGACAGATGGAGCAAGTGACTCACTGAGAGTCGCTGCCCCAGTTTTCTCAGTAACACAAAGTTCAAAGTTTCTCTCTGAACTTATCAACCCATTTTTTTCCTAAACTCAATTTATCTTTCCAGTTTCTACCAAATAGCTTTTAAAGTCTCCTTCAGTCTCCCCAGTAGCTCAGGACATACTCACAGCACGTAATAATGTAGCCTATTAGGGAATGGAAACTTTTCCTATTTATAAGCAGTTGAGAAAAATTTCTGAGGAACTCCAGTTATGCCCCCTATCTAAAAATGGCCGGATGCTCACAGTAGGTGCTGAATGATTATCTTGTTTCAAAGACCTAACCTCTATGCAGACTTCCCTAGACTTTTGCAATAGGACATAGTAATATCCAAGTTGACAAGTACTTTCTGTTTGCGTAGCCATTAACAAGTTTTCTTACAAGTTTTATTCTTTCCTTGTCATTTCCATGCTTCACCTGGAGAATCTTATTTTTAAAATGTAAAGTCACAAATATATAGCTGCATCAATGGATTTTGCTTCAAGGATGATGCTGGAATAACAAAAAAATGCAGTACTCCCATCCTTTTAAAGTTTTGTATTTGTGTTTCTTTTTTGTTAATCTCCCGTGGTAAAAAGTGTGTGGGAAAAAAGAGATGTAATCAAAGGTTGCTGCCTAACATTGCAAAATAAATTTTATTCATTGATTTTTCTTTTTGCTTATTTGATATAACCCAGTAAATCATTAAAAATAAGAAGTTAGTTGCCATTTGTCAAGAATTAATTATTTTTTACTCTCTAATGATCTTTTAAATAAAACAATAGAATTTTAAATGCAATTATTTAGATGTGCTTTTAAGTCTAAGTACTTTTATACAGAACTTGTAAACATAAAACCTGGATAGGACAAGCATTTAATGAGAAGAGAAGCAAAATATTTTTTAGTTAGGAAGAACTAGACTGTTTGTCACAAAAAAACACTAATTGAGTAAAAAAAAGTCAATTTAGCAGATGTGCGAGACTGATTCTGCATCACTGTGCTCTAAGTTACAGCACCGGATTACTTAGATGAGGAAGAAGGTTAGTAGAAAAATTGATACTATTTGATATATGGGTTCAGTTGTCTGCAGAGACAGCACTCATTAGCAAGTGTTTGCATCCATATTTGTTTTCTTAATACAATTTTGATATTTTTAAGGTTGTGCTTATCAACTGGTTACATAAAATAACTTCCAAATCCTTTAATTATTATTTTTACTTCAGAATTACTCTCTTTGGATCCTGAGCATCAAATTAGCTGAATTACATCACATTATTTCCAAATTGCAGTTTAGACCAATCACTTCTCCCATTTATTAACAAAATACTATTCCTACCTGTTCAGTAAGTTAATGCCTCTGGTTCCATTTTTCTATTTAGATTAGATATTAGGAAGGAATTCTTCACTGTGAGGGTGCTGAGGTCCTAGAACAGGTTGCCCAGAGGTGTTGTGGATGCCCTGTCCCTAGAAGTGTCCAAGGCCAGGTTGGATGGGGTTTTGAGCTACTTGGTTTGGTGGAAGGTGTCACTACCCATAGCAGGGAGGTTGGAACAAGATGATCTTTAAGGTCCCTTCTAACTCAAACCACACTATGATTCTATATATTATTGATTATAGCAATCTCTTGTATCTATGCATCAGGGCATAGTTAAGTATCTTCTTATTGCTCTGATTGTTACAGTTATGAATTTTGTCCAATAAAAGAAGAAAGTAGTCAAAAAATATTTCAAAGTAGTTTGAGTGACTTGTGGAAATCAGTATGACATAGTCAATCTAAAAGCTTCAAATTTATTTTAATTTTTAAAATATCACAACCTAGAGATATATAGGACTCTGCCAAAAACAATTCAACAAAATTCAAAAGAATTGGTGGCTCAAACTAACTCTAGCTCCCAAGCTGCTTGTTAAGAAAGATGTCTGTTAAACCAAAATGCTTCTGCTGCTCTCCTGCCTTTGTTCTGCTTGGCAGATCCTCCTCTGCCTCAAAGTGATCCCACAACAGGCATGATCAGGATGTTTCTGCCCTGAACCTGCGCACACATACCCCTGACAAATCCCCAAGATTGGCCTCTCAGGATTTCATTTCACAAAATGCCCTTGCCCATAACAGATAGGCAAGGTTTTAATTTTGTTAATAATAGCTACTTCTTAGTTAGATCCATAAAGTTCATAATTATTTGATTTGGTTTTTAATGTGATCCATATGACATTGGTGAAAAATGCTCTATGAAGAGAATTTTTCAGGTTTCAAAATATTCATTTCTGAGAGTAACTTTATATTTTCATTCCAAAAAATTTTGACCAGCTTGACAAAGAACATTTTTGCCTTGGTTAACACTTTACTAATGGATTGAAGTAAAAGAAAAAGTCTCTTTTGTAAAGAACAAGATCATTATTGAGAAAGTGATTAGGGACAGGAGAGTTCAGATTAACTAGGGATCAAAATAAGTTGAAAGACCACAGAAATAACTAAATTCAGGAAAAATATGTCTTTGTAGTGCCTTAGGGGTTGCCTCCCTTTTATTTCATTTTTTTTTTTTTTTTTTTGAAAGAGAGTAACAGCAACTTGAGACCCTAGTTAAATACAGAGTCAAACTATGTGTCTAGTGCTAATGGAGTATTTGCACTTGACTGTAAAAAAATCTTTTTTTAGGATTTCCAAAAATCTCCAAAAGTAGCTGCTGATATCCAAGAACCTTAATTGTTGGACTGTAATATTTTATTTATATGAGCAGAAAAATAAAATAAATATGCAGGTAGGAAAATGGGGGTCTAAAGCTCTTAAATATTTTTGTGGCAAAAGGAATATAAAACCTCTATAACTATCTCAATACATTCATCTAAGTGAACAGAAAGAAGTGGTAGAGGTGCATAAAATATGCCATATACTTTCTACTATTATGATCATTAGTGTTCCAAGCTTAATACTTCATTATCTAGAAATTCATGGCATTTGCATTTTAATAGGATTTTATCTGAGTTTGCCACATCCTTTCTTTTCCTATAATATTAACAGCTAGTGTATAAGGGTAGTGAATAAGGATTGTAGAATTCAAATACATTCACTTAAGTGATTTAGATTTGTTACTTATTAGATAAAACATACTCTGACACATCAAAATCCATGTATGCCATGATACTGATGCAGTCAATTGTTTGATCTGCAAATTAATTTTACTAATTGACAAGAAATTTTTGTCATTTATATTATAGATTCAAAGTTTGTTCTCCTGAGAGTACCCCCTACAGAAATGAAATTTCTTGTTCTCATTCGTACACTAGCTGCACACAATGAGTATCCAGCAATCACACATTGTCTTATGCAATCAGCATATTTTAATAGACCTCAAGTATGCCATCAAATGCATTCATTAATATCTGCATTCATTAATATCTGCTTTGTAAAACTAGGATATAGAGCAACCTTGTATTTTTATAGTGACAGCATTCGGATTTCTATTGAGAAGAAATATATTTGAACAAAATGAATGCTTTAAATAGAACTTAATTCTTCTATACTCTGATCCTTATATTTCCTGTAACTCTTAAAACAGTATTTATTCTTCTATAACTTCTACATCTACAATATCCCTTCCTGATAATAACAGTAATCTGAGTTACAAAAGAAATCCAAAATCCGCACTTTATACCCCTGGGCATCAAATTCTATAATTACAAGAGCTATCTCTGTATGTGATTATTTTTATCTAAAAATAAAATCTGAAGGGAATGTACACTGCTATATGAAAAATATGTTTCATTAATAAAAGAGAGATCTTATCTTGAAAGTATCATCTCCATTTTAATCTGATATCTTCTCTAAAATTATACAGTGGGCCTCATTATAGATATACCTTCATAACAATGTTGAAGATGGATTTTAATAGGGCCAACATGCCTGTCGCAACTGTTAACAGTTAATGGTCTTTCTTATCTAGCTGTGGCTTTTCATGATAAAGAGGCATCAAGGATCCCCTATTAGGGGAGTTTTGTGCTCTTTAAAAAGCTGTATTATTGCGGCACTGTGTCATATATAATCAGTCAATATAAGTTATTATCACCATGAACTTGTCAGACACATTTTTCATTATATAATCCTAAATACATACAAACAACATTTATCAAACCAAACATTGAAAATGCAGAAGTATTCATAAGATATTCTCTTCTATTCCTTTTTTTTCTTTCATTTATGTTGAATGAACATTAGAAGGATTTTTCATGTTGCTCTTACATTCAAACAATGTTTTGGCAACTCATTTTACACATTCCCTGGTGGGTCCTTCAACATTTTTCCTCTTCCTTAAAGAAGCACACTAGTTTCTAATGTATGAAATGAAAAGGTGGATAATTTGAAACTGAAGGAGTATATTCCTTCTGCAAGTAACTGTAGCATTCAATCTCCTGTCATCTTCCTACCGACTTTGGAAATCTATTTTTTAATCAGATAGAATATTACATAAAGACAGTGTCTTTGTCATTCTGTAAAACTAATGATCATTCTCTACTCATTGTTAACACATTGTTAACCTTGAAAATAGTGAACAAAACCTAAATCATGAAAGAATAAAGAAGGGGCAATGCAATACATTTCGTACTGCTCTTCTCAGTGCAGCACTTCTAGACTGTTTCCCCAATACATATACTTCTAGCTTTTCTGGCTCAAACCACCTCTAACATAGAGAAAAAAAATATTAAATCTATAAAAAGTGTTTGCAGATAAACTGTACATAAACTGTTTTTCTGGTTGCTTATTCTGTTTTTTAAATGCAAATTAATATATATATTATTTAAGGTTTGTATTCTTATACCACAGGATGCAGTTTTCTCTGCTTACCTTCCTAGTTTCACAGTCAGCATGATAGCAAAGCTGTCTCCCTTCTAAACCCCCAATAGTTTATATTTGGTATTCAAATCTGTGTTATTAGCACTTACTCAGTACTAACTAAAATTTCCATATTTTTCTTTTTGTAGCTGGACAGCACGTGAGATATTGCATAACAGCCAAAGAGACTCCTGATACAAAAAAAAAAAAAAAAAAAAATTATTGTTAACCATTATTATAATACCAGATATTTTAAAAGCAGATGTAAAAAGGAAAAGATAAAGCCTCTCTTTTATCTAAACATTAGCCTTTGTTGGAGCAGATAATGAAATATGTCAGGTTATTCCCCTTCTTCACAAGAAACATTTGTCTAAAAATCAACTCATTCACCTGAAATGGCAAACACTAGAAATAGCTTATTTGCAAAACATTTTGAATGACAGAATGACCTTTAATCTAAACTGTTCTGAGATAAAATTTGAAAAAAAATAAGACTATAAAGCATTTGGGAAGTAGAAGAGGTAGCTTGAATGGGAAAGAAGAAAAGGAAATATTTTTGTAAATTTTGACTATCAAATATCACACCACTTGTAAGTTCTGTATTATACTTTATGTCAGCTTATCATAATACTAGGGTCCAGCAATATTTTATTAATTTTGCAGTGAGTTTTGAATTTTACCCACTGCCTTTAGACAGTTTTGAATGACAGAACTCCTCCTTGAAGAAACCCAAAATTTAGAATGAAGCAAAATTGTGCAGAAAAAAAGACACATTCGACTAGATCATGGGGATTTTTGGCAGTCACTTCTAATTGAAATGCCAAATTTGGAAATTTATTATTGTACTTTTTGACAGCAGGGAGCATCATTAGAACAATCCTCAACATTCAACCTGTTAGTTTCAGAAAATAATTACTTGAGAGAGCTCAGTTCAACAACACATGCCACATGGTGTTTTTTGTCAAAGCTTATTCTTCACAGAACTTAAAACTGAAGGATGTTGCCAGATAACTCAGAACAACTTTCTGAAGCTCACAGATAACAGGATTAAAACATTATCCTTAATATGTATATTTAATAAGAAGTAAGCACAATGGCTGTTCTGAGGAACATCTTATTTCTGCAATAAATGTTCTTTTTAGGAGACATGTGGTACTTAGATCTCATTTTTTTCAAGTGAAAATCTTGCCCACGGGCAAGTCTAAATATGTTTATGCAAGTTTAAACCTGAACTTTAAGCCTGAGTTCTCTGTATTATATAATTTTTTATCATTTAATATACATAAATTCATTTACCTATATGCTTCTCTTTAATAATGATTCTGAGCTCTATATCTCAGCACTAAAGAAGCATGACTTGAACAGGAATTGACTATACCCCAATGTCTGTCTTTGGGAATTTACCTTATCTATCTGTACTCTCTCTCACAGCATTTTCTTTTATAAATAACAATCTAAAGGCAAATAAAAACACAGGCAATGAGACAAGCCATATGCATTGTTTTAAGTGTGAAAGTTTTCCAGAGATTTTAGGTGGAAATTGGTCAGATTAATAAAAAGTATTATTAACTCACAGCCACAGTAAATCATTTAAAAGTAGTTAATAGAGAACAATCGACTCAGTAAAATGTTCTGTGATGTTTCCAGAGTTCCAAAGCCTGATTTTTCAAAGTAGGTTAAGAAAACAATAAGATCCCTTCCAGAGTGAGAGAACAGTTGAAAATTACGACTGTGGATTTCTTTGCTTACCTGAGGCCTCATTCAGATTTTATGGTTCTCTTGCTTTCTTAGTTGCTTTCTTTTCCTATTGACTGAAGCTGCAATCGGTATGTGAAAGAAACAATTCATGCATGAGAACATATGCTGTATGCATGAAACAAACCTGTGTAGAGCCCACATTCTGCTTTAGCTTCTTGTCATACCCCTGTATGACTGTGGCAGGGGGAACACTGACCTCTGCAAACAGCTGTACTTACAGAACACAGACCTAACGTGGCCAAAGGGCAGCCATGGTAGTCATTCTGAAATGATGCTGAGACAGGGCAGCATCACTAGGCAGCACAGTACTTGGGAGCCCTCTCTGTGACAACAGCTGGACTTTCGGCTGACCCATCTTCCCCTCTATTGCTGGGAAATAAAGCAGTCTTTCTGTTTAAATGTGATCGCTATCAAAAGATTTCTCTCTGGACTCTTCAGTTCCTTCTTGCCACCTTTTTCACCACATTATCAGCACAGCTTCTTTTCACTATGGCGTGTTTTCCCCTTTCCTCTTTGAGGCATGCAATCAAAGCAG
Source organism: Anabacerthia variegaticeps (assembly GCA_035583185.1). Taxonomy (NCBI): domain Eukaryota; kingdom Metazoa; phylum Chordata; class Aves; order Passeriformes; family Furnariidae; genus Anabacerthia; species Anabacerthia variegaticeps. The sequence continues at coordinate 73,838,004 of JAWWEW010000078.1, read as the reverse complement.
CAGCTCTGCATTTACTTCTGCAGGCAGTTGTAGGGACAAGGAGAGCCCTAGTCTCTAACTGCAAGCCCTCCCTTAAGATTTGTGACCCACACGCTCAGAGCACAGATTTAAATCTTGATTTTTCTGTAACATGCAAGTATACTGAAAATAAGACAGTCGATAGTATAGTTATGTTAGGAGATTTTTGTTTCTGTTTGTTTTTGTTTTTTTTTTCCTTGTGGCTTTTCTCAATGGCAAGAGAAAATGATAGTCACCTATGTTCATGAACTTTCAGTGTTGTGCCAAGATATCTTTATTTGATTTAATTATAGTTTTACTTTTCTGTTCCTAAGAGCAGTCCTTCCAGAAACATAAGTCTGGATGCTGCAGTTGTAGGTCATTGACAAGCGCAATTTATCTTCATTTTTTGAAAGCACTTACATGCTAAATAATTAAATACAAAACTGATTAAATTCCTAGCTACTTCCAGAAATCTAACACATGAGTAAAGTGAGATTTAATGTTTTGTTGCAAATATAGTTAATAAAATTTTCTTATAATTGCTTGTAGAAAGAGAAGAGAACACTATCAAAAATATAATGCATGTGAGAAAGCATGCATTTGAATTCTAAACACAAATGACTTAGTAAGAATTTTAGTAGGCACAGTTCAGTTAATAATTTATCAGAGTTTTTAGGAAAATTTGCCCTGAAGGACTAGAAATATGTTTCTTATATCTTCCTTACATACTTCTTTCTGTGCTATTCAAATATTAAATTTAAGGCGTCCTGACAGCAACTCAAAAAACTTGAATTTTGCAAATACTCTGATATCTAATAAAAGTACAGAAATTGTTAAAGAGAAAATAAAACTTTCTCATTAGTTTACCTGATAGTTTCTTCAGTCTCTATCTATTCCGTGGGAAGGCTGGGTATATGCAGAAGAGCTTTGGCTTACCAACACAACCATTAAGAATTATGTGTATGATTTCTTGTGTTTGATTCCTGTGCTTCAATATAACTAAATGATGCATATAAATTGGGCTGCACCACATGTCTATGAGATTCAGATTCTTAGAACTTTTGTCCTATTTATGCTTGGAGATATCCTCAGGTGAACTTAGGCTTAGAAAAAAGTAATGTTGCTATTTTCTTTCTATCTGTACTTCTCTCTGAAGATCATAACATTTCAGTCTCATTATAAAATACTACCATAGGAATTTACCACATTTTATGATCAGCAAGAGAGGATGCAGGATGCAGTATTGACTTGGTCTTTCAGGATGATCTCAGCAGAGTGAAAAGTTCACAAAAGCACCTAACAAACTTCACAAAATCAAGCACCTTATCTGAAAGCAATAATATATTTAGCCAGTACACACACATTTTTTAAGGTAACAAAAAGTAGAATATTTACTTTAAAGATTACTAGATGTGTATACCAGACTTGGGGAAAGAGCAAAAACAATCTTATTGATTAAAATTAATTATTTATTTCTACAGATTGCACAAATACTTGAGTCACGTGAGTGAAAACACATATTGTCTCTTTTTGGATGTCTACTAAAACCTGGATTAAAATCCTTCAAATATTGCAGATTTTAATTCACACATAAACTTTCTGTGGCATTTTCTTCAAATACATATGTATTATATTTTGTGAAAAAAAAATATTTAAAATTCCAGTTGCCCTCACTACTAATATGCCAAGTGCCTTGAAATGTTTCTCACTGATTCTACTGATTCTCAGGAGTGCAAAATAAACATTACAAAGCAATAACACTGCCTTCCCTCAGGTTTTACCTTAAAATTTATCTTACATCATGCCTGCAAAATACTGGAGCAAATGTTTCATTTATGTAAGATTTTTAATAACCCACCCATTTTTCTTGTGCATTTACTATGTTAAACTATTTGTGCTACTCTGTGTGATTCATTTACCAATGAGTATTGCTCTTAAGCAATTTGTTGCCCATGTCAGAAAGTTGTTACTATAGACATTCCCTACCATACTGGAAACTTCATTCTTAAAGTCCTGACAAGGATTTTTTAGGATTGTCATAGATTAAGTAATGATGAGAAAGTCATTTATTAAAATTAATGATTTAAACAATGGATACAGCAGTGTATACAGTTCTTGTATTCTGCAGAGTTTAAATTTCAAATATTATCCTCATCCACAAGAGGACCTAGGTCCCCCCTTGCGTAAAAAGAGGAAAAAACCCAACATATTAGCACCATGTGCTAATCATACAGAAAATAAGTAATAAATCCCTTTTTTTGAGACACTAAGAAGTCCAAGGTGTTTAATTTCTCTTGTATTCTTTAGGTTGCATTATTGTGTACAACATCCTTGCTCTAAATCTTTGTCATTAACAGTTTTATTAACAGATTTATGCTTTGTTTCCTCTTGATCAATAATAAACACTCTGTGCACACATATCTATCACCCCAGATATCAATCTGTGCATTTGTAATTTTATTTGTTTCCTCTAAGAGTTATTTGCAAAGATGTCATTGAACCATCTTCCTCCAGCTATGCTACAATTGTTCCCTTTGAATACCTTAGTTTACATGCATAAAGTCCGCCTGCAAAAATATGTAGGCAGACAAAACAAATTATGGGCTATCAGTAAGACTCTTCCTTCTGACTTCATATGCATATATATGTGTTTATATGTGCAAAAAACCCCTACAGTAAACAACCTACTAATATAATAAATATAAAAAGCAATTCAAATATTTAGGATATTATTTTCTTCAGTTAAGCCTTCAGTTTTCAACCTTCAGATATCTGATGAAATTAGAAGTCTTATTGAAAATAAAGTTACCACCATGTTACATGACATACATGTTTTGCTCTTTTCTGTAGCAGTAGCTGTTATTTGGTTCTCCAGATCAAAATAAGTTTTATAAAATAAATCTTACATATGGTACTGGGAGGGAAGGGAAGTTTCAGAAATCTTATTGATAATCACCAGTAATGTATTAGGCAAGGAAGGAGAAGGTGAAGAAAGGAAATGGTAGAGCTACAGATATGCTCCCTTATAAATTCCAACGTAGTATCAATATTTCCAGACATCTAAGTGACCTGTACTGTACAGATTCGGAACTGCAATTTGGCATTAGCTGAAGATACTGACTTGTATTTCCCTGCATTAAACTTGGACTGTTCTGAATAACGGTACCTGTACTTTTACAAAAGAAACTTTGACACCATAAGAATACCAGAAGCCACCCAGCAGTAGGTGGGAAAAAAACAAAGGCACCGCTTTTCATACGTCTTTGCAATGTTGGAGACCTGACAAGTAACATGCCCAGAATTCTCAATGCCCTGTTGCTTCAATTCCACTTTTTTTTCAAATCACTTTTCATTACACAGAAATCGTGTCACATTTTTGTCTTTTATCTCTTTAGCAGAAAAAAAATCAGCTCTAACTCCTGTGAAGAAGTAAATGGAATCGCCTTTACTGGAGGCCAAGACACCCAGATCAAGATCTATTTCTAAAAATTGAGTCACTTGTTTGTCAGATCAGTAATAGAATTCTTCTAGACTTATTTTTTTTTCTTCCATTTTCTCATATAATTTTCACAGTATGAGTTAAAAGAGTTTAATAAATCTAAGGTACAAAAAGGCTTATAATGAACCTGTCAAGGGGCTTGCTTGTAATTTTCCTGAAAGGATATTATTTCCTGAGAATGTGATTCTGTCTTCATATAATTCTTCCTGATGCTCAATGCAGAACCCTGAAAATGGATGTTGACAATTTTGAATAACACCCACTGGTAGTTGCTATCCTAATACGCTAGCTGAAATCCCTCAGAGTAAAGATCAAGTATAAATCAACTTCACCTTGCAAAGAAAAGTGATTTGATTTTTTGGTTTTTTTTTAATGAAAAAAATTATTTCTTCTGAAATGGTCCAACCTAGTAATGTATAAATATATTTATCTAATTTGTTAGTATGATTTTAAGACAGTTTAGCTACTACGGTTAAAGTTAATGCTATCAGTGTTTAACTTTTTTTGTTGGAATATTCGTAGCACTGGTATAAGAGCCGAGTTGAACAAATACTGTATTCCACAATTCATTTTATATAGGCAAGTATTCAGCTGGTGTATGAGTGAGTCATTATTCTTCACTATCTCTTTCAGTGCAACACTTTGTTTAGCACACTTTGTTCCATGAGTTTCTGGGGGTGAGTAAGGCTGGTAACTCTCTTCCTAATGCCTTCTGTAGGGAGTAGGATAATGAGGAGATGATCTGGTTTAGTGCAGTAGTCTTTACATTTTGTAAATCCCAGATTACAGTCAGCAAGAAACTGAACATGGCTGCTTGCCCTTGAAAGCATAGCAGGAGTGATCCCTCTGGTTTCCTCTTATTTCAGAAAGAAATAGTACAACGCTATTTTTCCATAATGCTTCCCTCTACCAGCCAAGCTAAATGCAGAGCCTGGTTCTACCTGTCTGCACCTACTTGTTTCTGAACATAATGTGACACTTTTGTTTCCTCAAGCATTTCTTGACTATGCCCCCAATGGCTTTTGAAAAGGTCTAACAGTCATTCTTAGGACCTTGTAGCCCTCCTTTCATGAACAGTCAAATCAGACCCATATAATATAAGCCCATATAACCAAAAGTAAAAATCTCACACCTTCAGTAGTGCAATTAACTCATTTCCCTTTTTAAGCCATCTAATGTCCTTGCTATTAATGCATAACTTAAACACATAATTCTTAGAAGTCATAATACAAGCTTTTTTTTTTTTTATTATTTTGACACTAATTTTTCAGCCATTTTGATGGTTTGCCTACTGCTCCTTGCATATTAACTTACTTTACTCCTTACAAGCTTGGAATGTAGTGTTACTCTCACCATGCATCAATAAATGTTGAAGATGTTATTTCTTCACAAGTGGAAGACAATTTAATTTATATTTAACCCAGATGACAGAATCAGCAGGTATAGTCCATACTTGAATGTCTGCAATATAACATGGCTTCAACTGCATTCTCAGCAATATGAATATATTTTCTTCATGTAATATATTTCCTTCTATTCTGTTTCCTTGATTTCATGAAGAGATATTTTGTGAAATATTTTTTTATGATTTAGCACCTTTTTTTGAAATCACTGCCACTAAGAAATGATTGCCTCATTTTCTGTTCTCTAGACACTGAGCAATTCAAAGCAATTCAATGATTACAGTGCAACTATCCCTGTTCATTACTAATGTAACTGAGCTCTCATTTAGTGTTTCACATGGAGTAGCAAAATGTGAGATTATGACTAATAATACACTAATTAACAAAACAAAACAAAAAAAGCTTATGTCAGAAATAAAAATTAGATGTTTGATCTGATCTGATCTAGAGCAAGATTTTTCAATATTTAGGGAACATTTTTATCTCATGTCCTTATTAATAAACATGCATAAAGAACCAGAGACACATAAAATTCTGATTTCTGCAGTGACATTTTTTCTCGTATTCATATATTAGTTTTCCATGTTGCTTGGCAGACTCCTGGAAAGCTATCCAGTATTAATTATAATCTATTGTTCCTGACAGATTGAAATATTTGTAAAGGATGTACCCTCTGCTTACTTTTCTCGCTGTAACATCAGAGGTTTGTCAACTAGCAATACAAAATGCACAAATCTGTCTGGACATTAATGATTGAGCCTCTGGCAAGGTTATATTCTTTCATTACAAGAGTCTTGATGGATCTCTCAATTCAAACATAATATCAAACACTATTCCTGATTGCTGAAACAATTCTGCTGAGGTCAGAACATGCCTGAGACTATTTAGAAAAAGATTTAGAACTTCTAGTTCTTTCAGAAAGGAAATGATTGTATAGGATGACATAGCTATTTTCAAAAATAGTTTGGTACTTTGTTTTTTATTATTTATTTAGTAGAAGATAGATAGTAGTGAAAATTTATTTCTCAGACATCATCTTGCAAAATAAAGAAAGGGACTACAAATATGACTGAACTCTAAAGGACAATATACTGTGCATTGATGTAATCTTTCAGATGGGATTTTTGTCTCTTGGGTTGCAAGATTAAAAATAAATACAGTGAAGAAGAAAAAAGAAAGCATTAAAATATATTGTGAACAAATCCACTTCTTTTGGCAATATAATTTCTCAAGTAGCAATGCCATTAACTACATTATCACCTAGTATTTCTTTCAATATCAAGTAATTATTCATGAAGGCAACCTTATAGGTCTAATAACTAAATGATTGAATTTTTTGTTCTCTAAAACATAATAAATTAATGTTTTCTTTTTTTCCCTTCCCCCCACTTCATTTGCCTTCCCAACTGTTCTGCTGCTTTTGCTATATATCTGCTGATCAGAAAGGCCTGCCAGTAACTTCTGCATGCAAACCTTTTGATAATTATGGTCTTTGCTGGGGTAATATTACTGTTACCTTTTTTCTTATCTAAATAAAAATGGCTGGCAAGTCTGTCTCACTTATTATCTCTACTGAAAAAAAGTCAATAAGACAATTATCAAGTCACATGGATTGGCCTGTCTGCTTCCTTCCACCAACTGATCCTAAGACTTAGGTCCATTTCCAGAGAGTGGTAATACTATGGCTATCTGGCTTCTTCTTTTGGTGAGCCCCACTACTGCCCCTCTATAGCTAAGCCCCACTTAGCTATTGCTAAGAGCACCATCTCTTTAATATTTTATAAAAAATAGTAGAATAGTTCGTATCTGAGCAGTTACCAAAGTACTAACAACAGGTGACTGAAATGACAACACAGAAAAGGTTGCAATTTTTTTTTTTGAGATAATTATACCAAGAACTTTTGTTTCATTGTTTTTGACATTACTGCATACCACTGAAAATAACTGCATTATTTACAGCACCAAGCTTTTTAAGTTATCAAAGGCAAGTGGCATTTTTTTAGACTCCAACACATGTGTTTGAGAGACCAGTCATTCCACTTGTATCCCATCCATTATCAAAAGATTAAAATTCTCTGAAAGTCCATAGGTCTTATAAACCATTCAGAATACATATAAACATCTTGTAGTTTATTCTGAAAACTCAGATCTTGGAAGTATTTTCAGAATGTATATTTTCTTCTCTCCCTGACAGCTGTTTCAAAATTTTTATTGTCCCAACAGAAACAAAAAGACAACAATTGATTTGGTTACAAAGGAGGAAATTTAATTGTCTGGATTTTCAGTCCTAATCATTTCACTTTTGGGGCATGTGGAACAATCTGTTATTCTTCAGCATTAGCTAGTGTGATCTACAAAGTATTGGAAAGAAGCTGTTCACACCAGCAAACTGATGGAACACTGTCCAAATAGTGCAACTGTAGTTCTTTGTTCACAGTCAGGTTAAACAAACACCAAGTAGATCAGTATCACAAGTTAGCCCAGAATAAAATATGATCTTCACCTCACTGAATGTAACATTTTAATCAATATTGCTGCAGTAGCATGGGCATAAAGAATGTGAATGTGTTTCCACATGTGCTACTGAGTATCTGCTTCACTCTAGCAGAAAAGCTCTCCCCAGAAGGGTTTGTTCTGCAAAACACTAATTGCCACAATTATTATTTAGCAGTATTAGCTGATCAGTATCAAGAATGATAAAGCAAATAAAAGAAATGTGTTCTGGAGTGAAGTGTGTATCTTTTTCTGGATAGAAGTTGGACTTGTCAAAGTCAAAATGCAGACCATACCCATCGTTTTCCATTGCATGCACATGTTCTTCAGTATCTGAAAGAATGCATTTAAAAAACTCCACTTTCCACCTTCTCTTTGTCTCTTTCCTTCCATTCTATTTCTACCTCCCCACTGATGTATTTTGTGTTTCATTGTCACCAAACCAAAACTCTCAGTCCATCCATGTCCATACTCTAGCCTGTCTCCATTTTTCCTCTTCTTCTTTGTAACAAGAGGAGCACCATGAGCAGCAGCAGAACCCTACTGACAAGGGCTGCTGCACAAGCAAGAGATAATCACATCCTCAGCCTGACAACACCAGAACTAAAACTCTCACACAAGATTTCTTACCTTTACCACATGCATGCTCGTTTTGTAAACCTGAATGGAGAAGTGTGCCATGATCTTAGGGAAGCTGTGCATAGTGAAGTGATTAATTACAGCATGGATTCTGAAACATTTACTTTTCAAAGTATGAATGGAACCCTTTAACTTTAAAACTAGGAGTAGTTTAAATATTGTTACTAATCAGGCATCATGCAAGTTTTAGAAGAGTAGATAAGTGGTCTGTAGTCAAAACTCCTGAGTGAAAGCCATCACTATTTCTGTGAAGAACACTATACAAGAAGAAGAGTGATAATTTCACTTGAGGCAAAATGCTAACTGTACCTTTGGCAGAGAAGATAGCAAAGGTTTTCATAACTTTTTCTGTGGCAAACCCACCAGAGCAGAAAACAAACAAACAAAAAACAAAAAAAACCAAAACAAACCAATTAAGGCCCAGGGCAGCACAATTTGTTTAAACAAATACAGAAGAGACCTCAACCTCAACCAGGAATCTAGAAAAAAATACATTCAGACAAAATAGATGTATGTAAAACACAACAAAACTTGTGTCTTTGTAACACCTAGTTCCTATCTTTTCTTTGTATTTCTGATTCAATACAACTGTGGGTAGGGAAGGAAAAATGGAAGATACCTGCTAATCTAAGTGTCATATGTCATCATAAGCCTCTTGCTTTTAAACTGTATTTGACCAAAGAGGGAGAGAGAAGAATAATTCTCTTCAAGGCAGATGTATCATACCTCAATCCAACAACAGGAGAGAGGTGGGTCTGCTGTTACTTCGTGTCCTCAGATTCAAGCAGTAGTGATGCTGAAGATACATTCCCATCAGGCAACAAAGTACATGTATAGAACACAAATATACTATGTCTTCTTTGTGACAAGGGTAAAACAGGTCCATAGCCTATATTCTTACAGGAAAATTTATCATGCCAGATCCAACAATCTGAGAGAGGTGAGGATGCTGCAGCTCCATGTCCCCAGAGTCGACTAATAGCAAGGCTGAATATGTGTTCCAGTAGGCACACACACACAGAGCACACATATTGTACCACGTATAATAATGGTCAGCCACATAGATCACAGACAGACACTCATAGCTATTGCATGGACACAGGTATAAGCAACAGTCTAATTCTGCTCTCCTTTAACAGGAAGAAAATTCACTGATGAGAATATATTTATACATATGTGTACGTGCATATTTATTTATATTTGTACATACAAGGAGGGTCGCTCCAGCAGCTGGACTTCCTCAGTCTCTCCAGTTCCTGGGTTCTGGATCCCAGTCTCCCCAGTTGTGCTGGCCCCCAGGAATAACACACACAGACACACACACGCACACACGCACACACAAACACAGACACACAGACACACACAGACACACACAGACACACAGACACACAGACACACACAGACACACACATACACACACAGACACAGACACACAGACACAGACACACACACACACACACACACACACACACACACACACACTCACCTAGACCCATCAGGGACTTCCCTGATCCCACACTTGAGCCTCTTCTACTCTCAGCCTTAGAGACACAGAGGTGCTCTCTCACACACAGAGATGAGCTTTTATGTAACCTAAAACATTGTATCATGCAAATATTTGTTCAAGCAGTTGGGAACACGAAAATAAAACTTCTGGTTGCTTGCTTTTCTTTTGGAGCAAAGCACCGAAGACTCCTGGGTAAATAGAGAAAGCATAAGATTAAAGAAGTGGGAGACAGGAGTAAAGTGCTCTTAAAAATACAGAGGTTCTGAAAACCAGAAAAATGTTGAGACTTCTATTGAAAAATAATATATGCACAATGTATTTGCATGTTAGAATAGTTTATGCAGGTCTTGGTAAGTTATCATATTCCTGACAGGTTTTTAATGTGCTATTACCTCAATAACACTTGTTTGCATTGTTGCAATATTTTTGCTATTTGTTTAGTTCTTTTATAAACTTGTCAGTTTCATTTGCTTAATATTTATGATTTTTAATTAGGTCATAGAAATAATTGGTTTATTTCAGTAATGCATTTTCCTTAGAGTTTTCAATAAGAAAACAATAACTTGACTTGTAAGGTTAAACCATACCCAATTATACAACTCAAACTTTAGACCATAAATTCTTCTCAAAGTCAGGAGAACTTTGATATGGTCATTTGTCGTTGTTGTTGTTGTTGGGACGGACAATAAAAAGCAGGTGAAGATCCTGAATAGATCAAAGTGAAGCTTCTACTCTCTTTATTTTTTCACACAGCTACTTTTCTATATTTCCTAAGTCTACGTGCACTAACATTATTGGTGCT
>JAWWEW010000078.1:73810980-73827561 GCA_035583185.1 Anabacerthia variegaticeps | reverse complement strand
GCTACACGGCAGTCTGGCCAAGGTCAAATTCTTCTTGCTCTGTCAAGAAATCCACAGGCCTGATGCAGTTTCCCACAGTCATTTCTGCTCTATATCACTCTTTATTATTTAGGTTACTAAATTGCTACAAAAACCTCAAGAGAAAACATTATGCTGGCTTTATCTTTTTCTTTCACCTTTGTACCATGGCCTTTCTCTTTAGGTTCGTACCTCTGCTAACTGTGGCATTCCTAAGAGGCATAAGGGTGACCTGATTTGTGTCTGATAGTGTTTCAGCTAAACAGAGGTAAATCTTGCATGATCATTTTCTTCCTGTTTTCTTAGAAATTCAAGTTTCTTTCATAGAAAAATATGTATTCATTATAATACAAGATAAATTCTCCCCAGTTGCCTGTCATTAATTAAAGGAATTAGACCTGAAAGACATGTATTTTTTTCAGTTTTGTTGATCATCCCAGGACATCCCATCTTACCTATAATTTACCTTGCTTTGTAAATGGACCTAGAAAGTCAGAGAGACTTCTCCTAAGGACTCTGCTTCCTCAGAGTGGATCTTTCAGGTCAAGATTTGTTGCTCCTCATGACCATGTCAGAAAAGCTGAAAAGCATCATGTTAAAAGCCTAGCAAATTTTAATGGTTTGGGACTACATCTGACAGGCTGATTTTTTATTTATTTATTTTTTTTAACATTGGTGTGAATTGTTGAATAATTTCAGAGTACAATACTAAAGGAAAACAGAAGATTTTTTTTCTTTTTAATAAGTAATTTTTTCTTTTTAGATCTTTAGGAGGAAAATATTTATATTTGTTCAATTTAAAAATCATAACCTAAATACACTTAAAAAAGGATTTGCAGTTATAAACTAAATTTTCCTCTCACTCTTGGGCCTGGGTTTATTTTATGTTTGATGTCACTGTGAGCTGGTGCTACAGTTTATGGTGATTCTAAGATGCTGATCTGAGAGGAGGCATTAATCTCTTCTGTGTTGCTGAGGGGTTCCTGTGTTTTGGGGTTTAAAGCAGAAGAAATTCAGCATTTGAGAGGAAAGAAGCAGAGAAATGTGAGTATGGGTTTGAAGGGTGTGGCAGGGTAGGAGTGTTTCATGGGGACTTAATCTAGCAATATCTGTAAAATATGCTTTCGCTAGCTCAGAGAATTCCTGAAGAGTTGATGGACAGACACACAGAAAATAAGAAGGGTCACTTTATTAGGCTCTTTTGTTGTACTCTATATAAATATCCTGTACTGGCTAGTCTTCAGCTACAGGAGTGAATTAAGGATTAGTTGAGTAGGGCTTTTTAGGGGCATCCTGATCTGGCCAGCAGCTGTCCCTGTGACTTGGACCTTGAACTCTGGCTTTGGCCACAGCCCTGCTTGGCAGTTGGGAGAATCCAAGGAAAGGACATTTTCCTCCCACATATGTGCACCTAGTACCCTCCCCCAGCCCTCAGGACAAAATGGGCTCATACTTGAAGGGACAGGGAAGAAGCATTACTGTTCAACAGAGTATAATTCTATCCAGAAACTATCCTATTACAAATCCTGCTTGTCTTCTGATCAGAGTCTCTGAAACTTACTAGCAAAGAGTTGCTTTTGGTCCTGCTCTTTTTCTGGTCTCCATAAAAGATAAACTCTGGTTGTCAGGTACCTTTTTAGGCCAAGTAGCAACATTCTTCTTGGAACCAAAGACTATAGCATTGCTAGTAACCTGTTAAGTATCAATGCAACATTACAAAATGAAAACTGTTTTCTCAGTGAGAGTGTTTAGAAAAAAGCCTAGGAAATGGTACAGAAACTGTTCATGCTGTAGCATTCAGCACACAGAGGCTAAGAAATGCAAGACTTAGGCTCCTATGTGTTCTTAATTCAGATGCTTAGTACCTACATCTTGGTTCAGTGTTAATTATATGACTGCAGTGGTCTTTTCCCCTGTGTGTAGTTCTGTGCGCTGGTTAGCTGGTGGACAGCTGTTCAATATTTTGTTTCAGTCTTGTGCATTGTGTTGTTCTATATTGTATTTATTGCAGTTTTCAACTCCTTTATAAACTCAGAAGTATTTATTTACTTCTGGAGTTTTGTATAAATCTAGTCATTATACTGTATTTAAGTGCTTCACATGTATGAAGCATTTTCACAATAAACCTGTGAGATGAAGGATTGATATTTATTACCCCATTGTTACAGATGCAGACAGATAATTTAAAATAAAAATGTCTACTTGTTCTTGGAGACCTGTCTGAGATACTTTGCACATGGTCTTATGACCAGGGGCTTTGAGCAACCTCATGTAGTAGAATGTGTTTCTGCCCATGGCAGTGGGGATGAAATTAGATGATTTTAAGGTCCCTTCTAACCCAAACCATTCAATGATTCTATTACCACCGTCTGAATTTTTAAGCAGAAAACTGCACTGAGAGCTGAGCTGAGTTTATCCAGATGAAGAAAAATAGCAGAGAATAAACAGAGCTATTAGCATTGGTCATCACAGCCCTTGTGTTACTCAGCAAATTCGGTGACAACAAGTTTTAAGCAGCACAGCTTGCTGCAACAGCAGGGATGCAGTCCCTACTGGGATTGACAGCATTGTTTCTGTCACATCATCTATCTTTAATACTGGCTTCACATTCAGAATATATATCAAAGTCCTCTTGATTTGTTTTGTTCTAGGTTTTTATTTGTTTGTTTTGTTTTTTTCTTAACTTATTAATATATGCAGATCTCATTTAATCATATATCCTATCCTCCACCTTTGTGTCATTTTTATCGCTCTTTTCCCTCATTTCTGCATTAGCATTCTTGACTTAGAAAGCTCTAAAATCATCTGGTATTACTCACGCTTACACCTTTGAGATAGCACAATTCATGCATTCAAACTGTTCATTTTATATATAAGATTAGATGGTTTTGTTTCTCTAACCAATGAATCAACTGAGTAAATATATATTCACTCTGCTATCTTTTATTACCTTGATATTACTGCTGAAACTTTCTAGATCACTTCATAGTCAACTTCTACTTATGCCATATATTTCTGTCCCCACCAAAGTACAATGTATATTGAATTATGTTTGTTGCATTTTGTTGCATACTCATTGTCTTTTTAATCTCACTGTAGTCTCTGAAAAGATAAAAAAAAAAAAAATTGATTGATCCTTTACAGCAACCAGCCCTAAAAAATCATGAATTTGAATATATATCTTATCACTTATGCGAAAGAAAACAACAGTTACAGCACAGTTTTGTGGATATACAAGCTATTTAAAAAGATGTATTTTATTTTGTTACATAAGATTTAGTAAACTTTAGATAAACTTTTATAGTTAGATATTTACTGTTGTTAAATGATGATGAGTTAAACCCTTACAGTGACTGAATGTTAGACTAACATTCTAATTGTAATAATGGCATTGGTAGAATATTATCAGGAATTAAAGTTTAACATGTAAAAAAAGAGTGATTAGATCCATTTCATGTTTTGAACAATCAGTGCCATAAATAAGCATTGCTATCATAAATAACATGCAACTTTTCAAAGACGAGATTATTCTAGATAGATATAGGACAAAATGCCAGAACATTTCATGGATTTTATAGGATGTGTGAAACGGGTTCTCTTGCACTCCAGGATTTTTTTTTTTTTTATGTAGCAGTTCTTTACAGACCAGGAAAAAAAACATTTAAATTTATATTTTCTGGTCTTCATAGATTTACTACTGTGTGTGCCACTTGTGCTGATTGCAAAAAAACTGTCAAAACACAACACTGGAGTTTTATTGACCTTTTTCACAAATGTATCTGACTACAGAAATGTATCCCATGATGAAACAGTCCTAGTGTATTTGATGTGACAGTATGGTCCCATATTCTTTCTCTAGATATATCCTGTAATCATATAGATCAGTGTTTTCCACATGTCAAGAGAAGACACTTTAGTGGAACCATATGCATACCAAATATCATGCACACATGGCACCATTGGAGTCTCAGCACAATCCTAAGACTGGCAAACTAAAAAAGCATAACATTGCTTAATTCATGTCAGGCGCTGCATTTTCAGAGAACACTCATCATCACATTTTGGAAAATACATTAACTTCCAAAATTTTCTTAGCATCTTCTGAATATTTTACAAAGTCTAATTAACATAAAACTAATCACTTTGAGCCCAGTCACCTTAAAGATGTTAAGAATTGCAGAAAATACAATAATATAGTGTGCAACTGAGAAAGCATAAAAAAACCCTGTTAGACGGAAATAGGCTAGTTTAAAGAGGAAATAAAAAACAGTATAATCATAAGTGGCCATTCTATTAATTATTCTTGAAATATTTTTTTCCACTGTGAGAACAAACCACTATCTGGCATCTCAGCAAATAACTCTCTTGCGCTCCTTTGTAAGAACTACATGTACTCATATACTTAGATATACTATTACCTTTTCTTTAGTGGCTCTGTATAGATATTATTAAAGGGATAAACATCTTTATTCATAGTTTATTGATGGATAGTGAGACAAAATGCTTTCCCTTTGTTGTTTAAGACCCACATCTCAGCTTTTAAACATACTTGTGAGATAAATCATTCTACTACTAGGATTTTTATAGAACATATTCACTATGCAAATTACTACAAAAGTAGGTATCTGGCTTCCAGTGTTGTTTTCTGTAAGATCATCTATATTAATGGCAGCATCAGATCATTATAATAAGTACTGAAAGCAAATATATACTTGCAACCTTTTAAGAATACTTCCAGTTTCACATCACAAAGACTACAGTTGACATGGTTATTACCTATCTGTATGAAAACTGGGTTATCTTTCAGCCTCTGGTAATTTTTAAGTTCATTATTTTTTCTTACCTTGTCTTCCTCTTATGTCTTCCCTTTATTGAGAAGCTAAATATAGAGGAATCACAAAAACTCAGCCCAACAGAGAGGTAAATAAAGAGCACAATTTCCTGAAATGGGATGGAACATTTTATATTGCATACATGTATTCATTGTTTAGCCATTCAATTATTTTCCTTTTTTTGCAGCTACCTATAGCATTTTCAAGAATGACAGACAGTGCTGTGACTTGATACTTCTCGACTGATAAAAGACAAAGATTATAACAATAAATTATTAAATATACATTTAATGTTTATTAAAGAATAATAATACTTTGAAATATAATAGTATCAGATTTAAATAATCTAACATCCAAGGATACAGTCAACCAGCAAAACTATACCAAAAAACCCTTATTAACCACTGCTTTGTCCTTTTTCATGGCCTGTGCTTCTGAGCAAGCTGAAAGGCAATCATAATTAGCCAATTTTAATGAACACCTTAGAAACATTCCACACTCATGTCAATTATTGCATCCATTCTGAAATATTTCCAATCTCTAGAAATTTCTGAATTGGAGAGCTCTTCCACACTCTTCAACTTAAATTGCCTTTTACTAGTCATGAGAAAATAGTTAAATTGTACTGTGACTTGCTGGGAAGTTGGGGAGACTTCAGTGGTGAGGAGTTTATGGGCTGATGAAATGGGTTCTGGAGTCTTCTACCTGATAACTGTGATACAGCTGCAGAGCTACACAGTATGTTAACTGGTGTTCACAGAGCAGGAGGGCATTTTTAGAGTCAGCAAACCCATGGGATGTTCTTATTCATAAAATGTCCTGTGTGACCTGGGACATATATATAGGCTCTACCTGGAGATGTGCTCACAGTCTCAAAGCTTGGATAGCTGCAATTCTGATCATCTGGACAGCCTCAGGACATAAACATGCTAGCAGATTAGGCAAGGGTATGCACTTGAACAGAGACATTGTTGTTCATTGCCTCTTGAGACCAAGAAAGGCAGCTGTGAGATACAAGTGCAATGAAATGTTCAGCAGCTGGCATGGAACTAAAGCTTGCTCGGTGCCAAAAATATTTCTGTTGTTAATAATGCATGTCAGTGATGTGTGCATTTACCAATGCCCTGACAAATTCCACAATCAGTGTTGACAAATGGAAAAAGTACTCAATATTTGCAGAAAAAATATTTCAAGACATTTGAAAGTTTGCATATTAACAATGTGAAGGAAACACCAATTAAGTGTTGCTTTAACATATTATTTGGTTCATTTTTTTTAATGCTTCAAAAAAATGGAGTTTGGCCTGACCACACATACTGGTAACAGCTAATTTTCCAGTTGCAAGTTTAACAGCTGGAATACAAACCTTGCATGCAATGTGTGCTTTCAAAAGGAGGGCTTCAGAGCTAATAAATTGATGAGCAGGTAAGAACAAACATGAAACTGCCAAAAAAGTGTAATGTTCACGGACATGCCCCTACACAATCTACCAAGCAGTAACATGTCTGACATTAAATCACCATTATTGACTTGCAATATTAAGTTTAAATCTGTTCCCCTGAAAGATTTCTTAGTTAAATGGCTTTCTTACTAATATTCATCCTGATTAATTGGAGTCTCTCTCTATCTGAATTTCTGTTTAATATTGCTCTAACTATTTTCAAAATTAACAGTAACTTTACCATAGGCACAGAGAAGAAAAGAACCTACTTTAACATTCCATAATGTTATAATGCATTTTGTTGCTACCATAACACTTAAAAGAGATTAAGTCGAATATTTTCTGCAGCTGAGCACATACAACAGTAAGAAGCAGAATCCTTAAGAGTTGTGTTTTAATCATACATTACTTAGAAGGACTATTCATATTACTTAGAAGGACTATTTATTGATTAGACTTCACAAGGACTAGAAAGATTAGGAACCCCAGATGCAGCATACACTTACTGACTCAAGTGGGCCTGAATCAATATATTAAATAAAATAATTTAACACTATCAAAACATCATTATATAGTGGTTAAAATGTGAGAGGTTGCAAGACTTTTCTGCACCCTTCCTGGATTGTACTGAGAAAGTCATCTGGCCTGTTCATAAAAAGAAAGGTACTGTGAATTAGAAATTATAACATCTTTGAAAGCTAGCAAGATTGGTGTATAGAAAACAGCAGGTTTGTAGCAGAAGTTCCTACTGCTGAATAAATGAAACTTAGGATGTGCCATTTTAGGCCAAAAATATTCCTTCTCAATATACTTAATAAACTTGTAAATTAAGCAAAATGAAGAATGCTAAATCTGCTACTAGACATAAAATTAAGTTTCTATTTTCTTGTTTTATAGTCAGTCCATGACATTACAAATGAAGAAGCTAAGTCCGTATTCTGATTAAATGGACTCTGAGTGTTTAATTTTTGAGCAAATGTACTTTGTTATTACTTACTCTTTTACACAGATACTTCAGGTTTGAGTAATTAAAATAATAACAATTTTAATGGTTATTATTCACATGAAAGTGAAGTGACTTTGATGTTGATTGAAGTTCTCTTTTATTTATCTTAAAATTAATTTATTTTTTGACAGAACCTGACACAGTTTCTATGTTTTCCTCATTTTTAGCATTCACTGGAAGATTATTTTTTGACTCCTTTTAGAGATACATGGTGTAGTTTAAAGGTATCAGTATTCTTGATGTGTGAACGCTACATGGATGTTTATGAAAAAAGCTGCATGATATTTGCTTGACAGCATGTGTCTACCTTCAGTGACACTTTTGGCAAAATAGTCTTTCTTAAGGCTTTAATTTTGGAAATATCACTGGAATGTACCCAATATAATTGAAATAGCAAAATCATGGACTATTGTTACATGCATTCCCTAGGCCAGTGAGAGATCTGCTGACAAAGTAAGGCTGACATTAACAAAGTTAGTCAATTCACCATATTGTCCTCAGGGAGAGGTATTGATTCAAGCATAAGCAAGTGGATTGAGAGAGAAAGTAGTTACAGCAGTAGACAGAGACTTCCTGTGGTCTCAAGGATAAATGAATGTTCTTGCAGTAATGTTTGTCTGCCATAGAGGTCTTCGCTTCTGCTCACATTTCACATGGTTATTTTTCTGCTTTTTTCCTCTGTCTATGTGTTCTACTGGCTGAAATATTACATAGATATTACATTAGTGTGAATCTGTGCAACACAGTCACATTTCACACAAGCGCTGTGCACTGTAGAGCCACTATTGTAGGGAAAATAGGCACAATTTATATAGGAATGTGATTGGTGTAGGGCCAATTCATCACTGAGTGATCTGCAGCAGTCTCACAGTACCTTAGAATGAGCAGAACCAATCTGCTCAGAGTAGTCAGGTTCATACAAGAGTATAGGTCATCAAGCATGTCCATCATAATGAGGCAGCTTTGAGGTCAAGCCAGGAACCCCAGTCAGCAAGTGAGGGTCAGGATGTGCAGATTTAGAGGAGCAAAACTTGTTATGTGAGCAGTGGTGAAGCATTAATGCTGCCATTCTCTCCTTCTTTGCCTGTTCTGAACATCAAGACCACGACTCTCAGCTGAAAGTAGAAGATTCCACAGGAAATAAAATTATTTATTGTTGGGTGTGCATCTATATTACCTTTTGACAGTGTCCTCTGGGGTGCTCTTCCCGTGCCTCCTGACCAGGTACAATCTCTTCATTTTCAAGCCCCTGAGTAGCAATCTAACTTGAAGTTGAAAAGTAGAGAAAAAAAATCTTGTAGATACCCATCTGGTGAGATAGTCTCCACTTTGCTATCTTCACAGTATCTGTTTATGCTGTAGTCATGTGTCATCCTGCTCTTAAGCCCACAGAGTAACAGAAACACATTTTAGCCATTAAGTGAATGCATAAGAAAGACTGTATTTCCTGCTGTTAGCTTACACTTGCCAGGACAGAGATCTTTCCTTGTTAGTGGGAAACCTGCCTTCAGCTTCTAGTATTAGGGAAACCTGAAACCTGCGCACCCTGCACCGCTACTGCCTTGCCACCATAGACACATGAATGAGCTCGCAGATATCATTTACATTTTCTTTTTCTAATGTGGCTTGAAAATTTCTAATAATATTGCCATCCAACACCAGATTTGTTAGTAGATCCAAGTCTTCCCAGCAATCAGCTACTTCACAACCTGGAACAATAGCATACACCAATACCTAGATGGCCAGTTTGAGCATACGCATATGCCTGAGCTAATTTTATGCTTCAGCACTCACTGCTCACAGCTTTTGCTCTGTGTGACTTCTTCCCACTTCCCTCCCTGACGCCAATGCCCCCTTCAACCATAAAGACTGTATCAACTATGCTGGCTTTGGACAGGAAAATTTACAAGCCAAATCTGCATATATGCAAGCAGGCAGAAGCATTTCTCAGACTGCACGAACTCATTTTTGTTACTAGCATGCGAACAAACACCATCAAATTCCAAAGAGATGATGGATGTCATGCATGTACCTGAAGTTTTACAGTGTGAGGTAGAGGTAGACTTTCCTGCTTTCTATTTAGTAGTGTCAAGTCTTTGTATCTCAGTGACGTCAGTAATTCTCTAGGACAGAGGGGTCACATAGTTCATTATCAAAAGCTTTTTTGAAGTTCTTCCCCAGTCAAAGTTGCCTCTCCTTTTTGCTGTAGTATTCTGAGAGAAAACAGCATGAGTCACACAGTGTCCTGTATATAGTACTGCATGTAGAATCAGCAGCAGTAGGCAGACATTGCTGCAAGAGGGAAAATATGATGAAAGTCTATTTTGGAAAAGGTATTATGGTGGTCCAGGGCAGCTCAACCTGAAAGACTCTGGAACACGCCAAAGACTCAAAAGTATTCAGTGGGAAGGCCAAGTTCAGATTTGACTTTTAAAGTATTTTCCTCAGGCCACAGCCACTTCAGTACAGGCAGGTTCATTTACCAGATACACAAATTTACAATCTGAATGCAATTTATTTTAAGTCTGGAAAAGCTGGTTAGATAAAGCATGCAGTGCTCTGGGATGTTGCACCTTTAGCAATGAACTCATTGTGACCAGCTCGCCTAGTTTTGCAGACTTCTGAGACTGGAATAATTGAATAATATACTACCTGTTTACCTGTGAAATACCAAATCCTTTGAAGTTCAACAACGTTTGATTTAAGGCCGGATTACAAATATGCTCTCGTCTTGAGAAAAGAAGATTGAGAGGGATCTTATCAATGCATAAAAATATTGTAAGGCAGGTGCTAGGAGGATGGATCCAGACTCTTTTCAGTGGTGTCCAGTAACAGGACACAGGGCAACAAGCACAATGTGAAACCTGAGAAGGTCTATCTGTATAAAAGGAAAAACGTCTTTGTTCTAGTGACAGAGCACTAGAACAGGCTTCTCAGAGAGTTTGTGGAGTCTCTTTCTCTGAAGATATTAAAAACCTTTCTGGATGTGATTCTGTGCAACCTGCTCTGGATGAACCTGCTTTATCAGGTGGGTTGGACTAGATCATCTCTGGAGGTCCCTTCCAACCCCAGCCATTCTGTAGTTCTGTGGAATCACACTTAATTGCAACCCAGTTCAGAGGAATTAGGTCTCAGCACTTTATAGTCTGTGATTAGTATACAAGTTTCACTACTGCTGTTGAGAAGGAAAAGCTATGATTTCAAATACAGCAGTAAAAAAATCGAGCAAATAGAAGCACTCTGTCCAAAGGTATATGATTACAAGATAAATGTATCTTGAGATTGAAATCATGCAGAGTTTTCTAAAACTTAATTATGCGAAAGTTCAAATGGTAGAAGAAAACTTGAGTGGATAAATTATCTTTATTTTGAACCCTGCAATGTTAGCCTACAGCTTCTTAAATATTAACATTCAGTGTTGGTTTTTATGCTGAAGCAGTGAAAATGGAGACAAACTCCAATGAATCTGCCTTCACTTCTGCAAGTTAACTATATAAAACTTCCATAAAATCAGCTGATTATTCTGTGCAACCAGTACTTTTCTGTCATGGTTTATTTTTTTTTTCAATAAAATGTAGCTACTCTTCTATCTTCTCTATGTGGTATATTCAAATAATGTGAACTGTAAAAAGAAGTGGGGAAAAAATATCAAAAAGAAGGAAAATGTCTTTTTCGTTTGTGTTCTGGGGTCCCTAAGGTTTGACTTTCAATCTCCAATAGGAAAAATTGACTTTCTATCCCTAGGGAAACAAGAAAATCCATTATCTTTGATAGAAAATAGGAATAGTTTAATCTTTTTCCATTTTAGCCAAGTGGTTCATTCTGATTGTTAAGCAGCCCATTTTAAAGCCCATTGTTCTTTCAAAGTTTTCTATCAAGTCTCCAATTTTGATATTTCATACTGTCAGACTTATGTTAGTGAGAGAGAGTATATTTCTCATTTTCCTCTCAAAATGTGCAAATCCCAGATAACAGAGTAGTAGCCAGAGCTCTGATGGTTTGTCTGGATGATTACTGTCTTGCACACACTAATTTTTAAATCCAGGCATCTCTATGTACTCTGACTTTGTTTCTCTTTGTAGCTTTTTCTTCTGTTCCCCATTTCATTTATTAAATATTAGCCACTGTATCATCCTGTGTTTTTGTTATATATTGAACATTGTATATTGATTATAATTTAATTTATAAGCCTACTAAAAATGCAGACTTCTGTTATCTGTGGTTGCTTTTGTTCTTTCTGTAGAATTTGACATAGAATAAGTGACATGTGTAGCTCAAACCTGTGTTCCAATGTACGCATGGCTGAAAGACATTTCTATTTTCCCTGACCCTCTTGGTGCTGCCTCTACCCCTAGCTGATGTAGAAAACTCTTCTGCTATCTCTTGAAGACTTAAAAACATTCAAAAAAATATTTGGGGCATTTCATGGACATGTTCCATCACAGGGTCAGCATTCGTGGCTGAGGAGGATATTGAGGCTTTCCAGTTCCCTCCACTTAACACAAGTTAAAATAAATGTACAGATACAAAATTTTATTAACGGCATCCAAAATTGGCAATACAGGTCTAAATGTTTGGGAATACATAGATATAGATAACTAAAGAGCTATACTTAGTCTACTTAAAATAGAGTCATATATTTAAAGTTTTCTCTTGTCTATGAAATATGACAGATTTAACAGTAAATTTCTGCTTCAACATTCATAGTTTATCCTTCCAAACTTCTCCTCTTTATATCATTTTATTCTTTCTACCTAAAGGGGAGTCTAATTGTCTGCTTAACTCACTTGAAGTCAGTTCCCTTCAATAGCTACATGAAGTCTTTTCATTACATTGGAAGTCATCTCCTGCACTTTATTAGCTAAAAAACTATTACTTGTGTCAATAAAGTTCAGTGTTCTTGTTCTGTCTTTGGTGCCTCTTTATCAAGTTATAGTCAGAAAATGATCTTTTGCTGATCCTTTTATGTTGATACGTGTATTCAATGGAAAGCTATTACAACAGTTTCTAATTGTATGTATGTTACTGGAATTCTTGACTTTGACAAGAGTGAGGATTGGTGGGCCCTGTGCAAGAAATGGTCGAGGAGATAAATGGTTTGAAAACTTCTCTTTGCTCAAGAAACCTGTTGTGGCTAACAGAAACATATGTTGAGAGAATGTGTGAGAACAACCACTCTGTCTTTCCCTCAGAAGCTGTTTCTCAGCTAAGCTAGATAAGAAGCATTCCTTTGCTCACAAGTGGAGGAAAGGAAGAGGAGGAGGGAAAGGGTACAGCTCATAAAAGCAGCACTGTGCAGGTCAGAAAGCCCCTTGATATATATAGACCCAAAGACCTGTGGTCTGTGTGCATGCTTTTGCCACCCAGCTGTGAGTTCTGGCAGCAGTGTAGTGTTCCTGAAATAAACTTCCTTTCTTGCTTAAAAGCCCATGGCTTAGCTCTCTGATTACCTGTGTGAACACTGAAGCTTGCAAGAGTCAACAGCAATCAGTCACTCAGAGTGATAGCAGATTTAAGGTGTCAGCTCACACTCTCTCATACAGGTATGACAACATAATCTCATTAAAAATTTTTCTGCTAAACATACTTTAATTGTACACAAAATAAATAAATAGTCAGAGAAATCTAGTTAGGGAAATACTTTACTCATTTCATAAAAAAACAGAATTTGCATCAGAATAGATATGATCTTTGATTCTAAATCCAAGAACGACATCTATATTCAGAGAACCTGTTGTGCAGTAAGTAGAGGGCAGCAGCACCGGCCTGTGGCAAGCCTCCTTCTCTAATTCCTTGCTAGCCAAGGACTAAAATGTCAGTCTTACTGCTAGTCTGCTCAGTTATCACAAGAAGCTGGTGATGCTCTAGAACAAGTCTAATTCCCCCACCTGTCTTGTTGGGTACAAAGAAGTAGTAAATCAAGACCTTCATCCATTTTTCATAAAGGAAAAAACACCATATAAAGCCATTCATACATTTTTTAGGTAGGACCATTGAAAGAATAGTCTTCAATGCCTGGTATATACAAATGTATATTAGCAATATGAACAAATATGAACCAAAATAGCTAAGTAGTGAAGCTAATAGTGAAGTAGAAGTACAATTTTAGTGGTTACTGCTGCAATATCATCTTTTTACTTTCCAGACAACTGTTCTTTCTGTAATGCAGTAATATTCTTTTTGAATACAGAGACTGTTCTTCTATGATGAAGCTAGTATTCCTTCTAAGAAGAAGATGTTCCCTCCCATGCACATATCTGTAGAACCCATACAGACAAGCAGTAGCATTTTTCATGTCTGGTAACTTCAAAATGAAGGAAATGGAAGAAATTACTGGGCTGAAGGAAGAACTCCAAGAAAATCCTGGTCAACAATAGCTGAGGAACAATGACATCAGTAACAGGCACCATTATAAAATATTTCCATCCAGTGAAATTAGAAGCATGGCAAAATACTAAATATAGGCTTCTCTCATATTCTTACATCAGAAAACTCTCTTACACTGATTTCATGTACAAGAAGGAAAAAAATTCCCTGTTCTCTGTTACGTCTTTTATGTGCATGTATGTACTTTTGTGCAGTACTTCTCTTATTACAGTGGATATATCACATTAGCCAGATTTATGAGGACTAGAGGAAGAACATAATTATTTATGCAACACTAATGAAATAAACATTTGCCTTAGGACTTACTGAGACCATTCATTATTTTCTTTTCTTAAAAGTTAAAGAAAACCCTTACCCTTTCAGTGTCTTAACTTCTTAAAAATTTTAATCTTTTGTATAGTTTATCTTCTTCATTTTCTTTGTTCTCCTCTTTATATCTAACATCTAATGCTGACCTTCAGATAAAGTCAGTACTGTGTTAGGTCTTTCCTTCACAAATAGTGCTGAGAAGTGTATTTTAACAAAATGAAGGATTTCCTTTGCAACAATCCATTAACTTTTTACAAAGGACACAAAAACCTGCATACCCTAATGAATGTCACTGAAGAGATAAAAAGGAAAAGCACTTTTTTCTTCCAATTCAGAACATATGTATAGCTTTGTCATCTCAAGGCCACAAATCAAGTTTCTGTCAGAGATACAAAAAAAGGGAAATTGTTTCAAAATGAAAATTGGCAGGAAAACCAGACCTTTTAAAAAGGTGGCTTCTCTAAAATTTGGTATCAGGATACCTGCATGACGATGACTGTGATAATGAGGTGGTATCATTTAGTGTCAAAGGAATTTTTTGTGTGTCAAACCTTTCAATCACAGAATCATAGAATCATTTAGGTTGAAAGAGCTCTGAGATCCTTGAGTCCACCCCTTAGCCCAACACTGCAAAGTCCACCACTTAGCCATGTCCTTAAGGACCACAGCTACACATCTTTTAAATACCTCCAGAGCTGGTGACTCAAACACTTCTTTGGGCAGCCCATTCCAATGACTAATAACCCTTTCAATGAAGATGTTTTTTTCCTGGTGTCTGTAAGATCCCTTACTCTGAGCTACAAGCTGACTGAATGGGTTTAAAATATACATTATTCTAAAGCATACTTTAAAAATATTCGCCCACCGATTTTATTAAAAGAATCTTTAGTTCTTTTAATACCTTAAGAGATACCACAAAGGAAAGGACACTGCACGTTTCTCAGGAGGTAATTTACTGGTAAACTTTAGAAAATAAGGGCACCTGGCAAATGTTTAAAAGGCAAGGTTCAACCAAAAGAGAACATTCCACAAAGCACTGACTTAGTACATGCCAGCCCATACAACTCAACAAAATCCTACTCGTCTGGCTTTAAGTTACTGAAAATATTAAGAAAGGAGATTAGGAGAAGAAGTAAAGAAAGAGAAAGAAAAAGGGAGAATTAGAGCTACCACCCAGAGTGCCGTGCAAATCCAGCTTCCATGTGTCCAGATGGCAGGGCTTGAACAACAATGGAGAGAACGTATTGCTGCTTTTATTTGCTTTGCCCATCCCCTGTGGCCACATCCAGTTCCAGCTGGTGTGCCAGCCAGTCTGGGGCTGGGTCAGGGGCTCCCAGGTGTGGAATAGGCAGGGTTCCCAGGCTGCTTTTGACTGACAGCTGCCCCAGGGCTGCTAAAGGACACTCCAAGGACCTGGGGTGTGGGACAGAGCATCACCTCACCTTCATGAAATTCGACCTGTCCCTCCACCACACACACACTTGAGCTGAGTCTGAGTCAATAATATAATAATCCAGTGTCTCACAGTATCTAATCCAAACCTCCCCTGGCACAGCTAGAGTCTGTTTCCTCTTGTCTTATCATTTGTTTCTTGGAAGAAGAGACTGATAACCCCCTCACTGCAATCTACTTTCAAGGAATTATAGAGAGTCATATGGTTTCTTTCAAGTATGAAAAAAATGCATAATCTTGTGTTCTTTTCTCTGTCTAACCTGACCTGAGGGAGATTATTAGAAGCTACTCACTGAAAATGCATAGAATTATAGTTTAGATTTTCACTTTGCTATCAATAACAGCTATCATTATAAACATTGGTAGAGTGAAATATATGTGGTATATATGATGGAAAGTATTATAAAGACTATGTAATTTTTACATATGCAAGAAAAAAAATTCAAGTGCAATTCATTTGAAGAACAAATACTTATTCCTACTAGAGCTAAAAATTTAGTCCTCCAATTTTAGGTCTTAATGTTCTACTTCTAAATGAGTAAGCATATATTAAGATAATGACAATAAGTCAAAAGTAAAGAGCTTAGTAAGACTTAATATAAATTCTTCTTCAAGTAAATCATATGTCATATGTCACTGAAAACATTTTGTTTTAAGGTGTTCTTAAGTTGTCAGATAGACCTGTGTTATCTTCCGAACATTTCATTCCTGAGACAAGTGAAAGCAAGCAATCCCTTTTTGGGTATGGAGGACATACAGAAGTGTTGATGACAGAGTGGTCACCTTATAAGCAAAGATCTACATGTGTGTCAAGCATTTCCTAGAATTCTTACTATAATGTAAAAACTGAGCACATTATTTTGTATGGTGCTATTCTCTGATGCACCAAGCTCCTAAAACTGCCTTAGGAAAGCCTGTGCTGATTCAGACTCTAGAATTCTCAACTTAATGCCATCAATACTACCATTCATCTATGTTTAAATGTTCAAAACTATTGTCAGAATGGGATAATGAGGACTGCATTTTGATAACATAATGCTCTGTAGAAGTGAAATATCATTGCAAGGTTGACTGCTTAAAGTTAATAAGAAATTACTTATGCTTAAAATATCCACCCAACAGATAAACTAGGACAT
>JAWWEW010000078.1:73769419-73801360 GCA_035583185.1 Anabacerthia variegaticeps | reverse complement strand
TGTTTTTTTTTTTTTTTTTTTTTTTTTTTTTTTTGCTAAGGGGAGTAAAATGTGGTGAAAATATGAAATGGTAAAAATATCTGATTTTTATTGTCACTGCTATTAATTCTATTAATTACCATGAGGGTTTGGTTAAGACCCAGTAGCTGTAAATAATTTTAAATATCTACTAGGCTAATTTTGCTAAGTACATTGAAGCAGATATAAATGATTACCCCTTTTTTTAAATTACAGGCAGAAAATTGTCATGCAATTCATTCCACAAGGCGTAGTTTTGCTGCTGTTTCTAGGAAGGTATGCCATTCTTCCTAAAAAGTGCACTTTGGGTCTATTTTTGCTTTCTGGTACATGGGAGGTACTTTCAAAGTAAGGGTATCCAGCAGAATATGATCTGAAATTGTTTTTTCAGTTGTTTCATATTTGTTTGCTCTAGTTTTGAATTTTAGATAAATACTTATATATTTTCCATGAAAATATTTATACCCACTTGCACTTAGATTTCGGAGAAAAGCTGAGAAATAGGCTTTTTCAGCTCTCATGAAGAGTGTATTAAATATAAAATACAATATAATAAAACATATTTTCCAGAAGTACAAACCAAATTAATTATAGACATTTTAAAGTAAGTAAGCTGAGAATTTAATTGTATATATTTACAACATACCAGCAGAAGGAATCTAAAACATACTTGCCTACTTTTCAATTCTACGTAGAGTACTGATATATTTCTTGACGTTCTCATATAATAGCATGAGATATAATTATATATTTCATGTCATGTGATTTAAGAAAGGTTGTCAGTGCTGTTATTTTCAATGCAGAAACAATGGAATTCAATGTTCATCACTGCAGGCATTGCCATTTTAGGGAGTATATCTTTGTCCTGCTAGTTCTGAAAACCTCTGAAAGACTCTTATAAACACTGATTAGTATACTTCCTGGTCTACAGTTACTTTAAATAAAAACAACAACAACAAAAAAACAACAACAAACCAAAAAACACAAAACCCAAGAAAACAAACAAAAAAGAAGCTAGCAACAAAACAAACAAGCAAAAAAGTGCCACCAAATATTAACATATAGATATCACATGCTAAAGCCCAGCATATCTAGAGAAGTTGCTGCACATCAGAAGAGTTTTTCCAAAGCAGCTGGTTTGCATTATCCTCTTTTCATAACAACTACAGGCTGGATATCGGCCAATATTGATAACAAAACTGCTGCAAATGGTGCTCAGGAACACAAAGGTACAGCATGCAATGCATAGCGAGCCTGACATTGAGATCACTTGTTTCCTGTGCAAAGCACTGCATCTTTGACATTACTTGCTTCACAGCAAAGGACAATGTTATGTCCATTCTGGCTGGTAATAGTTATAAATGGAGTCACTTGGCCAAAACTAGAGAAACAATGGGATACTTGGAAAATAGAATCTTGGTGCTTGACCTCTGCTGCCAGAGCTACTATTGCTTCCAGCTGGCTCTCATTTTTTATCACAAAACGTGCTGCAAGAAAAATCCCACAGTGCATGGAACTGGAGTTAAAGCAAAGAAGATAAAATAACTGCCCATGAGATTCATCAAGGGAAAATATTGCTGTGATTTTGAGATGAGTGTGAGTTGGAGCAAGTGGGCACATTTATGACTCATTTACCAAGTAATGAACCATCACACAGTGTGATGAAGTGATGAAGCTCCTTCTTCACATCAACTCTACACAAAGTGAAGAAGCCCTATAATGGGGTTTGTTTCCTGATGCTTTTTTTCTTGTGTAAAATTCTTTACTTTGAAACATTGCCTACGAAGCAGCACAAGCATCTCCTATGTTAAACATGATTACACTATTCATGAAATGAACCTCTCACAGGCTGCTGCCATAGAACTCATATATTTAGATTTGAAAATACTGCAATCATTGCACTTTGGTTTTAAATCCAACAGAAGATAGATGCACTTTCCTCCTACTCCTCAAAACCAAAATTCACCACAGACAAGAGCTCTCCCAGTGAACGACCACCATGCTATGTGCAGAGAACAAGCAGGATTTCATAAATAATACACCTAATTTCCCTTCAAAAGCCAATTGCTAATGTGTGCTAGTGTTGTCTGTGATGGATGATACCTATTTTGCTCACAGTTAATCTTTTCTATTAAGGGGCATGGCTGGGCAGAAGAACTCCTGTTTTCCTTGTTCTGCCTGATAACCTCTGCAGCCAGCAGAGCCCTTTAGAGAGCAGGGACAGGGAATGTCTCTGTAGAGCATACCTGACACTGCTCAAGTGGGTGACTTTCCTATACATACACGGTACAGGTAGTGACTGGAAAAGAGTGGAAGAAAGTGTTAAAACCATAAGAAGGATTCTGGAGAATAACAGAACAAATAAATAAGCAAAAGACAGAAGTGACAGGATGAGAAAACTGTTTGAGATCTAGTCAAAGGCTATGGCTCTTGCTGAAACTCAGAAAAATTGCCAAACTGAATACAGATCTAGTAAAAAGGGCCTTCCTATCAAGAATGTAGCGAGAAGGCTGCATAATTATTCTCCACTCATTTTACTGTTAGTCTTCCCATCAAGTAATCTAAGTCTCTCAGTTTAGAAGAGTGAAATCTTTCGTTTTAATAAATCTCTAACTCTGGAGATACAGAGTTGCGGTCTATTTAATTTTTGGAAATGTGCGTGAAAATTTTCCTCAAAATTCTGGCGTGCTTCTACAACCATGAACTTCAATAGGGACCTATCCCTGACATGTTTGGAAGATTAAATGATAAGAACATCAAAACCACTTCCTCTTCAAAAGAAAGATTTGGTGTAAAAGCTAATCGTGTTTCTTCCACATAAATGCACCAGGAATAATTGATTATGTTATGCTGCAATAGTCTGCCTGTCTGCCAGAGAAGGCAAATATCCAATACATTGCTCAAAATTCATTATCTAAATAAACAAGGTCTCTGACAGTAATTTTTAGTGTATGACTTTAGTACTGTGGTTTGGCAGCATATTCACCTTAATTTTCCCTTGCTTCCTCTGCTTGCTTGACTACCTTTAATGTGCCCCTCATTTTGTCAAGAAAACCATAATCCAGACCTCTGACTGGATCTGAAGAACAAAGGCTTGTGAAGGGTTAATATTACTTTGGTATATACGCTGCAGCCTTAATGTTCCCTAGGTGTCTGTTTGGCCTATGCCAAGAAAGAGTAAGGGGGAGGCAAATTCCAGTGCAGAGACAGGAATGAGAAGTGACAAGAATTTCTTTATTTGGTGCCACTTCCAAGGCCCATGGCTCATCAAACTGCACCTGGAGATGAGAGTCATGGGATGATCGTGCTGCACTTTATGAAGTCTTGAACCAGGACAACACTGCTGGAATTCAATATAATTAACAGTAGGGTTGTATAACACACCTGTTCATCCTGTCTTGCCACAAATGGTGCCACAAATTGGAGAGGGAGGTGGGGATTATACATCAAAACATTTGGATAAATTTGAATTTTATGGGAAGAAAGAATACTTCATTTCCCTCATTCCATCTTAAACAACCTTCAGATAAGTAGCTTGATAGTTTTAAGAAAATCTACTTCAATCTGATCTGTGATTTCTTTTCAGCCAAACATCTGCACTAATAAATACCTATATTTATACAGTACTGCTGTGCAACCATGGTTAACAGAGTGATCGCCTTTTTTCTTTTTCTTTTTTTTTCTGTGCAGAATAAAGATACCAGTACAAAGGAGTTTTGTATATCACCATATTCCTTCAAGGAAAGGAAGAATATATCACTTAGTTGTAATACAATTCTGTCCAGCTTCCCAACAGGAAATCCAAACAGCCTTTCCATCTTCCTCTCAAACACTTTTTCTGCCCTCTTGGTTAGCAGAGATGTGCTTCATATTGGCTATCTTAGCCCCTCTGTTTTTTGTTGGTTTTTTTTTTTTCAGTTTAAAACAAGGTTTGCTGCAACTGATCTTGGCTATTTGCATTCTATCTTTGGTCCTTCTGCAGACAAATCAGGCTTCAAGTACTCTGCCAGCTATTCCACAAGGGAAGGTGAATACATTGGCATTTTACCTGCCTTGGAAGAGGTTATGAGCAGTTAATCATTCAAGATCCTATGCAAGGAAGGCACAGGACACGTATAAATTATGAGTCTGGTTGCAGCAACAGAGTGGTAAAAAGCAACAGGAAGGAGGGAGCTGCTGCACAGATGTCTAATTGCTTGTATGTGACAGGTGTTGTAATTGAATTTGTGAGAAGACCCTGGCATTAATGCAATGAGTCTAATAACTGGACACACAAATGAAACATAAAAAAGGAGTTCCCTCTGGCAGGATAAACTGAAACAAAACCTGCAATTAAATAACATATCAAACAAAAGAAAAGTGCCACGTGCATTGTACCATTAAAAAAAAAAAAAAAAAAAGGCAAGTTTATGCTAGCAGCATCCCAAAAGATTAGAATTTTCTTCCGTCTACTGAGATTCATAGTTCCCTCCCATCTCTTTGAATGTGAAGATGTATTCTTCAGTGCTACATTCCTTTCAGAAACTGAAAATCATAAGCAGAAGAGCTCTAGCTTCTGGAACTGATCTCAGAAGAGGCCAAGCCAAGGGCTAGCTGTGGGTTCACCTAACCTCACCCATATGAATGGAGTAGCGATCAATAGCTCCTTAACACAAAATGTACTTTGTAGATAACTTTCAGAACACTATTATTTTCACTATTTATTTTCTTGACAGCCTTGTTATAATGAGAGTTTAGGTTATTTTAAATGAAAATTCTGAAAGTACTAACTGAAACATATGAAAAAAATAATTATACATGCTCTTTTAAATATATAATATCTGATTTTCAATTTATGCTTCTAAATGAACACAGCTCTATGACTTAACTGGAACTGTATTTTTTATTTTTTTTAACATAAAAGAGGGAGTCATACAGTGTCAGTAGAAGTGAATGAGCTGGAGTGTCCTTCCACAGATAACACTTAGGATATACCTAATTCCTAAAAATATTACATGTTATTGTTCATGGATTTCATAGTAAGTGTTTGTGATATTCAACCATAATTTTACTTTGGTGCTTGATTTTGCTTCATTGAAAAAGTGCTTTATTTTCAAACTGTATCAGTGTCACAAGCTCCATTTTATATACATAAAAGAAAACATCAAGCCATATTCTTCAAAAAAAGAAAAATATATGAATATATCATTTAATACTAGCTTCAATATAATATTTTATTTCTAATTTTCTAGGAAACAATATCAATTATTTAATCATTTTTCTGTGAAAAGGTTTTGTTAGTAGTTATACAAAAATGCTAAAGTTGCCATTTCCTCTAGTGAGAGGGTGGGTAGACATTCCCTCGGTGCAGCCTAAGCCAGGCGCTCAGCGATGGTGAAGTCATGCAATCCATCTACCAGCTGGCAGTACTGCTGCTGCACCGAGATAGAGAGGAGCCCTATTTGTCCAGATTCTTCTCCAAAATGCTGTGTCTGGCATCTATTTTCTCATGATAATACAAATCTCACTGCAGCAAATACATTTTTGATTACCTAGACTATTTGCCTGCCAGTGAGCAATTAATACTGTTATCACCTAATCAACTGTTATTTAAATGGAGGATGTAAACTATGTCCTTGGCTTTGTTCTTTTCACTCTGAACACTGGTAAAAACAATAAGCTCTTCCACAAAATTTCCCATATCTCAGACTCCTGAAGTCTCAGTACACAGAGATTAAAAAGGAGAAGCTGTATTGCAAGAATTTACATCTTGCTGTACCTAGAGAATTAAACACTTAACTAGTTTGTTTTAGACATTTCCAAAGCTGTTTTTTCAAGACCTGTGTGAGAACATTTTTGTTCACATTACAACTGCTGTTTAAAGCTCCTTATAATGCAAAATTGTTTCATTAGAAAATTCAAGGAACATTCAGCTCATTCCAGGAGACTGAATTTCCTCTGACATCATGTAGTTAACTATTAGTTTATGTTGCAGTCTTTTCACTTAATTTACAGAACTTCAAAGGGATGCTGACAGATGAGCCATCCTTGTATCTTTTCTAGAGCAAAACTCAGTGTTACAGTCACAGTCATGAGGTCAGTAATAGTGGACAGCTGACATCACTGGGGGGCAACACCCCAGACTCCACACTGGGTACTCACAGTACCCTCAAATTGTCTCAACTGCAGGCTATACCACCAACGATGAGCTGTCTGATTAGCTTGTAGCAGTGCTGGACTGTTTATTCACTGTGGATCATCCTTTTGTGCTCTAGGAGTTTTTTTCCACAGATCTTAAAAAAAAAAAAAATAAGGAAAGAAAATTGATAGACAACATTAAGCTGTTCTTTTTGCCTTTTTTCCCTCCTAGAACTAAAAAGACAATATCCATACAACAAGGACTCCTAGGTAGAATGTGGAAGACCCTGAGGGAAGATCATATTTTGAAGTTGTCTCACATTTCAGCTGAGTCTTTCATCTATTGATCAGTCAGAATTAGGTCATTCTCAATCTCTCTTGCTAGGGAAAAAAAAAAAAAAAGGACAAAAAATCCAATACAAAAAAAACCCACAAAGAAACAAAATAATGAAAGTAATCTCTTTTATGAGAAGTTCTGGGGCAGAACTTAGGTCTTCAACAACCACATTGACTAACAAATTCATATGCCTAACAGGTAATCTGTGTGTCTCCCTCATTTTCATCAATTCATTCTGCACTTTGGAAAATACCTATTCTTATATAGATTGAACTTTTTTTCTTTTTCTCTCTTTTTATTTTTTTATGGGGTTTTATATTTGTTTTGTTTTGTTTTGGGGTTTTGTTTTTTTGGTTGGGGGGTTGGTGTTTTTTTTTGTTTTGTTGTTGTTTTGTTTTTTTTTTCAAACAGAAATTTGGACCGTTTCCATCCAAGAATTCTACAGAGGGATACAAGCCAGGGGCCTTTTCATCATCAAGCATACAGACAGTTACTGCTGGGGGCCTCAGATCAGATATGTCTGTATTCCTTTGCTGCACAGGTCTTTGATGGTCTTTCACCGTAAGATGCACTTCAACTTATGCTCAAAATCCTACTAATGTGCTTCAGAGCAGGTAATTCATAAGGTCAGCCAACAGCAATGGGATAAATTTTTATCAGATTGACAATTAACTGCTTAATTTTATGTAATTCATATACTTAAGGTAGGTTTTTAAACACTTCTTTGGAAAAGAGACAGGAACACTATTTTGTTTTCATTCATTACTTATGTTAAGAGTTTACAATGAAAAGAGTTTCAATTCAGGTATACCAGTTCAGAATCAGAAATATAACCCCCATATCTCACTGTTGCTTTGCACAATGCTGTAAGGAAAAAGATGCCTTTACTTTTCCCTCTTTAGAGAATTAATGAGTAGACTTCAAAATATTAGAAAGAACAGAACAATTCCAAGCACTGCAGACTCCCACAGATTAAACAAAGCTTTAAGAATGGCATTGACCAAAAGGTCAGCCTGTGAATCTTTCTGGAACCCTAGCTGATCTAATCTTCAGCTTTATTGTCAGATCCACAGGAGAGTTCTTGGTGGTTTATTATTTTGGGTTATGAGAGAAACCAAAAATTTTGAAAGACTAATTTCTCTATGCATGTATAAAAGTGTATCAAGTTATGGTTCAATTAAACATTGTTGATATTTCTGGCACTTTGTTTTTCTTGAAGGGTTAGTAGATTTTTTAGACTTCTGTTTCTACCTTTAGAATATTGGAATTTGAAAGTTATTCTTGGTGATTTGCTTTTTTGAAGTAGATTTGAAGGAACACCTCTAATACACTGCATTACAAAGGTGTAAAAACACAGTAAATAAGCAAGTCAGTGTTATGAGGTATTTGGTAAAATGTAAGTTGTATTAAACATCTTAGTATCTGTTATAAAAAAGACAATGATTACCATAATGATAGATAAAATGATGTGCTAGAAAGACATCCTATAAAAATTTTATTTAAAATGCAGTCTACATTCCACTAGGTCTACCCAATATTATCCTTGTTTACATGAAAAAGCGTATCCACTAAAAGGCTATTACTAGTGTTTTTTTAATGTCAACCCATGACAGCTGAAGCTGATTATAGTAACATGCAGAATTCACCCAATTCATCAGTGTAAATCAAAACCTTTGATGAAAACCAAAAGAGGGATAAACATTGTCAATCTTTGTTTACCACATTCTTTAAAGGTGCCCATGACCCCCAAGCCTGTATCCTACTCATGGTGACACTGACATGAGACTGAAATCATGTTGTTGCCACTTCAGAAGTACCTTCCAAAAATATTAGAACAGCAAGTCTATTTCTCCTGAGACATTGCATGCAATGAATATAGTAAAGCTAACTGAATGTGATAGTACAGTCTGATCTAAATTTGAGAAAGACAGTGACGGACAAAGATCACTTCTTAATTAAAATTTAATGACCAATGAAAAATATGAAAGGAATCAATACTGAAAAAAAATAAAAATCTGGTTTTCTTGTAACAGTTTACAATGATTACATGGTTCATCTGGTTCTCTTTTTGGAACTGCATGCCTTGGATCTATCTGTATTTCAGTGAAGTAGAAGTTACTTCTGTAAATCTTCTGCACATATATGTTATTATATTTAATTTAAAGATAAAAAAAAATCCAATTTTTTCGAGCCAGGGAATATATTCATTTCACCAATTTATCAGAAAGTAAATTCTTTGTGATTCAGATTATTTGCAAACTGCAGCATACTATTGTCACAGTATATAAAGGTGAAAATGCTGCTAAAAAAGGAAAAACTCCACTTAAAAGTTGGAGGATATTAAATTAGTTTTTATAGTTTTTGTTTCCTTTATCTTTCAGTTGACATAGGCTCTGAAGCTTCCATAACTTGGCTCCCAATAGGTTTCCTGCTCTGCACAGATGCAAAGTAAATAACTTCATATATTTGGGGTACCATGAAGCAGGGATCTCTGCCATATTTGCTCGAGAATTGATGGGAACTCCTGGAGTGCAAAATGTTTTTCCAGATCTGCATGACACATATCCAATACACACTTAACAGGTTTGTTGAATGGAGGTATGACTTATATTTGGGGGTCTCACCAGGAACCATAGGCTTTTCCGTCTTGAAGCTATTGAATCTAAGTTCCCCCTGATATTGTTTTTTTCACATTAGATTTAGTTTCACATCATTTACATCCTTTCTAGGTATATGTTTTAAGCCAGAGATGTACCACTGGGAGTTCCTCATTTCCAAAACTAGTGAAGAAATGAAAGCATAAACATAGGAGTGTAAAAGAAGGACTCCTGTTGTCTCCATTCACAAGAACAACTGCAAGAAAAGGTTGCATTCTATGGGTATCCTCACAAGTCTCTTCAGAAAATTCTAGTAGTTACAGACAATTAACACTTTCTGGAGAATAAAACAAATAGGTTTTTTTTCAATGAAATACTGAGAGATGGACAAGATACAATTAATTAAAATAATACATGCTGTAAAAGACAGACCACTCTAAGTTGGAGGTCTGACTAGGCTTTTCTTTCACTGTCTATTCCTTCAATGTTAATCAATAAATATTTATTACAACAAAATGGGTGAAAGAAATCCAGGTATTATGTTTTTAGCAAAAGTCTAACATCTTTACTGACTCTTGCATTCAGTTCTGCAAGCATACATAGTGATGACATTTGGCCAAATTACTCTTAAATAGGATCTGCCTAGTGTCAGTGCTCAGTTATTGAAGATAAAGTGTTAATGAAATTTGTAAACCACAAACTGGTGGACAAAGAAATAACCCCTTAGTCCCCTCCCCCGTCCTTTTATGTTTTTAATTAGGCTTAAAAATTCATTC
Organism: Anabacerthia variegaticeps; assembly: GCA_035583185.1. NCBI lineage: Eukaryota > Metazoa > Chordata > Aves > Passeriformes > Furnariidae > Anabacerthia > Anabacerthia variegaticeps. The sequence goes on along the minus strand of JAWWEW010000078.1, from coordinate 73,791,515 downwards.
AGAATTCAGAGCCTGATGTCCATTAATGAGATAGACTTTATTAACAGTACCTTCATCACAAATATATTTTCTTCAGAAAGAGTTGCAAAATTATTGTAAGTTTGCAGAAAGTGTCATGTCAAAGTTCAACTTCCTGACTTTTTAATTTTGCTTCAAGGTAGAAGTGACATGTGCTAGACTCTTATCAGACTTGACTGATAAGAGTCCCTTGGTCAGTATGTTGGGATATTTTTATTGGCACATTCAACAATGGTTATAGAAACAAGTAATTCTATGAATAACGGGACTAATGAAGCCTGGCTTGATTTAAATTTATGGTTCAGAGGATTTTCTTGCACTTAAACCATCTCCTCTCTCTACTGTCTGTCACAAAATGGCCTTTTGCTGCAACATTACTCTGGTGAGTTGGGAGGGATTATTTCCAGAGTAGGGAGAGCTGATTTCTTGCATCCAGGCATAAAATTTGATAAAAGGAACTTATAACCACATTTGTCAAATTTAGGTAAAATTTTTCATCTCACTTCTCTGATACCTGGCATGCAAGTTATTGTGAGGCAGGGAAATATGCGTAAATACATCACAAGCAAGCAGTGCACTCTCACTAGCCTTGCTTTTTAGGAAGCCAAGTTAAGAGGGTTCTGAGCACTTCTTGTTTTGTCTGTTCTTGGTACAAAATCTCTTCACTGTCTGAAGCTCCATCTTCCTTCCTGCTCTTCTGTGACCAGCCGTGCAGGCAACTTTTGTGGGAGTAACAGTCTTCAGACAGACCATGAACATGCTTGAAAGTATTTAAACCACCTGTGTGATATATGAGTAGGTTGCCTGAGAACAGGAGACACACACTACTTTGAATGATCTAACTGTAAACTCCTTTCTCAGTGGAGAAAAAATCATCCTAGTTCTGAAGAATCGTCCAAAGTGCCTTAGTTCTCTTATTCACTCTGGCAAGTCCAGCTTCTACTCTGTCTAATATAGCTGTTCCTTGTTATATCACTGAATCTGTAGTGATGTCTCTCATAATCAGAATAAAGTTTATTAAAACATTCCTCTCTGGATTAACATTCATTATTTTATTCTTTAATAAAATAAAAAAATAATTAAAAAAAATTAGGAAAATGTCAAACCTCTATTCCTTCTTATACTAGGTTCACTGGGTTTACTTTTTTCTTGTTTTCCTTCTTTTTTTTTTCTTTTTTCCCCCCTTTTCTTTCTGTTTTTAATACTCTTATTCTACCTAAATTGTTGTGGTTTTTACATCTTGCTTCACTGAAATGAAACTCTGGTTTTCGCTATCTAGCAGTGACAAAGCACCTACTGGCATGCACAGATATTACCTTTCTAGAATAACATTCAAACATTCCCCTACCTGTAAATTCAATTTTTAAAATATATAATGCTTTATTTTGTATATTTTCTTTTGAGCTCTTATCCAAAGCTTTTTTGGAGCTTAACAGAGGAATAACAAATTCTCCAAATCCCTAAATCAGAGGTTTTTGCACTGATAAATGAATCAAGCAATATGGCAGTAATTCGTTAAACGAAATTAATACTAAATTCATACTTAAAAATCTAAGATCAACTATCATTATTGAAGCATTCGCAGAAAAAAAAAAAAAAAGCAAGCAATTGTATTGAATCTCCTGTACCTCATTTCTATTCTATTGCAAAATACTGGTTTTCAGTTTAATAAGCATATAAAACACATAGACACTGTTGTCAAATCTCTCTAACTTAATTACAAATTTAACTAAAATTTTTTCAGTGTATATGTCCTTAACATTTCATCTGCAAGACACTCGCAGAGACAGAAAAATGAAGGAAATGCCAATACTTCAATCAAATGTTCAGAGCTAGCTGTTGCTAACTGTTTAGGCTGTTCTTCATTGTCAGTATGCCATATCTCAGCTGTCATTTTTTAGCCCAAGCCATCCAGATATCTTACTATACATAACATAGATTGTGGTATCCTTATGGAGAACATTACATTATAATTCACAATCATTTCACCATAAGACTCTATAAGTCAGGTACTATTAGATATAAATGAATCAACTACTGTCCTTTATCCCCAACATCTCATCTTCTCTAAGAAAGAAAAATTGCAGTAAAGAATATTGTAACAATCATTTTAAGAAACATATGTGTGACAAGGCAGTATGACAGCTGACAGCTTCTGGCCCTAAACTGAAAACAAACTGAAATTTAAAAAAAAAAAAAAAAACCAAACAAAAAAAAAAAGGAAGCAACCCCAAGTGATTTTGAAACAAAAGATTCAAATTTAGGATGGGAAATTACAATTCTGATACAGGAGTATTTCCAACAGTCCTCTGACTAACTTTCTTTGAATGCTATTATTGCTCAAGTGTTCTCTGCAGAAGAGGAAATCCATTTAAATCCCTATTTCCTTAATTTTTTCATTCTGTTCTTGAGTTCTGCATTTTTTTCCTTATAAGCAGTTCTCCTCATGAATGTCAGCAATTATCATAATTTCTTTAAATGATATCTTTTACAACAGAAGTCACAATTACACATCCTCAGCTTACCTTTTTTTTCCAAAGCTTCTCAGTCTGTCTTTAGAGGAGAGTTGGTAGACAAATTTTCTGAAGCAATGGAACTTAACCTTTTCTAAAGAATACTGCATCCCAAAAGAAATGTTGGAAAACACAATCTTAAGTTTTATTGTGGCAGACCATAAGAAAAACATTAGATTGGGGAATAAGAGATTCACACCACAGTATCTCTTCCAGAGGCAATATAAGAAAACTGTTTTTTGAAACACTAAGCTACTTGGCCATTTAACATTTTTGGCAATACTCTTCTGCATGTGTATAAAAGCTCTGCCTCTTATTTCATCCATAAATAGTCAAGAGCAAGAAAATATAGCTCATTTAAATTTGAAATGCAGTCACTATATCTCAATGTCCCTTAACCACATTTGCCTCATAACAGAGGCTGTTAAGTTCAGGAATATAAATGTATCCTAAAACGGATTAACCCCACTCTGGAGAAAATTGGTAAATTGCCATCTCCTTAAGATGGGGGGAGTGGATTTTTTATGTGGAAAGAAGTGACAGAGGAAAAAGAGGAGAAACAATGGTTGAGTGGATTTTCCTACAATTTCTATTTCCCCTTCCACATCCCCTAATAAAGCTAATTAAGTGTATTAGACTTATTCTTCGAATTGGAATCATTATTATTCTACAAATAGCAATGCATAATTTTTTGGAATACTAGAATTTATTTTTAATGGTTTACTTATAAAGCAATATGAGAGTTGCACTTAATTTCCTAGAAACATCTAACACAAGGCTTAAGAGTTCTTTCATTTTTTATATATTACGTCTGTTCTAATCTGTATTTCCTCAAGAAGGCTTAGAAAGACAAACTCAAAAAGACTTTGTTATTTTGTTTCAATTAATAATTTGAATCTGTTGAGTAAATATTAGTCTATGCTACACAGTCACTCACCTAACAGAATGGACTCTTATAAAATACTAAAATCCTCCAGTTTCATTCCAAAAGAAAATTTGAGATTACTTTGCCAGATTTCTGATTAGTGGAAATATCTTGTTAGTTATCTTCTCTGCTTGTTTATATGCAATCTCTCCTATCAGTGACACTGTAAATGCAGAATAAAAGTGCTAAAATATAAAAGAAGAAAACAAGTATGTTTTCCCAGCTTTTTTTAACTTTATGCTAATTGAGTATGTATTTTGCAAAACAAGTTATTTAGTCTATCCTTTATAGACAGTGTGTGACAGACAAAAATCCCTGTGTGATCAGACCAAAAGTTGCATCTCACCCAATTTAGTCTCTGTGAGAGTGAATAACTAAAGCTAGTTAAGGAAAGAGCCTTCTCCCATTTTATCCTCCTGACTTCCAGTTTAGGGTCTTCTCAGGCATTGAATTTCACCTAGATTTTGATTTTAAAAAGTCACTGTTTGATCTCTCCTCCATGGGCATGTTTAGTACCTTTTCAAACTGATTTAGACTAAGCTTCTTAATGTGGAAACAAACGTTTTATTTTTTCTGATGTGTTAATAAAGTATTTCTTATTGATCTTCTCTATGATGTTGCACTTTTTATAAATATCAAACAAATACTCCACATCCACCTTTCATGATGAAGAAAAAGCCTAGCAGTGCAGTCTTTTTCCTCAAAGTAGCAACTTTCCTCAAGTTGCTGCAAGTTCTATTATTTTTTGTTGCTGCTTCCTTTTTCTGTACAGACTTGTGAGTACATATGAGTAGGGAATTCAGATGCACATCATCAGTAACACAAAATCACAGAATCATTAGGGCTGAAAGGGACCTCCAGAGATCATCTACTTCAACTCCCTGCCAAGGCAGTCACCTAGAGCAGATTACACAGGAACATGTGCCGGTGGGTTTTAATGTCTCCAGAGAGGGAGATTCCACAGCCTCCCTGTTTATGTGTATGGCCATTGTTTCTCATCATATTGCTGGGCACCTGAAAAGAGTCTGGCACCATTCTCTTGACATCCACCTTCAAGATACTTCTAGACATTAGTGAGATCCTCTCTCAGTCTTCTCTAGGGCAAGAGATCCAGCTCCTGCAGTTTCTCCTCATAAGAGAGGTGCTCAAGACCTCTCATCATCTTTTTGGCCCTTTGCTGGACCCTCTAAGTAGCTTCTTGTCTTCCTTGTACTAGGGAGCCCAGAATTGGACACAGCACTCTAGATGTGACCTCACTAGGGCTGAGTAGAGGGGCAGGATCATCTCCCTTGATCCGTCAGCCACACTCTCTCCAGTGGACCCCAGGGTACCATTGGCCCTCCTGGCTACCAGCGCATCCCACTGGATTCTGCTCCACTGATCATGACCCTGTAAGCTCTGCCATTCAGTCAGTTCTTAATCCACCTCAATGTCCACTCATATAAGCCACATTTCCTGAGCTTACTTACAAGAATGTTATGGAAGACAGTGACAGAAAAAAGCCTTGCTGAAGTTGAGGTAGACAACATCCACTGCTCTCTTCTCAGTGACCTATCCTGCCATGCCAGTGAGTGCAGCAGCTGGGGCTGATTCCCCTGGAAGGGTCTAGCAGTTTACAAACTTGTCAAAAAAAGATTTTGTTTAACAAGCAGAAATTAAATGGACATAGTGTTGAAATGTACTTGAACTGAAAAGGAGCTGAGGACAAAACGAGCTGTCAGTACTGGAGCCATCTATAAGCTGGACCTAAAATAAATCAGAGCAGAAACATGAGAGCCACGAATGAGCTAGAGCCAAAATTGAGCTGGTGGTAAACTTGAACTGAAGCTGAAATGAGCTGGAGCCATTCACAAACTGGAACTGTTCATGGGCTGGACATAAAACAAACATGGGCTGAAACAACTGACCTGAAGCTAAAACATCCATCCGCTATCTGTATCCACTCTGAAGTCAACAGTGATTCTACATAAAGAAATGTTAGAAGTCAATTTCTCCTTAAAGGCTTTTTCTGTTGTGTGAACACCATCAATAGAAAGGTATGCTAGTGAACAAATGGAAGAAGACAAGAAGCTACCTCATAGACACTTGCATCTGACAGGCTGGGTTTCTTCTTCTGTAGTGGGTGGTGTGTAGGAAAGTACAGTGATGTTTGTAGAAAAAAAATCTTAAAAAAAATAATATGAATTTTCTCAAAGATACTGTTAACTGAATGTAGATGATGACTCTTGTGTTTGGTCTCAAGGGTCAGAATAAGATACAGTCATTTATTTGGTTTGGCTGTTTGTATGGCATCTATTTCTGAACTTATGGAAAGATATCTTGTGATATTGAATCAATAAATAAAACACTTCATAAGAGAATACATTAAGGGATGTATCATTTTCTCGCTAGGAAGTTTCTAAGGAGTTGTTAAATGATTGCTCAACTGACCTTCAATCTGACCTTGCTTTGTATGGGGTTTAGAACAGAGATCAAGGTAAGTTGTTTTGTGAGACTAGGGAGAAGACAACTGTTCTGTGTAACCTTGATTCACAAAGTTGTTTTGCCAGCAATTCCCAAGTAAGTCAGGAAGCTGTTAGTTTAGTTAAATGTTTCCCAGAAGTCAGCTCTTGAATTGGTCAGAGTGCATACATTTGGGAGGTTGGATCTGCACAGCTGAATGTGTGATAGAGAGGTCTATCACATGTTTTCTGTCCACTAAAACCAGTTTTCTCTTAAAACTAGTTTTCTTTCATGGAGAAATTAACTAGAAGATATATGGTACAGAGTCCCTGCACAAATGGATTTAGACTGTATCTACATAAATCAAATAAGTGTGGGAAAGATGTTTCAGATTCATCCTTGGTATAAACAGCTTAAAATATCACCTTCTTTCATTTCTGTTTTCAACTGTGTTTTTTGATTTTAATTTTTATACTCAGCTGTCCAATAAAGGCTAAAATGCCAGACACCTTTGAAGTTGTTTAGCACATTCTAGCTGCTGCTTCATCCTGTGACAAAAATCAACCTTTAAGGGACATACAGGATATCATCAGACTAACATTACATGTAAAAAACCACAGAAAATGAAGGCTGTCAAAATACTGTATGCAGATAGATAGTATGGCACGGTGAGAATAGTAACTATCTCAGCACAAAAGTTGCTAGAGGCTTCTGATCAGAAAAACAAAACAAAACAGAAAAAAACCTGCCAGTGCAGATTGAGAGTGGATGTGTTGATAAATGTAATGTTATCAACCATGACTGCATCTTTCAGGGAGATAAAATAAAAATATATCAGTGCAATATACTGCAGGCAACTTGAACTCTTTCTGCTCACATTGAAAATGATGGGGCACAAGCCGTTCAAATTCTGAATATGATAAGGCACTCATGCTAACATACATACATGCCTTTCAGCAAGATTTCTTTAGATTCAATGCCACTCTATATGGCTTTTGAAACACACGGAGCTTGTTCAGACATTTTTGTAATACAACATTTGGACATATTTTTTATGCCTTTCTCCTAAGTAATCTACAAAGCAAAAGGAGCAATCTAGCAAGGAGAGGGCTATGGTAAAAAAATCAAAGGGAAGAAATAGCGAAGGAATGTAAGATTCTTGATAAGTGGCAAAAAATATCAGACAAAACAAAGAGGTCTCTCTAATGAGTTTACACTGAGACTTAGTTTCCAGTAGGGGACAGAAACAGACGTCACAGAGGAAAGTGGACAGGTAAACAACATAACGAGGCAACTTGAGGAATACTTGCCTGTACTGCTGATAGTAAAGTGTCAGTTTACATGGTCTATGTACTTCTTTTTATTAACATTTGGACATTTCTTGACAAAAAATTATATTCTCAGCAACACAGTGTCTCTTGGGCATGGTCCTGTGCAGGGCTAACGGTTGGACTTGATGATCCTTGTGGGTGTCTTCCAGCTAGGCATATTCTGTGGTTCTGTGAAAATTATTATATATGGTGAAAGTGTACACCCCTGGAAGCAATTTCTGTCAGACAGGGAGAAACAGAGAGGATCTTCTCCTGGATATTGCTCTGATCCCTGGATCCTGGCACAGATCTGTGTCAAGAGACAGTGCAGTGCATATCTCTTCTGTGTGCTTGCTCATGCATAAACCTTTTCCTCTTCTCATCATGGCAATTTTACAGTGTTTCTCTTGTACACAGAGTAGGCCAACCATGATCTTGGAAGTGGGCTAGTAGGAGTACATTGGGAGATGAGAGATTTTGTTTCTTGAGGTGAAGAAGTGAGTGCTGCAACCAGGTGGAAAAAAAATTACAGAAAAAAATTGGAAGAAAAAAAATGGAGAATGGGGTATAATTGGAATGATCACTTAATGCTAGTAATAGTAAGAAAGGTCATTAAATTCTTCTTGTCCTACTTACGGTTTATGGGTACCAATAGTGCACCAGAACATCACTGTTTGCTTTCAGAAATCTGTCAAAGATTTGCCCAGAGAACTCCAAACCACAGATGTCTAAAGGAGCTTTCAGTGAGAGAGCTCAAGTAGTCCTTCAGGATATAGTGTGATGAGTGATTAGTCTGGAGTTGCTACTTGGCTACTATGCTCCAATATAAGGGTCTTAAGATTTAGGAGACATCCCAAGCTTATCTTTTTTTTTTTTTTTTTTTTTTTTTTTAACTTATTCTTTCAAAACAAATATAAAATATTTTAGTAAATGTGAAATTTTTGAATTTTCACTGGGTTTCTCATTTTAATAAGTTTGAGAGAGTTTTCTCACTTTTGCCTTCTTACCTATTTTATGCTATATACTATACCATGAAGTTATTCTCCTATTCCATCATATCATTTTTATTACATCATTGCACCCAAATCCCTCCTAAAAATTCAAATTATAAGAAAATGCATAGATTTATACAGGAAAACAACAAAGAAGAAGCCTAATTACATCTTAGTTTTTCCTACAGAATTAGAAATACTTTCATTACACTAGCCAAAATATAATATCATGTAATTGGAAATTGAACTATAAGCAGTTTTCAAAACATTATGAGGAAAAATTTTGATGTAAAAAAAGGAAAGAGAATGAGAGAAAGAGAGAGAGAGAGAGCACAACACGATCACTCAGAACATCTTTGAACTTTTGGTTCCTCGGCTGGAAGGAAGAAAATTAGTTTTTCTTAAGTTTGCGGCTCATGAAGGAACATAAGGATATTTGGAAGACAATGCCTTCAGACAAATGAACCAAGAGCTACTGTCAAAAGAATATGCAAGCTTACATTTGTGGTGTCAACACTGTGTTGCCTGCCCATGTGTTAAGAATACCTAATCCGTGCTTTAGAGGTTTTGCTCTCTACCACATAAATATAGGGGATCAGTGAAGCCATGTTTACTCTCTTGTTGCCAAATCTGTTGTGCAGAACTAGGGGTTTGAATGAAACTTCTTTTCTGGTTTTTCTCTCTTTTTTTTTTTTTTTTTCCCCCAGTTCAAATTACATCACAAGCATGGCCCTTTGTCTACTGTTTCATATATTGTATAGCTTTAAGTGTACTGTAAAAATTTACCAAAGCCTTTCAAAAGGAGTGTTTCAATAGGACATTGCAGTTTAACTACTTAGTTCGAACTGTTTGGTATAAATTTTTTCATTCTTTAATGTATTTGTCTTTTCTACTCCTACTAGTGTTATCTCTGGACCTCTAAGCACTGCAAGATAAGGAAATTAATCATATTAATTAATTAATGATAGTAATGAAAATAAACTTTTTTCTTCATTTCTCCCCATCTTAATATTATAAACAAATAGTTCACATTTGCCTATTTCTACCTCACTGAATTTTCTTTATGATTTTTCTTCACTGATATTCATCCTTGAAAAGAAACACAATCATCACAGGAGAGAAGCATCCTTTCTACATTCATTAATTACATGAAGAATAACATCAGTGTTAGAAGGCATACAAAGCACGATATTTTTCAGAGAGGGCTTTCTTTCAGCTACTGACTGTATGTTCCAGATTAGTATGAAGAATAAGTGAATATGTAATTTCTAAAGTCTGGAAAATGTATGCTTGTATGTATGTCTATACATAATGAAACCCCACAAACTTCTTTTTTGTTAATTGATTTCATATACTGCTTAATATTTTACAGATAAAAATTCCCAAAAAGCATATTTTCCTATGTAACAAAATATTTTTCATTAGTAACACACAATATTAAATTTTCTGTAGTCATTGAGGATTTAATTGAGTGAGGCATGATAGTATTTCAGTATTCTGTGCTAACCTCTTTGTACATCAAAATAACCCATTGACCTTCCTTGTAAATTAATTGAGAAAATATGATCATATACATTCATAGTCTCTCACATAAAAAAAAATCCCCATTCTTCCTACTTTTTTCTGCAAGTATTCTCTCACTCTATCCCCAGATTTCTAGCCTTAGCAGGATACAGATTTTCTTTATTTTTCACAAAGTTTCATCCTCTTTCTGTCTTGCAATGTGTTATAGGGTTGAAAAAGAAGAAAACCAAAACCAACAAACCAAAACAAAGAGAATATCACCATTTTATATGACATGTATAGTACTAGTAATATAAGCACACTCATTAATAGAAGCTGCTTTATAAAGTGATTTCACAGCATTAATATATTTACTTCCAGTGTATTATTCTAAAAGAACAATCAGAAATTCTGCACAGTTGGTTTAAACAACCACATGCACAGATTTTGGGTTTGTTCCTTTAGATTCTGATTTAAAACAGAAACAGCTTTGATATAAATACATTATTTCCTTCGGCTCCAGATGTGTAATTCTTAGCTAACCCAACTTCAGTTTGAAGACATTAAATGGAAGAAGAAAATTATTATTTTCAGTAGTTGTTTTGTCACTGATTTCATGTCTCAACAATTATCTCTTAAGCAATCATTAGTTCAGACAGAAGGCAGCTTTAATGTGTTCCCACTAGAGCTTCAACTACTGCTTACTCTGTGATCCATCTCAGTTAAATCAGACATCCTTACTCTTTTTCTTCTCACCCACAAATCAGCTACCAAGACTTCATGATACATGCATTTAGTGAAGACATCTCCTTTCAGAACTTGCAAAAGCAATGCAATGGGATTCCTTGCCTTCTTGCACCATATTTAAACATTTTATCATTAGCCTTTCTATCTTGAATTCAGTAGAATAATGCTGACATAAAAAGAGAGACACAAAATTGTGCCTTCAGACCACTGCTTGTCAAAACTGTTTGTAGCAGGACAGTTCTTGATTGTATGGTTTTGTTTTAGAAGATAAATTGAGATATCTGGCATTTCCTCTAGTGGCTTTTTTGAGGAAATGTTTTTATAAGCAAGATCATGTAGCAGAACAAAGTTAAAACAGGAGTTGCAGATGAAGAACTGATTTGTCAGATAAAGTCATGCTCCCAGGAGATTAATTTAGTTCTGTATAAGTAACAAGAATCTAGAAGAAGAAAGCACTTTCTAATGAAGAAGTCTTTTTGATGTATTTCTGGTTCCCTAAACAATGGATTTGTTTATCTAATGAGAAATGGCAGATAGAAAATTAATCACCTGCTTGTAGCTACTGATTTACAGTAGAGCCATTGGTGAAAGTCTACCTGGGGCTTCCAAATTCCAGTGGGAATTGCAAAATAGTAAACTGTCTGTTCTGGAAAAGCGGGAAAATGAAGATTTAGACTCAACACAGAAATCTGAATCAATGTGTGGTCTGTACACTCAATGACTGCACAAAATATTGGTTTTCCCCTCTGAAAGTCTGTATTTGCTGCAGCTGTCAAGAATGAGATGCAGTCATCCAAGGAAATATGTTGTATTATTTTTGTCAGTTGCAAAAATAATATTAAAAAAAAAAATCTTAATACTTTTACTTTTCTTTAATTAAACACATGCCTCATTGCTGCTTTCCATTCCACACTCCCAGGTAGTAGACCCCTAATCATTTAAGAGACTTCAGCTCGGAGACTTTTTCAGCTCCAGGGTGTAACCACATGGAATCCTCTGTGAGCCACACAAGAAAGACCTGCAACATACCTGCTGATAGGCTACCTCTGTTCCTCACAGACAGAAGCATTCTGAAAGATCAATGAAGTGAAATCCCGAGAGAGCAAAGAGCTACATTCATATTAAACTTGAGATTTTTCTCTGCAGCCTAAACATTTACCATCTTTAAATATTTTCTGAATATATAATAATTCACCTTAGAGAAAGAAAGCTCCTTTTTAACGGAATTACATGACATTTTTCTGTGCAGACTAAGAAATCTGCTGCATGAAGGGTAGAATTTCATGATCTAGGGGTCGTATAAAATAATGTACTGTGATGAAAAAATTATAAAGAATATTTCACACATGCATACACACACACACACACAAAAAGATATTTTATCAAGCTGGTTTTTTAAGTTTTCTTGCTTTGAAAATAGCTAGTTCCTCTCTTATGCCCTTGCCAGACTTTCTTTCTGACTATATAGATCATCTTTAAATCATCAAGAAGAAAGGAACAAATGTGAATTCTGATTGTAGCAATAGGATAATGGTAGCAGTAAGGTTTCTTAAATGAATATTATTTTCTTTAACTTATCTTCCCAACCATAATGCAGCTGCCACTAGCAGTTCGCACTGAGTGAAGTATACTGCATAAAATAATTCTAAAGTCTTTTGGTTCACAGAGGAAAGATTTCTTCATGTATATGACTTCAAGTGGTGTGACAAAGCCCTGTAACTTCCTCTCCATCCAACTATATTAAAAAAAGGTTTATTCTTTCTCATTTGAGATTTTTTTTTTCCCAAGGCAGTCATATATACAGTTCTAAAAATCTAGAGTCTTCAATTCTACTTGGGTCTACTACTCATAGGCTTATCTTGCCTGTTCATGATTCTTATACAGTAGCATGCAGAACCTGGTTTGCCATTATTCAGCCACCTGGAGGAGCATAGGTGGAAACAAGAAAACCTACACTATTAAGCAGCATAGAGTGCAGTTGTCTATGACTGAAGAAGAATTCAGTATGTGGAATCTAGTATAAGAAAGATCAAGTTATGGAAATAAAAATTATGTACCCCTGGGTCATAAGGGTGGGCTTGAAGGTCAGCTATCTTCAACATGTCTTGTTTAAGAATACCTGGACTCTTTTGTCTCTGACCCACCAATATCAATTGATCAAAAATAATACATTAATAGCACCATAAAAATCTGCTTTACTTAAATTAAAAATGTTAGCAATATTAAGAATATCAGCTAAATTTTTGTTTGATTTTTTTCTCTGTTCATTCACTGGTGCAGCGAACCTGTTCCCTTTTTTCTTTGGATTAACGTATTTTCTGCTTGCTTTGTAACAGTAGTTCATCCTACTTCATAAATAAAGGCATAAGGGAAGCATAACAGCCCAACCAATTAATATGCCTAGGGGCTAGTCTGTCTAAGACCTGTGTATCAATAAGAGAAAGAGCATCATCTAGTGAATGATTTGGGACACATAACTTTGGCTCCTATCTGAAATTACTCCATAGGGGAGCCTCTCTGCCTTTCAGCTCAGATACAATCTCACAGTGCTTAGAGTGAGGTGGTATGAACCCCACCATGTTTTAAAGCAATGCATCAAGAGGAAGTCTTCTGCAATTTTAACTCTGCATTTCAGTTCCAAAACTGTATTTTCTAATTTTTTATTAGCGACTTCCTAGGTCTAATGGGTTATTTAGGGGAATTTTGTACAACAACTTCTGTAGTATGACCTGGTGTCTACATAATGCTGCTAGGCCCAATAGCCACCAAATGACATCAGTAGTATTACCTTCATGTTAGATGTTGTATAGAATCACTAAAAGCAAACCCTGCATTTCTGTTGTCAGTATCTAAAGAACCAATTCTGAAAAAGAACTGTGCTTAACCTACTTCTGTGAGATCTTCTCTCACCCACAGAACCTATCATTTTTCTGATTTAACCTATCATTTCTGGTTCTGTTTCTAGAGCTCTAAATGCCTGACGAGCTCAGGCCATGGATAGTTAATTATTGAAGAATTGTTTTGTGCATTGACAGAGAAAATCTGCCTTCTTCCTTGATGCGCTGCAGTCATACTGTGGCCTCATACAGCAAACGAGATGGTGTGTAGAAGTTTTTACACAAACTATGAGAAAAAACCCCCCAACACTATACAGGCACAAAGCTGGTCTTTTTTTCCTTTTACCCATCTCCTTTTCTTGTTATTGCTGTCATTGTTTCTTAACTACACTTTTGGTCCAATCTCTTGTTTCTGCTGAATAATTGATTTTATGGTATCATACAGTTCCAAATGCATCCTCATTTTATGCTTCTCTGTTCAGATGCATTCTTATTTTTATTATTTTCTTTCTACAATACTAAAAGTCTTTTGTTTGTTTGTTTCTTCCTACTGCCTTTAGTACTAACCAAATAGTACCAATGTGTATTGCTCAGGGATGATGGGAGTAGGGCAAAGAGAAAAAGAAAGCTGTGAAGAAAGAGAAGAAAAATACATTTTAATTCTCTGGCTCCAGTAAAGTTTTGCTTCTGCTCACATTTAGTGATCCACGGGAAAACTATTTTTTTATTCCCAGAATCTCTATAAGTCTCTCTACACACACTGGAGCTTCTGTCAAACACCCCCAGTGTCTGGCCCTTCCAAACAAATATGTAACAACACTTTCAAAAATTAAGGTCCTTATTAGCCTAACTGCTTTTTAAACGCATTTTATTTGAATAGAAGAAAGTGTTATTCCATCTCTGCCACTGATTGTGGATGTAGTTTATTTGAGATGTGTTTTGCTACTATAGAGGATAGGTAAAGAAAACTAAGACAATGCAATATATTTGTGGGTCAGATCAATTACTTCTATGGGTAGTCTTATCACATGAGAATTGTTTTAATGTCCAAGAGCCTGCAGTACTACATTAAGTAATGTGTAAAGGTCTGTCATATACTTATCCTCTCAGCTTCAAGGCTCTGTCCATTGAAATGTTGCATAATGGGGGAGAGTTGGAGTTTGTTTTTTTTAATAAGGGGGATTGATTTAGGAGTTTTGTTTGTTTGTTAGTTTGCACTTTTAATAAAAATAAAGGGGTCTTAAAAATTAAGGTTTATAATCTTTTAGACTAACCAGACCTGTCAGCCTGAATTTTGTTTACTCCATGCTGTCTTTCTCCTCACAGAAGTCCATGACTTAGTCAAGTAAAACTGTTTGGTGTATTTCTCATTTAGTTTTCCTATATAACGTCAAATCAGGCTAAAGAAAATTTAGATGTAACTTGCACATAGAAGTAATTTTCAAGGAAATCCTTGCTAAGATAATTAATATTGTATTGCTCATCTTTAAGAAAGGAATTGAGACTTTTTGTGTCTTTTGACCAATTTCTGAAAAATACATTGTCACATGTGCATCTGTGTTTTGCCTATAGCAGCTCAGAACTTAGCTCATGCTGCTCTACAGCAGAAAGCTTATAGGAAATGTATTGTATGTTATTTACTTTTACTATTTGTAAAATGGGATATCTCTCCAGAAACATTATATGCAGCTCAAATGACTCTCTAATGCCCTGCAAAACTAACAGCAAATAGTTCAAATGATTAATTAGTTAACATGTCACAGGCCAATATTTGCAATTCCAGGCCAAATCTGCATATTTAGGTGCTCTCAGGTACTTAGGTATTTGAAACTGAGACTCATACTTCTATGTCAATTACATGTTGCTGTGTAATTCGTCCTAAATAGTTTTAAATCTTTTGCCTAGAAACAATTGCAGAAGTGCAGAGATGCTATGAAATATATATATTTCTTACCTTCCACATTATTATCCCATTATATTTATACAGACATGCTAAAAGAATATGGAATTTCTTTAATATGTAGGCAGTTTATTAGAATACTCTGTATTCGTTACTTTACATCGAAGGATGTGGGATAATGGATAGGGTTGAACGTAGAGAAGATTCAGAATTCTAGGGTAAAAAGCAGCTGCAACCTTCTGAATGGACTGAGATTGACATTCTCCCTTACACAATGATAAACATCTGCTCTGAGGAACAGAATAGAGTATTGAATGAAGTGGACACTACGTGGCCTCCCTCTATTCAAATCCCAGCAGAATGAGGGAACATTGTGGTACTGAGACTGTACCTGTCTGACAAGGGAGAATTAAGTTGTTCTGCTGCTGAAGGCAACTACCATGTTGAGTTCCTTCCTCAGGTGCCAAACCACGACCACCCCTCCCCTCCCATTAAGTAGAGATAACTTTACAGAAATAAAAGGTATTTATGACTAGAGCCACTCAAACTCCACCCAAATATAACAAAAATAGTATAAAAATAAGTTGAGGATGGGGAAAAGTGGGAGAAAACTTCCACTGAAACAACTGGGGTCAGTTGATGGGCTAAGTTCACCTTCTCCCCCCCTTCTAGAGGGACACCTTGAGTAAGAAATATATTGTAGGCACGTTAAATGCTGCTTTTAGGACTAGAGTTTTGCTGGTGCTTATCCCTTGGCATAATAGTAGTTTGCTTTGTGTCAGAGCTTGTGGTTGCTTAATGTATCAGTAGATTGCTTAAAACATATTTTTGCAGTAGACACTATTGCTGACAACCTTCAAACCTTATTAATCTGTCATAATTTGTATTAATAAAATTATTCTGTTAAACTGTTAAAATGAGCTCTTTCAGTTGCTGGCAGTGGAAAGCACCTTGGCAGAACTTGCTGAGGGGTCTTCACTGTGTTGAAACTCGCCCTAGAAGGGTAGTCAAGGTACCCTCCAACCTTATGGATCTGTTGATGATGGGTCTCATTACAAGATGCTGGCAGACTGTTGAACACCAAGGCCTCAACTCTCCTGGGGGTGCCAACAGGAAAAAAGTCTAAACTCCCACCTGTCATATGACAAAGGAATATGTATTTTTACCAGTGATTGCTGTTATTTTCCATATTTTGTCTGTTGTTG
Organism: Anabacerthia variegaticeps; assembly: GCA_035583185.1. NCBI lineage: Eukaryota > Metazoa > Chordata > Aves > Passeriformes > Furnariidae > Anabacerthia > Anabacerthia variegaticeps. Next base: position 73,775,123 of record JAWWEW010000078.1, on the reverse strand, counting down.
TGTTAAAATAGTTTTTTATATGGTTACCTTTTGTCATGTCTGCTAATTGGGACAAGCATAAATGCCACTTGCTCATAAAAATAATAATAATAAAAAAAATAACACAGTGATGTATTGTCCCTGATCATTATTTCAATCTACACACTGAGGTTTTAGGGACTCTACTAAATGAAAGACTTGTAATGGTGTTATAAATGCACACAATTTTTTTCTGTTCAAAATATCAAATTTCCCTGTATTGGGAAAAGCAATGGGATACACAGGGATGACACAGATAGGCTTTTTTCTTTATTGTAGAATCCCATAACATTACTGTCAAACATGTTGACAGAAAAAAGATGATGAAAACAACAGAAGAAATTGCCAGAAAGAAATTAAATTGTAGTAGAGTTTTTCCATTTGGAAATCTTCTCAAAAATCTATATAACTCATCAGATTTCTGATATGTAACTGAGTTGCATAGCAAAAGGTACAACTGAATTCTTTGACAGAGACAAGTGTTTGCAGTTATACCTCTAAAGAGAATTTTTTTAAGAGTTATGCAGTGGTTGGTCTTTCTGGAGATTCTTCTCCACACCATACTATTGAAACACAATATTTTGTGTAGTATGACACCACAGCAATTTAATTTCCCAAATCTAGCACTTTCATATGAAGCCATATCTCTTTAAAAAGAAAATAAAGATTCAATTTTAATAGCCAGTAGTATTTTAGAGGCAGGCTTTCCCTTAAGCATTTTTTTTTTTTTTAATTATTTTGTCCTGTTTGATCTGATGCTATTAGTGCATGAATTTACAGGTAGTTTTATGAAGCAGATGTAGCTGTTAAGAACTGCATGTTGATTGCTACCTTAGGACATGTGCATCTATGACTGAAATCAGAGTCACTCATTTTCTTTTATCCTTCTGTCTTAGAACTTAGGGCTTACAAGGCCATTAGAGGTACCCACTAGGTGCACATGGATAGCAATGGGAATGCCATTACTTTAACTTCCAATATACCTGTGGGGTGAGGACCTCAATTCTGTAGTCTAGCAGAAAGTCAGACCAGAGAAAAGGGCAAGATAAAAGCCCCCGCCACTGTAAGCCAACACAAACATAAATGCATAGAACATAAATGCAGAAACATTTGTCCAGAACACTGTTACATGACACAGCCACAGCCATCTCACAGCTGAAATTCCTCTGCTCAAGTAAGTCTGATAAAGCAGTGACAACTGAGTGAAACAAAATTGTGAGCTGAATCAGTGTCCATCATTAGCAAAGCTGCCCATTCATTTTTTCATTTGCAGACACAACTTAGTATGTATAATTTTGGTTGACCTTTATCTATAATTATATGTGATTTCCTGCATATATGTATGTGCGTGTGTGTGTATGTATGTATATATATAGTGTGTGTATACTTAATTTGAAAAAAGTGAAGGTTATTAGTAAAAACTTAGAAGTATAATGTAGGAAGAAACACATGGAGCTATTTTTAATAATTAGAGAAAGCACTGGACACAAGTGCTTTTTCAGATGAGTCCTGATACAGTTAAGGATAGGCATTTTTTAGGCAGAGTAATATAGTAAAAGAGGGTGAAAAATAAACCAGAGAAAGGGGAAAATAGAAAAATGAACAAGAATCCTCCAGGACTTTTTATATACATTTAGAACCATTTCACAAACATTGGAACAGATTTTATTTTTAGGATAAAAGCTAAATAAAAATGAAAACACAGCCTCAAGGAGGCTATAATCCTAATAACATTTTTGACAGAAGTCCTAAGCAGCATAACATTCCCAGATACTGCGTGTTTCTTTATGTGGAAAACAGCACTATAGCAAATATCTTGAGTTGTGGGGTGTGTCAAACTTAGGATCTTTCTCTCAGCAAGATAAGAACAGTAAAGACCAAAATGAGATTGTTGCATATTAGCCTACATAGGTAAGAATATGTAATGACATATTCATGTCTGATTTATGAAAGTTCAGACAGTTAAGGGGGTTAGGGTCAATTCTGCTCCATAACTTGGAGAAAGCATCTCACCTCTTCCTAATCTTAGTCCCTTTGAAGTATTCCTGACCTACAAAACACGACGTGCAACCTCCATACTCCCTAGTGTTATGTTCAGAACTCTGTTATGAGCAAAAGGAAAACATATCTCATTACAGAATGCATTTACTAGTGATACTGGTGGTATTTTTATGGCTCATATTGATATATGACAGAAATCATTACTATTTTAGGTAAAGTTACACCCACACAACACACCAATAATCAAAATTACTCAACCAAAATAAAAGGCAAAAATAATCATCTAGTTAAATTATTAATGGTCCAGAAGTCACTATTACCCAAACTTCTTTGTCACTGTTCCGGTCGGAAATGGTTTCCTGATTGGTGCCTTTTTCCCTTAGGCAAGTGCAGGTGATTGGTGTCTATAATGGTATCAATAGCTCAGGTTTTATGGTGGAACCTTCCTGAGGTCCTTTTCAAATCTTTTCATGTTTTTACATTTTTTTATGTTGGTGTTTGTCAGTATGCTTCTTTTCCATTTGGTTTGCAATTCTATACTGTATATTGTTTGCCAGACCTTTGATACAAATGGTCCAGGGAAGTACTATCATATATGGTGTTGGCAAGCATTAATTCAAACAATTAAGCATTAGATATGACAATTTAATAAAACAAGTTTGAATAAATGCAGAAATTAATAATAGTGAATAAGGTCTGTAGTTTAACAACCATCATTTGATTTTTCTAGTAGAGTTTAGCCACCTGAGTATTTCATAGCTAGTGCAATAAATTATTTAAGACAAATCAAGAAAATTCCAGACTTCAATTTTACTGGAATATGTTTGGCACATTCCCATGAGAGTGCAGAGTTTCAGGGAATGGATTTCTTTTGAATTCACTTGTGTTCCACTAGTAATACTTGATATTCTGTCTTAAAAATTAAAAATAAGTGGATGAAACTGTCTAAAGAAATCAAGATTTACCCATAGACTTTGGTGGGAATCAACATTATAAAGGAAACGTTAGTGTTCTGGAAAGTTTCTGCAAATATTTGACTTGAATGTGATATATTGCAATCTGGACTTTAGCAATAATACTATCAAATAAACAATTTTTTCTAAAGGCCACCACCATCTGGTGATTAATACCAGTTAAAAGCACAGTGATATTTCCTGTCAAGCAAACCTCTTCGAAATCAATATCACTTTAGAAGTCCTATCGACTATAAATAACAATGTTTTACTAATTCAGTGTTTTCATTCTGTAGAGTTTGTTGCAACTTTACTTACCATTTTAGCAAAGCTGCTTTGACACTCCTAACATCCTCAGGAGGTCATGCATAATTAACAGTAAGCAAACAGTTTCAGGAAAACTAATAATGACAGCCAAAGTGCCAAGACCATTTGTTCATCTCTTTTGCCCATACACATTCAGAAATCTTTCCTAGGGACTAATGCAGATATAACATTGTATCTGAGAATCTCCTAAAATGAGATCTCTTTCTAGGAGAAGACAAGGTGGAAAAGACTAAATGAAAAGTTTGCCTATGCCTTGGATTTATCTATATATATTGTAGCTCTGGAGTAATTTAAATTTGAACTCTCTAAATATGTTCTTTCTCTGTTTTTCTGTCTCTTAGAAAGCAGTCATTGTTTACACACACAATTCTTGATTTGTGAAGTTTTTAAATTGGAAAATATATGGGATTTCCACAGGGTGGTTTTCCTGGTGGTTTTTTAGTTATTTATTCAGGTTTGTTTTGATTTTTTTTTTTTTTTTTTTAATGTTGAAGGCCATATCTTTAGTTCTAAAAGCGGTCAAAAGGTGGAAGACAAAACAAGAACATAAAACAATTCCAAAAATCTTAAGCTGTTGCTTAACGGCTTTGCTTTTTCTTATGGAGGTCACAAGCCAGACAAGCTTGGCAATAATGGTTTGTGTGACAAAAACTATCTGGTTTTTGGAAAACAGTTTTGTGACATACAAGACGACAGACATTTAGTAAGCCACGAAGCACCAGGCATCCAGGTCAAATCAGTAAGCAAGTACATTGGAGACTGACAACTTGTAAAGGGTTGAGTAATGAAGGAGCAGAAGTGAGAATGAGAGGTATAGAAGGGTAAAAACTCTTTTCTATTGATAAGCTACAACCTGAGCCTTTTCACTTACTTTTACATTGAAATGAGTTCTTAAGGAAGGAATGGTGTCAGCAATGCCTGCAGTTCTATCTCTAGATTCTCATTGCCCACAGGTTCATGTCATTATTTCAGTTAATAATACCAATACTGGCATGGTCTTACAGATTAGAACACTAATCTCTACTGAATATATGTAAATTGGTAGATTTTTTTTCTATTTTATTATGATTTCTCAGCTACAGGAAAGTATTTAAGCTAAGGTATTTCACCCAAAAGAGTATTATTAGGAAAGAACAGATAACTGGTGAATTCAGAACTTTAACACTTCAGATGTTAACAATATGTTGCATTGTCTATAAAATTACAATGTTTGTATTTATATGCAGTTCTTGAAGTGAAAAGACTGATGTGCCAATATAGCCTGTAAGCACATGTATTTCACGTATGATATTTGTAGTTTTAAATAGCAGTCTAAAAAGCCCTTTATTATCATGAAGCAGAATAGACTACAAAGCATACTCAAAGATGTTTTGAAATTTAAAGAGAGCTGCTGGGGTAACATATTTGCATCTATTCAGCCGGCTTGCTTGTTCCTCACTTTTGAAAAAAAGCAGCCAATTTCAGACTTGATTTGGATACTCAAGTGAACATTTTATGAATTTCTATGAAAACTCTACTTCTTTCTATAGTGATTCAGAAACTATTATAAGTACTGTGCATTTATTTTCTGATAGCTCTCCTACATAATTTATAGCATAGATATAGTATCTACATAATTTGTAAACCGTGTGAGGCATGTTTTACACTTCCCTCACTAATTTGACCATATTCCAGGGAAATATCTCTGGTCAACACAGTGTATTAACCTCATGCAGTCTCATTTGAGCAAATGTTATTGAAATAAATGCACGTAGCATAATATAGAAAACATTACATGGTGTTCATGCTGCAGAATAACTTATTCATTAGAAATTAGTGCAAACTTCCTGAGTTTAGGAAAAAAAGTAAATATAATTCTAAACTGTAACTAAGTACAACTGTTTGGTTCCCAGTTCAGACACAGACTCAAGGTTTGATCAGATGCAAATCAATCCTGCAGAGGTAAGTCAGTGGCACTATCTGGCTCCTTGGGGAACAGATTCAGTTTGCAATGGTAAATAAGAAACAGAAAATATGATAGCTTTTGCAGGTACAATTGGTCTCACTGTAGAACTATGCTTATTATTCAACATTAATTTTGAGGAAATAGAGGACAGCCAACAAATCCACGGCCAGTAACAGCTGCAGCAACAGATGTGTCCAACGGACGTGTCAATCTGTCTGTGGTAATGCAGGAAGAAAAGAGAGAAGCTAGCTGGTAGACTGCAATGGAGAGTGAGAAGTAGGAGGATGCCTTGACCAAGGGAGAAGGAAATTGCTTTATCTTTCCTGTGGAGTTCATGAGCTCCCCTTTCTTCCTACTAGAGGTGTCTTCATCATCCTTATGCAACAGAGATATTGTTTCAGCTACTTTTATCTCGATACTGTTTTATCCTCTCCATCACTGCCTCATAACGTCTATTTAA
>JAWWEW010000078.1:73707799-73759251 GCA_035583185.1 Anabacerthia variegaticeps | reverse complement strand
TCACCATTTCTTTTTCACTGCATTTCTATATTAAAAAAATCAATAAAAATTCTAAAGCTAGCACATAAGCATGTAAAACATACAAAGTACTGGTATATACACACAAATTCTGTAATTATACAAAGGAAAAAGAAATACTGAAACCTTTTAAAAGAGATCACCATCAGTTCTGATTCATTTTAGTATTTTGTTGTTCAAAAAGCTGAGTAATGGCTAACAACACAAAGGAAAAAAGTACTCTGGTGACCTACTAATAAACTCTAAATCCTGAAATCAATACCAGGCAAAGGGTCACTGTCTAATCAAGCTAACTAAAGGAATTTAAAGCTTTCAGCTACTTTCCCAAACAGGAGAGGCCAGCAAGTGCACAGAAACAGAGTTTCAACTCTATTGACATTATGAGCAAAAACACTGGGTCTGTCTCTAGTAAACACATTAGTAAAATAGCAAGAGAATCAAGTGTTATTTCAGCACAGACACCTATTTAAGCTCTTGTAACTTTTCGTGATTGTTCTGTGTGTCTCTCTGATACGTAATCAGTTCATAGTACCAAAGATGAACATAGCAGCACAGACATTTTTTATCAATTTGAGCTGTGCAAATCTGTACGATTAATTATTATATCAGTTGCATTTGACCTATTTGTACTCTTAAAATCAGTGAATTGCCAAAAGGCTGTATTTTCTAGATTATGAGGTATGATTTTTGTTAGGAAAACTGTCTAAGGAATGTAAAGCAATTTTTGAAATTCTCTAGCAGCTTATTTTTTTTTCTTTATTTTTTTTTCATTTATAGTGGGCTTTTGAGCAGTGGTAGAAAAAGTAAAAAAAAAAAAAAGAGAGCAATTAAATTCACACTAAACTAATTAGTCTCTAAAAACACAAGTTTAAAATAAACTTGCTCTAATTCAAACAATAGGTACAATCTTAACACGTTGAAATTCAGAGTATTACATCAGTATGGTACTTGAACACTTTACCAGAAAAGAATTTCAGTTTTCCGAGCTGGATACACATAGTGATCCTAATGTTTTGTTATTGAATAGCTAGATACCTATTACCCAGAGACTGTTCATGCACAAAGAATGAGAACTGAGTATGGACACCTTCCTTAAAATGCCTAATTGATATGAACTGAATGTGTACAAATGTCAGTGTTTTTTCAAGGGAACTAAGAGCACTACCAGTTATTGAAAAGACCATTTGTCATCTAAGCAACTGCATTCCTTTGATAGCTGCAGGAATAGATGTGATTTGATGAAATTCAATAGTTCATTTTAATGAGATCCCAAAGATCGGTAATAGCCTTTATTTCTTTATCATTGACAGTCAGCTAAGTGTGTAAGGATGGAGTAGGATACAACCCTGCCAAATGAACTTTAGAATTAGGGGAAGGAAAAGTATGTGTATGATAAATGGATGCACCTAGATTTCACCTAGCAGTGTCTCTCAGATATAATGTTCTGAAAGTAGTCTCCTCTAGGCCAGTGGGACAACCCTATGAGTGGTAATTTAAGGTACAGAAAAGCAGACTTTATGTTTGAGGTTTTTATTCAGCACACTTACAAACTAAAATTGAACTGATCTGGACTGAAATCCTTAGGAAACAGTAAACTGCTGCATTATTTTTAAAAATTAAAGTCAGCGAACTTAGCTTGAAATCTGAATTTCATCACTTTTGAAGCCATTTTACTATGCATCATTGAGTCTTGACAGTGTTAACATATAAAGTCTTTTCCCTTCAGTGCAATACTTGAATTTTATTCAAAGAAGATATTTTTTATTTATGAATCTTGTTCAGGGGGAAAAAAATGGACTTTTAATTCAAACTTCAAATGTGATGCATGACCACTTTGCTAACACAACACATGGGAATAGTAATCTCCAACAAGTGAAGCAAAAATGACTGAAACTATCTGAAAAGTGTTACAAGAGCTTTTTTGAGTCTTGATCACTGTGGTGTAAAATGAGAGGTATAAAGGAGGCAATGTTTAAAATAGAGTAAAGAAAGAATTTCTAGTTGTCTCGTTCTCTGCACAAAACTACATGGAATTTTATAGAGTACTCTAGGCAATTAGTTATAAATCCACAAGAAAATAGTACCTTTTGCTATGCCTGAAATAAAATTTATGTGATCTTATGGCAAACATCCTCAGGAATGGTGATGTACAACTTGGGAATTAGATCATTCACTATGTTCAATATATGTTACGTGGTACCCGTAATTTTTTCTTGCACATGTTGTTGCAGTACTGCAAAAACATTGCAGGGGCATTGTTTCAATACAGAGTTAGTTTTGTGTGTGTGTGGTGGGGGAGGGGGTCATAGCTTTTATCATATTAAATTATGTTTTAGAAACTCCTCTGTCTTCATTCACACTGAGAAATTGATCACACTTCTGTTTGTGCTGCTTCAGATTCAGTTTGAAGTTTATAGGAGTGGCAAAATCTAGTGGCATGGAGGAAAGGACTTTGCCTCTTTCCAGTCCTGGTTGGTAACTAGGCTTTGCTAACAAACAGAAAAACATCAAATATATTCTCAGAGCTAAATGTCTTAAATCACATCAGCTGCCCTCAAGCTATGCAAAGCAACAAAATAGGAATAGTTAAGTAAAAGTTGCATCATCAGAGTCTACTTCTTGTCTGACCATTGAACACGAGGGGCTGTTCTTAAGTTTATGAAATGTAGGCACAGTTTGTTCAAAGGGCAGTCCAGAGTGCATCAGAATTCCTCTTGGCCTTTATAGAGATTAGATTGGACAAGACAGGGATGAGATGAGAAAGTCTTTTGGAAATCATGTAGGATTCCCTGAAACAGGGGTGTTAGGCATATTAAAATCATGGAAGAATCATGGCTGTATTGTGTCCAGATGTCCAGATTTTGACAAGGGTGGGCTGCAGAGCCGACCCCTGTGCAGAATGGCCAGGATGTGGGCCTGGGAGTGGCCTGGCTTAGTGGTGCCTATGCCCAGACAGGGCAGAGCTGTGGGGAGATGGAGACCAGCCCTGCTGCAGCATCGCTGAGGTAGGGATGACTCCAGCATGTAGTTGACAAGTTAAATACACAGGAACACATTAACAAAAATCATTATAAAATTGTTTCCCTAAACTGGATAGCAAAAATTAATAATGAAATTTTTGAAAATATTTTTGTTGCTAATGATTATTTTTCCACTAACTGAAGAATGTAAGAAAAAACAGAGAAGTTCAGGAAATGTTTTACTGATCTAGATTTCCTATTTGCCTTTATTTCTCCCATGCCTGAGAGTCAAATCATACAGTAGGTTAAAATCAAGTTTACTTAAAATAAAAGTCAAATAATAAAACTAGCTAGTGGGATTGCATTAGGGGAGTCAGATCCTTGTCCACCCAGTCTTGAGGCTTGTGCATGACATCAATTCTCCTATTGGACAGAGTGCCGAACAACCTAAATGAATACTTCAGCACCCAGGAGTAACGATAATGAGAGGGCTGCTGAAAGCAGTGCTTCTTATTCCCTCACGCTTATATATCATGATTAGACATTAACAGCCATGACTCCCAAGTACTCAACTGGATGACTTTTTTGTAGTTATCAGACAAAAACCTCTTTCATATTGTTGTGTCTCTGACAACAGTGTGAATGCGCTGCAGTTGGATATGTGACTTACAGGAAAACTTCATTTAGGAAGCCCTGCTGGGAAGTAGTTTCACACCATCCAACAATATAAAAAAGAGAGCTCATCATGCTCAGCTGCACAGAGTTTAGGCTTCAGGAGAAGCACTATCCTAATGTAGGTCAGCCTGACATTCTGCTTCTTGCAAGGCAGAAGGATAAAACCCTTAATTATCTCTTCTAATACCATAGCTTTGATTTATAGGCAGTTATCTGCATTTTGGCTTATATAGAGTGGTTAGAATAGAAAATTTTTGAGTAAAAGGTGTTTGAATCTCACACTTTAGTCATATTTTCCGCATACATACTATTTTGCCATGTTCTGTAAGGCTCTTATATAATGTAGAGTCATCAGTCATGGCTGAAATATAGATCAGAACTGTGGCCACCCCAGGCTTTTTGAAACAGAAAATGAAATGCCTCTAGCACACACCACCTACTGCCATTTCTCCCCTAATATGCCCCTGCCATCTTGGAATGCAAAGCAATTTTCCTCCCAGAAAGGCTATCAGGGTAGCATCTTTTATCAGAAAGACAATCTGAGCATATTTCAAATGGAAATAGCAAAGCAGGGGAGTCATCCCAGGACTAAGTGGTCCCTTCAGTCTTGCAGTTCATGCAGCAATGTTAAAAATGAGACACATAAATATAAATACATTATACAGAAATTATGTAGCTCCCATGCTACCCCAAATAAATAACAAAGAATATCCCACTCAGTAAATGTATATATAAGCAATCAGAAAGATGATTTTTTTTTTTTTCAGTTTGATGCAACAAACCCCCTTGGCTCTATCCAATAAACACAATAGTAAAGATGATGTATTGAAGCTTTTCACTACGAAAATAAAACTGTCAGGTTTTGACACAAGTGTATGAAATTTGTTGCTCTGCTGTGAATTTCTGCTTCTCTCTTTAAGAAGAGAGTTTCTTGTTGGTTTAAACTCTTTATTCAAACAAAGTTATTAATTTTACAATATATTTAAAATGTTTAAAATTAAACAGTATATATAAATTATATACATATATATTTATATTTATATATAGGGATATATAAATTAAATAGGCAGTTTTTTACTTATATGACCAAGATTTTCTCTTGCATTTTGTGCAGAAGCACACTGAATGCCCAGACCTAACTGGATGATATGACTATTTCGGTGAGTATATTGGTGCAAGTTCAGTATAAATAAATAAATGATTAACCATGGGTGGTAGCTGTTACATTTACAAATGACTTTAACAGAACTAATAAAATGCTGTAAGCTAGACGTAAGCCTGGGTAGACTGATGAATTTTAAATACAACAAATAAATGTTCTACTGATCAAGAAGGAAGGAAGAAATAGCTCACTGCAACACAATTCGTTCCCCCACAGAATTTTTGTGTATTATCAATAAACTCTTAGAATTCATAGAATGCAATCTTCATGCTGCAAGGGGAAGGTAAGAATTATAAGTTACAATGTATTTACTGTATATGTATACATAGTTGCACATATGTATACACACAGAAAGACCTTCATGGAGCCATTTATAGTCCAAGACCCATCCATATATTTTAATATAATAAAATATATTTTATATAAAATATAATTTTAATTTTTAAACATATACGATTATACTGTCTTTTCTTAAATTAAACATTACTTTCTTTTTTCTCAGCAGCATTTGGACATTTGCTTTTTATACAAAATAGTTTATTTTTATATTGACAAAATAAAACTCTATCCGAGAATAAGAGTGGTTCCATTAAAAAGTTTAGGTACTGGAAAGAAGAGGTAATAAAACCACTCACTAATTTGCAAATAAGAAGTAAAAGCGTTTTGGTGACACATGCCTTTTTCTTATGCATAATATGAATAATTTATTTGCTTATTACATAGGCAATGTAAAATTTATAAGTTCGTAGCTTAAAATATGAATTTCCTTTCTTTCAAATTATCACATTTGTAACAAAAGATGTGATAGTTCAATGCATTCTTCTAAATTACCACTTCCAACAATAGATGGATTTAAACAGTTGGGTTTGCTTTGAATTTCTGAACTTTTAACATATATAGTTGGGATCATTAATTTCAAGGTTGTCTTGGAGCTGTTCTGATCCTGAGTAAAGCACATAGCTGAGCTAGTTTGTCACCAGGTACTTTGGCAGCTACAGTCTCAAGCATAATAAGAAAGCACCCCATGAATGTCACAGGTGATGTGATTAATAGTTGAGAAATATAATGGTTCACATTTCTATTTCTCTTTTAAACTGATTCTCTGAATATTTTATGTGGTTGCTCTGTAATCTCAGCTTTCAGTACTTTGATTAAGTAATGACTCACTTCAGAACATTTTGAATGAGCTAATAGAAGGCTGTGGACAGTATAGGATGAGTTGAGGCCAGCAGTTTTTTCACTTCAGTTTTATAATTTGTTGCACCTTAAATGGACTTTGGGTTCATTTTCCTGACTGACAATATCTACAGGTGTTCCTTGTGGGTCGCTTCCAACTGGGCATATTCTGTGATTAATTCTGTGAAGTCAGCTGAAGAAGGCTCATGAACTACATCTGTAACAGGGTGACAGGCATATTTGAAAGACACAGGAGAGGATGAAGGCGAGTATTACAGGTTTGGACATTACTTGATTTCTTTGTATTCCAAACCATTAGGCAGGAAACACTGGAATGAGTTTTAACCCTGTAGAGAGTTGGTCTCATTTTTAGTATCTCTACTCTTTGCCAGAAGCCAGACATTAGGGTGTTTTTTTTTTTTGTTTTGTTTTTTTTTTGTTTTGTTTTGTTTTTGTTTTTGCTTGGGTTTTTTTTTTTGTTTTGATTGTTTTTTGTTTTTCGTTTGGTTGGTTTTTGTTTGTTTGTGGGTTTTCATTTGGTTCGGTTTTTCTTTGGTGCTTTTTGTTGGTTTTTTTTTCCCATTGCCACTAGGTAAAATTTCTTCATACTGAAGCAGTTTAAAATTAAAAAAAAAAAAAGAGAGCGAGCGATAGTGCAGGTCAGCAATGCTGTACCTAACAACAAATTGCAGCTGTGTGACTTCCAAAGCTGCATCTGTCATAGAAAAAAGGCTCTATCAGCTCTGCATCAACAGTATGGCTTTTACCATTCAGTTGCATACCATGTGAAGAAGTATGTAATTTGTTAACTAAAAACTCCTTTAATGGTTCCTAGTTTACTCTTTTCACTTTTCCATTGTGAAAAATAATAATAGCAATTTTCCCTTTATTTCCTGTTCATGAAAGTTCTAATTTTGTAATTTTTTACTTATTAAATATTATTCTCATCTGTAATTTCTTTTGCATATTGGAGAGTCCTAACTTTTAAAAGCTCCTGATATGTACGCTATTCCTTAACTGTGGACACTGCTCTTGTGTGTTTTCTCCAGTTTTCCTAAGGGACCAGACTGTTTTCCTTAGTAACTGAAATGTGGAATCACTGGGGGTTTTTGAAATAACAAAATGACACTTTCTAAATGTTTTTCTCTTATTGGCTAATAAGTTTTAATGCCTGGTTATATTAGTTTTGATGATGTTTAGTTAGAAACAGTGACTCAAAGTATTCTCCCTGAGTAATGCCCATTTATTCTGAGCTCATGGTGCAGATGCATTTTGGGTAGGCTTTGCCTTTGCTTTTGCTTTGCATTTTTTCTCAGTTTCAACCACAACTTTAATTCATGCAGTAACTATCCATTGATTGCTTTACAAGTACTCACAGTTTGCTTTTCTAGATTATCTTTGCCTCTATCTCAACATAATGCCTAACAATATCCTTTACACTGAGAAGCCTTATAAAGGATTCCTGTACTTTGTTTCCTGTTCTCAAATCAGTCTTTAAGATCATGTAATTCCATTACAGGTTTAATGAAAGACTTTATCAAAATCTTACTGGAAACCTAAGTGACTAAATCATATTATCCTTATTCAAATACCTTCAAGAAAATCTAGGGGATTAGCCTTCTTTATAAACTTGGTTTACTTTTCCCTCATATATCCTAAGAATTGCTTGATTTTGATGTTTGAGACACTTTCTAGACACTTTTTAAGGATAATTTCAGAATTGAATGGGTAGGTTTGGGGCTTTTCCAACACTTTCACCCCAGGTTCTTAAAGTACTTTAAAAAAAAAAAAAAAAAAAAAAAGGGATTTTGAAATCTGAACATTAAATCTGAGATACTAAATCACTTAAAGTTCCAAGTTATTTGTAGAAATTAGGACTTGGAAGCTTCAGCACCTTTTATTTTAGCATCTTCTGTTAGTGTACTTTGATGTATGGAGAGAACTGATTTCAGGAAAGCATATTTAAACAGTTAGGACTATTTTGTTACAGACTGGGGGGAAAAAAAAAAAAATCACACCAGTGACATAGCAAGGACAGAAGCTGGAGATGGAATTTTGTGCTGAATACAGCTACAGTGCTATTATTTAAAAATATGATAGGCCTGTTACAGAATTACTTGTCAAATTCTCAGTCAAACACGTGACTCAGAATGCAATTAGGAGCAGACAGGAATACGGTGATCATACTGACTGCCTGTTTCTTTGGCACTGCCATTATGCCGGTTTTCTGTACTAACACTGAAGTGACATTAAAACAAATTTCCTCTAAAGAAGCAGTCATTTAGTGCTAATCATGTTTGCATTTCTCATTTCCTTTTCAAATATGAGCTAGTGACTTTGAACTGAAATGCTAAATGTTTCATATTAATTTTTTGAACCAAATAAATTTACCCCACTTTTATTAAAAATTCTGTCAAGAATGGGTTGCTCCTTATCAATACCAAGGACCATGCAGACTGCACCATTAACAGGAACTGCATAAGGTGCAAAAAGACATTGACCATCACAACCCCTCACATTCAGGATGAATCCTTTCAAGTTGTGATAATGACTGTCATAAAACACCATGAAAAGAAAGAAAAGCTTTTCACGTTCATTAGAAAAAAAGCTTTCTTTTCCACAGTAACAAATCATAGCGACGTTTTCTTGACTGTCAGAATCATGTAGAACTCTACAAGACACCAAGTAGTTTTTCCAGCACTTAAATTAGCATGTTTCTGTCATCTGGCCCATTTTTTCAAAAGGTGTTCTTTCCTTCTAAAATATAACTTTGGAAGAGACTGTCTGAGTACAAGTCTAAACTGCTGTCCAGAGCCACTTACTTTTTGATTGACAGACTGCACCTTCGTATGTACACATTAAAACTATCATCTCATTGACATGGCAGTTGAGAATACAGTTGGAAGTCAAATGTCCAAGATAGCCAAAGATTTTGCCCCTTTTCACTTTGTCCTTTTAGGGATAAAACTTAGATAGCAAGCTGAATAAAGCATAAGATGCACATATGGTGCATTTGTCTTCTGTGTTTTGTGTGATGTCTGAATTCTTCTTTCTTTTTTTTCCCACCAAGTCAAACAATGTGTGAGCAATGATATCATATTAAACTCTCCTAACCCTAAATTTGGTTAGATGTGAAAGAGCTAGAATAGAGTCAGAAGAGGTTTTGTTCTGTACCTCATGATCACAGCTTTCCCCAATGCCTTGCAAGCTCTGACATTTTGTGTGGATACAAATCAGGCAAAAATACTAGATTCCTGTAAGTAGACACATAACCATTTTCACCTGCTGCCATCTGGTTAGTTATTGCAATGTACAATCTTTATCAGAAAAATTAAAATTCTTCTCCAGAAGTGAGGAAGTTGTAGCAGTTTTTCATTAAAAAATGTGCAGTCCAAAACTTCCTGCAAAACAAACTAAATATTTTTAAAATCCACATGTCAAAGCAAGTCAAAAACCTAGGCATATCCGTAGGAATCTGTGTATATGACTGATCCATCAATGTGGGTTATTTACAATATCAGCAATAGAAATTAGCATTAGCTGAAGAGTATAAAAAAAACCAAAATGGAAAATAAATAAATAGCTTTTAATAATGTTCTATTTTCCACTGTATTTTCTGAATTTCCTAATCTATCCCCATTATGTATCACATATAACTTATGTTTTTATTACCTTAAAGGGGAATAGTAATAAAATATTGCAATATTAAATCATAAAATTTACGACAATAATCATAATACTTTAATTAAAAATCTGTCCTGTATCACTATGTATGTTATTGTATTATCTCTAATCATTTCACCAGTAATTGTATCTGTCCTGTGATATTTGTTGTCACTCTAATAGCTTTCCATTGCTCTTCATGCTTCCTTCCATCCCTTCCCTCCCTTACAAGTCTTTGCTTTGCAACACTGAAATCAGAAATCTCGCCTTTTAAGTTAGAAATCCCTTAGGCAAATAATGTCATTTTCTGTGTGACCTAGGACTCTAGGGTCTTGGCCAATATATATGCTTAAAACCAGCAAGGCAATTTGAATTTTATATTATTACACATAGAAAAAAAAAAAAAAGAAGTAAGAAATTCAGCTGCGATAAAGTTAAATTTAAATGTTTGCCCCAGAGTACAAAACGAAGATTAGTACATTTGGCATCTGATACCACTGATAAGTATTTCCATTTTTTCAGAGAGATGAAGTTTTATTCCTGGATTCCCCTGACAATCTTAACATAAATTATCATACTACAGTGCTTCAAGCACTCAGCACAAAAAGGGGGCCCGTGGGGGTAGAAAAGAAAGAAAAAAAAATTATAAAGGAGGATATAAAGTGAAAAACATATAACTCATGTTTTCAGGATCCCTCAGTCCCACAGACCCTGACAGAAAACAAGAATGTTGTTTTATGTAAAAATACTCATTAAGCAATCAGTAAAAATTCATTGAAACTTGTAATGTGGGATTATGATAAAGGGACAGTTGAACTGGGAGATCCTCATCTGACATCTTTCTCTGAAGCCAATCTTTCACATCCATGATAAAGTACTTAGACCAGCTAGTTATTGATTAGTCCTTGCAGATTTGGATGAGAAATCCTATACTAAACTTGCTCAAAGAACTGTTCTTGTCATAGACTAGACTTTCCATCAAATTCAACAGAACTGACTTTCTAATTTTCTGAGGATATTCAAAGAAGAAAATTTGTCAAAAAAAATTCAGTGAGTCTTACTGAAACAGTAAAATATTACTAAAAAAAATCTTGATAAAGATACATGGAATTGTCATTTGGAAAGGGTACAACATCAAGTGAGCACTAGTGGGCTCTTTTGTTTTCATTTTTAAATAACACTATATAGGATAAAATATGCTTATGAGGTGGTGGTTTCAGATATGCTTGATATGCTGACCTTCTGCTCCACATACATGATTTGAGAGGTTTGCTTTACATTCCATTTCCTTCTCTCAGAAAATCAGGTGCTATACATATAACTCAATTAGTCAACACTTAAAGCATACTTTGGAATCATACATTAAAAAAGTTATGATGGAAACAAGTAAGAAAGAAAAGTAACATTATTTTTTTGTTGTTACCAACATCATATGCAAGTGACTTGTTTTTCAGAGCTGATAATCCAATTTGTTTCATAAAGAAAGATGCTTTCAAGTTTTGTCCTTTTTCATAGTTATAGCAGCTAGAGATTAAAAAGATTATGATCTCTTAATCATTCTCCTCCAAGTTGCCATTTCCCAGTTGAAAATTTATGTAGCACAAAGCATGGAAATTACTGCAAAATAAAATTTTGAAAAAAATAAAACCCCCAAACACAAAAACACAAAAAAAAAAAAAAAAAAAAAAAAAGAAAGAGAGGTCAAAGGGAGTTGGGATCATCTGGAAACTGTCTATCAATGAGAAAGATGTTAACAGGACTATCTAGCTGGCCTTGAAGCTGTGAAGGAAGGAAAGAAGCTCTCCTCCCCAAGCCTTGAGAATTCACAGAAGAGATAATTCAAGACTTGTCTAGTAAATCACTAGCTTAGTTTTAAACCCCTAATTGCCTTAGGTTTGTAATTATTTTGTAGATATCTGTGAGAATTCCTTTGCTTTTCCTCCTGTCTGAACACTATGATATGTAACCACCCAAAGCCCCCTTTCCTTACCCAGCACAAACGTTATCTTGTTACACCTACTTCCCCTATATATTGTGAAGCATGCTTTCAATAAAAGTTTTCAGTTATTGACCCCTAACTGGGAACATCTAGATTTCTAGCCGTTGCAAAAGAGTCTGTAAATAGTAGAGATTATGAGCTGTGTTTATTTCTTTTTGAGAAATCCTAATGTGGTCTGCATGCCAATCGAGATGTGTATATTTTCATATAACTTTACATTTGCAGCATAGTTTAAATTAACAGACCTACACTAACAAAAAAATAATAGTTTGATTTGCTTTTTGTATGCACCCAGTGTTTAATTTTTGCTGAACCCAAATCCAATAACAAAACTTGCTGTTAGATGTATGTGTTTGAGACTTCAAAACAGGGCTGAATTTTAATTGTAGCTGCTTCCAGCCTTCCAGAAGACAGAAGAATGAATTGCTTTTAAACATGAAACACAGATATTAATTCAGACTTAACTAAGCAATGTATAATCTTCAGAATAAACTCAAGAGCAACCTAATGTGTTTTAAAACAGTGAATGTTGCAGGTAAGCGTGTGCTAAAACATATGTAATTTCTTAGTAAAGCCTGTTAATTCCTTTGAGAAAGTATGACTGACTCCTGTGCACTGGAATCACATGTGCCTGAGGTTGATCCTTGTAAATGTCCTTGCCTGTTTTAGTCATCTCCGTCAGCTTAGGATAATAACCCTGGCTGTTGCCAAGAGTCTGGGCTCATGGATGTGCAATTCCCCAACTCATTCGTGCAGAAAATGTATTCACCCTATAACACCATATTTCAGTTTCAGGACAGTGATGGTTGGAGCAGAGTAGTTGCCACAAGTAAAAGTAATGAACCATTTAGCAGTTACACTACAGCCTGTTGTGTCTTTCAACACGATCTATTTTGTCTTTCTCTATCACTATCCATCTGTAGCAATAATCAGGTAAGACAGTCTTCGAAATAGTGGCACAACCAAGTGACTATACCAGGCATACCAGGCATTAAAAATCTAGTTAAAGTTGCCATACCATTTCTGACATTGACCTCATTAATGCAACTGTATCACTCTGATTCTTAAAGACTGTCTTTAGATGTTCTAGTTCTTTGGTGAGTGTAGAATACTGGAGTGAAGAGAAAATAACACGTTCTAGTTGTGATGAGGAATACAATAACCCATCACCATAGCAAAGAGCACATTTTATTTGAAAAATACGAATAAAAGATTTTGTCCCTTTTGTTTATTAAAAGAAAATGTAACAATTTCTATCAGTAACACTTGCATAAGGAGGTATACTTTACATTAATCTTTTGTTAAAAAAAATATATATATATTTGGAGACTTTGGAAAAATAAGGATGGCCCAAAACTTGCAACACACTTCTAATGTTCCTTAGAATGCACTGTGCCATTTACATGTACTGCAAGTACAAGGTCTTAGTACTTTATAACCCACAAAATAACCCTAGGCAGCATAATTTCATATTCTTCTTTGCATTTAGAATATTCCATTTGTTACCCTTGTGTGACTTTATGAGGTTGGTTAATTCCAGACTGGTCCAATATTTAGATTTTCTAAAGAATGATTTTAAAAAGCCTGAGACCACAGAAATATTGTAATTCCTTCTAAATACCAGTGTGAATACTTTCACATATACATTTTTTTTTTTCAGTAATTGCAATTTAAACAGCTGCATCAATTAGAATTCAAAGCCAAAAATGTTTGCAATTATTTTTGTTTTAGAAGAAGAATGCAAAACAATAAAGTGCATAACAGAGTGAAATTACTTTCAACTTTTACAGTTTTCTATGTGTATGTAATAGAAGGTAACACTGATAAACAAATTAATTTGTTTTCAACATATGAATCTTAATCTAATGCCAGCTGAATTCAAGCTCTTCCTCATCTTTAAAGTGCATTAGACTGCATTTTTGACTTGTTTTAGTTTGACATTATAGTTTCACATTTTAAAGTTCTTATACTGACCCTTTTCTCAAATGACTTGTCAAGATTACAGCATCCTGAGTGCCCTCACCATTACAAGAAAGAGGGTTTGTTTGAAAGAATACAACAAATTATTTTCGTGCAAATGTACTATTAGTTGAATAGCTGTTGCAGAAATCAAATTGTAAATCGGAAAGCCCTTAACTATCACTTTGCATGTGCCATTTAGTTTTACTCAGTATTTTCCAGTTTAAGTAAAACTGGTAGTTTTCAGCATGTAGTTGTTATGTGGCAGCGGATTACTATTTAGGCAAATAGGAAGATATTTGAGAATATGAGTACAGAAAAGATCCATGAAAGCTTTAAGCAAAGTCTATATAATCAGACTTAACCATAAACCAGGAGTTTCCCACAATACTTTGAATGTATACTTTGTTTAAATCAGCAATGATACAAAATGATTGTGCCATCCATGGCATACAGGATTAATTTCCTTCCACTTTAAGTTAATATAGAAATTCTCAAATATAGCTTACATTTGTTTCTAGGACAAAAAGGACCACAGGAAAATATTGTGGGATTGGGACTAAAAAAAAATCTGTAAACCTGTTCTTTCTGCAATGCGAGGCCTTCTTCCGTGGCCCTGAAGATTTAATATTCTGCTATTTGTCATGCAAACAACACGACACTGTGATGTGTATTTGACTAAAAAACAGTAAGCATAGTAAGCATGCAGACATATCATGATAGAAAAGCACATTTGGAGATCACTGTGAATAGGACATAAAACAGAACACACTGCAGCATCACAGAAGCAGCGTCTCAATAACCCTGCAGAGTTTCAAAGGATTCAGATTTCCTGGGTCTGGGGGTATGATGCACGTCCTGTACAGCAGCAAAGAGAGCACCCAGAATGGTGAAAAGGGGATTCTTATTTCTCTGAGATATTACTAACTTAAACAGAACGCTAGCATAAGGAGTGAATATTTGTTTATGCCACCATACTTCTGTTGCCTTTAAACCTGAATGTTCTATGACGCAAATAAAAGAAAACAATGGTGGAACACTGCTTAAAACACAAAATACAATTGATTTTCTCTCCTTTGGTGTAGGGCCAGAAGGAACAGACATAATGATAACTAATACCTCATTCTCAAAATTATAATACAACAATGAATGCAATTTTCATGCAGACATGGTACAAAGTATTATGGCCCATGGTAGCAGTAATGCTGAAAAATTTTCTTTTTAACACTCTACTCATACAATTTAAAAATTCAAATGTTGGCATAAAGCAAGTGTGACCTAAATCAAAAGAAAACTTCTCCTAATAAAACCGAACACTACTGGTCTCCTCATTTGGGACAAAACGGAAAAATATCCTAATTCTACCCCCAAAAAAGACAATAAATAGGCCATTCTCAGCTTGTGTGTAACTCTTACTGCATTAAAGCATCTATTTAACCTCACTCCACAGCAATAATGTCTTCTTAAATGCATTTCTAGAAGATTAAAAAAATCTGAACACGAACTAGTAAACTACTTTCAAATTATCAGAATAACATTTTAGGGCTCAGGGTTTTTTCCCTTCTAATTTTTCTTGTGGGTTCAAATGGTGAAAGAAAGGAAACAATTTTCAAACAAAATAGCATAGTAAAAGCCAATTCTGGAACTACAGTTCAAATAATCCTTTTTAGAGTTGGAAAAGTTTCTTGCAAAGCTACTTGATAATTTTTCCAGAAAAAAGGCTTAACCTGAAAGCAGTAAACTACATCTCGGGAAGGAGTTCATTAAAGAAAAAAATATATCCTCAAAGTAGAAGTGATCAGAAGTTTCAGTCATGTCTAGGACCTACCCAACCATAGAGTAAAGAAAGAAAGGCTTAATAACCTGGTTCATCTGTGTGGCCCACAGTAGGTCAGCAATAAATATAGACCCCACTTTACTAAGATGAATGAATGGCACCTAAAATGCAGAGGGAGGAACCTAGTTGACCATACAGATCTGTATCACTCTGCTCTCCAGACCAGAGAGTAAGAAAACATTAGACAGCTTCTGCTCTGGACAGGTTTCCTATCAAATGCATACTGGAAGAAGCCCACTTTCCCAGGTGGAGCTACAATTTTCTTAGACGCAGAGAACTGTAATAGACTGTGAGCCTTATAAACTTTCATGGGATATTTTGAGTTCCTGGTCCCCTCACAGTGTTATCACAAGAAAGACTAACAAAAAGGTCAAAGATTCAAACAAAGCAAAAGAAAAATCAGAACCTGCTAGGTGAGGTGTTAAGCAGCCTGCAGTGTCCAGCAGGACTGTTTAGCAATGCTGCAATGCTAGAAAGCTACTAACGTAGGAAATGAATTTATTTAATCCATAGGAACCACAATAATGGTACATTTCCTTCACTGACTTAAAAATGTTTCTGTTCTCATAATGTTTGAAATAGGAAAAAAAAACAAAACAAAACAACACCTTGTTCTGCTTAGGTAGAAATTACTCTAAGAGAAATAATTATCATTAGACTGAACTAAAAAGAAAAAAAAAATCATCATCTTATTTGCTTTTTTCAATTTTTTGCTATCCCAGTGGCCTAACAGCAGCTCTATTTTGCTCTTAGTTGCACACAGAAATAGAAAGACATTATGATTAAGAACTCTATGTTTTAAACTGACTGTTGTAGCTTCTGGACTCAGACCAGCAAAAGACTTAAAAGCTTCAGCTCTTAAGTGAAGCACAGTGAACCGAACAACTGCATAGTTTAATGGTGCTGCCATTGTTTTTATTGAAGAGCCTACACTTCATCTGCTTTGCTGTACATCTGCTGTGCTGTATAAAGAGTACTTTGGGCCTGTTCCCATGAAAAGACGAAAAAAAAAAAGCACAGCACTAGAAAAAACAGTTCCTTCAACACACAGTAACAGAGCAGGTCTGGGGTTATGGGCTTAGAGCTCTGTTTGAGCTGCAGCTAAGGATGCCGTCCAACTGTTAGCTGGTTATGGATGACAAGATTATGAAGGACGTAATGAAATGACAGCTTCTCAATGCAATTTGCTAACTCAATAAGATTAAATCATCAAAGGACCATTTATTTAAGAGGACAGGTGTGGCTTATCACCTCTGTAAAGGAAACTGACTGGTAGCACTTCTTACACTGACAGGAAACCCCACTGGCTACCTCACATTGGGATCACAAGGCCTAGAGCACAGCTAGAAATGCAGCATCACAACCACCTGCAAGAGATTAGCTCCTCCATTAGCTATCTTCTTAAGCAGACATGACCATAAAATTACTGTAGCTCCCAGATGTCACGCATATTGCAATAAGAATGTCATTGCTTGGCTTTACTTTAGTTATTTTTGCAGATACGGTACCACAGACTTTATTGAGCAATTAAAAAAAAAATACACAAGGGACAAGAGATTCTTTTTTCTGTATTTTTCAAAATTTGATTTTCTTCCAATTGGAGAACCCAGTTTCAAATATGAAAAGGGCACTTGTTCTACAGTAACTGCATACAACTTACTGAGTTCCAAGTACTGTATTCACCTTTTTTGTTACCGTTGCTGTCAATATATGTCCAGTTGTTTAGGAACTTCTCTGTTCTGGGAATTACAACTAAGTTGTTCTTTCTGATTCTATTTCCCCATAGAGTTCAGCTAGCTTCTTGAACTCCGGTCCCCAGTCTCCAAGGTAATTATAATCCTGGTCAGAGTGTGTTGTGGCTGAATCCAGGGAGCTGATAGATCCAGCTTCTGATCTATGACCCTCATAGGCATATGTCTGCAGGGAGTCATACGGGGGCACGCTGGGGTCCAGATCAGCCTCTGCCAGTCTTTGTTTAATGAACTCCTGAACATCTATACTGTCAAGGCTTGAGGAGAGATGATGTCTGGACACAGGTTTCACTTCAGGACGAACATCCCTCCGGTATTTCAGCTCTTCAGCAGCAGATGGATTCCGCAGTGCTGTGATGTCAAATGCCTCTGTGTCCTCCTCTCCACCACCCTCATCATCATATGTCACAACATTTTCCCGGACGTCTTCTTCTGAAATGATCAAGGGCTCCTTCTTGCTGCGTCTTAGGGTGATGAAAAGGACCACAATTGCTAAAGAGAAAACTGCAGATATTAGAGTAGGTTTAAGGTTTACATCTGAATATGCTACAGAAATAGCAGACACTAAGTCAAAAATACATTTTCAGGCTAATATTGGTATTTAGATCATTATTATTATTTAGGTTATTAGGGATTTCATAACGGACATAAATGGTGATAACATTCTTCCAGGCAAATGAGAAATGAGTTACTAGAGCTGACATTTTTCAGAAGCATAGTCCAGGGCTTTCAGTGCTTCACTAAAACCAATATTTAGCATATAAATTGAATTAACATGCAAAAGGTTTATTTATTTCTTATGAATATTCAATTTTGTATAATAAAATACAAAATTATAAGCTAAGTGTATTATTATATATTTTAAAACAGCATCCTGTCAAGGAAATTCTGAAGTAAACTGCAAGGAAAGTAGTCTTTGGAAAATGTCTAAAAGAATATTTCAAAGAGTCTTTGGGGAAAAAAAATCCTCAAAATCTTCTATGTGGTCACACTGCAATTACCATTATTTCTTGCCATGTCTATAAGAATGAAGAAAGGCACATGAGTAGCACAGAGATGTATGCAGCAAGTAGTGTCTATGACAGAAAAAAAAGAAAAAAACCTCAACCCCCCTCCCCAATATTAATTAATGGGTAAAATTCAAATTGGTCTGGGAAAAACAATAACCAACCAACAGTCAAGAGAAAATGTACTTGCAATGGCATTTATCTATGGGTCAGCTTTTAGTCTCATATGTCCCTTGTCCCTGTGGATTACATTGTGTATTGCTATCAGTTTATCCTACAAAGGTAATTAAGAAATGGCTTTTGTACAAGTGCTAATGGTGCTTCTTGCAGTGCAATGGATTTCAAAAAGCTTTCCTCATCTCTTTTCTATAATTTTTCACACTGTTCTAGACATGGAATTAGAGTCAGTCATTTTTTTGAAATCTTTCCAAATTACAGAAAAAAGACCTGCAGTGCTAATTACTTGATAACCTCTGAAAAATAATTTCTAGTGGATTCCAGATATTCATGAGTGTACTTTAAAGGCACTTTTCCCCATTAATTTTAGCTAAACCTTTCCCCCCTAATCACAACTATGTGTTTCTAATTGCTTCCTACCACCAGGCAGCCACTGGTTCAAAAGCATGCCATATTAAAAATTTCTGCCCTGTCACATTCAGAGAGCCAGTGGAGGCTCATTACTTAATATTGAAAATGGCTTACCAAGTAGAATGACAATGCAGAGCAGGATTGCGATTAAAGCTCCTGTGCTCAAGCCAGCTGAGGAGAGGAAAGCTTCAGCATGGCAAGTTCTCACCCGTCCATCTCTCTCACATGCACAAACCCGAATGGTGAGGGTACTGCTGCTGCTGAGAGGGGGCACTCCACCATCAGAAATCAAAACTGGGAGGTAATAGGTGTCTTGAGTGGTACGACTGTATCTCCTTCGTCTTGTCAGGATACTGGCTGTATTATCTACAATATTATAACCAGAATAGCATTTTAATGAAGGCAAAAAAAAAAAAAAAAAAAAAAAGTTATTATTTGTTTCCCATCAAGTGGAAGCATGGGACTTCTTAAAACTATGCAGTCCTGACATGTGAAAATGCACAATCTAGAATTAAAATTTGGCAGAAAGCATGTGTGACCAACAGAAGAAAGAGAAGAGGCAGTGGAAACTAATTAGCATGATATAAATAACATTATTTAAAACTCTTCTTTTTATTAGAATCTGCGACAGCTGCTGGGTGATGCTCCCCCCTTTGTCCCCCTCCACGTCCCTGAGATGCCCCAGAACGAGCCACACAGAGGCCACAGGAGAGGAAGCAGAGAGAGCATTTCTTAACCTGGGTAGAGGTATTTAAAGGTTTTAGGGGGATTCAGCTACTACCAATAAGAATCCAGGGATAACAACCAATGGGAAAGGGCCAATAGGAGAACTTAAACAGCGCCCTTCAAGGATGAATTCCTGCAGGCCTGGCTAGGGAGATAAGGGTTTTCTCAGGGGG
Source organism: Anabacerthia variegaticeps (assembly GCA_035583185.1). Taxonomy (NCBI): domain Eukaryota; kingdom Metazoa; phylum Chordata; class Aves; order Passeriformes; family Furnariidae; genus Anabacerthia; species Anabacerthia variegaticeps. Next base: position 73,739,557 of record JAWWEW010000078.1, on the reverse strand, counting down.
TTTTTGGAAGAAGACAGTGACTAAGGGAAAAAAGACATGGACTCCATCCTTACATCACAGTAAAAGCTTCAGTTTTTAAGGCGTTTTGGCTAGCTTCTTCATCTTCTTCAGAGGCCCATTTCTTACATGATTTTTTCCATTTCTGTCCTGCAGTTGCTCATTGCTCTTTGTTAAACAAAACAAGACTGGGGAGTGAGTATGACCCGTGGAACACCAACTGGTCACACTGATGAATTTTAGCACATTCCCTGGTATTTTGTTGGTCTGGACCAACTAGGACACCCAACCACAATCAGTTATTAACATATACTAGGGACATTTCTCAGCAGCCAGGATGGACAAGAGTGCACCAGGCTGGTTTCCTCACACTTTTCTCAGTGTCTCAACATTATTTCAACAGCCTGTGAATCTTTAAGCATCCATAAACAGCCTCATGCTGCATAGCCGCAATACATTGTGGCACAAAAATTCCTTTTGTGACAGGATAGTACTGTTCTGTTGGCTGAAATACAACTTTTACAATATTCTATAAATTAAAGAGAGAAAAAATACCATGATAATGAAATGTGGGCTCCATTGAATTCTACACAGGGTCCAGAGAAGATACAGGGCTAAGTGCTATGTATATCACCTGTTTTATTTAAGCTTCTTTGAAAGACAACAGTCACAGTTCTGTTTAGCATTGTGGGCTGCACTTTCTTTTTACCCTCAGCACCAATACTGTCACTATAAACTAGTCTGACTGGACACCTAGAAATCCCACTGAAGTAATTAGAGAAGTGCAACATTCCCATATGCACTTTTTAGCACACGTACTTATCAACAGAAAAAGAAAGCAATTTCAAAGAAGTGACAGTTCTAAGGAGAATTATATTTCAAGGTGCAACGAATGAGAAAGTAACAATTGCACAACAAAGTTATCTGGAAATACCTTAAAGATCCAGGGATATGTTCAAGGACTCAGCTTAAAATGTAATTCCCTATTGGTAGTAAGTGACACAATATCCATGAGTTAAGCATTAATATTAACAACTGTCATGTCTCTCACCACAAATAATAAAAAGGGTTCTTAAAGTGGTAAATCCAGAAGTTGACAGTGTTATAACCCATAGTAAGAACAGTTATTCATTTCTGCTTACAACCTCCAAACACTTCAGTTCAGCTACCTTGTCCATATAAGAAGAAAATCCTAAAAAATTTTGTCCCTATGAATGTTTCTGGGCCAGTATCAAAAAAAGGCCCAGTATTCACATCTGTGCAGGAAAGGATAGTCCCCTCCTTCCATCCTCTGACATAAATCTAAAAAAAGAGTGAAAGATGTGGTATCACCATACAGCTACAGAAGCAGTGATGAAACTGCTGGTTGACAATAAAAGCATCAGAGACTGAATATAATGAAGAAAAACTGAGGATTCCTGAGCAGGAATCTTGCAGTAATGAAAGGATTTTAGCACAGAGATTATTGGTGAAGATGTAAAGGAACGAGCATTGAGATATGAGCATGTATACTATGACTAAACATGGCTATGTGGATATATGGAGAAAAAATTGTGACTACAACAAATAAAAAAAAAGAGAAAAAAATGACAACATGGACAAATTATACAATTCAAACATTACACTAAAAGAATCTTCAAAAAAGCTGTCATTAAACCATGTTTCTCTGGGGTGGAAGGTCTTGCCAAACAAGGAACTGACATTTTTATACTGCACAAAATAAATACAAATTGAAAACAATGATATTTTTTCTTTCAATGTAGTATTTGTTCTTTCAACATTAACTTGTTTTTCTTATACTGTTAACATCATACAATTAAATATTATTATAAGAAAAGATTTCAGCAAAAGGAGGAACCAGTATAACATTTTTAATTTCAAAGAATTGTCATGGTGAATTTGTGTTTGTATTTTCTTGAGTAGTAACTAATAACATCTGTAGAAACAGATGTTACATGACATATACCCAGGAGTTTCTGCAATAACATATCCAGGTATAAGCATTTTCAAAGAGGCAATGTAAAGCTTTTCCTTCAATGCAATTTCACAGATTTTAATATAAATAAAAAGTATGATCACAATCCTTCAGGTACTGGGATGGAAATTTTCTGTTCCAAATATTAACAGACATGTTAATTCTCACTATTGCTCTATTACATATAATAACGCTTAGTGCATTGTGTGTACATATAGACAAAATACTGGAAAGCAACTGAGTTCTCACATAAGATATCTAACATTTTTTCAATGAAGGAAACTGTGTCTGATTTTCCAAAGGTCATTGTGAATCAAGGATAGCAAAAAATGATCAAAGCTAATCATGTTGCCACAATACAGAAATCATGTCGCTCATGTTCTAATCAGAGATCTATTCTTGAGGACAACCATATGTAAAGTTATGCCAGCAGAATGAATGGATAATAAAAGTTTAGTCGAACCTCATTATCAACTACAACCTGACAACTATTCTGATGTTCTAAGGTTTAAAATTTTAATTGTTTACATTCCTTATCAAAAACCATTGTAGGAACACATTGAGAGGGGAGCTAGGAACATAGCACAGGACAAAAAAAATCTCACAATCTATAAAAGCTACAGGAAGCCAAGTTTAAAGACAAACAGTGGTGACCTAGTTTACTCAGGGGGTAAAAAAAGGCGTATCAACAGGAGTAGTCTGAAAGGTAGTCGAGAGGTTATGTATTGAAACATTCCTTTGATATCTGAAAACAGATACAGCAGATAGAGAGGGAAGACAAGCATATAGGGTAGCAGCAGTAGTACTAGGATGATGGAACAAGATGTCTGATTCTTCTAGGACTGGAAGGAAAGACCTTCATATAACAATACATTAAAATGGTGAACTTCACCTCTGAGGAGTACAAGAACCAGGACTCACTGGAGGTGAAAGGACTGATCTCTAAAGAAAATCAATTCCAATGCAGGGAAAGAAATATTTATCAACTCCTTGTGGTGCCCATTGCACCCAAACTTTCTAATTATCTAAACTTTCTCATATTTGGGCTGTTCTTTGCAAATATGGCAACTAGAATTTAAAATTCATTTCAAGTGAGTTTGAGGTTATACATGGGAAATTCCGCATGGCTCTAACACAGAAGCTCTTCACACTTCGAAGACATGGGAGTTTACTAAGCCAGACTGCACACTGGATGTTATCATGTAGGTTTTTTTTTCCATCATCTCCACCTTTTTACATTGAGTTTCTGAACTAAGAAAAGAAAGGAGGGCATAGGAAAATCAAGGAAGCAGAGATACAATAATAGCACCATGGAATGTGACTACCGGCGTACTTCAGAGGATGCTCATTTATTATTCACAATTTGAGAATTCCTTTGACACACTATACATTACAAGCAGAGACAAGAGAAATGGAAGTTAAAAAAAAAAAATAGAGTAAAATCCTGTTTATATCTTAAGGCAAGTTTCAATTTTCAGTTCTAATTATATCAGCAGTCCAACTACTATAAATTTTCTGAGAAGTCATAAACTAATTAAACCCAAAGAAAATACATTGGAATGATTTGCATTTCTTACATTTCTAAAGTTAGAGCAGTTAATTTGTTTATGTGGACTATATTGATAGGCATTTCAGTTTCATTTCTCTACTGATAGCTCTTGTAAATATTTCTCCTTTTGTGCTGGCTTCAAAGCTATTGCCAATGGGCAAAAAGCTATTGCTTTTTCAGTGGATATTTCTGTTCACAGGGTAGCAAAATGAAAAGCAACACAGAAGACTTTTTGGGAATGAAACACAGTTATTTGTTTATGGTTGGTTTGTGAAACACCAACAGACTGCCGGCCTGAAATGCAAGAAGAATCTATACAGTCTGTATTAACATACCTATGTGATCAATCTTAGACACAACTTTTTTAAACCAAAAAATTATCAAAGATGTTCAGATGCCTGAAGAAGAAAAATGTCTCCCTCTGCAGTAGCTAGTCCTGGTTTTCTGTCTGTTGTACTCATGGTAGAATTCTTCTTTAATTTTCATATGTTGATTCAGTGATAATACCTACTCAGATATTCAATCTGTTTAGAGTAACAGCACTTCTGAGGATTTACTTACAATCATCATGTGTAATGCTGACTTTGCACTTTCTCAGATATCATTTCTCTCAAGTTGCAACTCGTATTCTTTACAGGATGATATTTCATGGAAGGTCAGTAGTAACTCACCATACTACATTAACAGATCAAGCACTCCACTTTGATGTAAATGAGGGCAGGAACTGTGTAGCTTTTGCCCACCTCGTGCTGGGTTGTAAAGTGGAGATTTCAACCTGACCCTTTTAAATGCCACTTCAGATATTCTAGAAAAAACTAAAACATGGTGTGGAATCTGGCATGCTTATTTGCAACTTTAAAGCTCTAATGTCAGTTCACTGGCCTGCTACAGACACATTGTGCAACAATGGTAGGAAACAAGGAGGGCAGAGATAAACAGAAGGTTGTCTAAGGAAATTCAACTGGGATGGGATCAATTACTCTCTGGATTCTGCTCTTTCTAAATGACAGCAATGATGAGTAAAACGGATTTTTTTTTAATTTATTTTTACTATTTTTCATCTTGGATACAGGGAAAAAGGTTAATATGCATCACAGGCATGAGTGGATGAACACATTACAAATTTAATTTTATATAGATGCCATTGAACAAACTGTGCTCTGGATTTTACAGAAAACCACATCTCTGCTTCTGTGGGTATTAATGTATCTTCTGACATAACTTTACAAAAAAGGAATCTCCAAAGTGACAGTATGAGGCAAACATCATACCTTTATCCCAATTCCAGAATATTCTCCACTACCATGTAATAATCAAAAGGCCAGATCTTTGAGATAAGTGGGCAAAGGGGAAAAATAAATTGCAAGTACTCTTGTGATATGAAATCTTTGTCCTGAAGAAATAAAAGGAGAGGAGAACAAATGCTAAGTATTCTCTAGGGTGTTGTTCTTCCTTGAAAGTAAGGTAAACTTAGTTCTGTTATCAGAAGTCAGCAGTCTCCATTTACTAAAATAAGAGAATGCACCAATTTTATTGGCAGTGTTGGGTGAACATGCCCAGCATCTGCATAAACCCTCATTGTCCAGGAAATTTACAATACACATTAGAGCATCCGTGGTAGATCACAAGATTTTATCTTGTGATAAAAAACAGCACCTGCAAAACAGTGCTTTACAGTTCACAGGATGCTTAAATGTTCTAAGTGAACTATTCTCTGAGGGTTCAACCTTATTTTCAGCTCCTGGAAAGTATTATGTAACTTCTGACCTCTAAGAAGTAACAAATTATGCGCAAAGAAAGAATGAATTTTTTTAACTCAGAGAGAAAGAGATTATGCAAATGTATTTGTTTACATATTAATGGTTGAGAATATCATAATAATGACATGTTCACATGTGTTTTCCATAAAACTAACAAATTTTCATAAATACATCCACTGTTTTTAAGCATCTGGAAAAATATTATGATTCTTTCAATATAAAAATTAACAAAAAAAGCCAAACCAATTTTAAAATACAGTACATATAAACAGCACTATTGTGAAGAACTAAGATCTTTTCTCTGATTCTTCAAGAGAAAATGGTTTTAGCCCCACACTGCCCTCATAAGTTTTTAATGGGATATGCAAAAGCAGACATTTCTGATTAGGCAAAAGGTGTAAATCTGAGATATTACACAGAAATGGAAAAAAGATTAAAAAATTATCTATGGCAATATCCTAAAAACAAAGGAAGGAGAACACAGACAACAATGAAATGAGTTATATAGCATCTGATCTACAAAATAAAAGCACAGCCCAAAAAGAACTTGGCTACCCAGGTTTCAATAGAAGTTGCAACATTTTTCTGGGCAGAATAAATTGTAAACAGCCCTCTTTTTATTAAAAGAGCTCCATAAGTACAACTCCCAAACAAGCAAAAAGATTTCTTCCCTGGGCTTGCTCTCTCAAATTGCAGGAAATAATTATAACTTAATGCATTTTCTTTGTATAGCTCTTGTTCTGTCTTGCTTACATGAGTACAGATACTGCATAATTTTGTTGTCTGTCCTCTTGTTCATATTCTGAAGCTTTTACTCTTTCTGAATAGTACCTTTCCAGTACGTAATAAAACTCAAATAGCAACAAAGAATCTTGTGTAACTTAAGAATCCAGTAGGGGAAAAGTATCCTATTCTGTCTTTTCCACTTTTTTCTTTAAAATGAGCATTGTAACACAGAATCCAGAAGGTGATCCAAGCAACTCTGAAGTTCTGCTGGACTGTATATTTGATATAGCCCTCTGTCTCCTGACTTACATTTCCCTGAAGCTTTTAGCTCTGCATTATGAGGGTGAATATTCAAAGAATGGAGATTTGGCATTGTGGATATTTTTATTTAGAAAAAGTGCAAGTCCAGGCCCAAGAGACAAAGGTTTAACTGGTCATATGATCAATTACCTAGACTGAGGCTTTAATACCTATTCTATGGTCTGTTAAGCCATAGAATATTATTGGCCTGAATCACACACATGCTGAGATTGTATATTGCTGCAGTTTATACATGTAGATAGGGACAAACTACAAAATCTTATGCTTGTGTGAGCCCTGTATTTCAGTCAAAATGCATAGATACAAGCATTAATATTTGAAGATCCACTGTACTGCTGTGGAGTGTACTGATAAAAAGGCTGTAGGGGAACATTCCCGCAAAAGTCTATTTGGACTCAAAAAAACCCCTGTTGTTTTGGTTATGAAAACAAAGGAAGAAAACGTCTACTGAGATTTTCATGAAATTAAACATTTGTTCTGAACAAATAAAAGGAGAAGGTGACTGGATTTGAAGATGACTGCAAGAGAAACATAGTTTTGGAGTGACAGATACAGCTACTACTGACTACCACTTTCAATGTGACATCAAGAATTTGTTTTTTATCATTCTGCAAAATATTCTTGAAAACTATCTTAATACAATTTCTGTAGTTTTTTCCTTTAAAATCTAACATAGCAAAGAAACAAATAAAACCCTCATGAATGGTAGCCTTTATAAAATTACTAAATCCAGATGTAAAAATAACAGCTGTCTTGTGTTAAGAGAATTCTGATTATTTTTAACAGCTGGTGCTCAAAAACATGAGTTTTCAAAAGTGCAGACTTGCCACAGACATAAGGAAGGCCTTTTCTGCCCACTTTCTTTCAGCTATTTCCTAGACGAGAAAGCAACAGAAATTCCATTTTTGAATAGGAATAGATGACAAATATGAAAGTTGTAAATGCTAGATAACTGCATATTGTGAATGCACTTCATAAGTGTTTCAGTGATATTTCATATACAGAATGTATCACAAGGAAAAGGTCCCAATAAAAGGCAGTGCTGAAGCAGTACATTTAAAGGGTCATGTGCCAAGCAAAATAGTAAAAATGCATTTTTTTAAAGATAAATTACTTGTTATTATTTTAGCTAAACTCTCATTGTATTAATTATATGGGCATTTTGGAAGTTACACTTTTAGGAGTTTCTGTATGTGAGAAGTTTTATGCAAGATGCTAGAGGAAGTGCACACTTTTGTACTCCTTAGATGAAATAAAAACATAATGCAGAATAAGCTTTTACCTTAAAAGACACCCTCTTCAGTTCCTTCCCCTACTTCCCCCTGTCAAATCCAATTTAGGTTAGTCCAAACATTGCTTTCTGCTGTTGGTTCTCAAGTCATTGCTCACTGTTCTTGGGGAAGTAACAAGAAAACAGCAAGTACTTAGTGCTGCACAGTCCTATTCAAAGCGTGACATTGCTGCATCAAAGATTTATTAAAAGTTCTCACACTCTTATAAACCTGTGTATAACATATGTAGTAAAAACACATATAATTCAGATCCAGACTAAAATATGTTCAAAACTATAAAATGTCTACTTTATCATGAACCACAGTTTTAATAGAGTTATTCAAAAGCACTTCTTGATATTAGTATCTTGAACTGAAATGAACATGCCCATGGTCTTCCACATGAGACCACAGTCCAATACTCAACGAGTTTATTCGAAACTTAGAGTAATATACAAAAATACCTAACAGTACACCTCCTTTATTTCAGGAACAATTGTCTGGCTTTTGCTATAATGTTCCATCACAGTCTGAGTGGGATTGATACACTAATCTGGAAAAGGGCTGGAGTCTCACTTTAGGAATATTTTTAATACATGAATTAGCCCTTTAAATTTTATTATTACTTATTAATATTGATATATATTTTACTGAGCTATTTTGTAACTACAATATGAAATACATTAACACAGTCCAAACAAATAGCATGGCTTAATTTTTTTTTTTTTAAATAGTTACATGTTGGAACAGATTCTTTCCCCGAAAGTTTTTACAAACAGGTAAAAAAAGTCTGTAAAGAATAGTCTCAATATCACTGTATGTACCATATATACCAGTGATAGAGTCAGTGCTTCTCAGACATTACAGGTGTCTAGCGATCTGTAAGACCTCAGAAGGTCTTACAGAAATATATAACTGAATACATTTCTGAAAATATATAACTGTAAAATAAAGCCAATCCCCCACACCACCTCACAGGCATACCACATAATACACACATACACAAAAGCACAAGAGGAAACTTCAGACAAACATTTAAGGTTCAGTCCTATTTTCATCAGGTTGAAAAATGAAGACCACAAATCAATACTCAACTAAGAGTCAGATAATTTGGGTTTGGGTTTTGGAAAGCTTGAGGGGTACAATTCAAGAAACGTTCAGAAAGACTTGTATTGGTGACTCTGATGGCTGTTTTCCTTCTGGGTCTATCTTCCTGTAATTTTCAGGCACACTTTGTTAGGAAGGGCATGAAGTGATAAGCTATCATCCAGGAAGCACTGAAGGACATGTTCTTGATGTCATAACTGTAAAATGCCCCTTAAATTTTTATTTTCTCCCGCAAGCAATAATTGGCAATAACCTTGACAGTACCCAGAACCTTATTTCACCCCAAAATAGGCCAAATTGCCAACACCTCTTTCATTAATCCACTTTTTAAAAAACTTTCCTGAAGGTATGAAGTATATATGTTAAAGTTAAGTGCAAGTACATATGTTAAAATTAAGTGGAATATTAAAAAAAAATGCAATATCTGATTATTAGTAGTTTGGCATATGCTGTATATGCATGTCCTTGATATCTGACAATACAGTGATTATATATTATAGTTTTTCCTTTCTGTCAAGAAACACATGGAAACTGTTCTGTTCAGTTAAATCAACCCAGAAAAAAGGGACCCATTTCTTTAAGATTTATGTGTTTGATTTACCTTCATTGTTCCTTAGAGTAAAGTTGGGATTCAAAGAAAGCCCTTCATCCAGAGAAAAATGGAATCTTGCTCCATTTGCAGAGTTATCTTTGTCAGTTGCAGTGATAGTCTGAATTACCTGAAACAAAAATTAACAATGAATGTGGTGAAATGTGAGCTTGACCCAGAGAGTACCTGACCTCAGCACTAAGCTTCCCTTATTTTAATTTTCTACTTGACTGCTGCTAGATTCAACAGATGAAACAACTGAGCCATTAGCTTGATTTCTCTAGCATGAAATATTTTAGGAACCACACTTCAGAGTTATATAGAAGCATCTAAAGGATCTGTACTACTGGACGCTTTGATATTGTCAGGACCTGGTACAGAGATTATCACCATATGCATTGCATCCTGATGAATTTAGAAAATACAGTTTCAGCTAAAAATCAGTTTTTATGGAGCCGAAAGACAGGCTGGACCAGGATGGTAATGTGATGCATCATCTGCCTGTCATCCTAATAATTAGATGCATGTCAATATTGGTTAATAAAAGTAATTATCTAAAATGGCTGGTACATAATACTGTATTTCTGTTTAGAATTCCTGTCAAGAGTTGGTTTTAAATTGCCAGAGAACAGAACAGGAAGAGCAGCAACCACTCCTGGTTTTAGTTTGGTTTGCCCAAAACGGAACACAACTAGATGTAGCAACCACATACCAAATAGATATTTTCGAAAAGTAGGGCTTTGCCTTCAAAAGCCCTAGTGGTTTTTAAAATTTACTTCCAACTAAAACTGATCTAAGCTTTTGGAATGTGGGACCAAACAGTGTTCCTACCTCAGCTTTAATTTTCATTCTGGGTCTTGAAACTCAAGTGCTAAAGTGGAATCCAATAAAGGTTGTTCTTGTGATATAGGTAGTGAAGCCCACACTAACTGCTGCACAGAGCTCATAGATATCCTGAAGAAAATGTAAAAGGGGGAGGAAAATTGCTCTTTTCATGAGAATTTCAGTGTTCAGTGTTCAGTTGTAGTCTGTCTGGACTGATCATGACGTATAAACAGTGCAGACTCAAGTGGTTTGGTCTGTTTTAAAACTGAAAGCCAGCACACAGTTCCCTACCTCCATTCACATACAAGCAGCAAAACAAATACATTTTGAAGCCGTGTTTTGGTTTGGGCTGCACTAGAGTCAATTTTCTTCACAGTAACTAGTATGGGGATGAGGTTTTGATTTGTGCTAGAAATAGTCTTGATAACACAGAATGTTTTTATCATTGCGGAGCACTCCCTACGCTGTGTCATGGTCTTTTCTGCTGCTTGTACCACCCCATTGGCAAGGGGGCTGGGAGTGCAGAAGAAGTTGTGAGTGGACACAGCCAGACTGCTGAACCCAACTGATCCAGGCGATATTCCAGACCATATGGTATCAGGTTCACATATAAAGATGGGGAGAAGAAGGAAGAAGAGGATGTTTGGAGTGATGGTGTTTGTCTTCCGAAGTCACCATTGCAACATGTGATGCCCTGCTCTCCTGGCGACAGCCAAACATGTCCACAGGAAGTGGTGAATGAATTCCTTGTTTTGCTTTGCTTCCATATGTAGCTCTAGCTTTACCTGTAAACTGTCTCTCACTTTTACTTTCCTGATTCTCTCCCTCATCCCACGGTGGGGGAGTGAGTGAGTGGCTATATGGGGCTGAGTTACCAGTTGAGGTTACACCATGACTACTCAATAGGGTATAATGCTTATTCTACCTACTATATACAGCAAAGTACATTGAATTGACTATACACACCTGAGACAATTAACAATACTTATGATGGTTGCTAAGAATATTTTAAGAGTTTGCCATAATACTTTTTTTGCTAAGGTATAGCAGAGTAAGATCAATCTTAAACAATCAGAAGCATCTATAATCGTGCAGTTTACCAAAGTCATGGCAATCTTGGTTAAAAGTTTGGTTAAAATATTAGTTAGAAGTATTGGTTTGGCAAAAGCTAATTGTTCACTACTAAATTTTGCAAAGGTGGCAAAACTGTTAGTTAAACTACCATGCAAAAATAGAAATAGAAGATTTTCTTAACTATATATATTTAGTTCATAATGTATTTCGTTCATTCTCTTCAATAGTATGAGGTGAGGTGAGTCAAGAGAAAAAAAAGTGGAGATGGAAGAATATGTTTAAAAGAATCAATATCTGTTATTATTCAAATACTAAAAATACTGTTAAATACCATACATAGAGTAAAAGCTTCAGATAAGACCATACAAAATATTAATTTATGAAATATTTAAAAATCCTCAATGCTGTTTCTCTAAGAAGTATAAGTCAATTTGCCATGCACATTCAGCTTTTATTTGACAGCCTAGGGGATGAATTTTTGTCCTATTGCCCTCTCCTACACAAAACATTCAGTGACATTTTACAGACTCTTGCTTCAAGAGCAGGTTATTTTGCAATAAAAATATCTTTGATCAAGGCCTCAGTGCCACAAGACTAGTATAAAAATTATTTAGTTTTGAGAGTAACTTTATACTCAATATTCCCTAATTTTGCACATGGAAATTCACATATTCACAGAAATCAGTCATTTATGCAAAAAGATATAGCACCAAATGTAATATAAATCCTGCTTTTCCATGTACAAAATAAACTTTTCCATGCACAAAATAAACATTGTATGCTTAATAGGACAGGTCAGAACATGTTTTTTTAAAAAAAAAATCACACTCTTTCAGAAAAGATTCATCAGACATTCATTCAGAGGTGAGAAACAAAAGTATGTGTCCTATTGATGCCCAAATGTTTCTAATTAATTTGCCAACTACTTAATAGCCTATTAGCAGACATTAACAGGCACCTTACCAAAGCTGATTAAAATAAAAATGTAGAGACATAACCTCAGCTGCAGTAAAGCTCAGCTGACAACACTGATAGAATGAAACTGAAGGGCTATGCCAATTTTTTTTTAAAGGCAAGACTTGGCAAAAAAAGGGAATTCCAAGAACTGAGAACTAATTGCAGACGGAGAGAGAGCAGGTGTTAAATTCTAGTCAGATCCCTTTCAGAACTGAATCAATAAACAAGCAAATATACACACAACAAACACATATTAGAGGCATTCCTTGCCAGCTAACATTGATTTCCTTTGTGGGAGATTGCAAAATGTCATTTTCCTACACTGGCTAAATTTCACAATCCTTCACAAAATCAGTATATGTCTAGAAGTCAGGATTCTTCAAGCCGAAATGCCATCTAAGATAAAATCACAGCTGCTTTATCCACGTTAATGTATAATATCTATCAGGCTTCACCTGGAATCTGTTGTAGATACTTGATCTTCTCAACAATATGATTACTAAGGGACTAAAGCTGTCATACATCATGGAAATGATCATCTTTTCATAAGCATTTTCTTTTTGACATGCCTTAGGGGTGGTCATTTAAGCTTAAGCATTAAGCTGTGAAGGGATTTTTGGTTTGGATTCTTTGTTGTTGCTCTTTGGTTGGGATTTTTTAAGTAAAAAATAGAACAATTCAGGGGAAAAAGAAGCAGGAGACAGAGGCTCTATGATTAGATGATACTTTGAATCTCTTCATAGAAGTGTCTTCTGATAACAAACAAGCAAAGACAAAACACCTTCCATTCACAATATACTGGTTAGTTTATCTTGCATGTAATACTTTCAAAACGGATGTACTCAGGAAAGAAATAAGGATTCTTTCAGGACAGCGCAGAGCTGGAGCCCAGCCTGAGAGCCCTAGTCAAGCAGATGTCCCTAACAGTACAGAATTTGATTTTTAAGGATAAGGCTTATGAAGCATTCCCTTAAGATGATGAAAAATTCAGAGTAATACTGCCTATTCAGTGATTCAAAACCAGCCAGCTGGGAACGCTTTTTAGCATATGGAACACTTGCCTTGTTCTGCAATCCTTGTTTATTTGTCCCTCCCTAGTATTTGTTGAACACTCTCTTTTTTTTCTTTTTTCTTTCCCCTTAGACTGGATAGTAACATCTTCTGAGAAAGACCCATGGACTTTTGTGTTTTGGTTTGTGTTCTGGTTTTGTTTTTGTATAGTGCAATAGTGTCACAATTTTTCTGAAATCTTGTGCATTGCAAATAAAAAATAGTGCATGTCATGTATGTCCTCTTAGTTTAAGTACACAACACCAAGTTGTTCCAGCTTTTGACATTAAAGGACTGCTTGCAGAGTCCCTCATGGTAGCATTAATCTCAGGAATTAAACTGCAGTGTTACAGAGGTCAGGAGTCATTCACACTTGCAACAATAGCTCAGAGAGAAATACAACATTGACCCAAAGAGGGAGCAAATGCTAATGCTATTGTACCATTTAAAGATCTCTCTCATAAGTTACCATTTATAAAACTACTACTGGAGAACTAAAACTGCTAGAAAACATTAGCTACTGACCAGCAACAATATCCCTCGCAAACTGCATTTCTCAGCTAGCTTCACTGTGTGCTTAAGCTTATTGCTGGTTATAAAATTTTAACATTTATTGTTAAATTATATAATTTAAAAAATATCAGATTAAGCTGAAAGCAATTGTAACCAAAGCTTGAGACTTTATCTTTTTTTTTCTCAGTCTTTTACAAATTGTAATTCTTCTACATTTGGCTTTATTTGAGGTTTTCAGAATACTATTTTTACTTTAATAAGCATTTAATAAGAGATATTCTTATTATGTACTTAGATTTTCCAGGGCTTTGAATGAGGTGTCTCAGTAAGAACATTGAAGAAAACTAATCATTACATAAGAGGGAAGGTCTCTTCAATAAACCGTCTATTCCACAAGAAGAGAAAGTCACAGAAATTTTCTGTTTATGCTGGGCCACTTAATGGTCAGTGTAATAATAAACATCTTATAAAAAGTATGATTATCAGCCCACCAAATCTACTTACTATACTGAGTTGTTCAAGGAAGAAAAAGGGAAGGGCCGACATTAAAGACCTTCCTATACTCAGCAGTCAGACAAAGATGGGTGAAATTCATTATACTTAGACATAAAGTCTTAACTTCACATACATGATGATGATCTCGGAGCTGACTATTAATGATATTAATGTTATGGCAGGCAGTTTTTTGCATTCAGTGCTTACTAGTGGTTAAAAAGCAAAGCCACTCTTAGAAATTGCTATGAAAGTACTAAAGAGCAAAGCAGAGATCATCATATACTATGAAGCATAGGCTATCATAACAATCATAAACCACTGCATACCTGCATCTTGAATCTTGATTCCCCTTCTCAAGGTGAATAGAAAGGAATTGGAGAAAGTTTAAAGGAGGAAAAGATGAATGATCAAAAGTCTAGAAGGGTTTTATCACGGGTTGTTCCAGTAAAGTAGGACTCTTCAGTCTGGACAAGAGACTGCTAAGGGGCAACGTGCTTGATTTATGCGAGGCACAGTGATAATAAACAGGGATCAACTGCACTCTATCTCTCTCTCCCTCAACACAAGAACTGGTAAATATCGATTGAACACAGCAAGGGAAGATTAAAAGAAAATTTAAAAAAAAAAAAAAAGTGGTAGGTCTTATTGAAGCATGCAACTAAACTGTAAAATTTCTTGCTGCATGAGGTAGCAAATATGAAAACATTATGCTTCTTGTAGGAAAAGCTAGGCAGATTCATATGAAGTGGTTACTAAGGAATTGTTAAAAATACAGAAACCACATTTGAATCAGGAAATGAAATGCAAATTATCTGAGACCAGGGAAGTACTTGGAGTAAATACCATACATGCTTGCCATGCTTTTATACTGCTCTTTCGGTGTCAGTTTTTGGTCACTGTGAGAGTGAAGACAATTTTGATCAGGCAATAGTGAGATGAAGTACAGCATTTTTATAGTCTCAGCTTTAAAATTTAAGAAATATGCCACCATGCATTTATGTACACTGCTTTTAACAATTTCATGAAAATAAATGTTATGACTAGTAATATATTCCTCAGGAAAGATATGAGCTCAAAATTGAAACACACAACCTGTGCAATAATGCAAAACTAGCATAGTGTGGTGGACAAAAAATCTATGCAGAAAAGCAAAGGCACTTGGTAAAACTGTCAAACCCTGGACTGCAATGAAGTGTGTCAATCACAAGAGTGCTGGCTAGAATGTGATTCAGCTATTTACTCTCAGTTCTGCCCCTCCCCATGCTCATAGTTGTGAAAAACTCAGTCAACATCTTTTCCATAATGACCCTGCATAGACAAGGGCAATCGACATACAAAAAGTGAGGATGTCAGCCATGTTCACCAGCCATTTCAGTGAGCATTGTCTGAAACCTTGCTGCTATGTGACACTTAGATCACAGATGTTAAATCTGCTTCATTCACTTTGTTCAGGATAGCGGCTTGTCAAATGCCATCACTTTTCTGACAAGATGAAAGTTTCACTTGCCTTTAGTTTACTTTAGTTACTACCCAATAGTTTGGGGTTTTTTTTGTGTTTTTTTTTTTTTTTTCAGCAACAAGAAAGATATATTAACAAATTACCAAATTTTCTCCCTTTTGCCTAACACAGTTAAAAAGTTGAATCAAATGTGAAATACTAAAATGAAATAAAAAATAATTATGATGTGTTCCCCAAATCAAACTTCTGACACGTTACATTAACAAAGTATTTTTTCCTTAATGCTGAGAGAAAGATAACTGTAAGAATTACCTGACCAGGCTTTGCATTTTCACAGACGACTACATCATAATCTCTGGCAAGCTCTGGAGGATTGTCATTGATATCCAGGATTCTAACACCAACTGGAACATGGCTCACTAGCCCAGGATTGTCTGCAAAACACACAAGGGGGTATTAAGCCCTTTGAAGTACTCAATATTCCTTGACATCCTCGATTTAAAAGTGTTTTATTAATACAAGGACTAGATGAGAGCTAGATACAGCTACAGAAATTTAGGTAGCAAATACTGAAACGTGTTTGCTGTGCTTCATTAACTGTTTTGAAAAAAATAGTAATTAAAAAGGGTGGGAAGTATGATTGTATGAGTCTTAAGCCACTTAAGTCAAATGCAAGTTATTCTGGAACTGAAGTGGGAAATGAAAGGAAGGACTCAATGCACATAAAAAAAAGAGCACATAAAAGCATGTAAAGGAGATGGAAGGCAGAGACCACAGTTAAGGGTTAAAGACGAACAAATCTATTTTAGAGAGTATTCATAAACTGTAATGAAGAATTTGAGGATCTTCATACTAGAGGAAAGTCCAGGGAGTTTTAGCCAGAAGGCAGAAAAAGTTGTGATTATCAGATAATCATAGGATCACTGAAAAATCTTAGTTGAAAGGGACTTCCGGAGGTCACTGGTCCAGTCTCTGGCTCAAAGCAGGGCCATCTTCAAAGGTATAAGGCCACAGAATACATCTAAGAGGAAGGAAGCGAAAAAGCAGGAAGAGCACAGGGCAGAGGGTACCAGAGATAGAGGACTGCTCTGTAGGTCTGGCACGTTTGAATAGGAAGGAAAGAAAAATCAACCTTTTTAGTCCAGTGTGTGGCAAAAAAAGGTAAATATTTTTGTTTCAGTATACTGTAGCAGACCTCTTCATCCCACCTTAAATGTGTCCTCTTGTATGCCAGTCATTACTACCCAGACCAGACTCTAGTCAGTTAGATATACAGTATTTTCGCTGAGAGATTTTATGGAGATTCAGAAAGTTCACCTTTATTTCTTCTGAAGCTGCTTTGCAGTACAAACAATTTATAAATACCTCACCAATTTGAAAGAGTTCTTAATGTGCAAGGTATTATTAGTATCTCTTGGAAGCAGTTACCTCATGGGATCACTGACATTTGCAGGCGAATTTCCATACTGACAGCCTGCTCACTAGAAAATGCTAATCAGGACAGTATTAACAGCACTTACGAAAACAGTCTTGAAGATTGCGCATACAACATAGATTTGCATGCAAGATGACAGAACATTTTATAACAGAGGACGAGAATGAGAATGAATTGAAGCATATGAAAGCTTTTTTCTTTTTTTCTTATTTATTTATGTTATTTTTTTTTTAAGATTTGATTTAGTGAATCAATATAAACTTCAGTCTTTTCCAGGTATACAACTCACTTCTGATCTCTAAACCACTCTAATAACAGGCCCTTTTAGTAGCACATTTTTGTTAATCAGACAAATTTTTTGCAACAGTTTGGCAGATTTCCAGTTTTAAGATAATCAGTGCTGACATAAATTTCAGGCCTGTACATTATAAAACATTCTGTGTCCTATTAGCATTATGCCTCTAGAGTAGATTTTTCAAAGTGAATGCTTCCTGTTTTAAGGAGTAATTGAAACAGAAACGTTGTTTTGATTCACCTATGCTAGGGACTTGCTCTCTTAAGCTTGAGATTTTTCCCAGAACAGAACTTTTCCAGAATACTAAGTATCTGTAAAGTGAATCAATTTCATTATCAGATCTTCCACTGGCAAGTCCACTAAAAATTTACAGAAAACCCTATCAACATCCACTCTGAAGCCTTGAATCTTCTCTTCCATTAGTTTCTGTAGGCAAACTTTAAAATCCCTATAGAAGAAGCTTTTTAAAACAGCTACTATTAGCTACTGCTGTTGAGACTTCCTTTTCATTAACAAAATTCCCATGGGCTTTATGAAAATAAATTCTACCTGAATGACTTTCAGAAGAGAAATCCTGACATGAACATGTGGTTTTATTTGCTTTTTGCCTGTTTTGTTTTCTTGTTCTGTTTGTTCTTGTGGAATTTTTCGTTTGTTTGTTTGTTTTTTTCTAGATTGGTAGACTTAAACAGTTCTGAATTGTTTAACTCTACTATATAATCCCCATTTTGACATCTTTCCATGAGCTTATGAGGCAAACCAATACTTAAGAAATCCAACTGACTATATATATTTTTTTAAAGAAAAGTAGAAAGGGCTCATCACACTTCTCTAAGAAAGATTAGTTTTAACAAATTAGAATAATTAGAATAATAAACAGATCTAGGAAGGATAAAATACCTACTGAAGCAGAGTTAAAGTGATGAAAAAATGTATAACATGTAAGTGAGAGCTTCAATATTCAGAAAATACAGGGTTTAATTGAGGATGGTGTATATGTGATAAACTAAATTTTCTGGCAAGGAAAAATTATGCAGAATCTAGTGATAAGTGCAATTTTCTAGTCTGCATTTTTTAAGGCAGTGGGTACTTTTAAATATTGCTACCTGTAGCTGGCTAGAAAGTGGTTTTATTTTTTTCTTGTAGCAAAATTTAGCTTTCACTGATGAACACAAACCTGAAGGCACTGCTCACTTCTCTTAGGTCATAGTGACAGAAGCAGCAGCTACAGGAGCAATAGCAATGATCATAGCACTGCAGCAGACTGAACACATTTAGAGCTATCAAGCTGGAAACCCCCTCTGCCCTAATGCAAGCAAAATTCTGCAGCTCATAAACGATATTGGTGCTCACCTCCTCATCTCCTGATAAATCAGAGTTACCACAAAATATTCTGGTTCTGTGGCCAGAAACATCTGTTTTGAGATTCTGTTACAGATTCACAAAGCCTTAAACAGGAAAACAAATGCCATGTGATCCCCAATCTAACCCTTCCTTGGGAAGCCACCTTGGTAACCAAGAAGAGCCGTACCTACACCATGTTCAGATGACAATGTAGGGATATCTTCATCATAGCTTTCCCCAAAGAAACAGTGGAGAAGAAAATCCAGCATGCCTAGAAACCAATGACTAAACCAATATAAACAGGGAATAAACATCGAAATTAGAATTAGAAGTACCACTTCCTGAGCAGGATGGAGAACGAGTTGCCTTTCAACAACTGTTGGATTTTTAATTAGTTTTGTGTAGGCTTTCCTTATTGCATTGGTAAGTACATTTAAATGATTGACAGGTAATTTTATATAAACACAGTTTTTGAACACTTCCAGGGATAGTGATTCACCGCCTTCCTGGGCAGCCTGTTCCAATGCTGGACCACACTATCACTGAAGAACCTTCTTCCAAACATCCAGATTAAACAACTTAAAACCATTTCCTCTAGTCCTATCACTTGTTACTTGGGAGAAGAGCTCATACCCAATCTTTCTGCAACCTCCTTCAGGTTGTGGAGAGCAGTAAAATCCCCCGTGAACCTCCTTTTCTTCAGGCTAGATGGCTGGATTCAGTGATCTTAGGTGTTTTGTTTTTTTCCAACCTTAACGATTCTATGATTCTATGAATTCATGTTGATTGTGATGTACTAGTAGGCAGCTTGCCAAGGCTGAAAATAAAGAGTGTATCATTGGACATTTGAATAGCGTACCAGTACTGTGTCTAGTTCTCACAATTAAAAAAAGCAGATATCCAGTTTGTCACTATTCCATAACAAATACAGTTTTAAAACTCAGACCATGTAGCTTTTAAAATCTACTTTAAACTTTTTCACATTTAGGGAAATACTTTCATGGCAGATACTGTTTCTTGGAAAACTAAAGATGAAGATTGTATGTGATTTTTTTCCTGGTGAAGGCAGGGTTTATGGCAAAAACATTATTTCTGCTTCTGTAAAGTACTTACAGAGATAATTGCAAATGTAGCAAAACAATACATAAGACTCTATTTCCCTGTAGTGATGTTAAACAAAACTGAATGAATTTCATTATTTAAATCTATTCTCTATTGTTAAAAAAAACTACTAGTCTTGAAGAAAAAAAATTGAGACCAAAAATCACTATGATGACATTTTTTATTTATTGTAAGAAAAGAACTCACTTCAAAGAAAAACTGAAACACAAAACTAGGAACAAACTCTCTGGTATTAAACAATCATCCTGTTCTCCATCAGATACAGAGGGTTAGGAGATTCTAACACTGTAACAGCATTTTGACCTGCTTCAGATTACTTTTTTAAAGATATTGAAAAGGGAACATTTTCTAAAAAATAATTTTTTGAAACAAGGTATTAGAAGTACTTTTGATTATGTGGAAAAAATTAAAATTATAAAATGAATTGCCATAAATTGTCCTTTTCTAATTTTTTCAAGATTGTAGTCTGGGAACATATTACTCCATGGACGTATTTCCTTCAGACAATGCATACATTTTTTTCACATTTCAAAATAAACAGAAATGAATTTTGCACAATTATCTTTTGATTTCACTTTTTGTAAAATAAATCAGTTGCCTCTTAATAGTATGGAATACTATGTATACTTTACATTTTCACATTAGCTTCAGTTCTCCTTCTTCATATGACAGTCTCATGTAGTACTATCAGGAGTAATATATTTTAATATCCTACCAAAATCTTAGTAATGTTTTTTCAGCTGCAATGCAACCATAAAACGTGAAAAAGAACTGTCAAATTCTTCCCATAACTTGCTGTTCACTGATGGCATTATGAATTGGTAATACCCCTGTGATCCTAAAGAAAAGATAACTGCACCTCACTATGATAATATATTTCATCTGTTTATTTGATGTAATTATAGGACTTTCACTATTCTATTCATTCAACATGTCAAGGGGTTTTATATTTCACTGCTGCAAACTAACATTTGTCTTTGTGCATCTTGTTTTCATCTGAATTGTGTAACAATATCTTTGTTACTGTTTCTATCAAAATGTACCAACTAAAAAACTGCTTATAATTGGAAAAAGCATTTCAATGGTTTTTACTCTAATTTTTGCAAACTAACTGTTCCAAACTCATTCTTGTGAGCTTTCCTGCCTTTTCACATATTTTAATTCTGAACAAGGTTTGTTGGTACTCTACGAAAAGATATCTAAGAGTTATTTCTTTGAATGTGTTTTTGTTTGTTTGTTTGTTGTAATGGTTGCATTTTCCTGGTATCCTTTCAATACCACATCATAGGGTATTGAATACTTTGTCAATGAAGCATTGCTCTAACTCAACACTTTGATATCTCTTCCGGAAGCTACTATCAAGAATATGCAAGGCAAATTAAATACAGAAGACGTATAAACAAAGACAAATACATTTGCTTTGTTGGGTTTTTACAATATCTGGTTTTGTCTAATACCTTGGAGATTTCGGGATGGGGGGGGAGTATTTTTGGGTTTTTTTCCTGTAAAATCAAATTGCATAATGATGTCTCTTAACTACTTTGATTTCTATTCTATTGCAGTATCAAAGCTCTGTACCCTTTCAGGTGGTCATTTTTCACTCTCTTGATAGCATTTCTTTAAGTCTTGGAGATCTGACAGAACTGGAAGGAACACTGTTATTTCACTTCTCCTGTTCTCGACAGCCTCTCCACAGTTTACAAATTAAGAACTCTTTATTCACCCTTCAAACACAAGCTTGTGCGCTCATTGTAATTAATTTGGTTCTTTAAGTAAATAGCTGGAAATTATCTACTTTTCCATTCTCAGCTGTTGCAGAGCATTTTGGAGACACTCAGGAACACCACAACTCCATCAAAAAAACTATTGATGATCTAGTAAACACAGAAATCCACTTTACATACTGGTATGCTTATCAGCTGCATAAAATAAATATGTCAAAAATTCCCAATAGAAAGTAACTTTAAAATCTTTGAAATATAAGCACTTAGCTTGCTTTCAAAAATTGTGTTTCTAATTAAAAGCATGGTTATTATCCATCTAAATGTCCAGTACTTTATGAATTCCAGCAATCTTTTGATGTTAGCACCATCTGAAAGCCATATCTAGAAGCTGGTTTGCTCAGTGTCTACTTGGCAAATACCAAACACAGTCGGTTCTGTTGTTATAAATAACATCTAAAAGGAATTTCTGTCACAGTATTTCTTGCTATATTTCTAAGTAGAAATTTCTAGTGAAAGCTATAATCCTCACTTTGATTCTCAGATCAAGACATTCTCTGATTCCGTCAATCATTGGTGTTTATTTCTCCCTGCGGCTTTTATTCCTTCTTATTGAGCTTCAAGGATACTATTATTTGTCTTATTTGCAGGACTTCTTTGAAAAACTTTGAAATACATGTTTATATTTCTAACTGAAATTGCCTTTGGAACTAGCAAAAGTCCATCCATTTGCATTTAGTGACTTTCTCTTGCAGGGACTGTGATTTGCAGTTTTGCTGTTATTGTTGGTTTTGTTTTTGTTATCAGCACAATTATATACTTGAAAGAAACCTTAATTGAATCACTTACAGTTATTCTTAAAATTGCCTGTTTTCTTTGAGAATACATCACAATTTGTTTTCTTTTCCACATTCAAAACAGAGTTCCCAGTATCATAAAATCACAGAATCATTAAGTTTGGAAGGCATCTCCATATATCAGCAAGTTCAAATCCTCTGCTCAAAGCTGGATCAACTAGTGTGCATTACTCTGGGCCATGTCCAGTTGGGTTTTGAATATCTCCAAGAATGGAGAATCCACAATCTTTCTAGGTGACCTGTCATAGTGAACCCATTTTTCTAATTTGGTTTAAATGAAATTTTCTGTATTTCCATTTATGCACATTGCTTCCTGCTATTTCACTGGATACTACTCAGATGAGTCTTTCCACATATTGGTCATCTTTACTCACCTTTTAAACTCCCCCTAACAGTTACTCAAACACACTGATAAGATCCTTCTGAGCCTTCTCATCTCCAGGATGAACAGTCCCAGCTTTTTCAGCCTCTCCTCTTACGAGAGATACTCCAGTCCTTAATGATTTCATGCCCCTTCACTGGACTTGGTCCAGCATCCTATGTGTGCCCTCACCAGTGCTGTACAGAGGAGAAGGATCACCTCTCTCAACCTGCTGACAACACTCACGCAGTGCAGAGTGCTGGTGGCCTTCTCTGCCACAAGGGCAAATTGCTGGCTCATATTCAGCCTTCATCCACCTGGACCTCCATACCCTTCTTTCAAAGGCTACTCTCCAGACAGTTGGCACTGTCTGTGCAGTCTTGCACAGGATTATTCCTCTCCAGAGGCTGGACTTTGAAGTTCCTGTTATTAAACTTCATGAAATTTCCTGTTCATACATTTCTATGGCCTGTGGAGGTCCCTCTGGTTGACAGCACAATGCATCAGCCACTACTCCAGTTATGTGTCATATGCAAATGGGCCGAGAGTGCACTCTGTTCCACCAGTGAAGTCATTAATGAAGAGGTTAAATAGTATCATATCCCATATTAAGCACTGTATCCCATATCAGCCCCTGGGGCCTTCAGCTGCGCTTTGGGCTGCTGGTCACAGCCTTGGAACCTCTATTTCAGACAATTTTCAGTCTACTTCATCCTTCATTTACCTAGCCCGTACTTTTGTTTCTTGTTCTTACAAGAATCCATCTATATCTTCCGTAATTCTTGGAACCTAGGGAGGTTATTTTGGAATTTGAATCACTTCCTATCATTGAGTACTATCATTATGAAGAATTCTAATTGACAAATTCTACACCAGTCCTTAAAATAGCTGAGCCTTAACTTCTTCCACTTCCAAAGGGACAGACATTTACTATGACTGCATTTTTTCCTCTGAATCAGTCTCTGATCTGTTATAAAACACCATGCCCTTGCTCTGTATTTTCCTATTTTCATTATTCTTGTCAAAGACTTGTTTAAAAATCTTTAGTAGAGCCAAGAAAATTCTATCTCCTCCCCCTTTCAAATAGACTTTTAAATTTTTTCAAAGATTTCTAAAAAGCCAATGAAAAATGAATAATTCTATGTGAAACTGTATTTTAAAATAGTACTACTACTACTCCTTCACCCTGCCTCAGACATAGTCTGTAGATCCTACAATATAAAATATACTATTACTTTATCATCTCATTCCCTAGTATCACAAGGAGATTTCAGGAAGTACCAGTACTGAAAGAATCAAAGCAAGAGCTTCTGGATACCGAAATGTCACTCTTACTCACTGGATGCTGCTGTTTAAAGATATTTAAGCACATTAAAGACAAAAAGGATTGCCTATCCATTCTTATAGTAAGGAACTCTGGTGTGCTTTAAGAAGTAGAGCATAAACAGAAAAAAAATCCACTGAATTATTACATCAGCATTACTCCCACAGGGGCAAGTAGTATATCTTCCACTGATTTCAGAGAGGACATTTGACCAATGCAGAGTGTATATCACATCCTGAGTGAAAAGTGAAAGCAAAAGTTCAGAAAGAATAAGGCATGAAGATATCATACAAATGAGCATAGAAATATAATGCTGATTCTAAATTTCATGTATGTAAAATAAGCCTAGCTACAGATAGCTGCTGGAAGGATGATAGGTAGAAACTGAATGCTATCAGTGAAATGTAGCACAAAGTCAAAGAGGAAAACAAGAAACTAATTACAACCAATGCTTTATTTCTGCAAAGCACCTCTTGTTGTTGAAGCAGTACAATCTTCCTGGGCCTCACTCCTCCCAAGTTCTGCTTTGTTCCTGTCTAAGCAAGTGGTGTCAGAAGCTACAAAAGCCTACTATCATGACAAATAAACTTGAAGACTCCCACAGCTGAATAACACTTTGGTCATAGTCTTTGACCTATTTTGCATCTTTAGTCTTAGTTCAGCAACACCTTGTGCATGAACTTTAAAGCAAATGACATAAAATACGGTAGATATGGGACAGATAGCTTTTAAAGTAAGAGTTTTGGCCCTGATGCGCAATACATGACATACACTCCTTGCTCCACTGTAGATACAATTACTAATTTTACAATGGATCTGGAAGAGTACAACAGTGTTGTAATCTTCAAATTACTGTAAAAAAGAAGATGGCTGAAGAAGTAGACACAAGGAAAGTCTGCCTGTTAAGTCAGTCTGTCATCCATCTCTCCTTCCCTACTATCTCTTCCTTTTTTCATAGCTGAATTATTTTTCCAGCTGACACTATAGATTTATTTATTTTTTGAACCCAAACTTTATCAGTAACAAAGGTAATGCAAGGGAGAAAAATAACAGATCTATGTTTTCCTGTAACAAGTTGTGCCTGAACCACAGAATCCGAAGAGAAGTGTCTTAAAAAAAAAAAAAAAAAAAAAGAAAAGTATCCTCATTATTCATTCCATTCTGTATTAGTTATAAGCATAATCCTCCTTTCTCCATTCTATTCTCTCAGCATGGTACACATACCACCATTCTTTTGACTATGTGAAATAAATACTGTGTAGAAAGCTATGTTTAAGGTTTATGCTATTGAGATTTATTTCTGCAAAATAATTATATTTTGATGGCTTCCAGAAAAGGACTCATAACTACTCCTTTTTTTCAGTGTCCCAATGTAGCTTTTAAATCTTACTTCAAACTAACACTTACTGTGCACCTGTTTACAATCAGGCTTAAATCATATTTTACTTGATGTTTCAATGAAATAGGACATTATATATACGATGATGACACTGATAAGCACACAGAAGTGTCAGTGGTTACTTTTTCAAAGAGCGAACAATAAAACTCTAGATTTTACTATTTCCTATAGAAAAGTGCATAGCTCAAAATGTCAATTTAGTTGTGACAGTAGGTACAATAATAAGAAACAATTTGTTGTCCTTATAAAATATGTTCATGCTGTTTATTCGGTAGGATGTACTAGTGATTTCGTGGCAGAACAGATTACATTGTAACTCAGAGATGAAACAGATGAAAGCAGACCAGGCTCAAAAATGTTAGTGGCATCTGTTAAATGTAAAACCTGCATTTTGTTATGTGGAAATGATGGAACACACACACACACACACACACACACACACACACACACACAGAGAAAGAAAAAGGAAAGATGATATCATGAATAGGGCTTAGTAGGACTGAAGCTATTGATCCAGGTTGGGATTTTCTTTTCCTTCATTTTCTTTGTTGAATTTTTTAACTTTACAATTTTTACTGTGCAGAAAATAAAGAAAGACGAACAGGTTAACTGAAATGTTCTTTAAACTGTCCTTGCCTCATGTAAAAATATTTATCTTGGACTACTCAGCCAGGGCTTATCTGAGGCAATGGAAATTCATAGAAGTTAGAGGGCTTTCAAATGCACAGGTAAGTATTTGTTGTATCTTTACTGGCAATTTGCCTAACAAAAGACCAGAAGTATACCCTGATAATCAGCAACTACTAGGCACCTGTCAGTTATAAATTAACTTGGGCATATTAACACCCAATTCACTAAAATAGTTCAATAGTAAATACAAGAAGGAAGGATGAATTTCTCAGACAGTACTATACAGTGTTAATTTCTAAGACAGGTGAACTATGAAACACAAACAGGAGAAGCTGTTGATTTTAGGACACTGAATGTCTGGAACTGTTCCTGGGTAAACTGGCCACCTTCTGTCACATACAGAAAAATATGGTAAATTTACACAGGTGGAATCACACAGGCATGTGGCATTTTGTTTACTCATTCTATAGAGTTAGGGTATTCACATACACACAGAAAGCTCTCCTTTATCCAGACTGGCTAAAAACCCAATGGTGTTAAAAAGAACATAACATCTCAAGATAGTGATTCTAAAAATCTGAACATTATTATTTTCCTTTCTAATTTTTATATTTAATACTATGTGCCAAATATATTATTTACCTATCTCAGAAGCAGCCACCGTGATGTTGTACCAAGGTGTCTCCTCTCTGTCAAAGATCTTGGCAGTCTTAATGGTCCCAGTACTAGCATCAATGGTGAAATACCTATCTTCTTCTGTGTTATGATCAATGAAATATCTATGAAGAAATATAACAATAAATATATACTCATTGTAGTATATATAATCCAAAGTAACAGAAAGCTACATAAGAATATAACTTTCAAGCTTTAAAATCATAGACATTTTTAAAAACACGCTAAGAAAATTTCTCTATTATGGAGAAAGCCAAAGTAACACCATATTTAATTTCTTTCATAATGTTCAATTTCTTTTTATACATAACAAAGTATGTGTGAGTCACAAAGATATAAATTGCTAACAGGTGGTATTTTACACAGCAGTATACAATCCTGCCAAAGATAAGATACATATGTATTTTGACTGAAAATAATGAAGTGAAAAAGGACAAAAGAAAGCAGAGATATTAAGATATTATTTTTCTGCTTATTTGCTTGTCACTGCAAACCAGTGTGCTCAACCCTGGTACCTGTTTTGAAGTATGTCTCTCTGACATGAAGTCGATGACATGATGACACAAGCCATTCTGAATAGAACTATTACAGAGACGGATGTCAGAAATGGCTGGTTCCCAGAGCTGTAATTGACACTACCCAAGAAGCAGAACTAAGCATCCCTGCTTTTCTCCCTTGGCTTCTGAGCACTTTGCCTAGCAGAGAAAGTAAAAGCCTTGAAGTGGGTAATGGAAGCTTAGGGAAAGAACACAAAAGAAGAGATTTTTTTTTTCAAAGCCAGAATCATTTACAATGGCTTTTAACAATGAAGCAATTACAGAACCCTATCATGCCTTCTTCACTATCTCCAGAAAAAAAAAAGGAAAAAAAAAGGAAATAGATTATTTCATATACCGTAATTGTTTTTCCTGATAATTTTTCAGTGCTAGTTCCATTCTGTGAAGTTTTTAATATATGGAAGATATATAAAGGTCAAAATGATTTATTTTTTCTCATCCAACTGCTCTTATTTTAACATCACCAGAAGTGATAATAAACCAGCTAATAAAAAGAGGGTACACATAAAAGCTGGCAAGCTCAAAAAAAAAAAAAAAGTAATTTAACAATGTACTTACTTACACTATTTGTGGAAGGAAAAAGTAAAGAAGCAAACTAAAATTTAACTGAATGCTATTCTAAAATCAGAGATGACATCTGAAAAAGCTAACAAAAGAGAAGGAGGCAACAATTTGAGTCATCTTAACTGGTCTAAGTATCAGACAGTCAGGGGAAAAGCCAGGTAAGACTTGATGACTTATGTTAGATCTTCCTTATGTGAGACAGCGTGAACCTACCTCTCACCTGAAAGAAGCATTTTACATCTGCATTATTATGTGCTACTTTGGCTTGTGGCACTCCAGATTTTGTTTTCATGCTTCCAGTATTTTCAGCAATTAAATGACCATAGTTCAGTCAGTGGAAATCAAAGCAGCCAAAACTAGGTTAGAATACCTTTCCTTCTTGTCTGTTCTCCATCTTTCCTTTGGACATCATGAAGAGAGGAACCCCTGCCATATGACTGTGGGAGTTGAGAGACAGCAGATCTCATTTTATGTTTCTCTGGAATAAGGATTTAACTTGCTTTCTCCTGTCTGAGCTAAGTCAGGAGAAACTATTTTGCAGTTCATTACTTACCAATATGTGAGAATACCTCATTCTACAATACATCAGAAGTGCTCAATACAGGCACTTTGGATGTACAGCATGGCAGCTGAAGTTGCTTCAAACAAGTAACAGACTCAAACTGTCTCCATATGGAAGTGGACTGCCAAAATCTTGATTATGTAGGGGATGGAGAAATTTTTAAGAGTTTAAGTCAGGAATTTTTTTTTTTTCAGAGGACATTATTTAATCAGTGAATCCCTAATTGGATTAAAAAACAAGTGAGATTGCCAGAAAAAGAACCCAAAAACAAAAGCTGAATTTATAATTGCTGGATCACAGTGGTCATTGCAGACACATTTATGGAAGTTGGTGTGCTTCTCTGTGTTCAGTAAACTCAGGAGAAGAATTAAAAACAAACTCTTGATGAACATTTGTTAGTCACTGATGAAATGTTGGATGGTGCAGATATCCAAACAAGATGATATTGCTTTGAGTAATATTGCAATCCTCTGAGAACACATCTCAAAAAAACCAACCAACCAACCCACCAAAAAAACCCACAAAAACCAAAACCAACCAACCAACCAACCCCCCCCAAAAAAAAACCCAAAACCCAAACCAAACAAAAAAAAAACAAAACAAAAGAAAACAAAAAAAGGACCGCACAACTATACTTTTTGCATTCTTTTACGTGGCATTATTGATCCAGGCTACCATTACCTCTTTATTTAGGAATCTGGATCTGCTTTTCAACTTCAAAACAACAGATTTTTTCAGTATCTCCATATATCTTCCATGTGTTCTTCCACGAAGCACAGATTTTCAGGTTTTCCAAGTGTTTATTTATTGTAGAAATGTTTTGAAAGACTGTGTCAGTCTCAGCGGAGAAGTTCTATCTCCCATGTGCAGAGATAGCATTATGTTTTACTATTTACAAAACCTTTAGAGACAGAATGGTATCAACCTCTAAAAATCTATAAAGCTGCCATATTCGCCACTGAGTTGCGCTGATACTTGAGATTCATATGGAAGATCCATGCCTCAGGTGGAGAAATGCCCCCATGACTTTTATCTTATGCTTGGCAGTGTAGGAAAACTGAGCTATGACAAATAGTTAGAACATTTTGATTATACTACTATTAATGCAGAAATAATGAATGTTTGGTTGTGTTGGGCAAGATGCATACACAGATACACAATCATCTTTTATATGATGAACTAGAAGGCTAATAGAAAAAGCATAGAAAACATAATTGTTCCTCAGTTTATTGGAGACCTTTTACTAATCAGTTCTGCAATAATAAAATTTAATTACTTCTCTCCTACTATAGCTTTGTTTTTCTTGACTCTAGAAGTCTCCTGATAATGACAAGAATTATTTGTTAAAAAAAAAAAAGTAAATAAAATATGCTCTCCTGACCAATTGTCACGGAATATGTACTGTAAATCCAAAACAACTTATAATGCAAGAGTCTTGTCCCTGCAAACATTTATTACTCTGGATATGATTTGCTTACTATCAACATCAGGCACAGTGACTATTCTGAGTCGCTGTTGTGCTGATCAGAGAACCATAAAAATAGGACTATGCATTGTTTGTAGACAGCACCTTAAAAACAGACAGAATTTCAAATTGGGCTTCAATGGGAAAAAAGAAAAAAAACAAACAAAAACTACCCAGATGCTTTTTTGTGTGTGTAACTCATAAGAAAATATCAAGTCTCTCTCTGAGTACAGAAATAAAAATGAAAAGTATCTGCCCCAAATATGAAGCTTATGTACAAAAAACTGGTTTGATTTTCTGATAATTTGTAATTATCTAACAGCTCATTTTCATAAATATACAGTAAAAGATGGTCCTTTTTTAAAAAAAATATGAACACCTTTTTCTAAACCAGTTTGTTAAAAGTGTTCCATATAAGCTCAAATCTCTCTGTTTAAAGATCTCTGAATTTGATAAATAATTTCATATTCATTTGATAAATAATTCTATTTTCTGTGCCATTAATAGAAATAAAATGATCCTAAGGTAACTTATTGTGTAACACTTTTACTTCCACTAATGAATAATGAAAAATGTTTCTAATTTATCCACGGTAGCACTTCCCCTTCATGTGCTAACTTTTGCATACAGTTACAGACATACTGACATATGCACAGTTTGACAAATTTTTCTAGATCAATGAATGAGTGGTACTTTCTTATGCTTTCCCATTATTATAACATTCAGTTCTCCTCCACCGCTCCAGATTCTTCCTTAAAATTGTATTGTGTATCATATTTAAAGATGCCATTTGCACTGCTGTGGTTTCCAGCCTTCACGGACATCTCAGTAAAACAAGTTACAGAAGATATTCTCACACAGTAGAAAAACTAGGAATGCTAGTTCTGCTCCCAAGTGCTTTAAAAATACCTTGTACAAGAAACATCCTTAGGAGAGCAACTCATTTTTGTCATGATAAAGGACATCTAGAACAAGCTTAATTGTATTTACAAAATGCTGAACAATTTAGGCCTTTATAAATACTACCTGCTAATTTATCTGTATGCTGAAAATATATACCAGATATATCCACAAATATTTTACATTCCAGACTCAATGATGCTTTGCTTACACTTCATCTGATAAAAAAATTATTTTCATCTAGATAATACTGGCAACAGAAATAGTCATTCCCTTCCCCTCCTACCTTTCCCTCCACATATACAGAGCTGTTTTCGAACACTTTTTCTAGACCACAAAAAGGTATACTGCAAGTTTTGAATTTCAAAGTAATTTCAAAACTGAATCCAGTTGCCTGTTGCTGATTGCTTGAAATACAATAATTCAAAAATTAATTTACAATATCTTTTTATTTGTTTACAGAAATCTACTCATGACAATGCTGTGTGAGTTAGCATACTTTTACCTACTAACCACTAAATCAGCACATCTGAGTTGCATGCCAGATGTTAATAAAGAGACTTAATAACAAGACATGCCTAAATAAGCAGCTCTCCATAAACTGCTTACATTCAAACCAGACAAAGAAACCAATTTGAAAGAAACTACATTAAAAATTATCATGAGTATAGAAAACCTTTTAGTCACAGTATTTGAAGATAATCTGAAGGAAATTAAATACCAAAACTGAATCCTGCTAGCACTGGGAAATGCAACATGTGCCATCTCTTTATTAGGCAGTGTCAGTGAAAGAGAAGGGCATTCCATGTCCTTAATCCTTCTTCCAACCAAAGCGAGCACCTGATTTCTCTGACTTCATTCCTCATTTCCAGCCTTTCG